>OU906974.1:3590000-4282113 GCA_918317495.1 Synanthedon vespiformis
ATGCAACAAATAGGCGCATCGCGTCCCTGCTCGTCGCTGCTCAGTGCTCCTCCAATATGAATTGGATTGGGATAAGGAAGGGATAGGAAGGGGAAGGAAGGCTTTGGCATCCCTTACCCACTCATCGACATATCATGTTATTTCACGGTGGTCTTCCGGAAACACCCCCGTGGTAAATGCCCAAATGACTGCAAAATTCAGTCGCTTACATTACACTATAGCTTTATTCCGAGTTTAACCGTAACATTAGTGTGTGCGCTTTTTTTTTGTGGCTCTTTTTATCATTTGCTAGAAACATAACATGGTAACATTTGTAAGCGTAAATTAAGCGTATACTTACATCCGATACGTAAGTCCACTTAATATAGTTATGTATTGACTGTAATGTCTTGAAGAAAATTGTTTAAAATCACGCATCTTTTCGTTTAGTTGTATTTGTGTGTACACTTACTTGTAAAGTCATTGTTGCACCGCGCGAGCGATACGATGCGAAAAATATGGGTTTTTATTTTATAACTAGCTGCTGCCTGCGACTTGGTCCGCGTTGAAAAAGAAAAAGTAGCCTATCTTGTGTCCTGTACGTCTAAATGTTTATCTACCAAGTTTCATGAGAATCAGTTAATTCGTTTAAAAGTTATGGAGGAACATACATACATACATACAGAAAAAATTGTAAAAATGGTTAACTTACTCCATGACCAATCCTTACACATTTATTATTAGTATGGATTTACAAAATTACGCAGGCGAAGTCCGCGTATATCTGTATAATTTTAGTATAATTTCGATTTGAGTCAACTGGCGCCATTTTTCACTGAAAAGCGACATTAAATAATAATACTGCCAGACGTTAGATACTGCAGCGACGGAAAGTCTTATTTTCATCCCACCAGATGGCGTAAATATCAACTGATCTTTTAAATTCAATAACTGTGTTCAATGACAATGACTATGTTCAAATAAAAAAATTAAAAAAAAAATTCTCATCGTACAATTATTACTACTTACTCAAATATTTACTTTTTCAACGCGGACGAATTCGTTTTGATTTGATTGTTTGTTTGTATAGAATAGGCTCCGAAACTACTGGATCGATTTAAAAAATTCTTTTACCATTAGAAGCCACATTATTTGTGATGAACATAGGCTACTTTTTACCTTGGGAAAATGCTTCATTCCTACGGAAAAACGGGTAATAGGACAACGGGTAGTAAGAATTATCCTTCCGTCCATACTTAACTTCTTTTTCACATAACTACTAAACGGCTGAACCGATTGGGTTGAAATTTTGTATGTGTATTTCCATATCCATGGTTTCACAGACACGAATGTATTATAAATTATAAAGTTACGCGGACGAAGTCGCGTGCAACAGCTAGTTTATAATATTAACTATGGAACTATGGATTACTTTTAAACCGACTTATTAGTTTCCTGTTTTCTTTTTTCGGATTTTTTTTTTGTTGAACAGTAAAATAATCTTGTTAAATATTAATTAATAATTTCATTCAAATTGAGATAATAATATGTTATACTTACGAATCAGCGACAGGAAGCAGGCGAGAGGTATGGCTGTGTGCATTTTTCTTCACACAAACATTAAACAGTCTTAATTAAAAAAAAAATATAGTTCAACTGAATGACAGATTTTTAAAGTATATGTCTCTTTTAAGTGGATGTCTTAATTAATTAATTTTTTTTTTTAAACTTTCTAGTCCAAAATCTCTCGAAGTTAAATCACAGTATAGAGAAATAGTAAGTAACCTTTATTGGTCTAAAAAACAAATAGATAGATATAATTCGCAGTATAATATGTTAGAATTTCGCGAACACTGTTGCACGCTAGTAAGCGGTCACTGCTGGGATTAGTTTTTCCATCGGATTTTCCAACGCGTATCGGTCAAACGCCGACATTACTTTTTGGTAGGGATAAAGGATTGCATCGCTCGTACTTGTAGCGATGGAGAATTTTCATTTTACCAAAGGCCAAAGGAAAAGGGGTCCCCTGGGAAACAGGTTCGATTGATCTTTTCTATAGTAAACGCTCACACCTTTACTTTTATATACTACATACTAGCTGTTGCACGCGACTTCGTACGCGATGATAAATTGAAAATATAAAAGCAATTACAACGCTTGACAACTTGTTGCTATAACACATATATATGGTCAGGCGTTAGTTACAGTTTTATATTTTAGATAATCCCTCGGGAACATTACTTTTTTCTTGGATGAAATGTGTCCCATGTCCTTTCTGGTGTCCCAGACAACGTGTATGCAAAATTTCATGGTGATCGGTTCAGTAGTTTTGGCGTGAAAGCGAGACAGACAGACAGAGTTACTTTCGCATTTATAATATTAAGTAAGGAAAGTAAGGATTAGTAGTTATTCACTGTTGCATGCGACTTCGTCCGCGTTGACAAATAAAAAAATTCATAGATAAGCAATATAACTTGACCTCTTGTTGTTTATTTGTCCAGGCGTACCTTGGGAACAGAACTTTTTTGTTATGAACTAGCTGCTACGCGCGACTTCGCCCGCGTAACTTTATAAAATATAGCCTATGTTAATCGCTAATAATATAGCTTCCCAACAGTGAATGATTTTTTCAAATCGGTCCAGTAGTTTCGGAGCCTATTCAATACAAACAAACAAACAAATAATAAAATCTTTCCTCTTTATAAAATTAGTATAGATGAAAGGTACACACTGTGTCCTTTCTTGTATCCCTGACAACGTATATATATATATATATATATATATGCAAAATTTCATTATGACCGGTTGAATTTAATTTTTTCAAAATGAAACGTGCGCAAGGTATATTATATAAAGAAAATACGCTTTTAATGTAACGCTTACCTATTGATTTTACTCCTCATAAAATTTCCATAACGGAGGCCTTACATGAAAATCTATTCTTAAGGAGTAATCTCTAGGTAGTGGCTTTAAGGGAAACTGTATGCCGTTTCATTATTGTGATTATTGTGAAGTGTGAACGTCTCGTTACCAAACAGTGAGTGGTCGAGCGGAATAATTTATTGAAACTTGTTTGAAAGGGGTTCGACTGCGTCCAGTTGAACTTGTTTCGTAATGTCACTAGGAAAAATTAATTGCAATCAACATTTTATGCCTAGCTCATTTAAACATTACTTACGAGTATATATACCAACAAAGATATTTGTTTATCTCGCTGCGCTCGACTAGATACAGCCGCAGTAATTGACAAATGCGGCAACAAATGCTACGCCGAATTCGGCGTGCCCGATCTAGTCTCACTGCAAAGTGTCTGTGATGTGTAGGATGTTTTATTAAATTGTGGGCATAATAAAATGTCTGCCAATTTGCGTAGTGAAACTGTGTAAAAATATAATTAATTAAACTGCGCAAAAAGTGATAAATAGTGACGATGTTTTACCCCGACGTCAGATACAGTCAAATGTTTGCACAAAGCTACTTTGCTCACACATTTGAACATTTGTTTGTTGTACTTGCCAGACATGCTTTGCAACACGTTCGCTTCACAGTATTCAAATAGATAACACACAAGATGGACGACGACTTTATCTCTATTATTATATTTCTATTATTTAAGTCTACAAAAATTTAAGCTATAAAGTCTCTATTTTTTATTATTAAGCCAAGTAAGCTAAGCTAAGTCGGTATTTTTTTTATTATTAAGCTAAAAAAGGGTTATTATGAAAATAACTCCACTGGACTTTGCGCAAGTGTAGCAGGCTACGTACTATTTGAACTTTGAACGCTTTGATGTGCGCTCCAAAAACCGACACCGAATGGCAAAGTGCAAAGATGTGATCAAACTTTGAATAAATACCCAAATACCCGTGCCTCACAAGTGTTCAAATAAGTGATCACATAAGTGTACAAATGTTGTTGCTATGTCTGGCGCTGGCTTTACAGACACTACAATAAAACGTTGCCGCATTCACGGAGCTATCGCTTTTAGGTAGGGCCGTATCTAGTCGAGCGCCGAGACCAATCATCTATGACTTATACATACATATATATTATATTTTTTAAGACGTTTCTTAAAACATCTAAAAAAATTCTTAATGGATCCCATTTGCCAATTGACGAAGGACTTCCACTGATTTCCAAGTGTTGTGTTGATGTGAAATTAGGCATACTGTTGCTTCCGTAGTATTTCCACGGCGTGGTAACCTTGGTTTGATGCTGCAGCATCGAGTTGTCTGCGGGGCATCCAACTCCTCAGCGACTTAGAGGCAGATACAGCGTATTTGAGATCGATAGAAAGTTGGGGGACCCCCGATCCCCGAAGAGATATGGTGTTTATAGGCTCCATACATGATACTCGATCTAAATTGACCATTTTTAGAATTTCTTTCTCCATAACTCTTAAACGAATTAACTGATTCTCATGAAGCTTGGTGGATAAACATTTAGATGTACAGGACACAGGATACCCTACTTTCTTCTTTTTCAACGCGGACGAAGTCGCGGGCGCCAACTAGTAATTATAATGTTTTAGAACACATTGTACACTAGTTTTGACATCGAAACATGCGTTCCACTTGTCTCCAGAGCGCTTTGCGGTCGCATAGAGAACTACATAAGCGCTTTGCCACCTCCATTCCGTCTGCACCGGCCGCTGTTGGCTAGAGCAGCCAGCACGGAAGCCAGGACTCCAGCCAGAGCTCCTTCTTTCAGTGTATCCTGGTGTATCACGACGCCGGTAAGTGGTCTGACTTCTGACTGGCCTAGTCAAAAATAATTTATGTTACAATGTTTCTATTGAGTCAGTTTTCCTCCATACAAACGTAGTACATATATTACTCCGCTGTTTTATGGTTAATTTACAAAAGTAAGCATTGATACCGATTTATCTTGTTGTTAACTAGGTTTGTATGCATTCAAAATATATAAAAAAAATATTAATTTAAAAGATATGTCCCTTGAAAAGTCTATATTTTAACACAAGTTTTATTAATGCAACTTTGAGGGTGATTAGGTCAATCCAGTGTACAAAAACTCCAAAATACTTTGCATACAAACATCGATTAGTTATTGAAGAGTTGAAATAACTTTATACGAAATAGATATATGCAGTGGTTTTGTCAAAAAGACTATACGGCCAAGGGTCTGTTTGTGATTGGTATGAATGATTGCGCATCTCAGTCGAGTGCTCTTCCCGCGCTTTGTGCTGTGTGAGACAGGACGCATTTTAGCCATGAGACCGATGTGTTCGGGACCCCGACCTGTTTCACCTTGAGTGTTTTAAAGCACTACTATTTAAGGGCTGAGTTTGGCTGTGCAAAACTACGAAATAGAGGACGAGAAACCTTTCGCGCACAGGTAATGATTCTTTTTTTATTTGAAAGCTGGGTCCCCATTTCAATTTGGTCCAGTTCTGACAATGGCATCCACGAGAAAGCGGATTAAAGTCGTTTTTGTTTTAGTTAAGGGTTATTATCATAATATTACAATTTATGTAGGTACCTACTGTTTTCAGACACCGGAAGTGGTGAACGCCATAACCGGAAAACTGGAGAACGGTCAGCCCTCGTTGCTATGCAAACAGAGCATGTTCGCAAGATGGCAATACCTGGTCTCCAAGCTACCACCATTGCACCAGGTCAGATGCTTTCCAATATTATGTCAAATAGAGTCTTTATTTATACTTTCTTTAGGTGCAGACGAACAAAATATAATGCTACTGGCGTCATATCTCCATATCATAAAAAATATCATATCATAAAAACTAAATTTGCTCAAATGCAATACTATTATTAGGTCATCTTTTTTTACAAAAAAATTAATAAAGAAATCTATATACATATGTATATGTATGACAAATTGTACTTAAAATGTAAAAAACTTATCACGGATTGGCTTAAAACTAAAAACTATGAAGAAGTAGAGGACCTATTAAAACAAATACAATTTAAAAACACACACACAGAGAGAGAGAGAGAGAGAGACGTGAATGTGAGTTTGTTTGTTTATTACGCTTTCACGCAAAAACTAATGAACCGATCACCGTGAAATTTTGCATACACGTTGTCTGCAACACCAGAAAGGACATAGGGTACCTTTCATTGTTTTTAAATAGATAAAAAGTAGCCCATCACGTGTCCCGTACTTCTAAATGTTTATCTACCAAGTTTCATGGAAATCAGTTAATTCGTTTAAGAGTTATGAATAGAATAGAACCGAATAGAGCAAGGACATTATAACAACATATACATAGGTAACATATAGAAAGATAAACACAAACGTCACAAACATAATACTCAAAAAGCTCCAAAAACAAAACAAAGTTTAAAAATAAAATACAACCTAAAAATGCATAATACAAAAAGAAATTGTTTATACAAAGAAGAAAAAGATACAATACCTACACTTACAGATTTATTATTGGTATTGTTTGGTGATGTAAGGATAAGTATTATTGACATTCGTATTGTAGAAATAGAATTTGCCTTTCAGGAATCCGGCCACATGGACAAAGTGGAGACAGCGATGGACCCAGAGGCGATGCTTTACAGTGACGCCAAGCAACTATGTCCCGCGTATCAAGTAAGTCACAATCGCCCGTTAGGCTTATCGCCCGCTAGGTAGCCGGGCTGCGCAACCAGGCTGCGGCAGTTGTCACCCAAACGTCGAGCGACATGAAAAAGTCTTGGAACATACGTGTGGCTGCTACGACAAGCGCGCGGAGACTGACTGACGGCAGCCACAAACATTCGCCTAGTCGCTAAACTACTCGGTCTGGCTAGTAAACTACGCAGCCAACGGGCTGCCGTGCAATCAGACGCGTTTTATTGGCTTGTGGAGATTTGTGGTTGCCTAGTGCGCGGGCTCCCATACACCGTCATATTATGTTCAATTGGCTGCCGCGGCCTGGCTGCTGGCTGCTGGCTGCCTAGTGGGCGATAATTTAACATAATAATTCAAGACGTGAGTGGATGAATTTGTTATGTGGCATTTTTTGGGGTTTTTCGTTTTTTTTTTTACGTTGATGAAGGTAAAATGTCCATATGAATGATTACAGACCTTAAGATCGTCGAGTTAAGAAATTTTTGGATAGTAAAAAGTTGAAAATAGAATTAATTAGTAATCGATTACAATTTTTAAGTCTTAAATTCTACACAATGAAACCCTATAATTGGCAATGTATATACATAGCAATAATGTGTCTATTGTATGTTTTTTTGTTTTGCTGTTGGGTTTATGTTCAAAATAAATAAATGAATGGATAATTTCCTTTTGCAGCAAGCGAAAACTTGTCTCATAGAGTCATTTGAGAAAGCAAAGCTCGGTCGTTGGATACAAAAGCCACTGGAACAGGATCAATTCGTTTGCGAGCTTTTAGGCGCCGATCCGAAAGCACTGTTTGCCTAGGCGGACCTCGTTCTACCCACATGTGACACTTTGCAGATGGTAACACCTTCCGCACTGAACGAGTGCAATGTTGCCAATGAAAAAAATAAACATACAATCGTCGGTAAATCGAATTTAAAGGAATCGAGAGAGTTTAAAGAAAATATAAAAGGAAATAACAGTGAAACAGATAGAGTTGAACCAGTGAAAGGTGTTTTAAATAGATCTAAATCTATATTAATCGATACAAACGATAAAGTTGCGAATGAAACTTCCAAAGACGTTGAATTAAAAAGAAGTAAAGATAAAAACGCGGTTTTACAAGATCGTACTAACACAGATAGACTAAGGTGTTCCAATTAGAAGGGTTAATGTAGAAAACTTCGAGATAAAGATAATAATATAATAAATGATAAACATTTCAAAGATCCAAAGATAAATTCAGATAAAAAAGTAGTTTCTAATACATTGACAAATATCGCTCGAGCATTTTGCAAAAAATAATGGCTGAAAATACAATTAAAATATTACTTACTTATTTCATGGCGACATTGTATTCAGTGTGAAGGTTTCTTTTTTATTTTTGATGAAAAGTATCTGCAAATTTGCTACAAACTAGAATCAGATCAACCTTGGCATCAGATTAGTGTGTGTCTTAGAAGTCTAATTAATGTGAGGCTCGCACGGTTTAGACTTTCTTAGATTTAGCCATCAACAAGAAATGGTGTTTGTCTACATTAAGTCGGAACAAATCAAATGTTTTCCTACTAACTGTGGTTCATGGAGAATAGAGGTTTGTTAAAGGACCAACTTTACTTAAGGGAAAGTGTCTTGTCAATAGGAGGCGCCTTAATTAAGTCACATAAGTTTAAGTTGTTTACTATGGTTTTATGAACTAACAATTATACACCAATCAGAAATGACCAAGCGCTGTTCTGGTCAATTTGTGATCATAAGCGTCATTCTGGCCAATCTATACTAGCTTTGTGGTCACAAACGACATTCTGGTCAATTAATGGTCACAACAAGCGTCATTCTGGCCAATTTATACTAGCTTTGTGGTCACAAACGACATTCTGGTCAATTAATGGTCACAACAAGCGTCATTCTGGCCAATTTATACTAGCTTTGTGGTCACAAACGACATTCTGGTCAATTAATGGTCACAACAAGCGTCATTCTGGCCAATTTATACTAGCTTTGTGGTCACAAACGACATTCTGGTCAATTTATGGTCACAACAAGCGCCATTCTGGCCAATTTATACTAGCTTTGTGGTCACAAACGACATTCTGGGCAATTTATGGTCACAACAAGCGCCATTCTGGCCAAATTATACTAGCTTTGTGGTCACAAGCGCCATTCTGATCAACTTATTTCTTATAGAATTCCGGTCAATTTGTGATTACAAGCGTCATTCTGGTCAATTTATACTTTGTAGCTTTGTGGTCTCAATATAATATAATATCTCAATAGAATTCACATTCATAGTGGTCCAAATCAAAGACAATATTGCGAGAACTCGTTTCTGACCTCGAATAAAACTGCTTTCTGCAATGCCTACATTTATTGTCTCTGTGAACTCAAGCTGCAGTTTCCTGCAAATTATTGGATGTGCAGTAACTCCTTACGTCTGTTCTCCATGCTCCATAGACATAGAGAGAATGGACTGATCAATACTCGCAAGAGAATTGACCACTCACTAGAAAGAGAGAAAGCGATCGTGCCGCCAATACCTCTATCTCTTTCCTCTCTTTCTAGTGGGCCTGTTGTAACATTGATATTGAAAAAGGTCTGAGCAATATTCACGAGAAATGGACAACTCTTTAGAGAGAGAGAGGAGAAAGCGATCGTGCGGCCAATATATCTTTCTCTTTTTCTTGTAAGCCTGTAGCATAGACATTGAGAGTGGTCTGAGTAATACTCGCCGAAATTGACAACTCTTTAGAGAGAGAGAGAGAAAGCGATCGTGCGGCTAATACCTCTATCTCTTTCCTCTCTTTCTAGTGGGCCTGTAACATTGATATTGAAAATGATCTGAGTAATATTCACGAGAAATGGACAACTCTCAAGAGAGAGAGAGAGAGAGAGAGAGAGAAAGCAATCGTGCAGCCAATACCTCTATACCTATCTATTTCCTCTCCCTGTGTCTATGGTCTGCAGTGACTTCGAGGACCAATCAAAATTCTAAACAAAGACTGCAACTGGGCCCTGATTCTGTATGACAACTACGATTTCACACTCTTGTCTTACTTTTCCAAATCACGTCCTTGGTCTTGCCTTGTCGTGTCATGGAATTCTTTGGTATGCCTCAAGACAAATTATCTATGGCACGTTATGATTTCACAGAAACCACAGTATACTATTGTATGTATTTAACAATTCCACTGATGCACAGATAACATTATGTTACCTCGGCAATGTTTCACTTTTATTAATATTTTAAATAAAGTGAGTAAATAACGTTTTAATTATCAAATCCTTATAATAATATGATATTATTATTGTTTAGGTGTTTTATCATTTAAATATTATGTAAATAGCAGTTGCCAAATGGCGACGCTAGATGTCGGTGTGCTCAATCAGTCAGTCAGCTTGTTTTGTTTGTTTACATTTTAATTCCAACCAAACTATTGTCTAACTAAAGTATGTTATCATTCATAATCAATTTGTAAGTATATCGGGTGAAGGATTGTGTGTATGTGCGGTGTTTTATTTCTCATTTTTGGAGAGTAAAATCATTTATAAAAGTACCTAATTGTAAGTAGAGGTAGATAAAAAGAAACTTTGATGTTTTATATTACTTTTATAATTATCTAAAAACAGTTATTTCTTAATGTTGGTGTTTATTTTATTAAAATTTGCAGGATTATGTGAACCACGTCCTTAGTCTTGCCTTGTCGTGTCATGGAATTCTATGTCTCTATTCTGTATGCCTTAAGACAAATTATCTATGGCACGTTATGATTTCACAGAAACCACAGTATACTATTGTATGTATTTAACAATTCCACTGATGCACAGATAACATTATGTTACCTCGGCAATGTTTAACTTCTATTAATATTTTAAATAAAGTGAGTAAATAACGTTTTAATTATCAAATCCATATAATAATATGATATTATTATTGTTTAGGTGTTTTATCATTTAAATATTATGTAAATAGCAGTTGCCAAATGGCGACGCTAGATGTCGGTGTGCTCAGTCAGTCAGTCAGCTTGTTTTGTTTGTTTACATTTTAATTCCAACCAAACTGTAGCGACCTCCTTTAACGGACTTTTTGATTTTCGATTTCTTTATTTAAAAGAATCAAAACCAATGTCTTATTTTGTAAATACATGCACTCGCCTTTGTACATAATGTAAATTGTTAATATAACGTTATATGTATAAATGTACAATACTAAAATGTGATATATATATCCTTTAATATCATCCCACAAAACTATTGTCTAACTAAAGTATGTTATCATTCATAATCAATTTGTAAGTATATCGGGTGAAGGATTGTGTGTATGTGCGGTATTTTATTTCTCATTTTTGGAGAGTAAAATCATTTATAAAAGTACCTAATTGTAAGTAGAGGTAGATAAAAAGAAACTTTGATGTTTTATATTACTTTTATAATTATCTATAAAAAGTTATTTCTTAGTGTTGGTGTTTATTTTATTAAAATTTGCAGACAAACGGAGTAAATAACTATGTAATGCACTTATTTCATACGATTCCACACGATTCCGCGTAGTTTAAAAGCGAGGAATTTTTGACAGTTCAAATCGTGCCCTTATCCGTTCATATCGTGCAGTATGTCATAGAGAATAAGATGTCGTAACAATTTAAGGAATAGACGTTGTTTTCACGTAAGGAATCGCGGAATGGCGCGGAATATCGTGCAATATGTCATAGAGAATAAGATGTCGTAACAATTTAAGGAATTGACGTTGTTTTCACGTAAGGAATCGCGGAATGGCGTTACAGAATTAGGGCCCTGATCGCACCGTTGCTTCGTCTCTCTAAAACTTTTAATGTCTTGCCTCCATCAGATCTTGTCCGATGATTTTGCCAGTGTAAAAATAGCAATTTAAAAAATCAAAAGTGACAGATCCCGTGACTAGACAGTCAAGTCCACAATTTTTCTTTGAGTTTTTGCAAAACGGATACGTCAAGTCCCTTTAAAACCGTTTCTGCTCGTGTTTACTTTACAAGTGGACAGGGAACGCTCAGTCCATTCTCTCTATGTCAATGTCAATTGACGTTGTCACTGTCAATCGAGAGATTAGACATTAGACAGACAGCTGTCAATGCGTCCAAAGATTTCGGCTTGACGTCAAGCATTTTTGCTTGCGGGTATTTTCGAAAATTTAATAGTTTTCAATTTTAATTTAAGAATTATTGTAAAAAAAATGTTTAGTTTTATCTGTTTGTTTCAATTTCCTTTTTAATCTTATATTTTTAACTGTCAGTATTACTATTATATATTTGTTTATAGATTGTATAGATATTTTTTCTTTTTAATAAATATTTCTTCTATTTTATTTTTAAATGTGCCCTTTGTAAGTTAAGGAAAAAAAAACACAGACGTTAAAAACGTGTAAAATATAATTTTAATTGTAAGTAATCTCGATATTTTATAAGTTTTAATTGTTAAGTTAAGCTTTAGACCTAGAAATATAGTATTACCTACTTACCTACACGTCATGTCGCAGGATTGTAGGGAAAATAGGGTTTCTGAAGAATTTCCGGTGATTTTGAATATAATTCGTACTGCCATTGATTAATTAATAGGTTTTAAATAAGTGAGTATTTAAGAATAGGTCGTTTTTTGAATGTATTTTGTTTTATTTTTCGAAAGTATTCCAATACAAATAGAACTGTGCGAAATCGACAGTTGTAGTGGGTACATTGATAATTAAATTCACACTACGACCAAATTCGTTGCTTAAATTCAAAAGTACCCACCAAAAATGAAAAAAATCCAAAAAATGTTTTTATGTTGCAATCGTTCATTCATATTGTATGTTGCAAAGAGACTTAAGTACATTATGGTTTTTTTATTCTATATCCTTACATTTATTATAAAAAAAAGTCCTCCGCCGCGTCTGTCTGTCTGTGTGTCTGTTCGCGATAAACTCAAAAACTAGTGCATCGATTTTCATTATCCAAGCAGTTGTCATGTTAGTCGTTTCACCTGATTTGGATAGATGGCGCTATCTCCCTCGCCAAGCCGCTAGTATTTACTTTTATTTTAGATTTCCCATAGGAATGAAGCATTTTCCCTTAAGGTAAAAAGTAGCCTATGTTCATCACGGATAATGTCGGCTTGTAAAATGCTAAAAGGTAAAATGGTAAAAGAATTTTTCAAATCGGTCCACTAGTTTCGGAGCCTATTCTATACAAACAAACAATCAAATCTTTCCTCTTTATAGTATTAGTATAGAAGTATAGATAAAGCTATGCGGGCAGCAGCTAGTTTAATATAGGTATATTTAATAGAAAAAAAAAATGAGATAATTTAATTGTTTTTTTGGATTAGGTCTCTTGTAAAAAAGTGTAATTTTGATTTGTGGTACTTTTGAATTTAAACAGCTCAATAAATAACTAATAACTTCGAGTTAAGGGTCTTAAGGTGTCGTTAAATTGATAAAAATATAGTTTTCTTGTTAAAATGAATATGTTTTAAGTGTGCGTCTCATTTTTTGTGATAATAGTACAAATAAAGTGATTTTAATTACATATATTTTGGTGGTATTATTACAAAACAAAAGTCCTCCGCCGCGTCTGCTTGTCTGTTTGTTCGCGAAAAACTCAAAAACCAGCAAAGGTTTTCATGCTGTTTACACCGTAAATGGATAGAGTGGTTCACAAGGAAGGTTTTATTAGTATATAATTTTCAACACAGTCAAAGTCACGGGCACCAGCTAGTATATTATATAAATAACTCTTTTGAACAAAAAAAAACGACTTCAAACCGTTTTCTCATGGTTGCCATTGTCAAAACTGGACCAAATTGAAATGGGACCACACGGGAAGCGCCAGCTTTCAAATAAAAAAGAATCCCATATATTCCAAATTTATATAGAAAGAAAGAAATAATTTTATTCACTCAACACAAAGACACAAACATAATACAATAACAATGAACAGATCATCATCTCAGCCGTAGGACGTCCACTGCTGGACATAGGCCTCCCCCAAAATTTTCCAATTGGACCGGTCAGAAGCAGCCTGGATCCACCGTCGACCCGCGGCCCTTATTGTGCCGTGGGGTACCGCCCTAGAATAGTATCCCCCCATCTCAACCCGTGGGTGCCGTAGAAATCGGCTAAGGGTGGGCAGCAGCGCCCTTTGAGGACATTTATACTAAACTGCGCTCGCCAACCCGTCTGCCAAGCGTGGCGAGTATTGGCAAAACACCCCCCCATAATGACCAACGAATGAACAGATATTGATAATAAATTAAAAGATGCGTGTGTCCTCGTGGCAGTGAAACGGGTACTGGGTCAGCATTGTGCTGAGATGCTATTAGCATCTGCAGCGCTGATTTTCAGCCAGCACCGTTTGGGACTCACTAGTACACAATATTGACGCTACTGTAACGCGCCAGCCAATGGTATGCAAGCAAATGCCAATAAGGAGGCAGTCTCTAGACAGTCTGCCAATAGCCAGCCTCGCAACTCGC
The DNA here is from genome assembly GCA_918317495.1 of Synanthedon vespiformis. Taxonomy (NCBI): domain Eukaryota; kingdom Metazoa; phylum Arthropoda; class Insecta; order Lepidoptera; family Sesiidae; genus Synanthedon; species Synanthedon vespiformis. Next base: position 3,604,044 of record OU906974.1, read on the forward strand.
CAGCCAGCCAGACAGCCCGCCAATAGTTATCGTCCACCAATCGGAGCAGCCTGTGTATCTCGTGATTTGTTTAGTGTGGTGGGGTTAGTTTTTAGAGAGAAGTGAGAACTCGTGCAGGCGCCATACTGTTAACAACGAAATTGTTGATTGACGTTTCTATCGTCAACCCACTTGTTACACTACACAAACATATTTTATACATAATACGAAATCATATTTTATAAATTACTTAAATAGATAAGGATAATATTATATGATAAAAAATTATCTATATATACACAATGCAAAGCTTCAATTAACAAGTGAACAATGAAAGAATATTAAATAATTATAAATAAAAATAAAATTTACAAATTCTGGTTCATTTATGCGGATATAGGTATATGGGACCACCATATAAATTTGGAAAAAAAATCCAAACTCTATAAGGGTAGGAAAACAGGCGGAATAGGGAGGGGTGTTTTATTGTTCCCTCGCAGATTTTAATGCGGAGTTGTATATTATAATTAAAAAAAAGTAATCAAAAATGACGCATGTAGTAATTATTAGTAGATTATAGCCACAAAAAATTATAAAATGGAAACTTTTTAACAAAAAATTTAACCGCCGAAAAAACTGAAAAGCAAAAGAATAATTTTATAACTAAGTTCTTAAACTGATGTAAGTACACCTAATTAATTTTGAGTCGGCGCTAAGCAGTCAGGCACCGACTCAAAATTAATTAGGTGTACTTACATTAGTTTAAGAACTTAGTTATTAAGGTTAAATAAAATTGAGGTTAGTTATTAAGGTTAACTTTTTGCTTTTCAGTTTTATCGACCGTTTAAGTTTTTATTGGATGTCTGTTGAAAAAAATGTGACGGTCACAAAGTAACAGACGAATGAGTTAAATAAAACGACTCAAAAATGGACAAAAGATAAATTTTATTATCTGCAGTTACACTTGTTTACGGCTGCGTTAATTAAATTTAACAGTTCCGTGTACAGTAGACAATGTCTGCTGGTCGGTTTGCATATTTCTCTATGGTCTACGGACACGCCGCACAGCGCACCAATGCCTGCGTCTGCGGAAAATAAAAATGTGTGTTTGTCACACGACTGGACCGGAATTTAAATTTCCCTTACTCACACAACACATAATGCTGTTATTTCACGGTGGTATTCTGTAAGGTGGTGGTTACTGCCGCCAGACGGGCTGCCAAAATGCAGTGTGTCCTACCACACTCAATCAAATCCAGACCAGTCAATTTTTAAAATTATATTAAAATTTCCAAAGTTTACCCCGCCGGGAATCGAACCCGGGGCCCCTGAAACGTTAGGCAAACACCCTCGTCCAAATAAATGAAACTGATTATACCTGAATTATTATATTAAGGTTTGAAGGCGACACTTGTGGGGGCAATCGGCGCATGTGTACAATTGCGCACAAAATTGCTTTTCTTATTTGGTAATTTTTCACCTCACTAACTTAACATTACAGGCAGTGTTGATATTCCTTCCATAAAATCATCGTGCGATGTCGAAGAAGAACGTTTTTGTAGGCATTTATTCACCATGACGTATTTACTAATACGATAAAACAATCTGTACGCAACAGTACCCAAGAGACTCGAGACGCGCGAACGAAGTGCGCGAGGGAAAGAGCGTGTGAGTCTACCAATAACGTGTCGGCACACGTTATTGGTAGAGTCGGCCGCTCACGCTCCTCTGCCCCCTCAAACACTTAAAAATAGAATTCTGCGCACATTTGCCGAGAAGTCTTTATTCGCTGCACGAACTATAACAACCAAGCACCGAAAACTCACCAGCAGAATCGACGCTGACGATTCTAAGCCATAGAACTGACATGAGGGTGCGACACGTCTCCACCAGACTCCTCACCAGGGGTTGAGAGCTAGACGTGGCTTGTAGCCACCTGTCTTGCAGGGATAGCACTAGTGCGCAATCTAAACGAACACACAAATTATTCTGACTGTTGTTGGCAATATAAATGACACACTTTGGTCTAGTGGCTAGTGACCAAACGGTCGCGGGTTCGAATCCCGCTAGGGGCAAATGTTTATGTGTCAATATTTTACCTTTGCACCTGATTCATGGATGTTTTGTATTTATAATGTGTATGTATTTAAAAAAAAAGTAATGTACTATGCGTTTCAAATGAGAATAGGATCGCGCTTGCTGCAAACTTCACATGATCCGAGTCATCATAGTAATGTCGTCAAAAAAATCCGAATAACAAAAATATAAATATTTTATTTATATTTTATCTAATAAAATTATATATGTATAAATATATATATCCTTACTAACATTATAAATGTGAATGTGAGTTTGTTTATTACGCTTTCATGCAAAAACTACTGAACCGCTCACCATTAAATTTTACATACACGTTGTCTGGGACACCAGAAAGGACATAGGGTACCTTTCATCGTTCAACGCGGACGAAATCGCGGACACCAGCTAGTATATAATAACTATTAAGTAATTAAACTATAAGTGTAAATTACAGTACGATTTAAATCGTATTTATACGATCTTTTCTGCTTTGGTTCTATGTAGCAAAGCCCTTAAGTTTGCTAACGCGTCTCCACGAGATAAGTAATTATTTTATGGGTCACTGGTATACTTTTTATTTTTATAATAAATTTATAATAAATTAACTGAATAAATAAATCACATTACAAAAATAATAATTAATTCTTGGCTTGTTTTTTTTGCACTCCGTACACATCAGTAATGAAGTTCGTGAGAAATGCGGTGTCAAATGCGAATTTCCAGTCCTATTCTCATTTGAAACGCATAGTATGTATAATATTAGTATATAAACTGTCTGGTATCCATAATACAAGCATTTAGTTGCTTAGTGTGGAACTAGATGGTGCTGTGTGGAATGTGTGAAGATAAAAAAAATATTTATCTAACTTATCACCTCAATTTCTTCAAAACGTCTTAGAAACAGGTACTAGAGTACCTTTTTACTGGGTGATATCTAATATGGATATACTACATAGATAACATAGATTACATAGATTACTCTTTTTTTTTGTAATATACATACATATTATAAATACAAACATCCTTGACTCTGGTACAAAGGTAAAATGTTAACACATAAATAAATAATAATAAATATCATCACCAATTCCAAACAGCACCATCTAGTTCCACACTAAGCAACTAAATGCTTGTATTATGGATACCAGACAGTTTATATACTACATACATTACTTATTTTTGTAAACACATACACATTATAAATACAAAACATCAACGACTCAGGTGCAAAGGTAAAATGTTGACACACAAACATTTACCCCTAGTGTGGGATTCGAACCCGCGACCGTTTGGTTAACAGCTAGGGTCACTAGCTACTAGACCAAACATGTCTTCAATATATGGTGCTTATTTATTTATTTACTAGCTGTTGCCCGCGACTTCGTCCGAGTTAAAAACAGATAAAAAGTAGCCTATCACGTGTCCCGTACTTCTAAATGTTTGTCTAGCAAGTTTCATGAAAATCAGGTAATTCGTTTAAGAGTTATGGAGGAACATACTAATTGTAAAAATGGTCAATTTAGTTTCAGTATCATGTATAGAGAGCCTATATACACGATATTTTTGAAAACAAAGTAAATACTCCATGACTGATCCCTACACATTTATTATTAGTATTGATTTATTTACAATTTTAAGGGCTAATATATAAAATGACATGTAAAATTGTAATATACTAAAAACCACTGAGGTTTAGTCTCATGTTATCATTAGATTAATAAATCCTATTAATTACAATTTAAAAAATATTGCTAAAGCAATATACTTAGATTTAATATTTTCAATTGATATATTGTTACACTAGTGGGTGCCCGCGACTTCGTTCGCGTTGTAAAGGAAAATATATGCTAGCTTGACCCGGGCAAACGTTATTTTGCAACCATCATTTACCTACCGAAAAAAAAAAACTTAAAAATCGGTCTTAGAGATCGGACCTCATACTATAATCTATAAGGAACTCATACTTTGAACTTGTAGATGTAGATAATGTAAACAATCCGCTATATTAGGTTTGTCAATGGTTTTGGATGAAAAAACTAGTGACGGAAACTATTGAAAACTACAAATGAAAAATCGCGTCTGTAAATGAAAAATATGCAAGAGTATAGGATTTGGATTACTGAACTTACTGTTATGAAATTTATTACCAAGAGATTTTAGTTTTAAGTTTTTGAGGTTATGTAAAATAACACCTAAGTATATCATTTGGATTAAAATATTATATTTAGGGTATTTTTAGATTAAAATAAATTTTACTATAACACTACTGTACAATTTTAAAATTTCAAATTATAGTGTACAATTAAAAAAATATATTTACGAAATACGATTTTCTTTTTTAAATCACATTATAAAATCATGAACGCAGTTTTTAATGTTTTATTTTTCTAAATTTTCAATAAAATGTATTAATAGTATATATAAATATTTCATTTGGAAAATATTAAGTTTAATTTAATTTCTTGAAATTAAGTTCGTAACATCACTGACTTTCAGAGATAAAAGAGACAAAAACTTGACATGGAAATGTCAACCGCAAAATCGGCAAATAAGATTTCAGTTTTTAGTGAAATTATTTAGTTTTAATAAATATATTTTCTTGTGAATGAATTAAGAATGATAAGAAAGTTTGTTGGATAAAGGAGTTTATATAATTGATTAGGAGGTTACTCACGTTGGCGTCGGGGAATTATTCTCTTTTCTTTTCTCACAATACACAAATTACAATACAAATGAATTCACTCGCGCCGGCCGGCATTGAATTTGAATTCGCAACACAACACAACTGTCTCTTTGACGTCACGCGCAGTGTTGCCAACTTCGCGTGAACAAAGTTAATACTTTATGAAGGAAATCAAATTTGATCGTCTAGTGTTGTAGTGCATGGAGAAATAAGGACTATAAATAAGTGTTTGTTTACATTATCCACAATTTCAATACAAAAATCCCATACAATAAAATTCTGAACGCACCTATAAATATTTGACAACCAAGTGACAATTTTAGACAAAATACATCAAAAATGTTCCTAGCATTTGTGTAATGTCATCTTATGTCGCTGTGACGGCGATTGCGCCGCCATCACCATGCGACAGTGGCCCCCGATTATTTATGTTTTTATATGATCCCTCGGGAATAGTCCTTTTTTTCTGGATGAAAGGTACCCTATGTCCTTCCTGGTGTCTCAGACAACGTGTATGCAAAATTTCATGGTGATCGGTTCAGTAGTTTTTGCGTGAAAGCGAGACAGACAGGCAGAGTTACTTTCGCATTTATAATATTAGTAAGTATAGATAGATCTGAAAATAAAATACCTTTTCCCATTTCCAGTAATTCAATACTTCTGGCCGTTATAGGAGTTTTAATGTCCGCCAATGGAGATCCTCTGTGAGGTACCGAATAAAACATAAATCCGGAACTGTTCAACCATAATTTGGCTTTTTTATTTACTACTACATCAACATCTACTGTAGTATCTTCTTCTTTGTCGTTTTCAACACTTTTTGCTTTCGTTTCATCAACGAATTCATTTCTTTCTTCATCCACGTTGCTAAGGTTAACCTGATTTTTTAAATTTTCTCCATTTTCTTTCACAACTTTATTGTCATCTGCGTTTTTAAGTACTAAAAATAAATCCTCTTTGGTATTTGTTACATTGGAATCGTTATCTGTTTTAAAAATATTGCTAGTTGACGATTCTCTTGTTACATGTTTCTCAGTAATTTCTTCATTAGTTTTTGGTAAATTTTCATTTTCATCTTCCAAATTAATTTCACAATTGTCAATTTTATTTTCTACTTTTAAAGTGTTCAGGTCTAGTTTGGAATGTACGTTTTTGTTAATATCGATTTCAGTGTTTTTGTCAAAATTTTGATTTTTCCTTGTTGCATTTTTTGTTAGTAAATAAGCCTCGTAAGCTGGAAATATAATTATTGTGCTTAGTTTTATCCAAATCGCTTTTAGTTTGAGAAAATCAAAGGCAAGTTTGAATATTTGGGTGGTTTTCTGAAAATTTTTGAAAGTTTTTTTTTTTTATATATATATATCTAATGTACAGACAAGGATTTTAATAATAAAAAACAATGTTACCAAGGTCAAAATTTTTATTTTTGTCTGTCTCAGAAACGGTTTAACGGATTAAGATGAGATTTAGCACACAGATAGTTTATTACCTAGAAAGAAAGAAAGAATAGTACCTAACAGTATCAATAGGAACTCACCTTCGCAATAAATTTGTTTAATAAAGAGACCGCCTTTTGAATGACCAACCCATATCACTGGCTTTGATCCGACATCCAATCTTAGAAGCTCTTCAAACATTTGCTCGGCACGTTCTTGGAGACGAAGTCTAAACAGACATACAAAAATATGACATACTAGCTGTTGCTCGCGACTTCGTCCGCGTTGAAAAGTATAAAACGCCATCTACCGTAGCAGATCGCTAAAAATATCACCAAGCAGTTGTCATGTTAGTCGCTTCATCTGATTCTGGATAGATGCGCTATCTCGCGGGCCAAGCCGCTAGTGTTTACTTTTATTTTAGATTTCCCGTAGGAATGAAGCATTTTCCCTAGGTAAAAAGTAGCCTATGTTCATCACGGATAATGTCGGCTTCTAATAGTGAAAGAATTTTTCAAATCGGTCCACTAGTTTCGGAGCCTATTCAATACAAACAAACAAATCTTTCCTCTTTATAATATTAGTATAGACTAGCTTGGTGACTGGTGTCTGCGACTTCGTACGCGATGATAAATTAAAAATATAAAAGCAAATGTAACGCTTAATTGACGCCTTGTTGCTATAACATTATATTTTAAATAATCCCTCGGGAACAGTACTTTTTTTTTGTATTACTTACACACATACAAAACACAAATCTTCTCTCTTATCTCAGCCGTAGGACGTCAACTGCAATAGTTATTTAGAATCCTGTAACTGTACAGGATTCTAAATAACTCTTTTTAACAAAAAATAAACCGACCTCAAACCGTTTCATGGTCTTTTCTCATGGATGCCATTTTCAGAACTGGACCAAATTGAAATGGGACCACGGGAATCACTAGCTTTCAAATAATAAAGATTTATCAAAATCGTTTCACCCAATCGAAAGTTATGAGGTAACAAACATTAAAAAAAATACAGTCGAATTGCGAACACAAATTTTGAAATGTTTAGGCCTCACCTCTTGGTCCCCTTAACCCACAAGGGCCTCCACAGGTGTGGGTCGCTCGTGTAGTTAATGGACAACACTCTGGCCGTTGGATAGTCCACACTGAGCCAGTCTCTGGGCCAACACGGAGAATAGCATTCGTCGCAACAACACCCGCAGCCTGGCTCGCATTTTTCTACAAAAATTATTACAATTATTGGTTTCTTATGTTTTTTTTCTTATATTAGCGAGCTGCCCTCCGGCTTCGCACGGTCTTTTTCTGCAAATTAGGGTAAAATGACCTAATGTTGGCAACCCTCCAATTTATTGGCACCCTAAAAACTTTTCACTAAAAAATAAGAAAACTATTCCATAAAAATGTGTTCCCACAAAACGTAAATAAATCCTAAAGGTTTATTTATGAAAATTGTTAACACTAAACAAACAGTCAAATGATTTAAACATTGTCAAACTTCCAAATTTTATTCGAGTTGAACAAATAAAATTTAAAAAATAATTAATTTTAAGCCTTCGTTTTTGTTGTGTTTGTCTTTGTATATGTTACCTATGTATATGTTGTTATAATGTCCTTTGCTACAAATAAAACATTATTCTATTCTATTCTATTCCATTCCATTCCATTTCATTCCATTCTAGTCTACTCTAATCTACTCTACTCTACTCTACTCTACTCTACTCTATTCTATTCTAAATAGGCCGAGAGGTGCCAATAACTGGGTATTTTCCCCTATATATAGAAACCTTCATCGTTTAATTTAACGCATTAAAATCCATTGCGTACCTACTTACTTTACAAGATCTAAGCGTACAATACATACAGAGGAACAGACGGCGGAATAAAATCCTTACTTTACTAATATTATAAATGTGAATGTGAGTTTGTTTGTTTGTTACGCTTTCACGTAAAAACTAGTGAACCGATCACCATGAAATTTTGCATACACGTTGTCTGGGACACCAGAAAGGACATAGGGTACCTTTCATTGTTCAACGAGGACGAAGTCGAAATTACATAACTTACAAAATTAAACTAGCTCAAGTTTCTCCTTAATCATCAGCTATCTACCAGTGAAAAACCCGTCAAAATCGATCTAGCCGATTATGAACATATACCTATGTGACTGTACAAGAGTAGTGCTAATCTTGCAAAACTTACCTGCATTTTCTTTACATTTACAATTATTATCTTCATTATATTTACATTTATTATCATTATATTCACCATTTAACGAGTCACAGCCGCCGTTTTCATTTTCTAATTTATTCTCTAGCTCAAATAAATCACGTACAAAATTAGCTTGAAGTTCATAATTATCTATTATCTCCACTTGATTCATTATCGTGTTATTATAAAACTTTTCACCTATGAAAACGTCATCGTCTTTCAAAATCCTCTTAAAATTATAGTACTGTTCATTTAAATTCTCAAATGTAACTTCTTCATTAATGTAACAGTCGTAACTTTCATTTATTCTGCATTCACTTTCATTTAATTTGCATTCACTTTCATTGTGTGTGTATTTGTCGTCCTCTATTGTTATATAATCTTGTCCCAAGTGACTTGTGTCTTCATTTAAATTACATTTATTTCTATTACAATCTCTGTTTTCATTTACATTTGTTGCGACGTTACATTTAAAAGCTGTGTTTTGTGTTAGTTTTTCTGTGTTTTTACATTCTAAACAATCGCATGGCGTTGGGATTGAGGCGGACCTTCTGAGGGGTATTCTGTCGGGTTCAATTTTATATTTAGACCTCCAGTCTCCTTGTCGCCAAGTATTCCCGAGGGATCCTGGTAAAGTAGTAACCTATTAGGTCATTTATCAATCAATCAATACTAATAATAAATGTGTAAGGGTCGGTCATGGAGTAATTCACTTTGCTTTTAGAAATATCGTGTATATAGGCTCTCTATACGTGATACTGAAACTAAATTGACCATTTTTACAATTAGTATGTTCCTCCATAACTGTTAAACGAATTAACTGATTTTCATGAAAGTTTTTTCTATTTTTCTCAAATCCAGATAGTTTTTCACTACATATTTAGATACTTAAGAATCTCCTAAACATATATTATTTAATACTCCATTGAAATGTTACATTTTTTTGGGCTTACCTTGCGTTTGTCAGAGGACGCAATTTTATTTTTTAGATAGTGTAAAGTTAAATCCAAATTTGTGGGGTTGCAACCCTTGCAAATAGAAATTTTTTTTCTTAATTTTTTATGGATTTTCGCTTATAACTTTTTATTTATGGTTCTACGACTAAAAGTTACTGGACAAAAGTTGTAGATAATTTTATTTGCAACAAAAAATGTTGAAAATTTTTTTTGGGAGACCTATAGTTTGGCAGATAAAACGTAAAAACCATTTAACCCTTTTTTCCAAGATGGTGGCCGCGGGACAAGGGTTGCAACCCCACAAATTTGGATTTAACTTTACACCAACCCCCCCTTCATACCTAAAAAATAAAATTGCGTCCTCTGACAAACGCAACCCCAAATGTAACTTTTCAATGGAGTATAAATATTAACCTTAATCTACTTTATTAATGAATCTCACCATAAAGTCCATGCACGAAAATGATGTCCATGTCATGAATATTTGGTTGGTAGAGAACTTCACATTCGACTAAAGGTTCAGGATGCAAATGGTCTTTGCTCGCGGGACGGACCTTCGCAACTTTTTGGACTTTAGGAGCTGGAACTTAAAAAAAAAAGTATACTAGGTGGTGCCCGCGACTTCGTACGCGATGATAAATTAAAAAAAATAGAAGCAATTGTAACGCTTGACGCCTTGTTGCTATAACACATTGGCCAGGCGTTAGTTACACTTTTATATTTTAGATAATCCCACGGGAACAGTAATTTTTCCTGGATTAAAGGTACCCTATGTCCTTTCTGGTATCCCAGACAACGTGTGTGCAAAATTTCACGGTGATCGGTTCAGTAGTTTTTGCGTGAAAGCGTAACAAACAAACAAATTCACATTTATAATGTTAGTGATAAGGATATATATACACGTATATACTAATCTATACTAATATTATAAAAAGTTAAGATTTGTTTGTTTGTTTGTATTGAATAGGCTCCGAAACTAGTGGACCAATTTGAAAAATTCTTTTACCATTAGAAGCCGACATTATCCGTGATGAACATAGGCTACTTTTTACCGCGGGAAAATGCTTCATTCCTACGGGAAATCTAAAATAAAAGTAAATACTAGCGGCTTGGCCCGGGAGATAGCGCCATCTATCCAAAATACGGTAGATGGCGTTTTATACTTTTCTACGCGGACGAAGTCGCGAGCACTAGCTAGTACCTATTATAAAGACAGAAGACTTGTATTTATGTATGATTACAATGAATAAATTCAAAATCTGGGCCATTTTTAATAATTCTTTCACCTATAGAAAGCTTCTATGGGTATGGGAAGCTATACTATAGCTAATATAGGTTTTAGCTATAGTATAGCTTTTTCAAAATCGGTCCACTAGTTTTTGAGTTTATTCATTAGCAATGTATAAAAATACAATACTTTATAATAATAGTAAAGATTGTATCTATAGGTATATAATCAAAGCTATTACGAAGACGTATCAACAGAGAAACTTCTTACCTGTAGAAGATAGAAGAGCTGGTAATGGTGCGGACATCAATCTATGGAGAAAGAGAGAGGTAGAGCTCCATAGATAGGACATACACCAACGTCTGCAAATTGAAATAACTTCAAATCTTACCGGAGTTTCAATGCCCGATTACGTACAAACTATTAGTGTTATCAATAAACTTTATATCACCGTTTTTGTAGAGAATTTTCCATTCTTTCTTTTTTATAAGTATACCTCATAGCGGTAAGATCGACAGGAACGAAGATATAGGCAAAAAACCAGAAAAAGGTAATTTTTTCATCGTTTTTTGGCTGTCAAAAGTTATGCCCACCTCTGCACACGTGGGACTTTTCAGGGGTTGTTTGGAGAGCTAATAGGTACGTGTATATGTCGTCGGCACATCGTAGAATTGGGCATATCATGATATTCCTGGGCACATCATAATTATTTCTGTTAAAACTGAAAGGGTCGCCTCACTCCGCTCCGCTTTGCTCAGCTCCCCAAATTTATTTCCACGTAAACCAAATACACTCCTCCTCGCTTTACTTCGCTCCGCTCCTCGTAGGACCTATTTTTGACTTTATGGTGAAAGATTTTAGATTTCACACTTTACGATCTGCCCAATTCTACGATCTGCCCACGACATATACAAATTTTAGAGAGTCTAGAGTCTCAAAGTCTAGAGTTACTGAGTTATAAGTGTTTTCTGATTTCTCTTGTTCTCGTTCCTGTATTGCATGTGCTATTTGTATTTTTTATTGACTCAATAAAATTTCTTTTCATTCTTTCTTTCTCGCACACGGACGAAGTCACAGGCAAAACTAGTTAAGTAAGTGTATTTCAAAGTTATGATCGTCAATCGCCGACGCATTGTCGTGTCGGCGAGGCTCCGCTCTGAATTATAAGATGTAATTGCGGAATCATTATCGTCAATTCGCGAGTGGGCCGTCGGCGGCCATATTGCCAAGCGAACTCACGTGAACCTAATAACAGGGGGGCTTCAATTGAAATAATAGACGTTTATTTTTATGATTACCTACCTATATAACAAGTTTACTATGTGAATAGATAATAGACCTTCATTTATTACTAACTTTTGCACGCGACTTCGTCCGCGTAACTTTATAAAATATAAAATACATTGGTGTCTGTGAAACCATGGAATGGAAATACACATACAAAATTTCAACCCATTCGGTCTTCCAAGTCGTTTAGTAGTTGACATACCGACAGCAGCGCCACCTACCGGGTCCAGTTGTATTTTTAAATCATCCAGAAATAGCTATATAAATTGAGCCGTTTAGAAGTTATGTGAAAAAGATATGCACGGAAGATGGTTTTAGTATATATAATTTACAAAGTTACGCGGGCGAAGTCGCGGGCAGCAACTAGTTTATTATAATTTCAATACCTATTAATGTCAAATATTTTTTCAAAAAGTTTTTTTTTTAATTTAAAAAAATATTTTAAAAAAAAAAGGGTCAGAACTTTCGACAGGGTGAAGCGATTTTGATGATTTTTTTTAATAATAATAATAATAATAATAATATAATAGTAGTATACTTCCCGTGTGGTCCCAATTCAATTTGGTTTTTTTGTTAAAAAGAGTGATTATTGATACATATAAATAATAGCCTTAATCGAATTAGCTACTCGTATTGCGACTTAATTTTCTGCCCACTTGTAAGGCTATTTTTGTGATGCATTTTTATGCAAGTTAACTTCAATTGGCCTTGCCTTAAACTGCAATTGCACTAGTACCGCTTCACAGCCCTGACCTTTGCGCTATAGACTAGATAGGGTAAACTGTATTATCACTGACACTACATTAGTGCGTCACAAATGCCAAGTATGGATTGCGTCACAAATGCCAAAGCGGCACAAATCGGACTACTCTGTAAAAAGTTATGCGTGGTTATACGCTACAATTGGTGAGTGAACAATCAATCATCCCCTGTTTTCCTACCCCTAAGGGTAGGAAAACAGGAAACCTTAGAGTAACCTAACCCTAAGGTTGGAATTTTTTTTACAAATTAAAATGGGACCCCCTTGGGGGTGCACCCTTTCAAATAAAAAAAGAATTATCAAAATCGGACCACCCTGTCAAAAGTTATGCGTGAAAAAAAATATATATACGCGTCGAATTGAGTATACCTCTTCCCCTCCGTTTTTGTTTTTTCGTTTTCGTCGGTTGAAAAGAAAGAGCCCTACCCAACCGGGGACGCCACGGCCACGTCGCTGGCGGCGTAGGTTGGCTACCCAAGGTCGCCAAATTGAGTGGCCAGTGGAGTCTTGGCTACCCTATGTCAGTCACTTCTGTCAGTTTTCATATAGAGAATGGACGCTTTTGTATTTCAACAATGAACCTCCGCAGGCTTATTGTCTAAACGCATCTGCTAAGCGACAGGCGAAATATGCGAAAAAATTGTGCAATATCACACTATTTACAGAAACCACACTAGTGTTATGAGCTACGTGATACGATTTAGTGTGATATTGCACAAATTTTTCGCCTGTCGCTCAGCAGACGCATTTAGATAATAAGTCTGCCGGTATCGGAATTTAAACATTTTAAATTTGGAACACGCGTGGCCAACGGTTTGGACACTGTGTGAGTGAGACGCAGTTTACTCGCATACATTTTACTGGCGACGTCGTCGCGTTGCCAGAGTCTCCACGCAGCAGACGTTCGTGGTCACGCTTCCAAGCCGTCGCCAAGTGCGTTATCTATCACACATGTCAATATAAATTGTTGGTCACGTTGTCGGCCACGTGGCGAAAAAAATTTGCAATATCACACTAATCGACTCTATGTAATAATATATCGACGGCACGGCATACATTTTCATACATTCTGACATTTCTGACAGAAGCAAAAATGTATGAAAATGCATGACGTGGCTAATGGAAAACCGCCCATTGTTTGTAATTTGTAATGGATCTAAGTGAATGGAGCGAAGTAATAGATATTTTGAAAGGAATCAAACAAGCCCGGCTAGCTCAGTCGGTAGAGCATGAGACTCTTAATCTCAGGGTCGTGGGTTCGAGCCCCACGTTGGGCGATTATTAAAAATAAAAGCTGTTTTGTTATTTCCATAGTAATAATAATGTCCTCCGCCACGTCTGTCTGTCTGTCTGTTCGCGATAAACTCAAAAACTACTAAAATCAAAATCAAAATATTTATTTATCAATTAGGTTTCTACAAGAAACTCTTTTGATCGTCATTATAAATTTAAATTTACATTTACCAGGGTTTCGGAAAAAAAAACCAAGATGACGATCCTGAGAAGAAACCCCGAAAGAAACTCAGGATACTATTCTTTTTGTCATCATTAAAATGTAAAATAGTACAATACACATTACTTAATATTAACAAACTTAAAGTATATATATACAATTATAGTTTTACAATACAAAACATAGTACGAACTCCGAATAGCTTAAATCCAGGCTTCTTTGTCGCTCAAATAATCAGTGATTTTATAATAGCCTTTCGAGAGGAGTTTAGTTTTAATGACACATTTAAATTTATTTATAGATAAGGCTCTGATTATTTGAGGCAGTTTATTATAAAACCGGACACTTTGACCCATAAAAGAATTACTTATCTTATGTAGTCGTGTTTTATGAAGATTTAAATCACTTTTGGACCTAGTATTGATATTGTGTACATCACATTTTTTATTAAATTGGCTAATATTTTTGTGCACATAAATTAAATTTTCATAAATATATTGACATGCAACAGTCAAAATCTTTATTTCTTTGAACTTTTCTCTGAGGGAAGATTGCGGATCTAGTTGATAGATGGCACTAATGGCCCTTTTTTGTAAAATAAAAATAGTATTTATGTCCGCAGCGCTACCTCAAAGAAGAATCCCATAACACCGATTGTCATGCTGTTTTCACCAATGAATAGAGTGGTTCTCGAGGAAGGTTTTAGTATATCTTAATTTTACGCGGGCTATTATACCCCTAAGTGATAGGGGTGACCCACCCCAAATTTTTTTTTAATAATTTATATGGCCAAATAGCGTTCGCCAGGTCAGCCAGTATTTTATAAAATTACGCGGACGAAGTCGCATGCAACAGATATATAAGACCACAATTATGCAGACAGACGCAGCCGGAGACTTTGTTTTATATTATGTAGATCTTCTAAGATTATATTCCGCAACTAGCTGTTGCCTTCGACTTCGTCTGCGTTAAAAAGGATAAAAAGTAGCCTATCACGTGTTTATCTACCAAGTTTTATGAAAATCAGTTAATTCCTTTAAGAGTTATGGAGGAACATATACACACATACAACACCTACACTTACAGATTTAGTATATTATTAGATTGATTTTTAGATAATGAGAAAATGCGTCGTCGGCGAGGACAGCAGAAGCAAGATTAAAGATATAATGGAAAATTTCAAACACTTCGATACTGGTCCCATGGTGTAATGGTTAGCACTCTGGACTCTGAATCCAGCGATCCGAGTTCAAATCTCGGTGGGACCTAAGGTTTTCTACAAGATTAATTTTTTTTTTAATTTTTAAAACTTTTTTAATTTATATAATAATTCCACTATGTAAATATTATAAATGCGAAATTTTCTGAGTTATTTAAAATATTGTTTTGTCAAAAAATAATAATTTTGGTTTTAAAAAATAGTCTAATTACACCCTATTCTCACAGACCTACCGAATATGTATTGTACACATAATAACTCCTTTCTTTTTAACAAAAAATAAACCGATTTCAGACGGTCTCATGGTCTTTTCTCATGGATGCCATTGTCAGAACTGGACCAAATTTAAATGGGACCACACGGGAAGCATCAGTTTTCAAATTGAAAAGAATTATCAAAATCGTTTCATCCTGTCGAAAGTTCTGAGGTAACAAACATTTCAAAAAAAAACCCTTCGAATTGCGAACTTCCTCCTTTTTTGAAAGGCGTTACAAACGAACAACCGAATATTAGGATATTATGTTGTTACAAAATTATGTATGTCACTATTATTTCTTATCAACATCAACTCAACTCTTGTTATCACTAACATAACTTGACGAGTCATTAACCTCAAACGACTTCGCTATTGGACAGAACAATATTGCTGTTAGACATTTCGCAGCATTAGCTTGAAGTAGTTATAATAATAATTTAGGATTAAGAGTATAAAAAATACTTATTAGTGCATTATTTAAATAGGCCTTAATTAAATATCTATGTACATTTGCAGATTAACATATGCATTCAACGGGGCAATGCCGCCATTTTTTGATAATAATTAGTTAGTTTTTAGGGTTTTATATTGTTATAGTTATATATAATATATTTTAATTTTAAATGTACATGGATTGAGATAGAAAATATATGTAAATAATCAGTCAGTACTAAAAATGAATCTGTAATAGTGTAGTAGTAATTGTATGTATGTATGTTCCTCCATAACTCTTAAAACGAACTTGGTAGATAAACATTTAGACGTACGGGACACAGGATAAACTACTTTTTATCTTTTTCAACGCGGACGAAGTCGCAGGAACCAGCTAGTTTATTATTATACTAAAATCTTCCTCGAGAACCACTCTATCCATTGGTGGAAACCGCATAAAAATCGGCGCGGTACATTTTGAATTTATCGCGAAAAGACAGACAGACGCAGTTTATATAATGTAATATGTAAGAAGGAGTAGCTTCTGACTATTATATATACTTATATATTATACTAGCTGATGCCCGCGACTTCGTACGCGGTGATAAATTGAAAATATAAAAGCAATTACAACGCTTGACAACTTGTTGCTATAACACAATTGGCCAGGCGTTAGTTACAGTTTTATATTTTAGATAATCCCTCGGGAACATTACTTTTTTCTTGGATGAAATGTATCCCATGTCCTTTCTGGTGTCCCTGACAACGTGTATGCAAAATTTCATGGTGATCGGTTCAGTAGTTTTGGCGTGACAGCGAGACAGACAGAGTTACTTACTGTATACTAATTACAGATTTATTATTAGTACGGATGGATGGATATATGGCGAGTAAGCTGTCGATTAATATCTATAATGTATGTAATATCTATCTATGGCATATACTACGAGTATGATAACATTTATATGTTAATTCTATACATTTATACCTATATTTATACCTATATATTTTTTTATTTTTTTGACGATCCCTCAGGAACTAACATCTTTCTAGGATAAAAAGTGGGTAACCCATACATTATCCACGGTTAATAAACTATATGTATGCCAAATTTTATAAAATTCGTTCAACTTTCTCGTTTATAATATTAATAGGATTTTTTACAGGCTTAGGTGACGTAACACAATACAGAATCATTCAAATGTAATTATTTTTAGTCTTGGCATTGGAAGTCACAAAAAAAATTCCGATTGGCCTATATTCAAATATACTAAAAATACTTAGAGCCCTTCACGTTAAAACTATCGCGAGAAATAGACTTTCTATAATTTCACTAGCTGCTGCCTGCGACTTCGATAAATCTATATACTAATATATAAAGAGGAAAGATTTGTTTGTTTGTATAGAATAGGCTCCGAAACTAGTGGACCGATTTGAAATATTCTTTTACCATTACAAGCCGACATTATCCGTGATGAACATAGGCTACTTTTTACCGCGGGAAAATGCTTCATTCCTACGGGAAATCTAAAATAAAAGTAAACACTAGCGGCTTGGCCCGGGAGATAGCGCCATATGTCCAAAATACGGTAGATTCTACGCGGACGAAGTCGCGTGCAACAGCTCGTTAAAAATATAAAAGTAATGCCATTTTTTTACTAGTTTTACTAAGTATATTATTATTTTAAAAGTGAATTAAACTTGTAACGTGCTGAAGTGAAGTCAACTTACGAAATAACTGATTCAAACTAAGTATGTGTTGACCTTGTAGCTGTATGACCTTAGCACGCAATAGTTCACACATATATGAAATTGTTCACAAAGGGCATGATAGTAAGTACTATACCTAACCTACAAGTGGGTTATCTTATTTCATACTAGCTGTTGCACGCGACTTCGTCCGCGTAACTTTGTAAAATATAATACATTCGTGTCTGTGAAACCATGGACATGGAAATACACATACAAAAATTCAACCTTTAGTAGTCAAGCCGTTTAGTAGTTGACATACCGACAGTCAGCGCCACCTGCCGGGTCCAATTGTATTTTTAAATCATCCAGGAAACTATAGAAATAGCCATATAAAATTTCAACCGATTAGAATGAAACACACACTTAAATGTTACAAGAATTTTGCTATAATCACATTTATTCTGTGCTATTATACATCAGTGAGAGCCGCACTCAAAACAGTTAAGCCCTTTCAGTAAGGAGTTTCAGAGTATAGCGTGCACAAAAGGCACAAACACACGAAAATATTAAAAACTACTTTTTGACCTATAAGTATGTAAAGTAAAGACAAAAAGTTATAATAAAAACTAAGTAGTAAAAAATATATAAGTAGAGAAATTACTTACACAAATGCAATTAAATGTGGATGTAGTCTGTCCGTACCTCCGTCATCTTGTTTAACTGTCATGTCACCGGAAATCGCCATTTTCTCTCACTTCCGCCTATCTGAAACGGCAATAGTCATGTTTTGATCACCATGCAATTTTTTGGAAATCTTATACCTACACAAACTTTCCTCTTTTATTGCTCTTTCCATCAGTGAAAACCCTATCAAAATCCGTTGCCAGTTGACTAAGGTATCTCACTAACATCTACGTGTTCCATTGGCGTCGTCCGATCAATCGGACCAACAGGAAGAAAGTCTTGTTTTTCTAAAATCGTCTAAAAATATAAAGAATTAGGCCCCACTTTTTACACTTACACAAACTTTCCTCTTTTTTTGCTCTTTCCATCAGTGAAAACCCTATCAAAATCCGTTGCCAGTTGACAAAGGAATCTCATTAACTTCCGCGTGTTCAATTGGCGTCGTGCGATCAATCGGACCAACAGAAAGAAAGTCTTGTTTTTCTAAAATCGTCTAAAAATATAAAGAATTAGGCCCCACTTTTTACACTTACACAAACTTTCCTCTTTTAGTGCTCTTTCCATCAGTGAAAACCCTATCAATATGCGTTGCCAGTTGACAAAGGAATCTGCTTAACTTCCACGTGTTCGATTGGCGTCGTCCGATCAATCGGAGCAACAGGAAAAATAGTCCGCGTCGTCCGATTGATCGGACTTTTTTTCCCGTTGGTCCGATTGATCGTTAATACAAATACAAAATAATTTATTTTTTGTATTTTTGTAGGGTTATAGGAACTGTTACTTCTTTAGTATTTCTATGACATGTGGTAAGTAACCTTGACCTGTTGCTGCAGCATCAATAGTGTCTTCGGGATACCCAACTCTCCAGTCAGAAAATAATTAAATGCAACAATGCGAAACCGGGGGCGGGTCTCTAGTTAACAACTAGATGATAAACGATATCATAAAATAACCATATTTATGTCAGAGATAGAGACGTATTCAAGTCCTCCGCGGCGTCTTTCTGTGTCCTGTCTGTTCGTGATAAACTCAAAAACTACTGCATCGATTTTCACACATGGATAGAGTGGTTCTCGAGGAAGGTTTTAATTTATAATTACAAAGTTACACGAGCGAAGTCGCGGGCAGTAGTTAGTTTTAATAAATTATGATTTACCTTTGCAGAAACGTTACAAGAAGCGTCACGTGTCCGTTACACTGAAGTGTCACACAAAATTCGTATATGCGTAATTGTTTTGTATTTCTTTTATTTTTGAATTATAAATTTTATTGATAAATTAAAGTCCTAATGAAATTCTAATGGCCTCATCGATGAAGTGTGAACTCGCAGAATAAAACATACAAATTTATCAAAGTCCTTGAGAGATAACTAACGCGTGGTGTTGAATACAAAGGAAATAATTGTAGAACATGTGCGCGGGCGACTCTTTAGTTAGTTCTTGTATTAGATTCGCTTTTTATCAATAAACTAGATGTTGCACGCGACTTCGTCCGCGCAACTTTGTAAAATATAATACATTCGTGTCTGTGAAACCATGGAATGGAAATACACATACAAAATTTCAACCTTTAGTAGTCAAGCCGTTTAGTAGTTGACATACCGACAGCAACGCCACCTACCGGGTCCAATTGTATTTTTAAATCAGGATATCATCGAAATACCCATATAAAATTTCAACCCAATCGGTTCAGCCGTTTAGAAGTTATGTTAAAAAAGAAGTTAAGTACGGAAGGATAATTCTTACTACCCGTTATCCTTTTACCCGTTTTCCCGTAGGAATGAAGCATTTTCCCGCTTTAAAAAGTATCCTATGTTCATCACGGATAATGTCGGCTTCTAATGGTAAAAGAATTTTTCAAATCGGTCCACTAGTTTCTAATATTTAACCTCATTATTTTCCATTATTTAAATATTAATTTGATTTTTATTCTTTTGTAGTGTTTCTTTTGTACTTAAAAGTAGGTTATTTCTCACCTAACTCCGACAATCGCAATCCGTTCAATTTAAAACTAAATTAACATACTATTTGACACATAAATAACTTGAATTTTTCAATAAAAGTTATAAAACTCTTTAATTAACTTTTAATTGGTAGAAATATTTTTATTAATGCAACAGAAAACAAGGAATCCTGGCTTGATTTCTTTGTCGCGCTAAATTAAAAAAAAAAAAAAAAAAAAAAAACAATATGGCCACTAGCACGCGCGCCAACGTTTCCCGCGCAACTGTCTCCTTTTTCTATGAGACAATTCCGTTTGAGTCATCATAAGTTTATATAATGAGCTCTAAATATATGCCGATAAAGTTGAAATTCTTTATGGTCTTGTAAAACTTATCTTTGCTACTAGTTATGTCGCAAGAATGTAATCTAGGTACCAATACCAATAAAGGCAGTATAGCACTTACTGACTGACTGACATATATAAGACACTTTTGTATTTTTTTATGTGGTGATCATGCAATTGATGGTATGTGGCTACCGTCTTCATAAAGGTTTGAAAGGATAGGACGTCCAGATCAGAGGCAACATTAAAAAGTCATTTCCAAAGTTGACTCTGCCGGGAATCGAACCCGGTACCTTAACCATTCATTCAACAGGCTCTTCAAAAACTTTAGATTAATTTATTTGTATGTGATTGTTATATCACATAAATGACTGTACTTTTACATGAAAAATTAAAATATGTATTTTAAATTTTAATTGAAAAAAAATGAAATGAACTAACCCGTTTGGCGAGTTTTTATATTTTAAAAAAGGAATGCTTTTTATTTCACGTATTTTAAAAAAATATATACAATTTTTGTCTTTATTCGTTCCTTTTCTCGTAGTCTTACAAAGCATAATAAGTTAATATTTTGTTTTATGTAAATATTATGTTCTAGTTAACCGCAACATTCTCATACGATATCGGATTACAGTAATTAATAGTACATTTCAGTATATAACGCTTAGCAATAATAATGTAGGTAAATACGGCTATTATTGGAGCTGATTAATATTTTAAATAGGCACACAATAGTTCTATTGTATGAACAACGTTGACTGGACTTTGACATTACTTTGTTCGTTACACATCGTTACATTAACACATAAGTAGATATCAAACCATGTGTAGGTATTGAGTAAGTAGTTACCTATTGGAAATAATTGTATTGTCATGAATATTCCATAATATAATATCCTATTTATAATATTTATATTGTAAAAAAGCGTGATTTTTAAATTAGAATCAAGTCAGTCCCTTTGAACTATTTTGGTAAATTGCACATTACAATTTAATTTTCTTTCTTCATTAACAAAGTAGATGTGTAAGTAAAAAGTTTATTTGTATACCAAGTTATTAAATAATAATTTAATGTTAAACCTAAATTAACTACTGATGCAATCATTTATATTTCTATTTAATAATAATTTTTAATAAATAATAAAAAAAACTTTAATTTTAAGTTTCATATTATAATATAGCATGGAATGGAGCGTAATGCAGTTCCAGTAAATATTTGACATTGACATCAAATGACAGTTTTCGTAAGTGTTGCCATTTAAAAAATATAAAATTATTACAGGGAGGGATAAAATAATTGAAACTTGAAAATGTTACGAATATAATATTATTATTCATAAAATTTTATTTTTCTATACACTAATAAAATGCAGGTTTTGCATGTCAACCGTTATATTGCTTTACTTACCTACATTTTTGTTAGGCATTATATCTTATTTTCCATGCTGACATGAGCTAGTTAGTATAATATATTTCTATCAGTTATTTGGGCCAATTTAAATTCGTGATTTATGTCAGTAGTGAACTAGTGAACTTTAACTACATAGTATCAATTTAGAAAAAAGAAAACTTATAAAAAATTAAGCACTGCTACGCAAGAGTTATTTCTTATACTGGCAACATTGTTGGTCACTTGAAAAAAGAATAAAGAATGTTGTGACTTGAGTGAGTGTCCATCACGAAAATAAAAAATGTAGATTTTAAAAATTAATCGCATTGTTTTAACTGAGCAATTGTTGTGTTTGTACATTTTAATAACTTTTAAACTGTTTATTAGACAGTTATGGAATTAAAAACAAGACTATTGTTAAGTAAATAATTCAATTTTTTTACAATTAAATCGCTTGTTTTTTTTTCGTACGTCCATCGCTCGAGGTATGTAAGTAGTATATTTTTTTATTTTCTTGTGTATCGATTTTGCTCGTGTTGCGACCTTTTGTTGTGTTAATGAGCCTATACCCTCTTAACTCTAATTAAAACGCGATTTCATTGTATTGTTTACCTTTTAAAATCACCTTGAATAAGTTTGTTTTATACGAAATAAAAAATCGCCGAGTTGATAAGGAAACTCGCTGCAATTTGTTTGAGAGTTCTTTATAGGAAACTACTAATCCGCCCGCGGTTTCGCACGGAGTTTTAATTTTCAAAAATCTTTTTTTTGATTAAGAATCGATTTGCATATACATATATAATAAGCCCGTGGTATGAAAATTTATGGGAGTAAAATCAAAATTGTTACACGAATGCGTTATATCCAAGTTCTATTTTTTTTTTTTAATATTTTAGAATATCTGAAGTTGAGACATTGCGCTATCTACACAATATTATTTAAAAAAAGAACAATTTTGTTCTTTCGGCATGTTTGAATTGTGAAATTTTAATTTTTTTAATCGTTCGTAAGGAGTATGTCCGGTTTCAAATCTCTCCTGACGTCGGTCCTGACGATACGCAGGTAGCAATAAACTTGTGCCTACAATCAGTCGAGCTCTGTAACTATTTCGAATTTTCATACAAATGACAAGCGCAACCAACGCACACACTGACCGTCAGGAGAGCTCTAAAACCGGCCTAAACTCCAGTTAAGTCGTATGTCGCAATTTTTTGACACACACAATTTTTTTTCTTAAGTGTGTAAGTAGGGATATTAGAGCCCATTGTGTTATAGGCGATGGTAGCCGCCTGCTGTCAACTTTAACATAAAAAGAACACCACATTAATATTGTTATTATTAATTTACAGAAAAATAAAATGGAAGGAGACCCCTTGAGCACATACACATATGACTTTTCATATATCAATTATGAGAATGGCCAAATGCAGTTATCTGCTAAAATAGATCAGGAACCGAAATCACAAAACGGAAGTAACGATTCAAATGAAAGCGATTGTCTAAATGAAAGTCATAATCTAAATAACAGCTGTAGTCTAAGCAATAATAGTGTTGATAATGAGCTAAAAAATAATAAAGACACAGCCAATAATAATAATAGTGATTCCGTACCATCGGTCAGTAAGACTAGTTTAAATAAAAGAGTAAAAGCAAAAGTAAAAAAAGAAAGAAGTAATTACTGGTCAGAGAAAATAACGGAGGAGGGATTTCCTTTTTACGCGTGCGCCATTTGCAATATAAATTTTCCATTATTGAGCGAGTTGGACCAACATGTGACCACGCATAAGGGTCGACCGACGAGTTACGATTTGAGAGTGAAAAGTAAAAAGAGAAGAAAAGTGAGAGAAAAAGAGAGAAAGAAATATTTGAAAATGTGCAAAAAAAGTGCCGTCAAGAAGGAAAATGATATAGAAATCAAACCGGAAGAAGGCTACATAGGAAGTGAGAAGGCTAATGAGTATAATTCGAAAGAAAATGGAAAAGTTTTGAAACATAATATAAAAAATGAGAAGAAAGAAGTAGAACAGACATCGGAGGAAAATAACTTGGAGAAGATTTTCAAGTGTCACGCTTGTCAGAAGCAGTTTGCGTTAAGTTATTACTTGAAGTTGCATGTTAGGTCTCATACGGGTATGAAAATTTTAATTTTTTCTTATATAATCCTGAAATTTATAAGAGTAAAATCAAATGTCACATATCACACGATACAGGCTACAATATGCTTCAATTCATATTAATATAATATAATAAGTCTGTCTGTCTGTTTGCGATAAACTCAAAAACACCAATGGATAGAGCGATTTGTAGGGAATGATAGATACACTTTAATAAGCTAAGCTTATTAATAATCAGCCAACTAATTAGCTAGGCTTATTAATAACTAGCTGGTGCTCGCGACTTCGTCTGTGTAGAGAAGTATAAAACGCCATCTATCGTATATTGGATAGATGGCGCTATCTCCCGGGCCAAGCCGCTAGTATTTACTTTTATTTTACATTTCCCGTAGGAATGAAGCATTTTCCCACGGTAAAAAGTATCCTATGTTCATCACGGATAATGTCGGCTTCTAATGGTAAAGGAATTTTTCAAATCGTTCCACTAGTTTCGGAGCTTATTCTATACAAACAAACAAACAATCAAATCTTTCCTCTTTATAATATTAGTATACATGGGCTCTATCTTTAGTATTTATTTTATCTGAGCTCTGTAGTGTATTTTTGTTTTTCAGATGAAAAACCCTACACATGTAATATATGCGGACTGTCATTCATAACAGCGAGCAAACTGGGGCGTCACAATAAGCGTATTCATTTGGCAATTAGACACCAGTGTAGGATATGTTTTAGGAAATTTTGTAGGTATGCAATTGTGGATATAAAACAAAGTCCTCTGCTGCGTCTGTCTGTCTCTGTCTGTGTCTGTCTGCGTCTGTCTGTTTCTGTCTGTTCGTGATAAACTCAAAGACTAATGCACCGATTTTCATGCTGTTTTCATCAATGGATATAGATTGATTCTCGAGGAAGGTTTTAGTATATATGTAATTTACAAAGTCACAGGCAGCAGCTAGTTTTTTTTTTTTTTTTTTATTAAATTATCAGCTAACCAGGCAAACGTTGCTTTTGCAATTTTTTTAAACATATATAATTAAAAGCATTTTTTTATAGTCCAATAGTAATAAGACGCAGGATAAAATCTTAGTATAAAAAAAATACTCTTTTTTTTATTTTTTATTTTGCATTTCGATCAATTCATCATTAAAAAAGTACCTTGAATTTTAGATTTGACAATTTGAAACGTCACTTTGACAAGTCTCACGCGGAACAAATACTGGAGGGGGAGCCCTACGGTATGTGTCCATATTTTAAATATATTTTAATTAGTGATGTGCCGGATATCCGTGGATATCCAAACGATAAGAAAGATCCGTCGTTATCCATTACTTTTTACCCTAATAATTTTTAATTGACTCATGAAATTCTATACAATTATACGTGATAGTTTATTGTGATTAGGTAGCAATGAAAAAGTATTAAATTCCATTCGGATTATTTTTTTGTATCTTAAAATCGAACATTTGGCAAAGATTTATATCGCAGATGCGTCTGGCTGCGTCTGTCGTTTGTGTGCGTGACGTTTCACACTTTAGTTTCTTGAATTACGAGAACACGGGAAGGCATTTTTAACGGTAAACGAACCTAATTACCAAAATAAAAGATGTGTAAGCAATGGAACCGCTCTCAATACTTTCTACGAGTGATTAAGGCTCGAAGAGTGAGTTCACTCTTCCCAACGATGACACATTTTCGGCCAACTCAAGTATGACAAGGGCGCATCTGTGACATTTATTATGGCACCTTTATTATGCAAGTGTCAAGTGGGTCCACCACTAAGAAATTTAAGATCCGTATCCGCGGATCTTGACACCAAATATCCGTATAGGCGGATCTACATTTTTAACTATCCGGCACAACACTAATGTTAATTATATTTAACAGTAGACATCATTATATTTAACGTGAGACATGATTCCGTTTCCTTAAAGATTACAATGTGATATTGCCGTATTTAAAAGAGTTGGAAGATGAATTGATTAACAAAGAAGTCGATAAGAGTACAGAGGATGAAAAAACTAATTTAGAAGACACAGCCTCCACCACTGTCTCAGAAAAGGATGAAAAGGATCAGGATACCAAAGATTTTCCACAGGATGAGGTAATATATGAAAACTAAATGGCTGGTTAACTAACAACTAATTAATGTTAATGGTTAATTGATCAATTAATGTTGATGTTAATTCATATTAATTAATCATTTAATGTTAATATTAATTTTATTGTTAATCGATTAATATTAATTAATTAATTAATCAATTAATGTTTGTGTTAATTTATCAATTAATAATAACAATAATAATAATTTATTCATATTCAGATTACACAGATCCATCATGGTTAGTAACAATATTAACTTAAAACTATGTTAGTAAGTACAATACACATTAAACATAAAATTATTACACATTATCATTATTACATTATTACAATTAATGTTCGTGTTAATTTATCAATTAATTTTATTGTTATCGATTAATATTAATTAATCAATTAATGTTAATTTATCAATTAATGTTACTAATGATGTTAGTTAATGTTAATTAATGTTAATATTAATTTATCAATTAATGTTACTAATAATGTTAGTTAATGGTTATTAACTGTCAGATGCCCGCGCCTTCGTTCGCGTGGAGTTCAATTTTCATCTTGAGGTTATTATTTTGAGGAAAGAAAAAACAAATATTATAATGTACACAAATACAATGAACCGATTCTATTCTCCCAACCAAGAATTGAACCCGGGATCCAATGCCTAAAGTGCCCAACGTGCCAAAAAAAAAAATCAAAGAAAAATATAAATAATTTCACAGGTCAAAGAGACGGTAAAAGTGGAAATAAAAGACGAAGAACTAAATGGGTTTGCCTTGAAAGAAGAAGAAACGATCGGACAGGATCCGACCAAGGATGAAACGTCACATCCAAACGAGACGGACAGTGTACGGGATGAGAATGAGAACGACGATTGCTCTGTCAAGGATGAGAAGTAGGTTTTTTTTAATGATCCCAGGTTACCAGTGACTTTAAACGACAGTTGGCCTACTTGACAGATAGTGACAGAGGCGTTAACAGCTTTAAAACATTCTTTATTTAGCGCACTTCCAAAGTTTGGAACTCCTGAGCTCACATAAACCCAAATCTTTTGAAAGTTCTCATGAATAGGCATGTCTTATGCTAAGGCCTCATCTTCGACACACGTCTGTATGCTGGTAAAGAGCAAACCCAACTCCAAAGATATTTTTTGATTGGTCTCGCTGCCCTCGACTAGATACAGCCGCCGTACTTGACAAATCATCAATTCTAACAAAAAATAAAATTTAGTATGGATTAGGTTATTATAAGTACCTACATTTTTATTATTGAAATCATCGAACACCAACACTTCCCCCCCTCCCCTCCCCTTTCAGCTCATCGGATTCGGATTACTTCCCGGCGTTCACGTGGGCCGTCGCGCCGTCCCCACCGTCGACCCCCTCCGTCCCCCCCGCGGAGGGGGAGTCCCCCGCCTCCCCCCCGTTGTCGTGCGGGACGTGCGGGAAGCGGATCAGCTCGCCGTCGTACATGCGCATACACATGCGCACGCACACGGGCGAGAGGCCGTTCGAGTGCGGCGTGTGTGGACGCGCCTTTATAACGAGCAGCAAAATGAACAGGCACATGCTCACCCACAGATCGGACGGTATGTGGTATAGTTTGTGTAGTAAAATCAATTATTATCACTCTCCACCATTAATAATAATTGTAATATTGCTCATTTTCTTGTATTTTAATTAAGGTGATATAAAAGAGGATTCAGAAAAGATGGAAGTGAAGTCTGAAAACGAAGAAGTCAACAAAACTGAAAAGTAAGTACAAGGTGTTTAATAGAATTTAATCCGGCTCGAAGGACCATGTCCATTGTAAAGCTTAATTATATAACTATAGTAGATAGTTAAGGGCGTTTTCTCAGCTGGGATTTTTTTACTGTAACAAATAAAAAACGAGATTTAGTCTTTCTCGGGAAACTGATTCTTTATAATTTTTTTTTTTTATAATAAGGCTAAGGTCGACAGACAGGTCTAACATTTTGTCTCGCCTAATTTTATGATAAAACTTACTGTTTGGCTGAAAAACGTATAAAACTTGCTAATTGCGACCTTGAATTTTTTTTAATTTCATTTATAATGGTGTTCCGAACATTTTTAACCAGTTTTCAGCTGTATACGATTTTGTGTAGCTTTAGGTGCCATTCATTTATTAACGTAAGATTATTTTTGACAGTTTTTGAGCCCCTCCCACTCCCCCTTTTAAAAAAAATGAAACATGGTCGACACTTTCCCCCCATCCCCTTCCCCCCTATTAATATTTTTGACCCACTTCGACCGGACCATT
This sequence comes from Synanthedon vespiformis, assembly GCA_918317495.1. Classification (NCBI taxonomy): domain Eukaryota; kingdom Metazoa; phylum Arthropoda; class Insecta; order Lepidoptera; family Sesiidae; genus Synanthedon; species Synanthedon vespiformis. Next base: position 3,632,562 of record OU906974.1, read on the forward strand.
CAAAGCCTCTTCTTATTTCACCCGCAGACGAAAGAGAAAGAAATCAAAACATTCGGTCAAAAACAATAAAACAACGCCAACAAAACAGAAGAGGCCCTACAAGAAGAGGCCCTACTCCTGCGAGCACTGCCAGAAGAAGTTCCTCCACAAGGACACGCTGGAAGTGCACCAGATGAGCCACCAGGGCGAGGAGAAGACCCTCAGATGCCAATACTGCCTGGAGGTATACCAGAGCGAGGATATTTTGAGGGCCCACGAGACGGAACACGTGGGGCCCAAGCCTTACATGTGCACCCTATGTGGGAAAACATACAAGAGAAAGGAGACTATGGTATGTCTGTTTGTGTTGGTTATTTTTTTTTTTAATTTTAAGGTAGTCAGACAAGCTTAAAATTTTTTAGGGTTTGTTGAAGTGAAAGTGGAAAAATATTTATTTTATTTTAGCTCTCTCTCTCTCTCTCTCTCTCTCTCTCTCTCTCTCTCTCTCTCTCTCTCTCTCTCTCTCTCTCTCTCTCTCTCTCTCTCTCTCTCTCTTTTTCTGTTTGTGTGTTTTATTGGTCTGAAGTGGAAATTCATGTAAAATTTCAAGTTTCAATTTTGTGTAACTATTCCTGTGACATTAATGCACAAAAGTTTGCATTGTTGTGACAAAAGTAAACTATGAATCATTTAATAGGTTTGTTTTATTTTAGCTCTCTCTTTCTTTCTCTTTCTGTCTCTTTCTGTCTCGTTCTCTTTCTTTCTCTCTCTATCTGTCTCTGTCTATCTCGTGCATGTTTCACTCGGTCCAAACTCGCACTAGGCCCTCGGGTTCAAATCGAACTTGGGCCCTCTGAGACAGAGTTGTACACACACCTGATAAGGCGCGTCGTGAATCTTCGTTCACGCAGAAAAGAAAGTACGTCTCCGACGATTAACGAAGTGAGCTTAAAACTTACAATCAACCTTAGATACAACGTCTATAAGGTCGATAATGAAACGCGCACTCGCGTGAGATTGCAAGCGGCGCACGCTAACATGGCGACCAATAGCGGTTCTGAAAAAAGCCGCAAAGTGTGTGTGTGTGTGTGCATTGTTCCTTAACACTTGCACTCTCGTAACATGCCGCTAACATGGCGCCAGCTGGCGACCAATAGCGGTATTAAGTGCTTTAAAAATTCCTCTTCTACGCCGGCACATCCCTAAGCCTTGGATACTTTATCACTTGGGACAGGTCAAATAAATAAATACCAAATTGTCTCACTGAAGTTTAGTCTAAACTTAAATCTTAGTAAATTTAATGACAAATAACGCAGATATATCACCGCAAGAACCACAAGGCATCGCGCACTCACCAGTGCGACGTGTGCACAAAGTCGTTCAGCGCGGCGTGCAAACTGGCGAGACACGCACTTTCCCATCGGACAGCGCGTTTCTCCCAACAGTTCGAGTGTCCCGTGTGCGCTCACATGTTCCACACCAAGTATCACGTGCAGATGCATCTCAGCACTCACCTCAAGGAGGGGATGTGAGTATCGTACAACATAACACGTAAGCAGTTCGAGTGTCACATGTCCCACACCAAGTATCAAGTGCAGATGCATCACTGACCCATTTCAGTCGCAGGACGTTCCACCGCTGGAACACTGACCTCTAATATATATAATGCCACTAGACAGGCTGCTGTCAAATTAATTTTTGTGCCCATTTTCGCATCGAAAATATTGAACGTGGATCCGCGTCTTAAACACACGACACAGGGAGGGTTAATGCCTCAACAAATAGAATAAAAATACGCAAACTTCAAAATTAGTTCTCGGGACAGTCGAGGGCGGCGTTACAGAATGGCACAAAAAACCGTCTACCATGTTTGAAATAATGAAATAAGCAAATATTTTCCTATTTCCAGCATCATAGAGGAGAACTTGAACGAGATTCTCGCGATGGTCTTACAAAACGCTCGAAGGATCCCCAAAAACGACAAGTCGCCTCTCCCGACTTTGCCCGCTCCACAGGATGAGATGTCGCGCGTCTGCAACATATGTGGCGAGGTATGGACATTAAAATTCCTAGTTTTTTCTTAATAGAATAAACTCAAAAACTAGTGGACAAGTTTTTAAAAAATCTCTCACCTATAGAAAGCTACATTATCAGCGAATAACATAGGCCATATTTTATAAAGTTACGCGAACAAAGTCGCGTGTAACAGCTATAGTAATGTTAATTTTGCTACTTTCTTTTTCTTAGAATTTTCTCAAAACTTTTGGTTTACGATTTTGAGTTTGAGGATCAATATATACATATATATAAAAATGATATTTTTTTAGGTGTTCCAACACTTTTACTACCTGGAGGAACATCTGAAAGGCCACGGAACCAGATTCGCAGTAGAAAACTTAGACAAGGAGGAAGAAAAGAAATATATATGCGAGGTGAGTTTATTTTTTCGAATTCCCAATTCAATCCCAATACCTTATGCGCGTCCCCGCTACAGATCCATTTCTGTGTCACATTTCCCACTAAATCCCAACACAAAACCTGAATCCCAATTACAATCCCATCCCCAATACCTTATACCCATTCTCGTGACAGATCCATTCCTATGTCCTATTTTTCACTAAATCCCAACACAAAACCCGAATCCCAATTACAATCCCATCCCAATACCTTATCCCCGGGTCCCGCTATAGATCCATTTCTTACTAAATCTCAACACAAAACCCGAATCCCAATAAAATTACAATCCCAATTATCAGTAAGGAGGCGTTCTTGAAGACTATTCACCCTCCCTGAACTTTAGGTAACAACCAAGTGACCATTTTTACCAAAGAAAAGGGTTGTCAACTTGGGAGAACAAAATAGAAATGATGTACAATACACTCGAGGGATTCCAAGTACGTTTTACAAGTACCCTGTTGTACCCTCCCCAAACATGCCCCAAGCTGGAAGCCTTAACCTTAAAAGTCCCATTTTTTGCAGGTTTGCAATAAAGGCTTCAAATTGCACTACTACCTAAAACTGCACAGTTACACGCACACGAAACAGAAGCCCTTCATATGCCAACAGTGCGGCAAAGGGTTCATAACGAAGGGGAAGCTCAAAAGGCACTTTGAGACCCACAGCGGACTCAAAAAGTACCAATGTCACATTTGTTTGAAGTTCTTCACGAGGCCCAGTTACTTGAGGATACACATTAGGACGATTCACGGAGCGAACACCACGATTATGTTGGGTTTTCAGAGGATTTAGACACTCCGACCGCCGGAGTCGGATATATCCGACAATTGTTTTCGTGTCCATTTCGAAAGAGTCGGATTTTTAGGACAAAATTGCTTTCGTGTCCTTTTCGCAAAAGTTATTATCCGACAAAATTGTCCATTCCGACAGAGTCGCATTTGTCCGACAAAATTTTCCATTTCGCCCGAGTCGGATTTATCCGACAAAATTGTTTTCGTTTCCACTTCGCCGACAAGACGGATAAATTAGATTATGTTGAATATATTTATATTATATATGTGTTTATAAATAAGTTATTAAATTTTAGATTAATTAAGTGAAAATACTTAATTTGATTATGATTTTTCTATTAATTTAATATTATTTATATATTTATTCACTTATACACTTGTCTGTATGTCTATACATATACATAATTAATTATGTATGTAAATCTGTGGCAATATTTAAAATTTAAAAATAATCAATTTTTTTTTTTTTGTGGTACTATTTTTTTTTTTATTGTTTTTTTTGGTTACTTTAAATATATTTTTTTTAATATACAGGGATCGTAGATGTACATAAAATAGTTTTTATGTATATTGTAATAGAAGAAAATAAAAATATTATATTATATTTATAAATAAATAGTTGAACAACGCATTTTTATTCTGTGTGTACGCAGTGATATTTTTTTTTAATTACACTTTAACGCTTGGTTTCGAGAGCTTTGAGCCGAGTGTTTGTTTGTAAATCTGTGATCACAAGTCTACTTATTTTCCATATACATTATTATTATTATTCACACATATTTATTTTCTATCTTAATTCTAAATTTTTTAAAATAAATATTTAAAAAAAAACAAATATCGTAAAAAACCTAAAACCGAAGGTGGTTTTTTTTACCGAAGCCGAAGCTTCAGTTATGAATTGATTATGATTCATCAATGTACTACAAATATGGATTTCGCACGCCATACAAAACACTATAGGAAATTTATCGAACATTAATAACTCTTTTTAACCAAAAAATAAACAGACTTCAAACCGTCTCATGGTCTATTCTTCTCAATGAATAAACTCAAAATAAGTGGTGCAACAGCTAGTAACTAAATAAATAAAAAAATAAATTAAATTTTAATTAAAGTGCACGTATTGTGTAGGTAATCAATAGGTTGCGTTTTTATTCTTTTTTTTTTCATAAAAATACATTTAAAATAACTCTTTTTAACAAAATAACAAAACGGTTTGAAGTCGGTTTGACTTCAAACCGTTTTCTCACGGATGCCATTGTCAGAACTGGACCAAATTGAAATGGGACCACACGGGAATAACCGGGTTTCAAATAAAAAAAGAATAATTAAAATCGGTTCACCCAGTCGAAAGATATCAAACATTTAAAGAAAAATACAGTCGAATTGAGAATTTCCTCCTTTTTTGGAAGTCGGTTGAAAGTGACATATTTTGCGTTAGAGCATCAACTCTGTCATCTGTCATTTGAAACCAACCAAGCGTGTGTCATTTAAAGAAAATGTGACTTTAAATCAACGTATTAGAGTTTAAAATGAATAGCAGAAGTTGATCGTTATCGTTACTACCTTTCACCATTGACTCTGCCATGATTCAGTTTCAGGCGTACTTTTCATGTGCCGCTTTGACATTTGTCACGCGAATTCCACACTTGTAGTACATCGATTATTATGATTTTAATAAAATCATGTAATTGTTATAAACGGGTTGCAATGTTGCCAGTTAATTTAAAAAGCTTCGACTGGTAGTGGTCCAATAAAATTAAGTTAAGTTTGTGTGAGAAAGAGACACTCGTAGGTTTAAGTTAAATTGAGCGTCGTTTAGTTTTTAAGTTTTAGAGTTGTTCGTATGTAAATTTTAATGGAGATTGTTAATTTTGTATGAAAATATAATAAATGAATCGTTCAGATTTAATTGCCTTGTTTTTTTTTTCATCTACACTACATAATATAAAATTATATTATTATAATTGAAAATTATAAAGTAAACCTCAATTTTCTATTGAGTCCAACTAAATCACGCTATATCTATACTAATATTATAAAGAGGAAAGATTTGATTGTTTGTTTGTTTGTATTGAATAGGCTCCGAAACTAGTGGACCAATTTGAAAAATTCTTTTACCATTAGAAGCAGACATTATCCGTGATGAACATAGGCTACTTTTTACTGCGGGAAAATGCTTCATTCCTACGGTAAATCTAAAATAAAAGTAAATACTAGCGGCTTGGCCCGGGAAATAGCGCCATCTATCCAAATCAGGTGAAACGACTAACATGACAACTGCTTGGTGATATTTTTAGCGATCCATTCCACGGTAGATGGCGTTTTATACTTTTCAACGCGGACGAAGTCGCGAGCAACAGCTAGTCTGTTGCTGAGGAGTTGGTTGTTCCAAAGACCACTAGATGCTGCATCAGATCAAGGTTACAATGTCATGGAAATACAACCGAAGTAACAGTATACCAAATTTCATATAAAACGAAAACATGGAAGTTAGTGAGATCCTTTCGTCTACTGGGAAATGAGCTTATGGTCTTCAAACGCATGAACAGATCTTCATAAATTTTATTATAGCTAAGATTCATCTCGATCGATTACGTCAGTTTTCAAACAAAAAAATGGATCAAAGTTGAAATAAAGAGTAATATTTTATTCAATTAGTTCAACTGGTTGGTACTTTTTGGAATATTATGTAGATCGGTTTGGAAACTAAGAACGATTTCATAGACAATAAAACTTATAACAAACCTCTTTTGCGTCGGGCATCGTGACTTAGGACATTAGGACCTGTGAAATTACTCAATATTCTACGTTTTTTCTTTTTTAATATTCAAAAAAAGAAACAAGGATATACATATTTCATCTTCAGTTGATTTTTCAAGGATCATATCTTTTAAATTAATACTTTTTTTAAAGTTTGTATGTATACATATAAACCTAGTTAACGACAAGATAAATCGGTATCATGCTTTCTTTTCATTCTATGTTTGTATGGAGTTAAGTTGACTTGTATCACCTTAAAAAAAATACAAGACATAACCTACAAAAAACATGGAAAATTAGGTTTAGTTAGTAAAGGGAAAATGAAATAAAAGATTATTTTTTAAACTAATAATTTATTTTAGTACATAAATTGCATAATCCGGTGTCGTGTTGTCAAACGATTACAATCCTTAAAATACATTTTTAACATACAGGGCGCTTACAAAAATGTGCGGCGAACTCATTACAATACAATATTGTTTCCCCATGCAATTTCGAAACACCATGTATCATCGTAACGTACGAATAAAACCAACTTGTCATTTTAACAACGCTAGACTTACTTCTAGGTAATGTCAAATTGATCGGGTCCTTGTTGGGTAAAAAAAAATAATATAGTAAAATATAAATTTATAATTACAAAAAAATATAATATAATTTTATAGGACCCTAAATTAACAATCGCATTGGCTCGTTACCTAAGGCATGGTTTAGACAATTTTTTTCACAAAATTTTTTTGATTTTTTGAAAAATTTCAATCTTTTTTAACATTTATTTTGAGTTTACTTTACTTATACCTGGACAAACTAAACCAAAAAATAAGAGTGAAGTTACATTAATTCCCAACAAGCTGAAAGTGAGTATAGTTGTTCAAAACATAATTAAAAATAACATATTAAAACTCCTCAGCGTTCAGGCACTTGGAAAAAAAAATCGAGGTCAAAAAGATGGGTTCTTCGCGATTTTCAGCTAAACGGTAAGTTTATCATAAAATTACCTGAGACAAAATTGTAGACCATAAAATTATCTACAAAAAATGTATCAATACTTTTTCCTAAGAGCCACCGTTTCTGATATATAACGATTCAAAAAGTTGTTAAAGTTATACGCGGATGCTATAGGAGACATGCGATAAAAATTGTACTTTACTAAAGATTTTTTTTCCATTAATTTCATTTTTATGGATATATTTTTTTAAATGGCCATTGCAATTGACAATTGATATCCAGAATGTATTTTTAATTATTTTTTTTGTAATGTTTTATTTCGACAATTTTACTGCTAAAATTGGCATAGCATAGGTATATATTTTTTTATTTTTTTTGAAATTTTCAAAACCATGCCTTGCTAACTAACCAATAAATGTACTTAAAATATAAAATTTCCCCAATTCAAGCCACTCAAGCGCGCGTTGTATTACAAAAGGCTTACTTCCCGACGATTTTATTATTAAAAAAACCCGAGAAACGAATTGCATCGCTATTCGAACGCAATAAGGTCGAATTTAGAATAAATGGAAAACGCTCACTTAAGACCTTTTGTTTTTGAGCGTTTTCCTTTTTCTATATTACGAGGATCATTCACAAAACCTTTAGTCTTGATATTTATTATTTATTGTCTCTTAGAGATCTGATTTATTATTATTTTTCTATGAGTACTTAGTTTCCTTATTATGACGTCATATTATATCTGTATGAATCTCACGCTATTATAAACATTAAAACGGTTGGCTGCTCCTTTATTTATACTTAAGATTTTGAATAATAATTAATAATAATAATAATAATAGATTTTGAAAAAAATATTTTTGAATATTTTTTCTAAAAATCCACAAAAAAGTGTGCGATTCACTTAGTTTCTTTATTATGACGTCATAATTCACTAACTGGCTATGACGTATGATGTCATATGTCAGTATCTGACTGTATTTCCTAAAGATTTTAATTAATTTTTTTGAATATATATTTTTTTTTTAATCCACAAAAAAGAGTTGAATGATCCACATTCTATAAAACATTCAATTTAATAACGGGAGGAAAGCTTGGAGGCGTCACAATGTAGCTTGGTCACGGAATAATATGTCACTTTTTTAAAAAAAAATGAAATAAATTATAAAATCTACATTTCAAGTAGGCTAGCCAAATATTTTTTTACCTTATTTTTATTTATTACATAAGAGTGCTAACATACAATATATGTTAAATTTAATATTTTTTTATTTATTTGAAAAGTATAAAAATCTATTTCTTTTTAAAAAAGCCTTTTAAAAAAATGTAACACAATATACTTTACGACTTGAAAAAATCGAAATTCTTGTTTGAAAAAAAAAAAAAACCGTCCAAAAAATATTTTTTTTAAATATAAAAAAATAAATAGATTTAATACTTTTCAAATAAATCTCCTATTATTACGAAACACTCGTCTACACAAATAGAAAAGATTTCAATAAAATTTTATAATAAAAAAACTTGCGGTGGATCAACATTAAAATTAATGATTGGAAAAAATGAGTTTTTTTTTTAGAAAAGAATAGAAATATTTGAAAAAAATAGAAATATATATATATATTTATTTCTTTAAAAAACAACACTTAAAAAAGTCGTGTGTAGACGAGCGCAATTCTAAATTTAATAATTCATAAACTTTAAAAGCACAAAATGGCGTAGGGCCCGTTTCATTAATAAAAAAGGTGGCTGGCCCCCTATTGAAGCATTATATGCCTGAATATTACAATGAAAAATATATTAAAAAAATACAAATAATGCACCAAAAATAAACATTATCTGCATGTGTCCCGAAAACTTTGAATTATTAATTCATAATTCAAAAAATATAAAAATATTACAACTTTACACCCAACTGCGCGATTAATTCGTGGGTGACGTGCCATTTTGCAATATTTTTTTAATTGTTTCCCAGCTTGGTTACTCATCTTTTAAGCTTGGCATTATCGTTTCAAATTTCATTAATATCTTGAACATTTGAAAATATTACAACTTTACACCCAATCATCCAACTGCGTGAACAATTCGCTAGTAATGTGAAGTTTTGCAATATTTTTTTATTGTTTCCCAGCTTGGTTACTCGTCTTTTAAGCCACTTGGCTCTATTGTTTCAAATTTCATTGACATCGTAAATATTTGAAAATATTACAATTTTAAACCCAACAACTGCGTGATTGATTCGCTGGTGACGTGACGTTTTGCAATATTTTTTCATTGTTTCCCAACTTGGTTACTTGCCCTTTAAGCCAATCGATTTTATTCAAATCTCATTACGCCAATAATTTCTATATAAATCTCACACTGGGTTTTCTTGATTATAAAAATTAATTATTAAACCAATAATTACAAGCGCCTTCGGGTCAAAATGCAATTAAAGACATATAAATATAGAACTATAGACAAGGACAGTGGCAAGGAAGGTTTAAGAGGAAAATTCAAAAACACTTGAATATACAAATTACGAAGGGCTCATTGTTGGAAGATATTTTTCAAAAAAAAACATTTATGAAACAAATTTTGTCTAAATTAATTTGAGACCACACTACAGTGTGAACATTTTTTATTTTATTTTAAAACCTTTTTATCACCAACAATGTGTACATAGCTTAACTCAATTCTTAGCCAAGAAGTCGGAGCGATGAAAAAAAAATTTTTTTTTTTTTTCAAAAAAATTTCATTCATCTTGTCACAAAATAAAACTTATAGTTAAGTTTCAATATTTAAGAATTTAACATTTTCAAGTGTCTATCGGAACAACTGATAATAAAAAATATAATAAATCATAAAAGAAGATAATAATGAACAAAATAAAATCGATTACAGGCGTTCAAAGTCCATCTTAATTAATAAAAAATTACAAGTATTTTTTTTTTGAAAGCAGATGGCAGTGAATTGTAAAAATTTTATCTGAAAAAAAAAATAATATTTTTTTATTATACTATTACTAGCGACCCGCTCCCGGCTTCGCCCGGGGCACATTTTTTTTAACTTCCCTAATCATCCCTCTATCCATGAGTGAAGACAGAATCAAAATCGGTCCAGCCGTTCTCGAGTTTTGAGCTTAGCAACAGATTTAGGGATTCATTTTTATTTAAATAGAAGAAGAATTATTACATAATCTTAAATTGAGACCAATAAATTCTAATCCAAGAGAGTTATTCTACAAATATAAGTAAAAATATCATCGAAAACGGTGCAGCCGTTTTAGAAAATAAGCCTAGGCAAAAAAAAAAAAAAAAAAAAACAAAATACAGATATGGACTTTCAGATATTATTAAGTATTTGGGAAAATGTAAAAAAAAATCCCCAAATTTTTGTATTTTTATTTGTAAGGAAAACTCAAAAAAAAAAACTAGTGGACCTATTTTGAAAATTCTTTCACCTATAGAAAGCTACATTATATTATCAGCGAGTAACATATAGGCTATCTATACTAATCTTATAAAGAGGAAAGGTTTGATTTGTTTGTTTGTATTGAATAGGCTCCGAAACTAGTGGACCGATTTGAAAAATTCTTTCACCATTAGAAGCCGACATTATCCGTGATGAACATAGGATACTTTTTAAAGCGGGAAAATGCTTCATTCCTACGGGAAATCTAAAATAAAAGTAAATACTAGCGGCTTGGCGAGGGAGATAGCGCCATCTATCCAAAAACAAGTGAAACGATTAACATGACAACTGCTTGGTGATATTTTTAGATGGCGTTTTATACTTTTAAACGCGGACGAAGTCGCGTGCAACAACCAGTAATATTAAAGAGAGAGAAGATTGTTTTATTTTTATATGTTTATAAGGAATAAACTCCAAAAAAACTGGTGGACCTATTTTGAAAATTCTTTCACATATAGAACGCTAGTAACATATAGTAACATATTTTACAAAGTTACGCGCACGAAGTCGCGTGAAACGGCTATATTTTAATAAATAAAAGGTTTTTGTGAGGAGACATATTTTACCTCTAGGCGGGCTGCGGCGTGCTAGATTTGTCCTTCTTCTTCTCTTTCTTCTTTTTGAGGAACGATGGAGTCCGGAGACCCTTCTTCTTTTTCTTCTCCTTCTTCGGAGACTCCTCTGTCGACACCTCCTTCGATGGGGATCCCTGAAAACGATAATAAATCTCATGTCATGGAGTAATTCACTTTGCTTTTAGAAATATCGTGTATATAGCCTCTATACGTGATACTGAAACTAAATTGACCATTTTTACAATTAGTATGTTCCTCTATAACTCTTAAACGAATTAACCGATTTCCACGAAACTTGGTAGATAAACATTTAGAAGTACGGGACACATGATAGGCTACTTTTATCTTTTTTAACGCGAACGAAGTCGCGTGCTACAGCTATAGTAAACAAATAAAACACTCACCTCTTTACTGCTGTGCGAAAAAGTGCTCTGATGGGCGTCAGAGTGGTCGCCATTCAATGTGTGCTCACCTGAAAAAGTTGAATAAACTTTATAGACATATTTAATATGAATTACTTAAAATATAAATCATTAAAATGTCCCTATACAATATATCTTAGTGAAATTTTGCATATGTCACCGTACAATTGTATGTACGAACCGCTAGTTTATAATTTATCTAGTGAGATTATAAACTGACGACAGATTGTGAACGGGCATTTACATTTACAAATTTTCGTAAGCATAAGTCAAATTGTGATTTTTGACCAAACAACAATTCACTATAGATCTACAAAAGTACCACAGTGTACATGAGCAAAATAGTAAAAAGTGTGAATGGACAAATGGAAAAATTAAATGTGTTATTAAACTAATAGACGAGTATAATTTAGCTAAAGGTGAGGGAAGGCGACATGACATGACACCATGACTGTTGGTACCGAAAAAGTGTTAATACTAAAAAGAAAGTTCCATATAGATCCAGTGGACCGATTCATTTTGTTTGTAACTCTATGCACACGAACACGTGCCATCTATAACGCTGACCAATCAATGGACAGTTTACAATTTCGCGAGTGATAAATTTGTAATACTGTGCAGTGATTGGCTCATTTATTTCTAATTTGTCGGGTTAGAGATAGTAATATTATAAACTGACGGAAATATAAGCGTTAGATTGTAAATTTCAATGTCCGTTCACACTCTGTCGACAGTTTATAATCTCACTGGGTAAATTGAAAACTGACGGTTCGTACACTTTTACGGTGACACATACACATCGTCAGGGATACAAGAAAGGACATAGGGTACCTTTCATTTGGTCATTATTTTATTACTCACTAGCTGGTGCCCGCGACTTCGTCCGCGTTCTGGATGAAAGGTACCCTATGTCCTTTCTGGTGTCCCAGACAACGTGTATGCAAAATTTCATGGTGATCGGTTCACTAGTTTTGGCGTGAAAGCGTAACAAACAAACTCGCATTCACATTTATTTATAATACATATTAGTACGGATATAATTATGTATTTTCTTTTTTAAAGCGGACGAAGTCGCGGGCACCAGATAGTTCTACATCAATTTTATTCAAAAATCACTTGAGAGCTTAAAAAAATCTCTGTAACATTACACATTTAGTTCCGATACCATCATGCAGTCACGATTACCATTTACCACCCTCAAATAATATAGAAACAAATAACCAAAACCCCTTTAGTGTTAAAATTATAAAAGCAAACATAAAAAATTAAAAAAAATAAAATGCAGTGCATTATAGAGAGAGCAAACAAAAACTCACCTTTTGTGTTTGCAAATAAGACTTGATTTTCTTTGTACAATTTGGAAAGCTTTGCCTTGCATTGACAATACGCCTTCCATTTATTAAATGAAAAATAGCATTTCTCACACAAATTCACGAACTGTTACAAATAATGTTTTCGGTTGTGAAATGGAAGAATAAAAAATAAAAAAATGAAACAAATAAATGAAATCGTATTAATTTTAATGGTGACAATTGCAAATTAAACAAAACAAAATCTAGCTCACATTTATATTATATATGCTTATAGCGAATGAAATGAAAATAAATGTAACATAACTATGGTATGGCGTTGATTCACAATTCCACCGATAGATGGCGCTATTTGAATTTTTATTTTTATTTATATAAAATTGAATTCTACACAGATTTTACGCTTTCTGAAGATCAATTGATTTTTATATTACATATAATAATAATAATAAATATTAAAAAGAGAAATATTTGTACGTCTCTAATTGAAAACTCAAAAACCTATAGTGGACCTATTTTGAAAATTTTTACACTTATACAAAGCGAGTAGAAAGTTACGCGGGCGAAACAGAGTGCAAAGCTAGTCCTTACATATTTATAAAGCAAAGTCCTCCGTCGCGTCAGTCTGTCTGTCTGTCTGTCTGTCTGTGTATCTGTCTGTTCGCGATAAATCGACTACGTAATTATATTTATATCGAATTTCTTGGAAAATATCCTGATCATAAATTATCAAAGTATGTACACAACGTGAGGAAAGCGAGCAAGACAAAAAAACGGAGGCAGTCATGACGACTGCCGAGAGAAGTGGGGGGGGGGGGGGGGAACTTTTTAAACTGAGCGTCAAACGCACACACATACAATCGGGTATATTATATACGTAGACAGCTGCGCGCGCATTAACTGTGAGCATTAGCATGTTGCTGACGCGCGAACCGATCCACTTTTGCCTACCCAAAGTCGTATAACGCGGCTATAGTAGAAGTTTTCACTTCAAAAATGCAGAAAAGACCAGGTGTTTTTTTCCATAGTTATGTTTAATTTATATTCTTTATTAATTCAATTAATTGTTATTAACCTTAAAAATAATGAGATCGACTTATTCCCGATACCGGCGTGCTTAAAAAACATGCTATTTTTAAAGCGCATTTTTTGATTTTTGAAAAAAATGAAGAAAGTCAACGTTTCATCCACTATTTTAAAAAATTGCAATTAAAAATACGAGAATTAATTAAAATTTTATACAAGAATATACTTTGTAATTTAAAAAAATATTCTGGCATCTCGCAAGGCTCCATCCTTGGACCGGCCTGCTCGCATTTAATTTCTTAAAGTTTATATAATATTGCTACATTAAAATGAACGAGTAATTAATTGAAATTAAAAATATCCATACAGGTAACGAAAAAAAATTCGATGCAAGAATAAAAATACTTTGTAATTTAAAAAAAAATATTCTGGCATCTCGCAAGGCTCCATTCTTGGACCGGCGGTGTAGTCGCATTTAATTTCTTAAAAATACAATATTTCTAAATTCAAATGAACGAGTAATATTAATTGAAATTAAAAATATCCATACAGGTGACGAGAAAATATGTTGAATAATGAAAAATAATGTTGAACATGCACTTTTTTTATAGTTTTCTTTTTTAATTCATTGACTGATCAGCGCTTTTCTAAATCAGCTAAATCAAAGCATTTTTGACTTTCTCAATTTAGTCTCTGGCATCGCGCAAGGCTCCATTCTTGGACCAGTTAACACATTTAATTTCTTATTATTTATTGAATAAATTTAAAAAAATCTCAATTAAAGCGAGTGTGTAATAAAATTAATATTAAAATCAAATATAAACAATCAGTTGCATTGTGACGCATCACTATTTTCCAAATCAGCCAAGTCAAAGCTTTCAGACATTCTGAATTTAGAGATGATACGATAAAACAGAGTATCCTCGTATGGCGGCCAGCTTTTACACTTTCGTGACCATCTTTTCGAATGAGTATCGTACAGCTTCTTTCTCTTCAAACCAATCGTTTGCAATTCGTAGTCCGGAGAAGTCACATTGAAACTTGTTGAAAATTTCTTCACATTTATCACGTTAGCTTCCATCGCTCTATCTTTAATTTTACCGAAAATCAGTGATTTAACTTCATCGGATTCATCACAGTCAGCTCTATAATCATCTTTTAATTCGGAAGCAACCACGCCACAACCAACATTACTCGATGTTCCAGCAACTTCATCGAACTGCACATCGTCAGAACTTAATGTAACGAAACTGGGAAAGGAATCTTCCATATTACGAATAGATCTCCTCGTCGGTTTGTCATTGTATTCGTCGAGGTTTTCGTCGAATGACACCCAATATTTTAAACCACCGCTGTTCTCTGTCTGAGACATTGGCATAACGGATGCGTGATTAACGAAAGGTGACCAATCCAGATCGCTTTCCAGGGAAAAGTCGACATCTTTGGAAGATTTACTTTTATTTCTTATTATAGGCGACTCTTCGCACGACTCGAAAACCGTGCTACCTTCCGGGGAGAAAGATCTGCTTCTGTCATTGTCAACAAAAGCGGTGTTTAATTTTTCTTTATTTTCCAGAAGCAACGTCTCATTTAAATCTTTGGTAGTGATGCTAACTGAGTTTTGCGCTATTAAATATGTGGATTCTAGAATATTTAACGCGATTTCTGTAGCTTCTTCGTCGGCTTCATCGCACACGTGACATTCATTAGTAATTTCTAAGGAATGTTGGATATAAGCATGATTAAAATCGTCATTATCTTTTTCAGTAAAACTAGGAATATCTAACACTGCATCATCTAATACACATTTATCTTTTACATCAGAAAACTGAATTAGTTCTTCGTCTATTGGTTCGTCATCTGCGTTTTCATTTCCTCCCGCTATTTTTTCTTTAGGAATATCCCTAGATTCTATGTTAATCTCTTCTGACACACAGCCGATATCATATATACATTGGTTTTTAGAAACATTAATTTCATTTTCAAATAAAGGCAACCACAAATTAGTAGTTGTAAACAGTATATCTTCCGAATCGACTACAGTGATCACCTTTTTGGGGGTTCTAACTTTGCAACGGTCCAATATATAAAATACCGTGTTAAATATAAAATAAATAATACCCTCCACAATTCTGTTAGAAAGATGAACATCCGTACTGACATCTGAATCGGTTTCAATACTTATTCCGCAGCCTTCAATTTCATTTACCATTTTAATTATAGAAAAATCTTCTTTTTCTAAATCCAACTGTTCTGTCGTATCATCTGTATTGCTGTAGTTATTTATAATATGGACCCTCGATATATATTTTTCATTTGTATCTTCCATTTTTTTCTTAACTTCCACCTCAAACCGATTTAAAATTGCAAACTCTACATTTTTAACAATACAGAAGACAACGTCGGTTATAATTTCAAACTTTTCAAACTCAGTGGTAGAATCAATGCTGCCTAAATCTTGGCTTGATATGGTATTGACATCAATGTTTTTAGTAAAATCAACTGTAAAGGAGTTAACATTCGCATCATCGGTCCTCAGAGTTGCATTGTTACCATCAGAAATAACATTTATTGCGCTTTTTTGTACATTTAATACTTCATCGCCTAGCAAAATGTCTATTACATTTTCGCTAATCATATCAAGACTTTCAAGTTTTCCCT
This sequence comes from Synanthedon vespiformis, assembly GCA_918317495.1. Classification (NCBI taxonomy): domain Eukaryota; kingdom Metazoa; phylum Arthropoda; class Insecta; order Lepidoptera; family Sesiidae; genus Synanthedon; species Synanthedon vespiformis. The sequence goes on from OU906974.1 coordinate 3,648,944, forward strand.
CTTCTACAATACATACAGCAATTTCTGATACATATAGGGTCTCGTCATTGTTAGGCATCTCATTACTGTCAGTAACTTTATTTTGACTCTCAAAGAACTCTGTTGTAATTTTTTCAATCTCATTAATGCTTTGTTTACAATTTAATGAGTCACCTTCATTAATAACGTGGTCTTTGGATTTATTTTCTATTTCTTCTGAAATAGCGTCCATTTTTTTAACTTGTTTATCCGAAATTTGAGATTTATTATCAATAATAATTGGCACTGACACCTCACTGTTATTTAATTTTGTTTCTCTATCGACATAATTACTGGACCCATTTTCGACTGACTCTTTAACATCACTGTCTTCATTAGAACTCTTTGATTCTTCCAAGATTGGCTCTAAAACCTTCACCATTGGCTTCTGCTTGGACTTTACGCAGCTAGTCTTGTCGAAATCATCACAATAAAGATTTATTGGCACAGAATAGTCTCTAATATCTTTGCCTATTAGATTTTTTATAGTACTATCGTACACTGCTTCTTCGAAATCTTCTGAAAAACTATGATATTCACCATCAGTTGAAGGCGGTTGATCGACATTCGTTGTGACTGCAACTGCAGGTTCGACGATGACTTCACTTGTTTTTTTCTCATCATTAACTACGACAGTATCGTTTTCTGATGCCAAACTGTTGCAGGCTTCATCGAAATAACCATCTTCGCTGAACTCCTGTCTCTCAACGAATTCAGCCACATTTTCAACTTTATCAAATTTAAACACCGGTACTACTGTTTCTTTAGTTTTAAGCAAGTGGCACTCGTCCATACACGTTTTATGCAAATTGTCAAGAGAGTGATACACTTGTTGAGCGCACGGTCTAAACGACGGTATGTGGTAATGGGACGGCGACGGATCTTTCATATACGAATTGACAAAACCACTGTGCGACCTGGTGCGATACAAATTCGAACGTTTACCCCTAAACGGATACCGGGGCAGCGAACGTGTTCTAAAATCCCAGTCTAATGAGGCTATAGATCTTAGACTAGAACTTGCGCTTAGGACGCCCTGCTCGTTGAACTTTCTACCTAAACTAATTTTACATTTGGGATGATTCTCGTTGTACTTTTTTATAGTTTCATTGAAATTAGGGCATCGGGAATAGTCGTGCAAGGAACGTTTGTTAGATGAACGTGCTTCGTTAGCTTCCGTTGACCGTGTACCTGAAAAGCATTGGTTTGAGAGAAGCCATCGTGCACATATACAGCAAGCAAACAAACAAGACAAGAAAACATTAACACTTTGACAATGCATTTCAAAGAAGTATTTACTGAATTTCTTCTTGTAATATACAATCAAGTGTAACTTAAAAACTTAGGGGACGTTCAAGTAATGGGGGAGGGAGGTTCTCGAGGGGAGGGGGAGTTGCAAACCTGTAAAAATAGGTCATTTAAGGTTAAGGCTTCCAGCTTGGGGCATGTTTGGGGATTTGGGGGAGGAGAGGGGGGGGTTCTTGTAAAACGTTACGATGCGTTACAAGGAACGGTTAGGGGAATCCCTCGAGTGTATTGTACGTCATTATTATTTAATTCTCCCAAGTTGGCAAACCTTTTCGTTGGTAAAAATGCTCACTTTGTAAACTTGGTCCTAAACGTAACTTTTAGGGAAGGTACAGAAAAACGTTCGATTCGTTACATGGGGGGTCAAAAACCTTTAAAAATTGCGTTACGTAATACTTGAAAACCCCCTTGATAGACAACTTTAAAATGCATTGTTTGATTTTAGTAGGTTATTGTAAACAAAACGGGTGAAATAAGTGAAAGGGACGCGTTGAATATAATTTTTACAACTATCACAAGTGGAGTCGTCCAATTTGAAAGTACAAGAGTTTGAGTTTTCACAAATACAAAAATAAAAACACGAAGTAATTAATTTTGTAAAATCACAAATACTTTGATTTTACAAGACTGATTACTCATTCAGTTAAGAGGGTAGTTAGAGAAAACCAAACGGGGGTTTTTATTTTTCAAATTGATCGACCCTACAAAGTTCCTATTAAATATATTTTTTAAATATATGAGGACACGTCAGATATTATGTCACTTTTACACGAATGACATGAATGAATGAGTGAAAGAATGAATGAATGAACGAACGGATGAACCAATGTATGTATGTATGAATGAATATATGAACAAATAAATGAATGAATGAACGGTTGAATGAATGGTTGAATGAAAGAATGAATGAATATATGAGCAAATAAATGAATGAATGAACGGTTGAATGAATGGTTGAATGAATGAATAAATGTATGAACCGTTCATTCATTCGCCGGAATGTCCTACTCAGGCGACCTTAGAATATTATCTAGCTAAACAAACAACATTTACACATACGTTTAAATGCTGTGAACTGAAGTTTATTAGCCTTACGATTTATAGACTTATGATATGACATGACTTGACATTACCATGAAAAAAATGCAACAATGTCTCAGTGAAGGGACGCAACGAAGAAAATGTCTCACCTTCACCAAAATTGATATGTGTTTTGGGACTACGATGTCTCGATCCTCGTTCGATTGACGAACTGGACGAATCGTCTCAATAGGAAAAATAATATAAAATTAGAACTGTATATTCAGCGATCCAGCGCTTTATTTTATGAGCTGTAAATATATTACTTTAAAAATAATCATAATTGGGATTGCATTTGTAAATAGGACAGGACACATCTGGTGACAAAATATTGGTCAAAAACAAAGCAACATTTATTTTCTAACTTTTAGAAATATTTTTCAAAATTCAAATGCCAAGTTTCTCCTCGACAACTAACATTATTAAAAATGTTATATAGAAAGACGTTACGAAAACGACACAAAAATATAGTAAACCAACTTTCCCTCAGACAAATATATGAAATTTAAGTTTTACACCCACAATAATATAATATGCTATATGTATGCACAATTTAAAACAAACAGTCACTAAATATCTTAAAACATTTATACAATTATATGTGTTATAGACAAAGACCCAATCATTGATTTTACACGACCACAATTTAAAGACGTCACAACAACACGTGGAACAAAATTCTGCCCTTGGATGCCTTGATTTGCAACAAACATCCACGATTAACATATCAAACATCCTTGATTTGCATATCAAACATCCTTGATTTGCATATCAAACATCCTTGATTTGCATATCAAACATCCTTGATTTGCATCAAACATCCTTGATTTGCATATCAAACATCCTTGATTTGCATCGCACATCCTTGATTTACATATCAAACGTCCTTGATGTACATATCAAACATCCATGATTTACATATCACCATAATTTGCATTGAACATTCTTGATTTACATATAAATCCTCCTTGATTTGTATATCAGACATCCTTAATTTGCACATCAAAAATCCTTTATTTACATATCAATCATCCTTGAGTTGCATATAAAACATCCTTGATTCACACCAAACATCCTCAATTCGCAACAAACATCCTCAATTTGAACCAAACATCCTAAATTGGCCACGGATACGACAAAAACCAGCCCACAACCTGCTCACCTCTGGCCACTTGTTGCACTACAACGTGGTGCGATCTAACAACAATCGGCTCCGGGGGAGGGTCCGACAAGATCGACTCCGGTCCCGAAGGAAGAAACACTTCGTCGTCGGATAAAGGATACGAACCCTTATCTATTGCGATCGGGATAGAAGCCCTTTCGGATTTTGGCTCTAAGATTAGAGAAATATACATAAGTGAGCGAACGAGGTCCGTTTTATTTCATAAATAAATAAATGAGAATTTAAGCTTCGTATGAACAAAAATTACCCAAAGATAGGTAAGGGTAGGGGGTAGGTACGGTAGATTATGTCATGTCAGTGCACCTTTTAAATAGAGCAACCAAGACTCGTAACAAGTTTATAGAAAATATATTTCTCACGTGTCCTCTACTAACTTGGTGAAATTGTTATTAAATATAAAATATTATTATGAGACTTGACTTGTTTTTGGTTTGTTAAAATAACGTTAAAAATTAAATTAAAAGAAAAAAAAAACTTGCATTTGTTAGGGCATGCCCCCATAGAATACCAGAAAATACCGATACCGAATCTACTGTCGGTATTTAGGCACACCGTCACACATTTTTTACATTTTTGGTATTAACTTAATTTTTTTTTTAATTAAACAAAATATAGGCCAATTTAAAAAAGAAAATAATATTTATAATTATTATGAACGTATATTTTTTAAGGTAAAGTACAAATTTTCTGCTTCTTTACTATACGCACAAATTTCGCTTAATCAAATCAAATCAAATCAAATCAAAATATTTATTTATCAATTTTAGGTTTCTACAAGAAACTCTTATTGATCGTCATTATAAATTTAAATTTACAAGGGTTTCGGAAAAAAGCTAAGATGACGATCCTGAGAAGAAAATGATATAGACAAGAGACAACAGTCTATGGCTTTTTTAGGCTATGTGATAAAAAAAAAGGTTTTAATAACTTCAACGATTAATTCATTGAACTCGAATAATATCTAATAATTTTTCTACTTTAAAGTCTTGTACAATTACAAAACAAACATTTATTTTTAACAAAATATCATCCCCTCGTGGGGTATTGTTTAAAAAATAATTTATACGGTTTAGTATTATAAATTATTTTTAATACTAAACATTATAAATAAAAATGGAATGGCCACAGAATGGCAAATAAAAAAGCCTTTATGAGGCACTTTCTTGACACGTTATTTCTTTTAGTATCAATATTCTGTAAAAATATGACCATTTTAAAGTATAGAAATTTGGTATTAAAAAAAAAAATAGTTTCAAAAACATTTTAAATTGGTTTTGAACATGTACATCATGGTGAGTATCCGCTTTAGTCACATGGATACTAAATACCGACAAAATGTAGTTCCAGTATCGGTATTTGTCAACGCAGTGGGTACATCCCTAGTGTTAGTGCCCGAGTAACTACAAAAACACGATACCTTTAGTCTTCTCGGCGTGCACTCGTTCCGCATTTAGGAAATCAGTTACATCCACTAAAAAACAATGTATACTAACATAAGAAAAGAAAAACATGCAAAAAGAAAACAATTTATGGGGAACTTACAAAAAAAGAAAAAAAAACAGAACAAAGCATGAAAAATATTAAATACTGTGTATATTATTATCCTCGTTTTTTTAAAAAAAAATATTTTATTTACAAAAATTAAAAAAGTTTGTCTCAATTTTTATAAATGGCAATGATTTTACACTTTGTTCTGTTTGTTGATTTGAAAAAGAAAAAAAACCCTCAAAATGCTTTGGAGAAATTTTGAAAAAATCTAAACATGCTTCGAATGTAGTGTCACTCGTGAAAAAGTTTCGAGTTTTTACGATTTTAAGATTACCGAAGATTCTCGAAGGACGTGAAAGTAGTAACTCTGTATGTCTGTCTGTCTGTTACCTTTTCACGCCTTAACTACTCAACAAACGATCAACAGTATTTTTTATACAGAAAAGGATATAGACAGAAGGGGACATAAGACAGAAAAGGATATAGACAGAAAAGGACATAAGACAGAAAACTATATAGACAGAAAGGGACATAAGACAGAAAACTATATAGACAGAAAGGGACATAAGACAGAAAACTATATAGACAGAAAGGGACATAGACAGACAGGGACATAGACAGAAAGGAACATAAGACAGAAAACTATATAGACAGAAAGGGACATAAGACAGAAAACTATATAGACAGAAAGGGACATAGACAGACAGGGACATAGACAGAAAGGAACATAAGACAGAAAACTATATAGACAGAAAGGGACATAAGGCAGAAAAGGATATAGACAGAAAAGGATATAGACAGAAAGGGACATAAGGCAGAAAAGGATATAGACAGAAAGGGACATAAGGCAGAAAAGGATATAGACAGAAAAGGATATAGACAGAAAGGGACATAAGGCAGAAAAGGATATAGACAGAAAAGGATATAGACAGAAAGGGACATAAGGCAGAAAAGGATATAGACAGAAAGGGAAATAAGGCAGAAAAGGATGTAGACAGAAAGGGACATAAGGCAGAAAAGGATATAGGCAAAAAAGGATATAGACAGAAAGTGACATAAGACAGAAAAGGATATAGACAAAAAACTACTTTAACGTTGTTTAGGTATTATTAATATTTATCATTTCTCCACGCAGACCAAGTCGCGGGCACCGAGCTAGTTTTAATATAGTTTTAACATTAAAAAAAAATCCAAGTCAATATTTAAAAAAAAAAACAGCTCAAACTCTTTCGTGACTGACGCTACAAGAAAAAAAAAATGTGAATCCAAAAAACCATTACAAAAAAAAGACATTCAGAACCAAATGCGTGCATTTGTAAACACAAATCTAAAATGACCTTAAAAATTTCGTGATTTTAACAAAAATATACAACTCTTAATCAAAAGGTTACATTTCATAATGCATATAATGACGGTATCGACTGCAACTTTCACCGTCACAGTCATAATTGACGAACAGGGCCTGCTCGTAAGGGGCAACGTACAAAACAAACACTTACCGTCGCTGAGAACCACTTCGGGCTGGCTTCGAATCGGCGCTTGCTTCGTCTCTATTCTTAGCACGCGGTGCTCTGAAAAACGAAATTAATAATGACAATTTTTTTCGATGAAATTGAAGACCTGGGTGGATGAAGGTGTTAAGTCGCATTTTTGGGTTTTTTTCGTTTTTTTTTTTTTTGCATTTATAAAGGTAACGTGTCCATAATATGAATGATTAAAGACCTTAAGATGGTCGATTTAAGACATTTTTGGAAAATTAAATGTTGTAAAATGTGTTATGTACAGTACGGTTAATTTTAAATAGCAAGGAGCAGAAAAGATTACTTTTGTTAATGGAGCTATGTTCACTTTTTTAATAGAAGTGTTTAATTGCTATCACACCATTAATATTTTAGATTGTTTACACAACTTTTCATCATAATTTAGTACAAAAATCAGTTCCTTATCAATGGCGACTTATCACAAAGATTAAAAGTGAAACTTTAACCACGATTTATTCAAAATTGTAATTATGCGACATGTCACCTTCATCCACTCACGTCTTCAATTGTTGGTGGGGTCGAGGGTCGAATCGTTTGAGATGGCAGACGGTGACTTACCATCCCGCGACTCCTCCTCGGTCTCGGAGGGGGCGCTGGCCGGTGACGTCATCTGGGCCGCACTGATCGCCTCCGACTCGGACAGGTCGGTGTCGTCTGAAACGTCATATTTCAACATGTTGCGTTCGGGAAAAGACAATAGTGGGATTAGTGGGCTCTGGCATCCCTTAAGGACGTGTTTGCGAAATGAATAGGCACGACTCACGAGACGGCGACTGAGTGAGGGAGTGATCACTGATATTTCTTTAGAAATGTTTTGTGTATACTAAATAAACCCTTATTGTCACCCATTAAGATTCATGCATAATATCAAAACGTGTGAATATTTTGACGGGACTTATTAATTTTTTGTGAGGCAATTTCTAATATCTTTAGAATATTTTTTTTTACCAATGTTGAGTTGATTATATCTGCTATCCTTCAGTATTTTTAAACAAACAAAATTTGGAACATAAAAACATAAAAATGATCCTAAACACGACCACTTTTAGTAAATTTTGTGTGAAGAGGCGATCAGAAATTGTATTTACAGTACTAAAAATCATATTTTTTTAAATTATTTTTTATATTATTTGCAGATAAAGAAGTAATCTAACTGTGCCACCTGTTAGTTTTATTTGATTTGGTTTCATTTGGTCGCAAAATCTACCGAAAACCAACTAAGTTTTGTCCGATTCGTAAACACGTCCTTAAACACTCATTGCAGTACATATTATATGGTGTTATTAATTGATCGCGGTCTTCTCTTCCGTAAGGAGATCGCTACTGTCGAAACGACCACAATCCTTTGTTGCATGTCCTTTGTTGCAAATAAACTGTTATTCTATTCTATTCTATTCAATCATTTGGAAGGTGGAAATATACTGTTTCCAGGCTTGCAATGGCACTAAAACTAATCTATAGCTATAGCTACTAATATATACTATCTATACTTTTACTAATATTATAAAGAGGAAAGATTTGATTGTTTGTTTAGAATAGGCTCCGAAACTAGTGGACCGATTTGAAAAATTCTTTTACCATTAGAAGCCGACATTATCTGTGATGAACATAGGCTACTTTTTACCTTGGGAAAATGCTTCATTCCTACGGGAAATCTAAAATAAAAGTAAATACTAGCGGCTTGGCCCGGGAGATAGCGCCATCTATTCAAAAACAAGTGAAACGATTAACATGACAACTGCTTGGTGATATTTTTAGATGGCGTTTTATACTTTTAAACGCGGACGAAGTCGCGAGCATAATGAATATACTCAAAAACTAATGGACACGATTTTGAAAATTCTTACACTTATAGAGAGCTACTTTATCAGCGAATAGCATAGGCTATATTTTAAAAAAGTCACTCAAGGCTAATTCGCGTGCAACGGCTAGTCGAGAACAGAAAGTAAACTTACAAAATGAGGTTACATGAAAGGGGAATGGGGAGAAATGAAGTGTCTTTGTCTTAAACTCGTATCTGTAACTATAATCTATGCCTATACAAATACTTATAACGAAAAACCAATTCCTGATATCCTAGATATTATGGTGAAAATGTTCCTAGACTTCCTGGTGGGACGAGAAAAAGCAATAGCGAAATGAAACTCACAATCGCCCCTCTGCTTGCGTTCAATGGTGCGTTTGTACTCGTCAATCTCGTTGTCGGTGACGTGGTCGAACGGATTGCGCGAATAAGGCGCGCTGTACACGGTCGCGTTGTGTTGGTAGCCGCGCTGAATTATTCCCTTGGACGCCGCACCCACCAAGACCTGAAATTTATTTTCGAAGTGAAAACTTCTATAGCCGCGTTATACGATTCGCGTCAGCAACGTGCTAATGCGCGCGCAGCTGTCCACGTACGCTTTAACGCCAACACATTGCATATACCCGATTGTACATATATTATGTGTGTGCGTTCTTATTAGGGATGCGTTTGCTCGTGGGCGATCATTGTCATCACTGATGGCAACACACATCTGTCGAAAACTTTACTTTAGGGGACTTTTCCCCGTTCCCGTTCTTCCATCGGACATACAGACGTACGGCTGGTTACCATCCTCATCTTGTCGAAATCCCCCCTTTTCGAACCAAGCGCTTTGAAACACCTTTTATAATGCGCACCGCCAAGGTTTGGAACTCCCTGCCTGCGTCTGTGTTTCCGAGCTCATATAACCATAATCTTTTCAAAGTTCGAGTGAATAGGCATCTTCTGGGTGAGCTCGCTCCATCTTAGGCCTCTCCCTTGCTGCCCAGCTGGTTGTTAGCCAAGAGCAAACCCATCTCTAATAAAAAAAATAAAAAAAACTTTTGGACGAGAGCCTATCTCGGAGCTTCCCTTCGGCGGCAAATCCGAGCTGTAATCTATTCAAAGTAATTCTTCTTCTTCTTCTTCTTAGGTTTAAATGGCAATGCGGCTCATTATTTGCCAGTATCAAGTTAAAATAGCAATTTGTAATAGCCTCTTTTTTTTTTGCAATCAAAATCAAAAGTAGCAGACTCAAGTCTAGTCAGTCAAGTCAAGTCAAGTAAGTCAAGTCTATAATTTTCTCTTGTTAGTATTCCAAAACAAAGGTCCGTCAAGTCCAAAGCTGTAAGGTCAAGTCTTCAAAGTGGTTCTGTGGAGTTGAGTGATCTAAGAAGGGACACACACGCGCACACACAGAGACAGGTGACATCAAATGAAACGCTTACCACGTGATCTCCGGTGTGAGTGTTGACGGCATCTTCGCCCACAGCCTTACTGGCTTCGTCCCAGGTGACCCCCTCGAGGATATGGGACTGGGGGCCGGCGCTTATCTTGTCCGCGCGTCGGTTATCTTTTATCTGTCACAGATTTCGCATTTATATCTATATAAATCAATACTAATAATAAATCTGTAAGTGTAAGTATTGTATGTATGTTCCTCCGTAACTCTTAAAACGAATTAATTGATTTTCATGAAACTTGATAGATAAAACATTTAGACGTACACGACACGACGGACACCACCAGATATGGGCTACTTTTTCTTTTTCTCAAAACGGACTTCATACCGTTTTCTCGTGGACGCCATTGTCAGAACTGGACCAAATTGAAATGGGACCACACGGAAAGACCAGCTTTCAAATAGAAAAAATAATCATCAAAACCGTTTCACCCAGTCGAAAGTTATGAGGTAACAAACATAAAAAAAATACAAAAAAATACAGTCGAATTGAGAACCTCCCAAAAAAGGCCCTTTTTGACCCTAGATTTGAAACCCTCCTGTTTTTTCAACCTACTTCCAAAAAACTCCTTTTTTGGAAATAGGTTGAAAAAACAAAAACCCATACATACCTGCTGCTGTAGTTTCTTGAACTCCTTCGGGTTTGTATTCTTCGGCACAAACTGTAGGGTGTCAATTTTGACTGGAGTGCTCGAGTGCGCTGGCGATCCATCTTGGACCCACTGACGTATGCAATAAGATCCAAATTGCGTTGAGAGATGGCGTTACGTGACACGTGTGTGCGTTTCGTTTCGTACGTGTAGGGAAAAGAGAGAGACAGCAAATTAATAAAAATGTTGCCAGCTAATCGTTCGTTCGGGGAGTGGAGCGGGGCGGTTTAGTGGTGGAGAGGTTAACGAGAAGAAAGAAATAAAAAAAGGATAGACAGAGATGAGCGGCGTTATGTTAGTTGCAAAAAAAAATTAAAAGCTGCGATGAAAATTTAAAAAAAAAATACAAAAAAAAGTCCTGGTGTCCCTCATCGAGTGTGTACAGCATAGAATTGAAATATAGTGTGATTTTTTTTTCGGGCTTCTTTTTAAATCTAAAATTGGGTAGTTAACAAAAAAATATTTTTTTTTCTAAAACACTATTTATCAATTTGAAATTAAGACTATTTGAAAAAAAAAAACAAAAAGGAGCGACAGGTGTGCAAAAAAATGGAACAGAAAGAGGGAAAAAGTGCAAAAGGATGAGGGTAGTTTACTTATTTATGGCAACATTTTTACCAATTCTCCAAACTATTCCTTTTCGCTACACTGTACAAACTCGATGAAGATAATTATTAATTTTTAACATCAACACCAGGGTAGTTATGAAATGCTATTGATAGTTAATTTCTCGTTTAATTTTAGTTGGAAGCTTGATATATATATATTTTTAATTTGAGTGGGTAGTTTCAGAAATTTTTTTTTTTTTAGTATTATATTAAAAAAAATACTCCGCAACTCGGCTATTAGAGAAGAGGTTAGAGGCCGACCAGACAGCGAGCGTGGCGTAACTGCAGTTTTAATACTAATCAGATTTAATTATGTACGTCAAACTAAAACGCGAAGTGGTAACTAGTAGCTCGGGAATTCTGTGCAGACAATGTATGGGGGAAGCAAACAAATTAATAAAGTTTTGAAACTTATGTGGGTTATACCTTTGGGTCTGCTGATCAAGATCCACAACTCTCCCCCCCTTTCCACTTGCCGCTTCATCCCCCCACATCGCAAAGTTTGTCCCCGTTTAAACGGTTTTTTAAGTATTTTGCGAAAACTTTATTAGATACAAAGAAAGTGTCAAAAGAAAAAATTATCCTTATTAAATTCTTAACAAAATATGTCGTATTACACTTTCCTTTCCTATTATCTTGACGGTTTTCAAGCTACAGCCAGTTTTCAAACAAAATTTCATTGTTGGAAAACTAGCTATAACTTAAAAACTATCACGGTAATCAAAATAATATATAGAATATATTTTGTTAGATAAGAATTTGATGAGAATTTTGCCTTTGAAACTTTTTTGTATCTTTGAAACTATGAAACTTATTAAACGTTAAAAGTTGGTTCAAAAACTTGCTATTAGCTGGAAAACCGTGAAGCTAATCAAAATAATGTATAGAAAATATTTTGTTTAGAATTTAATGTGTTTTCAAGTTATATTAGACCAAGTCGCGGGCATTAGCTAGTCTTTTACATTATACGCTCGCTGTCTGAAAGCTGTCACACAAGAATTGTACAGCTTAGCTTCGTTATTAGGTAAACTAAAAAAAAAATACATCAACATAATATACACATCGACAAGTAAAACGTTGCGACCAAAAAGTGACCCCACCAACGAACCATGGTAAGAATAGGAGAAGAATTTAAATGAAAAAAAAAAATTGAAAAAAAAAAAAATAAGCGATGACTGCACGTTTGTAACGGAAACACTTTTCATTAAAAAAAAAAAAAAAAAAAAAAAAAAAAACTTCAATCCGTTTTCTCATGGATACCATTGTCAGAACTGGACCAAATTTAAATGGGACCACACGGGAAGTTCAAGCTTATAAATAAAAAAAGAATCATCAAAATCGTTTCACCCAGTCGAAAGTTATGACGTAACAAACATTAAAAATAAAACACAATCGAATTGAATATGCGTCATAGGAAAATGCGTTTTAAGAGCGAGCAGTAAGGTTTATTATTATTCTATACTAAGTTTGCATAGAAAACTTTTACTTTTAAATTTTAAAAATCGATTCTTTATTAACATTACAATTTTCATCATAAATTTTTGAAAAAAAATTAAAAATTTCAACTTTTTTGAGAAAAATTTCACAATTCAATCTACTATACTTCTTTACTAATCCTTACATATTATAAAACAAAGTATTCCGCCGCGTCTGTCTGTGTGTCTGTTCGCGATAAACTCAAAAACTAGTGCACCGATTTTCGTGCTGTTTTCACCAATGGATAGAGTGGTTATTTTTAAAACAGTTACGCGGGCCAAGTCGCGGGCCAAGTCACGGGCAGTGGCTAGTCTATAGGGACTAATATTATATCTTTCACTCGTCGATATTACATATAAATATCATTAAAAAAAATATTTGATTAGTTGCTAAATTTTCCAAGGGCACAGTTTCTCAAACTTTAAAAAAAACTCAATTTTACAATACATATAAAATCAAATACACCAATTAATTTTCGGTTACAAACGTTCACACGATCGCAGGGGAGATAAACGAAGGAGTTGTTAGAGTGAAGAAAAATAATACCGAAAAAAAAAAAAAAAAAATGAAGGAAAAAAGTTCTTAGAGAAATAAAAGAAAAGAAAAGAAAAGAAAAGAAGTGAAGTGATATGACATCACAAAAAAAGGTTATTTACCTCGTCGTTGTTAGCGTCCACCCACTGCAAAACATTATTATATTAGTCACAAAAAATCACACAAAAAAACCAAAAAAAAAAATATTTTTTAAATATTTTTCAAAAAACAAGAGACATTATTAAGTTACAAGAACGAAAACTGTCAAAAGCATTTCATGTTGTGCGAGAGAAGCTTCTCAAAAATAGAACTGTTATTTGGTTTTTTAAAATTTTTATTTTGTAAATATAAGCACAAATTATTATATTATATATTATTTATATTATATTTTTATAAAAGCGATATAATTTTTTTTTTTGTTCCGTTTTTTGGCATATTTTCAAAAGCAAAGACACACGAAAAGTTATCGCGCGGTTTCGTAACCTGGAAACCGGATTACGTAACTGCAATTTTAGTTACGCATCGGTTACATAGTTTACCAAAAAAACGGTACACATAGTAAATAATAATTAATCCTTAGAAAAATTCAAAAAACATACACACAAAGCGTTAAGCATATTACTATATAAAAAAAAAATACAAAATTATATATCTTCGTTTTTTGAGACATGATTATTCGTGTATTTTTTTGTTTGTGTTATAAAAAAGTTGAAAAAAAGAAATCCAGAAAAAAAACCGAAAAATCTTTGAGCTACTTTGAGCGCCATTGTATCGGAAAAATTTAAACAAAAATGCTCTGAAATGTATTTTTTTTTACTCTTACTTATCACTTATATATATGTATTATATATTAATTATTTTTTGGAATGTATATAATTTCTATTCTTATACTTTTAAAATGGATTAACGTGTCATATACATAATAATTAATATAATATTGATTCTTTAACGAGAGTATGTAAATAAAAAATCATGGTTGAATTACACTTTTAAGTCTAAAAAATATAAGAAGAATTAATATAATAAGAAGAAACACCGCTAGCTAAGAACCCATATTAATTATAATAATATAGCAAATTTTATTTTATCCTAGTGAATATAATTAATTATTTTTTTTCCCATTCTAGGTAATATTCATTGTCACCCTACTTATACGGAATATAAGTGACAGTACGCATTCGACGACTTGTACGATAATCGACACGATTTGACTTTGTTTTTAAATAGTATTATTGATTTTTTTAAAGACCATAAAAAACATAAATACTTTACTAAACAAAATCTATGTAATTCAACCGAAGTACATAATTCGAAGAATTTATTTAATCCTTCTAAATGAAAACAAAAAAAAATTTTTTTGACCTCTTTTTTTAAGCTTCAAAACAAAAAACTATAGAATTTTCCTTTTGATTTGCGATTAAATTTTACTGTCAATACGATTTTTTTTTAAGTATTTTTTACTGTCTAATAAATAATTTGGTTAAAATGTACTTTTATGAATATTTTTTAAAAACAAGTTTTGTCGATTTTTCAAGTCGTTAATGCGTACTTTTAAATAAGCCACCAAGAGACTTCTACATCTTTACCTGTAATAACTATCTATAAACGCGATATACGAGTAAGACTTTCTTTGAAATGTTAAAAAACGCAAGTTTAAACAGAGCCTTCATTAAATATGTATTTCGGTAACTTACAATGTCTATTTTTATCGGTACATAATAAAGTTGGTACATGGACATTCAAAAGCTTACTATACTTACTAAAACTCGACCGATTTTATTATTATGTATTACATTTTGAATTTCTCTCGCTATCCTATTTAGAGAGGAAAATCATATTTTTTTTTAAACTAGGATTTCTGAATAAAATATTCAACGCCAAAATCAAAAACATTTAAACTTTTGTTTGCTTAAATTTTGAAAAGTTAGTTTTGATCTGAAACTAAAGGCAAAAAATTGCAATTTCTTATCAAAAATTTCAGTACAAGTTACTTTCGAACTGAAACTAAAGAAATCACAATTTCTTATCCTAGATTTCAGTTCAAGTTACAATTTTTTCATCTCGCATAAACGGTGGCCACACTTTTGTTCCTAAGGAGACAAATGGACATATTATTATGTAAATATTTCAAAGCAATTTCCTTCTAAACAGGGTAAAGAGATAAATATGCCAGCGGTGACCCCTTTACTCGGCTTCAACCCTCAAATATTCTACCTTAGTTATCTTCTTTGGATCGTTGGTGCCCGTCTCCAGCACCTCCACCTTCTGGTAGACGTTCGGAGAGTTCAACCAGCGAGTGCGCTCCCCGGTCTTCCCTTGACCTTTCTTCCATAGCCTATCAACAACAATTTATATAATGCCAATTTTCTATAAGACAATTTAAAGACATATTTCTGTTTATTATTTACTAGCTGTTGCCCGCGACTTCGTCCGCGTGACCAAGAGATCATCTGTCCATAATTTCCCAATGGGACCAGTCGGCGATTGGCTTGGCCCTTATCAGGTCGTCTGTAAATAATTTCCCAATAGGACCATCAAACCTTGGCCCTTACCAGGTCGTCTGTAAATAATTTCCCAATAGGACCATCAAACTTTGGCCCTTATCAGGTCGTCTGTAAATAACTTCCTAATAGGACCAGTCGGCGATTGCCTTGGCCCTTATCAGGTCGTCTGTACATAATTTCCCAATGTCCTATTGGCTTGGCGATTGGCTTGGCCCTTATCAGGTCGTCTGTAAATAATTTCCCAATAGGACCATCAAACCTTGGCCCTTACCAGGTCGTCTGTAAATAATTTCCCAATAGGACCATCAAACTTTGGCCCTTATCAGGTTTTCTGTAAATAACTTCCCAATAGGACCAGTCGGCGATTGGCTTGGCCCTTATCAGGTCGTCTGTAAATAATTTCCCAATAGGACCATCAAACCTTGGCCCTTACCAGGTCGTCTGTAAATAATTTCCCAATAGGACCATCAAACTTTGGCCCTTATCAGGTTTTCTGTAAATAACTTCCCAATAGGACCAGTCGGCGATTGGCTTGGCCCTTATCAGGTCGTCTGTAAATAATTTCCCAATAGGACCATCAAACCTTGGCCCTTACCAGGTCGTCTGTAAATAATTTCCCAATAGGACCATCAAACTTTGGCCCTTATCAGGTTTTCTGTAAATAACTTCCCAATAGGACCAGTCGGCGATTGGCTTGGCCCTTATCAGGTCGTCTGTAAATAATTTCCCAATAGGACCATCAATCCTTGGCCCTTACCAGGTCGTCTGTAAATAATTTCCCAATAGGACCATCAAACTTTGGCCCTTATCAGGTCGTCTGTAAATAACTTCCTAATAGGACCAGTCGGCGATTGCCTTGGCCCTTATCAGGTCGTCTGTACATAATTTCCCAATAGGACCAGTCGGCGATTGGCTTGGCCCTTATCCGGTCGTCCATCCATAATTTCCCAATAGGACTACCAAACCTTGGTCCCTATCAGGTCGTCTATACATAATTTCCCAATAGGACCACCAAATTTACATACAGCAAACACAAAAATTTACTCAGAAAATTACGAGGAGATCTGTAGATGAACAAAAGTTACTGGAACTTTCGTTCGTCTACAGATCTCCTCGTTCCCGATTCCATCTCTTGGTGTAACCCCTGGGCATAGCTCTCTCAATATCTTTCTTATATGCTAAAATTTATCTAAATTACTGACCCCTGCCTGTAGAGTTCCTCCTCCTCTAGAAGATATCCAAGTGAGGAGACCGCTGGCGGAACTTCCACGTCATTCTTCGGTCTCGGAACATCGTTCTGCAATTGAAATAAAAAAATTTAAACTCTCTTTAACTCTTATAGTCGACAGACAGACAGGCTGACTATCGTCGCCTATAACACAAGCAACGCCGCAGGAGCTGAAAGTGCACTGGCTTTATAGTGAGATAATGGTTATATAAGGAAGGGATGGGGGGTAAGTAAATGGGCTCTGGCATAACTTACTCGCTCACCGAAACACATGCGAAAAATGGACAAAATTTGTGCAATATCACACTAAATCGTATCACGTACCTCATAACACTAGTAAAAATTAACGATTTCGTGTGATATTGCACAATTTTTGCGCATTTATCGCCGTCGCTCAGCAGACGCGTTTAGATAATAAGCCTGCCGGTTGGATCAGATCGTGGCGCCACTCATCCGAATAATCGGACTCACCTTGACGAGAGGATGCCTGTAAATGTATCCGGTGCGGAAACCGGCGTTATCCAACATCCGCATGAGTGCCTCGAACTCTTCACCGCCCACGCGCCACTTGCCGCCCTCTGCCGGCGGTTTGCGGGACGCGTCGTATATCTGTAAAAACACCGCCCATTTCGTCACACTCTCAATTTACCAAGGGGACGTTCAAGTATAACACAGATCAACACGATTTTTGGGTCTGGCTTCTGGCTTCTGCATATGAAATTTTCATTTCTTCTATGTTAAAAATAAGGGCATAAATAATTTTTTTGGTCAAAGGTTGCTTTTGTAGAAACTAGAGCATTTTATTTATTTATTTATTTTAAAACAAATGATAGATTCATACATTATTTCCATACTTTTTTTTTTTTTTCAATTACAATTAGAAAAGTTTTTGTTGAACACTAGAGCCTTTGTCATTTAAGATTTTTGATAAACAACAGGAAATATAATATGTAAAATAACGGAAAAATTAATTTCAAAAATGAATATTTTTAGTGTTTCACTTATGTTTGTATGGGCTGTCTCGTATCTTACTTATCGTCATAAATCAGGCAAAAGCTAACTTTAAAAGCTATATTTAGATGTCTAGAATCAGAATTTAAGCATTAGAACAGAAACCCAAAAAAAAAATTTTTTTTATTGTTGACTGATGTTATACGTAACACAATTTGGGGGGAAGGGAGGTTCTTGTAAAACTTCACGATGCTTTACAATTACACTCGAGCACCCCTGTAAAGCGTCGCAAGTTTTACAAGACCCCCTAAACCTGCCCCCAAAAAGAGTTACGTAGGTCTGTATGTAATACTGAAACGTCCCCCAAAGTGCCAAGAAAAATTTCACTTTAACATTTAAGTCACTGAGAGTATCGCTGACAGAGCAATACTTCACTGTTTTTCCGCACACTCGAAATGCCCAACGTGCCTAAACTCTTTCACTTCAACATTAATTACTGAGCGTGACGGCGCGACTTCAGCGTTTTATCCGCACACCAAAAAGTGCCCAAAAGTGCCCAACGAGCCTAAACTCTTTCACTTCAACATTGATACTGAGCGTGACGGCGCGACTCCAGCGTTCTTTTATCCTCACACCAAAAAGTGCCCAAAAGTGCCCAACGTGCCTAAACTCTTTCACTTCAACATTAATACTGAGCGTGACGGCGCAACTTCAACGTTTTATCTTCACACCAAAAAGTGCCCAAAAGTGCCCAACGCGCCTAAACGAGTTGTCTCTTTAAAAAACCGACCTGTCTCCTCGTCTCCTCGTCGATGAGGAGCAACTCGTCCAGGGGGAGACTGGCCAGCTTGAGCTGAACGTCGCAGGCGGCGGTCAGATTCCTCGCCTGGAAGAAGGCCTCCTCGAGGGTGGTGCCGCAGCAGAGGGCGCCTCCGGAAGACAGCATCAGCACCTTCGCCGATGGCCCGAGGGCCCGGACCAACTTGTCGCGCTCCTCATTGTCCAAGTTGCCTGTAATCGGTCCATTTAAATGTAAGAGTTGAATATTTTGGCAATGATTTAAAAAATTTTTAGCAAATGAAAAAAAAACGGATTTCTACAAAGTCCTACAAAAAACCAAGCGGGTTAAAGACTTAAACACTCAAAAGAATATGGGACACAGTCATGTGTAGGTGTCATGTGAATTGAAAGTGAAAAATAGAAAAAAAGAATGATCACCATGCGGGACGTGGTGGTAAGCTATGTCGCCGAGCAAGGCGGCCTCGTTGCACAGCGGCAGGAGACCGCGCTTGGTGGACGACACGGCTAACGCAGCCGGCGAGCGCACGTGGAGTACGCAACGCACGTCCGGACGCGCCGCGTGCACGGACGCGTGAAGAGAGAACCCTGTAAACGAATTCACATCATTACAACAACTGTAACAAATGCATTAAAAACAACAGTGACACCCCGGCAGGCTTATTATGTAAATGCGTCTGCTGAGCGACAGGCGAAAAATTTGTGCAATATCACACTAAATCGTATACTAGTGTGGTTTGCGTAAAAATTAACGATTTATTGTGATATTGCACAAATTATTCGCATTTTTCGCCTGTCGCTGTGGGAGTGCCGTGTACAACGTACAACATACTTATATACAGATGTGTCGGTTACGGTAACAGTGTCGCGAGTTCAATAATTTTTTCCCAACTCAAAAATTGTTCTTTTTTTTTTAATTAGTCGGTTACACGGTTAGGTTACAGTAATAGGTCGCGAGTTTTTTCTCATCTCAAAACACACATACACGCGCGTGCGCGCGCGCTTTAATTCTATCATTATTATAAAAAAAAAAAAAACTTATTGCAGTTTCACATTAGTGCCGCGTGAAGTTCCGTGAACGTGAATGAGTTTTCGTGGGGTTCATTTCGTTCACGCCAGATTAACTCTAGAGCTCGTGATTACGAATCATTATGTACGCGTGCATATTTATGTGAAATGGCCGCGCAGCGGCAGCGTTCCTACTGTTTGGGAGTTATGAAAAAGAAATTCTCTTTAAAGAGCAGTAAAGGTCTCCTCGAGTTTCAATGGAGTGTTAGTGATGGTGTGCACGGTGACGGTGACATTACCTTCAACGTTGACGGGGAAGTTGGTGGTGCCCTGGTCCTGGACGACGCCCTGCATGTCCACCTTGACCAGTGACGAGGCGGTCACCTCGTGGGGCAACAGGCCGCGTGGCGTTGTAAGCACTTGTTCTATTGCGGTGTTGAGGCGCGCCGTTATCTGACCGCTTATGCCCGCTGGAAATTTTACATGCATTTTTTAACCGACGAAAACGAAAAACATAGAAACGATACGTAAAGATTAGTATAGACAAAAGGAAATTCATCGCCTCGTCCTTCCTCTTACACACCACAGTGCTACAACTCAATAGTGTATGGTATGTATACTTACTTTGAGTCCACCCGAACAAGTCGACCAAGCGGTAGACGGCAGCTAGCTTGCATCGGAGGATCTTCTCTCCCTTCTCATAGCCGACACCTTCGATGCCTCTGATGTCGTTTATGGGCAAAACGCAGTTTGGACTCTGAAATTCAAAACGACAATGAATTATAACAATTTAAATCTCTTCCACGGACATTAATTATTTATTAGCAAATCTCTTCACATTGTTTTTGATTATATTGACAAATCGTTTTCACACGAATTTATTTAGTTGCTGCAAGTCGTACCGTATCGCCGTCTCTACGACAATGTAGAGCTATTTTGTACTCTACGATAATGTAGAGCTATTTTGTACTCTACGACAATGTAGACTGTGGAGCTATTTTGTATCTATAATCTAATTTGTTTTGACTCTACGACAACATAGAGCTATTTTGTACTCTACGATAATCTAGTTATTCTGACTCTACGACAATGTAGAGCTATTTTGTACTCTACGATAATCTAATTATTTTGACTCTACGACAATGTAGAGCTATTTTGTAATCTACGATAATCTAGTTATTCTGACTCTACGACAATGTAGAGCTATTTTGTACTCTACGATAATCTAATTATTTTGACTCTACGACAATGTAGAGCTATTTTATACTCTACGATAATGTAGAGCTATTTTGTACTCTACGTCGACGACTCTACGATAATATAATGTAATTATTTTGACTCTACGACAATTTTGAATTTTGAACTTGAAAACCAATCAACTCACCCTGAAGCTGCCCGCGTGCAGACGTCCACCGACCATTTCCCTGATGCGTTGCAGCAGTGGAGCGTCGTTGCCCTCGTGCAGCTGCTGGTCCAGCACTCGCTCCAACTCCTCGCGGAACAGCTTCGACGCCATCAACGCCTCAACGCGCTTCCGCCTCTCCATTTCGCGGACATCCTGAAACGTGCGTATGAGCGGTTTTCGTTATACTAATATTATAGGTATAATATTATTTTGACAAATTTATTTTTTAAATACCATATAATAATGTTTCATTTTATTCAAAGTTATATACATATTATACAATACTGGCCGTTGCATGCGACATCGCCCGCGTAACTTTGCAAATTATATACTAAAAAACCTTCCTCGAGAACGACTCTATCCAATGGTGAAAACAGCACGAAAATCGGTGCACTAGTTTTTGAGTTTTTCGCGAACAGGCAGACAGACAGACACATAGATGCGGTAGACTTTGTTTTATAATTATGTACATAGTGATACTTTGTATGGGGAAAGAATGTTTTCCTACTTTTTGAGTTTTCTTATTACAAAAAAATACAAATCTTCTGTCTTTATAATACCTATTAGTATAGTTACCTTGTGTTGAGTTTCTTTAAATAACCCGTGTTACCTAATATTAGTGTAACGCACATAATAATAACAAAATCGGCTGCACTCTAGAGTGTTGTGTGTGCGACTTTCATAACATTTATATTATGGCAGCTATAAAATGACGTATAATATTCACTGAATGACGGTATCGTGTGCAGGCCAGATGATCGCCATTACTCGTATTGCACATGTCAAAATAAATACCCACACACTATCACGGATTATTTCACAGATAAAAAAATTAACGTCACACATCAGAACGACAGAAATAATCCACAATTAACATTTCTCAAAATCTGTCAAAAGGCCTCAAATATTTGTGGCACCAAAAAAAATTACAAATAAAATTGAATTATATATTTTACAGGACATAATATTAAGGTGTTTCACGAAAATGTCCTTTCGATAAGAAAGGTTCAATAATAAAGTTGATAGGTAATTTTTTTAATCACAATAAGAATTAACCTTTATCTTATGACCTCCCCTACTCTGTTAATTTTAATTTTAGCATTAGCATAAATAATAAAACTAAATTATCTACAATATCTGTCTGAAACCAACATGAATGAAGGACGAAAGTAGGAGAAGTGGCAAAAGCGAGAACTCTAGTATGAATAGAATAGCAAATACAGGCTGCGGCATAATATGGCGGAGGTTTTCGAATTAAAATTATCAATAATAATTACCGCGTCAATGTCCGCGGGCCTTTGCTTCAGCCTCTCGTCGTCCTCCTCGTTGGATAGGGCTCCGGTGCCGTTGGGCAACGTGTCCGTGTCCGTGTCCGTCATTCTCGCTCGCTTTATTCACCTGCAAAAGAGAGAGATAGACACATTGATTTACTTACTACACTCAATATAATACCAACATAACTTACAAGTGTTTTCTCGAGTTCTTGGTATCGGACCCTTTGGTCACTCCACGAAAAAGTGCCCGTTTCACCCGATAGTCTTTTGCGCACTTGACCTAATTGTCAAAAGGGGTTTTCAAACAGATGCGCCGTTGTTCTTTCTTTCGTACAATACGCCGTACGCCATAAATGTAAAATGGAAACAGATGTGGGCAATTCACAGAGGAAGAGTCACCTCCTGCCGATTACCCCTTGTCATGGTGGGTCATACCTGTCATGGAGTCATACCTCACTACACTAGTTACTATGGACTTCAAGGTGGAATTTGAACTCGCTAGCAATCTGCAGAGCAAGGAAACTGACTTTGGCACATGATGGCGTAGAAAATGGTCCGATTGGATTCTATTGTGTCTTAAACTATCCTTAAGACATGTTATATTCTTAAGACAGAGCCCAGACAGAGTAGCTCTATGAATCGATTAATAAAATATACCACACCATTACCTACATTTCAGTTGTTTCGTAAAAAATTAAACGCATTTTCAAAAAACATCAAATTTGGATCCTCAATTTCTCATATATCTTATCTTAAACGTAATGAATGAAGTTCGTCATTTAGCAAAACCGCGGGGCAGAGCCACGATTTATTTAGACCGACTTTTGTTCGTTACCCTAGAACGTGGGAACGCCAAATGTAATGTTAAATTTTGCAATATCTACTTTTTTGTAATAATACACAGCGTGTATTTACACGCGTGTACTTTTGTACACGAGTTGATTTAAAAACGATTAGACACACATTTTCCAAAACGCAACCGGGTCGAGGTATGAACGAGTGTCGTGGGAAGTGTCTGGTAAAAATATTTGCCAATTTTATTGTTTGCGAGACACTAACGATCTCCGATGTAATGTAAGTTCTGCAGTTTTTTTTAACCGGACTTTTATTAGCTTTTCGGCGCCGTGAAACGCGAGAAAGTTAAAAAGGAGATATTATAACTACATTTTTTTTATTTTACAAGTTAACAAATTATTTATTTATTTATAAAATTTGTCTGTGAATTTTATTTATTTAATTTTTTTTTTCACTAATGGAAAGAGCGTCAAAACAAGGAAGGTTTCTATACAGGGCGTCAAAAAATTATGCGACATGAAGGGGCTAAAGTACCTTAATAAATATCGTAGTTAGAATGTTTTACTGAAAGAAGACTTTATGTTAATTTTAAAAGTTAGTAATACTGCATTCAAAGATTTTCTAAAAATTAGGTCGTCGACGGTAAAAATAGGTAAATAAATATTCTTGAAATTTGAATCAAACATTTTACGTTATTTCTTACTTTTAAGATACTATGTTACTTAAGAAGAATTATTATTTTTTGTCCATTCTTTCGATTGGCGTCATAAAAATACAGGTGATTTTTTTTTTTTACATTTAAGTCGCGGTTCGATTCCCAGACGAAGCAAGTGAACTGGTGAATCTTCAAGATCTTATATTATTTTTCTCCTATTGGAATCTTGTAGCGTTTTTGTGCGTGGTGGCTAATATTGAGAGAGACTCGTGATGTGATACCCTCACATCACATTTTAGATGTTTTTTTGGAATTGGTCAATACCACAGAATAAATAGTAGTACTACAAGTAGTATCAATACAAATTATTATCTACTAAGACATCTTTCAACTAAAACCATCGAGTCACAGCTTCCCGCATGCGGACAGACACAAGACAAGTTATCTAAACACGACTTCAAATAACATTATCGCTGTCACATTAGTCAATAAAAACCGTACACGAGATCGAAATCGTCGTACGACTTTGAAACCTTAATATTCAAAAACTACTTTTATCTTCACTACATTAAGGCGCACAACTGCAAAATAACTTGACCCATATATCTATGTCTGCTATACGCACAGTATAATATGTATATGTATGTGATGTTCGTAAATCAAAGACAAGACGGAACAATTGGAGAAATTTCCAAGATGGCGGCCGACTACGACCAAAGGGGTCGTTGGCCCGTTACGGTGACCATGAATTGACTCGCTCGATATTTGGCTATTGTTCAGAGCTATGCCACCATGTGCTCCGTTAAATTATACAGTAATGTGTGCTCTATGCGTAGTACGTTTAAGATTTAATTTTAAATGTACACATGTACTGTACATATATAACAAAGTCGTTATCACCGCATTAAATTTGTCTGCTTTGCTTGACCGCAGTTCTGCGAAACTCTATACGCAACGGATTTTGACCCGATTTCAACGCATTAACGCCCGACAATAAAAAAATAATTATATACCCATAGATTGTAAAGATATTTTTAATGTAAAGGTCTGTGTACAAGCTGACGGTCCACTTGATGGTATGCGCTGACGACCATAGAAGGATAATGGACAAAGGATAAGGTTATATAATTGCAGTCTGCTTTCTTTATTTCCTTATAATGTTGAAATATGATACTCTAACTAATACGAAGTCGACCTCTCCACAGGTGGTCACAACCCGGCCATGAACCCATTGATATCCGATACGGAAGCCGTACTATACAACCGCTAGACGTACACAACTACACACCGATCGAACTATTGCGTTTTCTATTACATCATCGTTGTATTGGTTTTTTAAAATGTGGAACGCCTGTTAGCATTTTTCCTAACCACTTTACTTTTTATATGATTTACAACGAATTCCATCTTTCATTGCTTCCCATAACTCAATATATTGTACTCTAGCTATAGTTACTCGCTGATAACTTGGCTTTCTACGGGTGAATGATTTTTTAAAATAGCTCTAATGCTTTTTGAGTTTATTCATTACAAGACTTACAAACATACAAATCTTCTCTATTTATATAAGTATAAGCCAGTATAAGGGCTTCTTTCCCAAACTACACTAGGGTTTACTGCATCATTCGATAGGCGATTTTATTTGTTTTAAATTTCTTTTCAATGTTTGGCACTTTTACCGTACAAACAAGCGTAGGTATAACAGCTCCATTGTCCCCGGTTACCGGTGACCTTAAATGACAGTTAGCCTACTAGACTAGATGGTGAAAGATGTGCATACATAGGTCAAGCAAGAGACTGTCGGGAATTCGTTCGGCACATTATGTAACGCGACCAGAATTCAATTCTCCTGTCCTGTCAAGATTGATTTTAAGAAAATATTTAACAATTAAATCCCCAGATAACTCCGCAATCACAACAACAGAGATAACGCCGAAAAGAGCGCCCTATATAGGCGCGCGTGTCAAAACAAACCGCTTATCCCAAATAGTATAAAAAAAAGAATTTACAAAACAGGAGAATGTAGGCGACCGAAATAGTCGGCGCGAAGCGAGGAAGGAATGCGCTTCCGACGACGTTCCAATTTTAAAATATAACACCTTTTTCATTTTATTCCCCAATGGCCGCCACTCACCATCAGTTGGCATGATCCAATGGCTTGACTTGATCAAGCCAAACTGACTAGTCCAGTATCCCTCACCTGGATTTTTTTCTGATTACTAAAAGGCTGAAACTCCGTGAGTAGCTTCGGTTTGGCGAGACGTCCACCTTTTCCCTCTGCGAAAATTGTCGATAGAGGTAGCTAAAGGAGTTAGCAGCCGTATAGGTACAACTTCCAAGCGTAGGACTGGGAAAACGTACCACTCAATTTGTAGGACTATGCGGCCATTTTATTGTACAAATGTTTATTAAGCTGCAGACAAAAAATCAGCAATAATTTTTATGACCTCGTTATCTTGGGATAATTATGTTGGAGTCGGTCGTTATGGGAGTAGTTTTTTTGGGAGGGACGGGATTACTAACCAGCAGATTTTTTGTCTGCAACTCAGTAACGCTGTTTGCACCGAAACGACGACGCGAAAATGCGGCCAATACTTGAGCCCATATTAAAATTTGATAGTCCTAGCTATATTGCTAAATTTTATATTGCTAGCTTTCGCACGCGACTTCGTCCCTGTAACCTTATAAAATATAGCCTATGTTACTCGCAGATAATATAGCTTTCTATAGATGAAATAATTTTTAAAATTTGGCCCAGTAATTTTTGAGTTTATTCATTCCAACAAATCGTCTCCCTTTATAATAGCCTATATAGTAAAAGTATGATAACAGTAACACGCTATGGAAGCCCTTGGAAGCCGAGCTAAACGAAAAAGTCATGTCACACAACACGAGGCGGGTGAAACAGTGGGACAAAATTAGTATAAAATCATTAGAACTTTAAATAAAACGTACAATACGTCTTAAACGTATTGAAATCGCAGTTCCATTTCACCAATTGTCTGTTGATTGGTCCAAATTGCTTTTAATTTTATCGCTCTTCGTGATTTAATTGGCGAGTGATTGACAGTTGCGAGTTAGTTCATTGAGATTTTATATTCCGCAGTAGCTCTTGAAAATTTCACGAGCGTTTTTATTTTTTTGTTCAGTAACTAGCAACATTATGTACAAAAAGCATAGTGAAAAAAAAAAACTCAAAAAGAAAACACAACAAGCAAAAGGAAATCCGTTAGATGGTTTAATATAAAAAAAATAGCGGATAAACATACTGAAGCAGACAGTGCCTTTATTATATAACTCCGCTCCATCCATCCATCCATTTAAATTGTAATTAGTAATTAATAGTATATAGTTGACTTATTAATAATAATTACAAGATAACACTAGTGTTATCATTTTACGTTGTTATTTTATATATATTAGCCCTTAAAACTGTTAAAATTATAAGTAAATAAATAAGTCCATCCATCTATCCATCCGTCCATCCAACGGGTGTGTGGACATTTTCCGTTTAATTCAAATTTATGCTTTTTGTATTTACATAATGCTACTGAGCGTCTTTTTATCAACTGTTCTCAAAATTTTGTGAGATGAAATAAATAAAAATATGTTCCCTTACATCCGATAGTAAAAATGATATCTTAAGTCTTTAAGTCCGTCTCGGCCGCCTAAGTACCTACTTATTATTTAAGTATCGCAAAGAAAGCATTATATTTGCTCCACAATTGTAGAGTTTATGTAACTATCGCATGTGACCTAATTGCATACCATTATATACACTGACTTGTACACGGTGGAGCGGTAGAAATGCATTGTTATTCAAATATGACCGCTAATAAACGGTCAGCTAATGCCGTAAGCGGCGCGTGCGCATAGGTATATCGCTTGTTGGAAAAGCCCATTGTTATTCCCATCGACGAGGCGTTTTGTAACAAGTTGTGACCACCTGCCTCGAGGACATAATATAAAGACACTAGCTGCACTAGCTGGTGCCCGCGACATCGCCCGTGTTCAAAAAGAAAATATACATATCCCATGAGCCCTGTGCCTGTGCCATATTATCAGAGTATTGAAAGTATACTCTGATTTGACTTCGCTCAAGTTTCTGGGTGTGTTTAGACTGACCGTTGTTTAAATAGTTAGTGCCCTGTGCCGATTCACAAGAAACCATAAAACATGGGATCGTAAACCTAATATAAAATGTTTCCGGCTTTCTTATTGCGTTCCGTGTGCACTTTTCATATCGCTTCATATCTCAGATAGTTAGTAGTTTCTTTAACACTCGTATACGAGAAAATCCTCTTTGAGGTTAAAAATAAATCTGGAGGGACAAATTTCCATTAGTTACATTATTTTGAAAATTTGAGCAATAAATATCTATTAAATAAATATTTCAAAGCCTTAGCTTAGAAAAGGCGGGCGAAAGCTAGGCTACCATAATAACTATACTGATTTAGTTTTAAAAACGACAGAATAAGACATCCTAAATTCCTAATATAGTCGTATCAGTTATTAGTATGTTCCGTTTTAAATAAACAACATAAAAATATATACATGATCATACCACATACTATGTGTAAGTAGCTATTGAGGGAAACTTGAGGTAAAACCGTACGCAGTGTGGCATGGCGTGCGTCAAATATCGATTCGACCGACCTCTCGTCCTAGTGGCGCCTGGCAACAAGATCGGGTGTGAACACGCTAACACGCGAGCAGCGGATTTGATCAGTACTCTATACCGTATGTATAGACGTGCTTCTAATAAGCGCAGATTAAAAAACACTACAATGCTGTTACACTGCCAGCTATACAAGATATCTGACCAGTGTGTCAGAGGAATTCAGCCGGTAGGACAAAGCATCCGCTCGGTTGTTAGGTCTGCGTGATAATAACTCATCTCGCAGCACATACGCTCTCACTCCTAACTAATATCATAAATGTGAAGTGAGTTTGTTTGTTACGTTTTCATTTTTCATCATACACGTTCGTTGTCAGTATACAGAAATACAGAAAAGGACGTAGGAAACCTTTCATAAAAAAATTAAAAATCCAACGCCTGACAAAAATAATTGAGCGATAAAGATTGAATAAACTTCTAAGAAAAAAGTGCGCGGGTGAAGTCGAGGTAAAATATAGTCATTCAATAAACACGACGTGGAAAACAGATGAAATCGCTTTCTTTTAACTACTGTGCTCTCTACCTCACGCGAGCGGAAAGAACAAAGGAATCCCAGTAGTTTCGATGTCCTGGTTACGTGTATGCAGAATGGCTAGCCCACCATTATTCTGCATTGCATGATATTAATCCCAACAAAGAGATGCGATCAATCGGCCACTCAGGTTATGTGCGTACAGCCACTCCATCACGGAAGGCCTACAGCCTCGGTGACGACACTCGGGGGTTGTATTTCGTAAAGTAGGGGGGAACACTGTACCTACACGTCAAAAGTCGGTGACCTCGGTATCGATCGCGAGTGAGCCAACTAGTGGCGGGCGCTGGCTGTGACGTCATGAGCAGTTTCTAAAAGTTGGTGAAAAGGCCCGAAATATGAAATCATCGAGTATTTGGGGATGAACTTTAAAGGGAGTTCACATTTTGGTTGATTTTGGTCCTCGTTCAAAATTTAGTTCTCAAAGAAATTGTGTTTAGACAGACTGACGGCCCACTAAACTTGATGGTGACTAGACTACCGTCGCTTATATATAAAACGGGAGACTTTATTCGGCTTTAAAAAAAATATAGCCTATGTTACTCGCTAATAAATGCTGTGCTAATAATGTGATTTTGTATAAGTGGAATCGGTCCACTAGTTTTTGAGTTTTTTCATTACAAACAAAAATACAAGTCTTCTCTCCTTCTAATATTAGTATAGATATTGTAAAAGATAAGTTAATGAAATTGAAGTGAAGAAACTGTTCAAATGTACGATGAAAGATTCAGACAAGAAGAATAGAATACCCTAATTTCCATAACAAAGTTATCGGATCATGTGCCTATCATTAGCGTTCAAATATAATAACGGGCCATAGAATGAACCAGCATTCGACTTACTACGTCTGTCAAGCTAGCACTACCGATTGAAGTTATAGTGTTTAATTAAAAAATACATTTTTTAATTAAACAAAATACATTGGTACCACGAGTGCGGGGATCGTTTTTTTTTGTATATCTATACTAATATATATATATTATTTTATTTTTTATTAGAGATGGGTTTGCTCTTGGCTAACAACCAGCTGAGTAGCAAGGATGAGGCCTATGATGGAGCGAGCTCACCCAGAATATGCCTATTGACTCGAACTTTGAAAAAAATAGGGTTATATGATTAGGATTCCTGCAGGAATTTTTCTTACGGCCCCAGCGGCCATTGGCTCTGCATACTATGTGTCTGGCCTATTGCCATTTTAACTAACTGATCCGCAAAATTATGTCAATGACTTTCGTTTGGATACAGAATATCTGATCATTCCTGATTAGACCTTGCATAGTAACCCCGATAGCATAGCCAGATTATATAACATGTCCACGAACAAAGTTCAAGGAGGTCGTGCCAACCCGACGCACAAGCACATGCACATATAAAATTATGAGCCAAGGTCCACGACCTCACATGAAAGAACTACTCAGTGTTAATTGTCATAATCAGGTTAATATTCGGTTGGTATTCGACCATTGAATCATTTTATGAAACGCACACAATATTAAACCTTAATTGCAAGAAATAAAACACATGATCCATTGTGGCCCAAGATCCAAGGCATGCCAGACATAATTTATTTTCTAAAGGACAAAGTGTGGGAAATCGAGTAGTGTTCTAGCTTAGCAGATTGGACGACCAATTTGGAGATATCAGATGAGAATGGTAAAAAAAAATCTGTCTAACTTCACTTTTATGTTGGATTTTATGTTTATGTTGGAATTATGTTGAATTTTTCTTTATTTATTTAAGGAGAAATAACAACTGCAGTATAAGTAAACATTAAAAAAAAAACAACTTGAAAAAGATACAAACTGAAAAATATTATGATAATAGGTCTTAAAACATTTCTCTCAGTGATATAACAAAAAAGCTTGTAAGTATGTATATATTGACTAATTGATGTCGAATTTCAGTCAAAACAAATGCACATAAATCCAATTACAATGATGACACCCTCTTGTTAAAGTCTCTGCACGTTCTATTAAGGGGAGCTCTTCGACTTGAATTATTTCTACACAAGAGAAGAGAGAGGAATATTATTATAACATAATATTCAAGCATTGCCAGTTGCATACCTTCAAATTAACCGTCGTCAGCATGTTACCTACAATCATAAATTTAGGTATGTAGAGTAAACTCTCCATTAAAATCTTTAAATTTAAATTTAAAATCTTTTAAAATACACTTCATTAATTTTACTCAAAGTATTAATAATTTTAGAAATAAATTAAATAAATTTAAATTTAATCATAATATACGAACACCAGAAAAGCGAGGAACAACTGCGGTACGACATCAGTGCCATAAATATATACATAGTGATTTTTGTATATTTATTTATAGGTTTTATATTTATTTTAACTTTTTCATTTCTGAAATTCTTTATAATTTTTTTTGAGTTTTTATGTAACAAATAAAATTTATTCTTATTCAAAGTGTAAGGGCCGGTTCGCATATTTAGGGGCTACACTTTAGTTAGTCTATCCATACTATAATATTATAAAGAGGAAAGATTTGCTTTTTTTGTTTGTATAGAACAGGCTCCGAAACTAGTGGACCGATTTGAAACATTCTTTTACCATTAGAAGCCGACATTATCCGTGATGAACATAGGCTTATTAAGCTACTTTTTACCGTGGGAAAATGCTTCATTCCTACAGGAAATCTAAAATAAAAGTAAATACTAGGCGGCTTGGCCCGGGAGATAGCGCCGTCTATCCATAATACGGTAGATGGCGTTTTATAATTTTCTACGCGGACGAAGTCGCGTGCACCAGCTAGTATAAAATAAAACTGTGTACGCTAACTTAAGGCCTTACGAAACGAGAAGGGCAATGAGTCACACGGGTCGACGAACCTGCGTGGGCGCGGAGGCTTCGCCGCCGACTTATTGGCCGACTGGTTTGTGTAATTCGCACGAGCGAAAGCGACCGGTGAACTTTGGCAACGTCTGCTGGTTTCCAGATCGATTGCTCAACAAGTCGAGTCGAGGCCTTCGCGGTAGGTGGGTCAAAACAGCAGTTGTCACGGTTGAATTTTGTAAAAAAAAAAACTGTGCAATCTCTTAGTTATCATTATCACTTGATAATAATCTCTTAATGAGTACAATTTCTTTAGGTATAGGTACTCCGATGAGTTGTTCCAAATAATGGCTACCCCAAGCTTTTTAACACCGTACTACAAGTCATAGATTCAGAGTTCTTTTTTTTATAAGAGACTAGCTGGTGCCCGCGACTTCGTCCGCGTTGATCGATGAAAGGGTTATGTCCTTTCTGGGTGTCACAGACGACGACGTGTATACAAAATTTCATGGTGATCGGTTCAGTGAACCACTATTGAACCACTACTGAACCGATCACCATGAAATTTTGCATACACGTTGCCTGGGACACCGTGGGGACACCAGAAAGGACATAGGGTACATTTCATCCAAGAAAAAAAAAGTGATCCCGAGGGATTATCTAAAATATAAAACTAACGCCTGGCCAATAGCAACAAGTTGTTGTTTTAGCAATTGTTATAGCAACAAGTTGTCAAGAGTTATAATTGCTTTATAAGCTCAATGTCGCTCAACGAGCTATGGAAAGGGCTATGCTCGGGGTCACACTGCGAGATCGAATCAGAAATGAGGAGATCTGTAGACGTATGAAAGTTACCGACATAAGCCGTCGGATCAGTAAGTTAAAGTGGTAGTGGGCAGGGTATATAGTACGGAGAGCCGACGGCCGCTGGGGCCGGAAGGTTGTCGAGTGGAGGCCACGGACCAGCAAGCGCAGCGTAGGACGTCCACCCACAAGGTGGGCAGACGACCTAATAAGGGCCGCGGGTCGACGGTGGATCCAGGCTGCTTCTGACCGGTCCAATTGGAAAATTTTGAGGGAGGCCTATGTCCAGCAGCGGACGTCCTATGGCTTGAAATGACGATGATGATAATTGCTTTTATATTTTTAATTTATCATCGCGTACGAAGTCGCGGGCACCAGCTAGTATTACATTTAAATGTAAAAGTACCTTTCATCGTTGAACGCGGACGAAGTCGCGTGCAACAGCTAGTTTTATACAAAAAGGAAGCGGTTCTATTTATTATTTTCTGTGCGATAAGGCTCTGTAAGGCTTGAAAATGGGTCAGACTTTTAAGGCTTTAAGAAAATGTTTACCTCGGCTCGCCCTCAATTTTCTTTCGAGCTGATACGCTCGACATGCCTCTTATTATAAAGTCTATAGCGACAGCTTTCCTTTCAGGCCTCCTTGTGACTCTATCTATGTTAGAAAATACATAAAAAAAAGTATTTAATAGTTACTGAAATCTAAAATTATAACCAAAGCAGATGCAAATTTAAATAAAATGTATATAAATGGCATTATGATATTAAATGGGCGACAAGTAAACTATTCAAGTAAAATTGAAAGATAGTAGATATGCATTTCCAACTTTTGAAAGGTTGCCAAAGAGTCGTGGTGGTTTATTATAAATGTCAATTTGAGGATCAAGTCTACAGAAAGTGCGGAGCAGATTAAAGTGGAAGAACACGGCTGGATAACGTGGCTTTTATAAGCCATGTTGACACGGTCAGACAGAGTGCACTTCGAGTACACTCGTATAAATACTCGGACACTACTCGTATAATGGCAACCCTGGTATTGTATTACGAGCTTACTCGAAAGATTTCGTCCTATTACCGCACTCGTATGGAATTGACTCGTACGAGTACATCGGTCCGCGTGTACTATGACCCGTGTCAACGCGGCTTTACATGCAATGCATGATACAGGTACGCATCGCATGATCGCGATTCGCGGGTTACGCATGTACACCCGTGTACCGTACTTCGTTCCGGAAGTTACGTTCCGCAGGACGCGTCCAATTGGGGCCGCGACGGAAGCGTCCGCTCGAGCGGGAAGATGGCGGCCGATTCGAAATTCGAAAAGCGACTAGCGCCCACCACTCGCTGATCTGATTCCGGTGAGAGCGGACATAGATTTGCATAAAATTTTGCAATATCTAAAGTGCATATTTTTTAATGCCAATCAATGTGAAGGACAACCAGGACCAAAAATTAAATTCCGCTGCCAAATCTTTACGTGAAAGAGTAACAAAAATCACACATCCAACCATTTATACTTAATATTAATAAGATTTTGATATATTTTTTAGTCTGGACTCGCCTTTACAATCTACCCAACCCACTTGAATGTAGGAAAAAGTTAAAAAAAAAAACATTTATTTGAAAATCCAACCGCCAGTTAGTTATTCAAATTGAGAAAACATGTATAATTAAGTCTGGCTATAAAATATAAATGCACTAGACTACAATTTCCGTCCCGGCTTTTTAGTGCTTTCCCGCCAGTGCTTATAGGGGTCGTTACACCCCTTTAGGTCTCATTCGTTAC
This sequence comes from Synanthedon vespiformis, assembly GCA_918317495.1. Taxonomy (NCBI): domain Eukaryota; kingdom Metazoa; phylum Arthropoda; class Insecta; order Lepidoptera; family Sesiidae; genus Synanthedon; species Synanthedon vespiformis. The sequence goes on from OU906974.1 coordinate 3,683,285, forward strand.
GCGGAATAAAAAAGCGCCGCTATAAGTATTGAAGGGCGTCGTTAGGCGAGTCGAGGAAAAATCTTATAGATCAACACAAATTTCACAGACGCGACGTTCAATCTAATTTTGGAAGGGCGCCACTTTTGCTTGTGAGCATTTTCTAAATTGCTTTGTATGTATGTTTATAATGGCCATTTCATTCTTATCTCCCCCTTTATGTCGGGGTTGATTCATAGGGATGACGCATTCGGGGATCACACAAAGTTGTTACAATTATTATTATTTCTGTCGGGAAAGACAAACTCAGCAAATACACAACAAGCTCTTTAAAAACAAAAATTTTTGTATCAAGAACTATTTAAATATTTAATAATTATTTAAACAGCTTACGCTTGCAATCACGAATCAAACTAGTCCTCACTGAGGCTGCGCACACTTAGGTTACTATACGAATGCGTCATATTTTTTTATTCCTTTCTAGACGCCAGGTAGACGCAATCGATACGCGTTTCAGTGCTTCCGTCATAACATTATGCGGTGGGATTACTTCATTTATTTTTAGATTTTTACTTGAACAGAGAGTAACAACCTATGGAAACCTAGACCCTATCTATAGAGACTGAGAGATGAACATCTTCTTTTTAACTTTGGAAAATCCTCTTGGATGACCCGGCAGTGTAGGGGTTATTTATTTATTTATTTATATATTACGGATAGCCAACGTAATAGTGCCGGATTATGCCGGGTTATGGCGGATTCGTAACGAACAATTATTAATGACTATTTCTTTTTATGTCCTCGTCAACAATCTGATGTTCCAAGCAACGCTCTACACCTAGAGGCTTTTACATTTTCTTTTATTTTTATATACGTAACTATCGTGGCGCCACCCCCACCCTCGGCTTTTGAATTTTGAAAAATGCTTTCATAGCGAATGTTTACGTTATAAAATAAAATGATCTGAGAACCTCAACCTCAATTTTAATCATATTATTAAATTAATAATCCCTGTAGGTATTTTACAATTTACACAGTTAATGGGTGTGTGTAGCAATCGACAACCGAAATACCACCAAGGTCGCTCTCGATGGGCGTGGGCTGATACGGTGTATTGGTCTATCTACATTCTACACTATACTACAAGCCGCCGGTACCTAAACCTACTCATACTGGACTTGAGATATTGATTGACTGACTAATACGTTTATTATCAATACTAATAATAGGTTTTGTATCGCGGACGAAGTCGCGGACGCCAGCTAGTCACTGTGTATTAAAGTCAATATAGTTACAAGACAATAAAGTCACCGGCCGCCTCTGTCTTTTTCTCCGCTAGCTTCTTTTAAACCATCCAACCGATTTTGATATGTTTTTCACTAACGGAAAGAGCGATAAACTTTGAAGATTTTTGTATATGAAAATTACATCTGTGCAAAGTCAGTGACGGGTCGCTAGTAAAATATAACACGGCTAACACTTTTGCGATACACAATCTCCTCTACCTATACAATAAGATCCGATACCAACCGTTACCATAAGAATACCGAAACGAAAGCAGCACCGCCATTGTTCGCCGCCATCTTTAATTGACAACGAACCCAACGAACGCATGTTATCGAAGACATTTCGTGGCGATAACGAGACATTGGTCGAACGGACCGAACGACGACGCGATAGAATCTAACTATGCATTGACAGTTGACGCATGATGTGACCTATTTATTATCTTGATTTCTGACGATAAAACCAAAATATTTGCTAAAAAATATAGTATTTTGCTAAAAATAAAAAAAAACTTTAAGGCGAATTAGACACCAGCGTCCGCTTGCACACGTCAACCCTCTCGGTTCTTCTAAAAAATCTGTATCTCGATGTAGTTATCACCAACAGTTTTACTTTTATTTTAGATTTCCCGTAGGAATGATGCATTTTCCCAAGGTAAAAAGTAGCCTGTGTTCATCACGGATAATGTCGGCTTCTAATTTTATTTTATTAATTATTTAATTATTTTTATTAATGGTAAAAGAATTTTTCAAATCGGTCCAGTACTTTCGGAGCCTATTCTATACAAACAAACAAACAATCAAATCTTTACTCTTTATAATATTAGTATAGAAGTACCAAGACAAACCAAACACACAGACCGAAAGATAATCTATATCTTTCGGTCTGTGTGTTTGGTTTGTCTAGACATTTTATTTCACGCCAACATAACAATATGATAAGGTACAAGACGGAGATGGGGGAAATTGGTTCTCGCATCCTAAGGAACAGTTCTTTTACTGTGTGTGCCTGCACAGGGTTCCCCCGTCTGGGGATTGCCTGGGTGTCTCCGGGCAATCATCCGTTGGCGTTAGCCTAGCCAGCAATGGCTAAGCTGCCCTGGGGTGGATCGGAGTTGTTGCCTCGGCAGAGCCCGGTCCACCCCGCTCAAAGGGCTAGGAGGCACCAGGGAGTTGTAGTGGGTAGGGGCCAGTTCTGCTGGTCGACCCCCACATACCCCTGCCGCCTAGCCAGCGGTAGGAAGTCAATAAACGGATCTCTGCTCGTCAAAAAAAAAAATGGTATCCTATATATCTCTTTTTCTGTATCGCCGACAACGTGTATGGAAAATTTCACGTGGACCGCTTGAGTTGTTGAGGCGTAAATACGTAACAAACAAAACAAAACAGAAAATCCCTTTAACTTTATTAAGGCCGCTTAGCACTTAATTAAAAAAATTACTAGCGCTCCATACATGCCTACAACTACATATTATCTCCGAAAGATTACCCCGGCAGCATTCCTACGAGGCGAGATCTGTCTAACTATGTAATAATAACTAATAATATACAGGTTTATTCCGAAGTAGCCTTTAACAAAACCTACAAGTAAAAAAAAGGGGGAGAACTAGAAACGGTCGCGCTGTATGTGCGTCTCTTTCTAGCGTGTACAGTCGGCCGCAAAAGTCGATTAACACATTTAAAAGTGCAAAACAACTGAACACTCAACTTACTTACTGAAGCTTTTTACGATCGTTTGTACGTGAAGTTCATTTTGTCCTCTAGTCGTTGAGTATTCAGTTGTTTTGCAGTTTTGAATGTGTTAATCGACTTATGCGGCCGACTGTACGTGAAGTTTATTATATTCTGTAGTCGTGACAACTACTTATGGCGCGTTGAGTGTTCAGTTGTTTTGCACTTTTGAATGTATTAATCGACTTATGCGGCCGACTGTACATCCCATCCTATAGCCGTCTCTCTCTCTCGTCTTCGAAGGACCGGTCTGGCGGGTGTCGTGTATGTCGGATTTTTGGGACGCAAAAAACGGTCAGGACTGTTACCACCAAGATTATATTTGTTCAATGTTGGGGTTAGTGACTCCATCTATTCTATGGTATGCTAAAATTCATTTATCAAGAGTACATAGCTATAAAAATTCAAACTAGTTATAAGTTGTTAAGTACATAATAATAATTGTACTAGTAGTAAGTAAAGCGACTGTATATACTTACTTATTAATCTATACTATACTTATTAATCATCAATACTAGTAATAAATCTGTAAGTGTATGTATGTATGTATGTATGTATGTATGTATGTATGTTCCTCCATTATTATTATATACGAATTAATTGATTTTCATGAAACTTGGTAGATAAACATTCAGGACACAGGATAGGCTAGGTACCTTTTTTTTTTTTTTTTTAACGTTGGGAAATCCTCTTGGATACCCGGCAGTAAAGGGGGACTGCGGGGTTATGCCGGTTTCCTACCGGCTAAAACCCAACGACTTTCTATCTGTCGCGGCCGTTGATGGGCGGGGTCGTGGGGACGTTATTACACGACTTCGGTGCCCCGCCACGGCTATCTAACGCGGGGAGCCTGTGGTCCCTGTCAGAACCTTGACGTACCCGAAAGTAGAGGTACGCCGGCCTACTCGGGGGACCTTACGACGGGTGGTAGTCTCCCCCAAGACTACCGCCCAGGTCCCGGAATAGGCTAGGTACCTACCTACTTTTTTTCTTTTTCGGCGCCAGCTAGTAATTTTATAAACCTAACCCCCGCCCGAATGAGTGAGACCATTCCTAAACACGCTATAATTACAATATCTGCTGTAACTTGCTGAGGAGTTGGGTGTCCCGGAGACTACTCGATGCTGCAGTATCAGTTCTTAGGTTACCATGTCATGAAAATACACAGACTGGTAGAAGTTAAAATGTCAACTTACTTTTCAACCGACGAAAACGAAAAAACAAAAACGGAGGAGGTTCTCATCAATTCGACGCGTATAGTTATTTGTTTTTTTTTTTATGTATGATCACGCATAACTTTTGACAGGGTGGTCCGATTTTGATAATTCTTTTTTTATTTGAAAGGGTGCACCCCCGAGGGGGTCCCATTTTAATTTGGAAAATAAATTCCAACCCTAAGGGTAGGAAAACAGGGGATGATTGATTGTTCACTCACCGATTGTAGCGTATAACCACGCATAACTTTTTACAGAGTAGTCCGATTTTGATAATTCTTTATTTAATGGATAGGGTATACCTCGAAGTTGGTCTCGTATAAATTTTGAAAAAAAAAAATCCTACCCTAAGGGTGGGAAAATTAAAAATTAAGCTTGTAGTAAATATTAGATTATAGCCACAAAAAAATATAAAATAAAAGCGCCGGTAAAACTGAAAAGCATAAAATAATCCTATTATTTTACCTAAGTAATTTTGAGTCGGCGCCAAACAAGCAAAAATTACGTAAAGAGTGATGCGCGACGACTCAAAATTACTTAGGTAAAAATAATAGGATTATTTTATGGTTTTCAGTTTTATCGGCGGTTTTATTTTTTGTTAAAAAGTTTTGTCACTATGTCAACTAGGAAATGGGGTGACGGTCTTCAAAGTTCAAACTACCGTATTTACTCGTGTGCCCGAATTTTTATTCATACTCTTAAGTCTAAACAGAACCATCACGTATCAACTTTTAAATAAAAAAAAGGCTCAAAATCTGTCTATTCGTTTATATAATTTAGTTTTAAAAGAGTTACACGATTCTAATATAGTAGACAGACACGCGCGTCAAAATTTTAACACAGATTTTTGCGTCGGGCGTCGTCAGGGGAGTTTTAACATAACTTCTAATATAGTAAAAATGGATCAGTCGTGTGATGAATTTTTGATAACCTATTAAAATGACACCACTGTTGTAGTATAGATAGGCAACAATAGGTAACCTCGCCCTACTGTAAGTTAAGGCTAAACGCATTACACTCAGCCTTTTACAATAGGCTAATAATAGCTAAAATCTACTAAATAATGACATCAACGCATACGATGACCGCATCCGAGCGAAATCTAAAGTGACCAGCAAGGTTGAAAAGAATTTCAATGTTGCCATTTTCACAGTGGCCTCTATTATCAGGCGGATATGGTGCTTTTTTGTGCGAACAATCGCATTAACTTGTACTACACAATAATTATACTTTGCGCCATATTGACAACAAAATAATATTATGATGACTACATAAGTATTGTATTAAGAAAAACATTATGTTCGATTTTCCTCGAATGTTTCATGTTGTGAAAAGTTTTCATTATATGTACCTATATGCAACTAGCTGGTGCCAGCGACTTCGTCCGCGTTGAAATATAAATAAGCAATTATTTATAACGCCTGACCTCTTATATTCGCTTGAGACTTTGGCCAAGCGTTAGTTTTGTATTTTACTAGCTGGTGCTCGCGACTTCGTCCGCGTAGAAAAGTATAAAACGCCGTCTACCGTATTTTGGATAGATGGCGCTATCTCCCGGGCCAAGCCGGTAGTATTTACTTTTATTTTAGATTTCCCGTAGAAATGAAGCATTTTCCCAAGGTAGAAAGTATCCTATGTTCATCACGGATAATGTAGGCTTCTAATGGTAAAAGAATTTTTCAAATCGGTCCACTAGTTTCGGAGCCTATTCTATACAAACAAACAAACAAACAATCAAATCTTTCCTCTTTATAATATTAGTATAGATTTTAGACTAGCTGGCGCCCGCGGCTTCGTCCGCGTTCTCTATTAATAGCCTATGTATAGCCTTACTCGACAAATCGACTATCCAACACAAAATGATTTTTTTCCATTCGAACCAGTAGTTCCTGAGATTAGTGCGTAAGTAACTAACCAAACTAGTAAACTCTTCAGTTAGTATATTTAATTTAAAATCAAGATTCAGTAGGTAGTTACACTAGTTGAAAAAATAAAACCAAAATCGCAAAGCATAGGCCCACCACCGGAGTCAAATAGTAGGTGTACGTACACATAGATTATAACAATCTCTTGGCATCACGCCATATAAACCGTGGTAACCTCAATTACCTAGAGTAGGTAATACTGTTTACTAAACATTTTATAATGTTATTGTGTACGTTATTGCTAATACTAAAACCTCTATAATATACAGTGCACAGTCAAGTAGTAAAGTAAGCAGGGTTAAGAGTAATAAAAGTGGCCACACACTTCCCTGAAATCAGGGGCAATATTTTGGTAGTAGTGGTGAGCCCTCTAGATCACTCATACAATTGATACGTTGGAATATATATAGGGGGCCACTACCACCAAAATATTGCCCCTTAAAAAGGTGTGTGTGTGGAGGGTTTTAGAACAATAAAATTTTAACATATTTTGTGATGCAAGTGTAGTTTTTGTCTGAAACATTAGTTACATAATATTATAAAACAAAGTCCGTTCGCGATAAACTCAAAAAACTGCTACACCAATTTTCATACTGTTTTCACCAATGGATTAATGGATAGAGTGATTCTCGAGGAAGGTTTTAGTATATAATTTACAAAGTTACTCGGGCGAAGTCGCGGGCAGCAGCCAGTCTATACTAATATTATAAAGAGAGAAAATTTGTATTCTTGTAATGAATAAATAAACTCAAAAAATATTAAACGGAATTTGATTTTTTTTCCTATATAAAGCTACATTATCAGCGAGTAACATATGCTATATTTTATGAAGTTACGTGGACAGTTAGTATACAATATATATAGAGGACAATATCATTACTCGTCTTATTATTGAGCTTCTTGACGATAGTTTAAAATAATTTTATGGATTTTCCATGTAGATTCAATTCGAAATAAATTAAAAATAAATCAATTGCACATAGTTTAACAAGAAAAAAATAATTTTGTCGTTATAGTTAAACATGCTTTTTTATGCACAGATCGTATCCGAAACGAGTCTCAACTCAACAGACCGTAGATGTTGCGTAAACTTAAAACATTATAATGGCTTTGCCATTTCGCAGACCGATATACCGGCTTCGCTTGTTTAAAGCGATTCAACACCGCAAGCTACGCTATGATGTGCTCTGATTTATTCGCCTTTTAGTAGAATGATGGGTCATGTGACATGACATTTGCTATAATAGTGGCATGGCAAACTCAGCCCTGGCACCGACCGAAGTCGTGTCATAACGTCCCCGACGGCCAGGCTACAAAAGGCGTTGGGTTTCCTACACTGCCGGATACAGTAGGACACTGCAAGAGGATTTCCCAATGTTAAAGAAACTGCTCTTCGTCGGAGGCAAACTGCCCTCCGGCGTACTTTCGGGGACGCTGAGGTTTCGACATAATTATGTCGTATCCAGGCCGCGGATGTCAAGTCACAAAGTTCGGGCGTTTCAGCCGACATAACGCTGCATGGGTATCCATGAGGATTTCCCAACGTTAAATAAACTGCTCTCCGTCGGAAGCATAACTACTGCTCTCCGTCGGAGGCAAACTGCCCTTCGGCGCCCTCCGACGTACTTTCGGGGACGCTGCTGAGATTCCGACATAATATGTCTTATGTTGCGATACCTGTTTAAATATTTTTATCTATTTGTTTTTATTTTACATCTTTTATAGCTTGAGTCCGTATCAAAACAACCATCGACCTCTGAAGTTGTATTTCCTTACCCGCTGATTGCCCAATACCTGTTATTTGTTATTGAAACGCAACACGCGACACAACTTCAGAGGTCAACACTCAACAGTTGTTTGATAAGAACTCAAGAGTCCTGGACTCTAACGTATAGAGCTTAGCATAGCAATGGACTACAGCACATGCCTTATAACCGGTTAAAGTTTATTGTAACCTCAGTTAAACCCGAGTCTGCTGTACGTAACGGTTAAATGAACGAGACAATATGACTTCGTTTGAATATTCATTGTAATATAATTGAACCAAATATCGTCCTTGTCATACCAAAAATCTGATAGATACTATGTGCACTTTTTTTGCAACATTTCGACTTTATTAGGTGAATATTTATTTCGCTGCCTTATCTATCACTAGCTGGTAACTAGTTAACCACAAGATCGTTTCATCAAAGCTAATAACTATTCATTTAAGTACAATAGTACATATTTATACACTTTAGCGTAATTAAATAATTAACTTGCCAAGTGACTAAGTAAACTTACGGATGATTAAGTAACTCTGTGGCGTTGAGAATACAAATCATTCATTGCACTGCACAAAACAAGTCAGTTATGTTATGTGTGAGTAATCGAATAAATATGGCGGAAAACGCTCACACTCTAAAATGTAACAAACAAAATAACAATGTTTAGAATAATTTGACCTGTTTATGAAACAAAACAACGCAATGATTGAGTGAGAGCTTCGTGGAGAATAGTACTCAGCATAACTGCACAAGTGTTAGCCACTATTTAGCAGAGTGTTTTGTGGGAAGGTTAATTACCAATTGCCAGCTAGAAAAATACTGCCAAAACTCCCACCTGCCCTTACTAGTTAGTAGAACGGAAAACCGGTAGTGTTTTAACACATGACTGTATTCTACTCACTAATAATAACTAATAATCTAAATAATTACTAGCTGGTGCTCGCGACTTCGTCCTCGTAGAAAATTATAAAAGGCCATCTACCGTATTTTGGATAGATTTGCTTTTATTTTAGATTTCCCGTAGGAATGAAGCATTTTCCCGCGGTAAAAAGTATCCTATGTTCATCACGGATAATGTCGGCTTCTAATGGTAAAAGAATTTTTCAAATCGGTCGAGTAGTTTCGGAGCCAAATCTTTCCTCTTTATAATATTAGTATAGAAAAACAAAGTCCTCCACCGCGTCTGCTGTCTGTTCGCGATAAACTCAAAAATTAAGGCACCGATTTTCGTGCTGTTTGCACCACTGGATAGAGTGGTTTTCGAGGAAGGATTTAGTATATATTATAATTTACAAAGTTACGCGAGCGAAGTCAAACAAACTCTTCAGATATATTTTATATATATACTAGAAGGTGCCCGCGACTTCGTCCGCGTTGAACGATGAAAGGTACCCTATGTCCTTTCTGGTGTTCCAGACAACGTGTGTATGCAAAATTTCATGGTGATCGGTTCAGTAGTTCTTGCGTGAAAGCGTAACAAACAAACAAACTCAAATTCACATTTATTATATTAGTAAGGATTAGTTACTATTAGATCAGATATAACATTTTGAACGTGGACGAGGTCGCGGGCAACAGCCTAGTATTACCTATATAAAATGCGAAAGCAACTCGTGTCTGTGTGTGTGTGCTTTAAATTGAAAGAATATTATTATATGTATCTCTACTCTCTGTTGACTTGCATTAATTAGCCAGTAACTAACTAAATGAACCGACTGCTCGTCTCAGTCACATTAAATAATAACCACTAAAACGCCAAGTTGAAAAATGAAAATTGACCACTTCAAGACTGTTTCAATTCTTTTACAAGGACTTAGTTACTTTTCCTTTTTTTTCTGTAATCAAATGCCGATAAGATTGGATGGCCTGCAATATACTAAATACCGACGCCAAGCGATTCGTTATCTTAATAATACACAGTTCTGGCTACATCTTATCTTATCTGGTGTGTGTATTCGATGCATTCGTTTCAAAGTTACAAGTTACTTGAGCAATAAAACAGAAATACTAAATTATTTAATCATCAATTAACTATAATAGTCAATAATATAAAACTATAACAAAAAATAAAACCGCCGAAAACACTGAAAAGCATAAAATAATCTTACTATCATTTTACCTAAGTAATTTTGAGTCGCCGCCGCGCATCACTCTTTACGTAATTTTTGCTTGTTTGGCGCCGACTCAAAATTACTTAGGTAAAATGATAATAAGATTATTTTATGCTTTTCAGTTTTTTCGGCGGTTTTATTTATTTTTTGTTAAAAAGTTTTATTTTATGTTTTTTTGTGGCTATAATCTAATATTTACTACATCCTTCATTTTTAATTTTCCCACCCTTAGGGTAGGATTTCTTTTTCCAAATTTATACAAGACCAACTTCGAGGTATACTCTATCCATTAAAGAAAGAATTATCAAAATCGGACTATTCTGTAAAAAGTTATGCGTGGTTATACAATCGGTGAGTGAACAATCAATCATCCCCTGTTTTCCTACCCTTAGGGTTGGAATTTTTTTTTTTTCAAATTAAAATGGGACCCCCTCGGGGGTGCACCCTTTCAAATAAAAAAAGAATTATCAAAATCGGACCACCCTGTCAAAAGTTATGCGTGATCATACATAAAAGTATATATATACGCGTCGAATTGAGTACCTCCTCCTTTTTGTTTTTTCGTTTTCGTCGGTCGAAAAATGAAAATCTGTTAATAAAATTAAAGGGAAATAATTGTTTTCATCCTTTAAAGTTACTTACATTTTTGAAACAAAGCCCTTTGCCGCGTCTTCAGCGATTTTCATGTTGTTTTCACTAATGGATAGAGTGGTTCTCCTGTGTCCCGTACGTCTAAATGTTTAATCTTGTTACCAAGTTTCATGAAAATCAGTCGATTCGTTTAAGAGTTATGGAGTAAGGAGTAACATACATGTAGCATACAAATACCTACACTTACAAATTTATTATTAGTATTGATTGATTGATATGATATGATATTGATGATAAGTTATTAGGTAGGTACTGGCTGAAATCAACATGGCGCCTTGGAACCTATGACGTCATCAAAGCAAATTGTCTTAAGTTTGTCAAGTGCATTATTGTACTAAGAAAGAAATTCCCTTAACCATAGTGCAAAACTCGGTACGTCATCTCAATAAGAATTAAGTAGATATTAAGCAGAAATAGTTAGTCGCGAACAGTTATATATACTATGCTTAAAATGTAAAGTTTTTTAACTTATTTTTAAGTTATCGTGTTGAGATAAGGTCAAAGTGTAATTGTAATGATGTAATCATATAAAAAAATAGTATCTGCCTACTTATAATTTTAATATTTATCTACCTAGTTAGTATTCTGTTCATCAATATAATTATATATTTTTAAATATATTGATTTAGTAAAGCGTATATCTATACTAATATTATAGAGAGGAAAGATTTGATTGTTTGTTTGTTTGAATAGAATAGGCTCCGGAACTACTGGACCGATTTGAAAAATTCTTTTACCATTAGAAGCCGACATTATCTGTGATGAACATGGCTATTTTACCTTGGGAAAATGCTTCATTCCTACGGGAAATCTAAAATAATAGTAAATACTTGCGGCTTGGCCCGGGATACACTTGACAGCGCCATCTATCCAGAATCGGTGAAGCGACTAACATGACAACTGCTTGGTGATATTTTTAGCGATCCATTCCACGGTAAATGGCGTATTATACTTTTCAACGCGGACGAAGTCGCGAGCACCAGCTAGTAATTGATACACAGATACACTGCGAGTGTGTGTATGCATGACTCATACACGGACATACACAAACGTTAATATTGCACCATTTATAAAAAAAGAATAATTTCACTTGAATGAACACACACTATGATGACGCATCTGGCGTCTGGCCAGGTCCATCATCAATAGGTGGAAAGGGGTACAGTCACTTGGTACAGGTTGACGATTTAGTGAGCTAGATTTAAATTATAGATTTAAAAATGGTGTCGATAGGAGGTAGGAATACCATACCATTAATGTGTCTTAAGGATGATGTTACAAGTCAGCCTTTCTCCATACAAATGTAGAATGGTTTTATTACTTCGCTGTTTTATATTTTTTATTTTACAAAAGTAAGCATGATACCGATTTATATTGTCGTTAACTATAACTAGGTTCCTTGTCATACAAACATTAAAAAAAAAGTATTAATTTAAATGATATGATCCTTGAAAAATCCATATTTCAACATAAGTTTTAATGCAACTTTGAGGGTGCATCACGGATAATGTCGGCTTCTAATGGTAAAAGAATTTTTCAAATCTGTCCAGTAGTTTCGTAGCCTATTCTATACAAACAAACAAACAAATCTTTCCTCTTTATAATATTAGTATATTTATCAACTGTCTGGTATCCATAATACAAAAGCATTAGTTGCTTACTGTGAAACTAGATGGTGCTGTGTGGAATGTGTGAAAAATTTAAAAAAAAGTGTTGGTAGATAGAAGTCCCACATACCCCACCGATCTAGCTAGAATCTAGATGGGGATTTTCCCACGCAATAAAAAAAGTAGGGATAGGTACCATTTCATAAAAAAGCACAAAAGAGAGCAACAGTGTTTGTGAAATATTTTTAAAAATTCAAACTTAATTACAATAATAGTTAGATCCAAAATTAGACACAATGTTAGACCCAACTATAAATAGACTTTAACCCTAGACAGGTCGATATCAGACTGGGGAGTTATTAAATATGGTTGGCAGTGAACAGTCCTACACAAGGCTATAACAATTACCTGCTACAGGTCTCATATAATATAGTTCTATACTAATATCGTAGTTAAAGAGAGGATTTGTATTTTCGACCGACGAAAACGAAAAAACAAAAAGGAGGAGGTACTCAATTCGACGGGTATATATATATATATTTTTTTAATGTATGATCACGCATAACTTTTGACAGGGTGGTCCGATTTTGATAATTCTTTTTTTATTTGAAAGGGTGCACCCCCAAGGGGCTCCCATTTTAATTTGAAAAAAAAATAAAATATTCCAACCCTAAGGGTAGGAAAACAGGGGATGATTCATTGTTCACTCACCGATTGTAGCGTATAACCACGCATAACTTTTTACAGAGTAGTCCGATTTTGATAATTCTTTCTTTAATGGATACCTCGAAGTTGGTCTTGTATAAATTTGGAAAAAATTATAGCCACAAAAAAATATAAAATAAAACTTTTTAACAAAAAATAAAACCGCCGAAAAAACTGAAAAGCATAAAATAATCTTGTCATCATTTTACCTAAGTAATTTTGAGTCGGCGCCAAACAAGCAAAAATTACGCAAAGAGTGATGCGCGGCGGCGACTCAAAATTACTTACTGGACCTATTTTAAAAATTCTTTCATCTAGAGAAAGCTACATTATCATAAAGCTACATGGGCTATCCTTGCTAATATTATACATGTGAATGTGAGTTTGTTTGTTACGTTTTCACGCAGAAACTACTGAACCGATCACCATGAAATTTTGCAATACACATTGTCTGGGACACCAGAAAGGACATAGGGTACCTTTCATCCAGAACGCGGTCGAAGTCGCGGGTAAAAGCTAGTATTATAAACAGAGAAATTTGTATGTTTACAATGAATAAACTCCAAAACTAGTGGAACGTTTTTAAAAATTCTTTCACCTATGGAAAGCTACATTATTAGCGTGTAACGTGCTAACGTGGGCTATCTATACTAATATTATAAAGAGGAAAGATTTGATTGTTTGTTTGTTTGTATAGAATAGGCTCCGAAACTAGTGGACCGATTTGAAAAATTCTTTTACCATTAGAAGCAGACATTATCCGTGATGAACATAGGCTACTTGGGGAACATAGGGAAAATGCTTCATTCCTACGGGAAAACGGGTAATAGGACAACGGGTAGTAAGAATTATCCTTCCGTACTTAACTTCTTTTTCACATAACTTCTAAATGGCTAAACCGATTGGGTTGAAATTTTATATGGCTATTTCGATGGTTTCCTGGATGATTTAAAAATACAATTGGACCCGGTAGGTGGCGCTGCTGTCGGTATGTCAACTACTAAACGGCTTGACCGATTGGGTTGAAATTTTGTATGTGTATTTCCAATTCCATGGTTTCACAGACACAAATGTATTATTATATTTTATAAAGTTACGCGGACGAAGTCGCGTGCATCAGCTAGTATTTTATAATGTCACGCGGACGAAGTTGCGGGCGAAAGCTAACAACCTTATAAACGTAATATTGGTACCTGGAAATCAGTTATCGGATTTCTTAATAGTGAATCAACTTAACAATAAAACTAAACGTGAGTCTTCATTCCTTATGTGAGTAATGTAGGCCACTGTAGATATAGGGTACAGATAAAGCAGTATTATATTATTATGTGCACATATATACAATTTATGAAATGCCAATGATGTTTGGCCAACACAAACGCAGCAACAGTCATGCCATTCATTATCGCCTAAGTAGGGTGCAGTCTCGATGTAAGATAAGCCTTCGAGTTTTTATTTTATTGTAATCCTCTATTATTGGATATTTAACAATTTGTCATTTATTATAATGTGTAGTTACATTATTGTACATTGTATGTGTGCATTTTATACTTTGCTTGGAGTATTTTGCATAACGCTTTTCAGTTGAACATGTGGACATATATACTTCATGTATTAAAATTTACAACAACTTGTGTATTATATCTATACCAATATATATAAAGCTGAAGAGTTTGTTTGTTTGTATGCGTTAATCTCAGGAACTACTGGTTCAAATTGAAAAATTCCTTTTTTGTTGGACAGTCCATTTATCGAGGAAGACAACGCGGACAAAGACGCAGGCACCAGCTAGTTAAAATATAATTATGAATTATGATACTAATTATGAAACAGCAAAATATGTACATACACTATTATAATATTACTTTTATCAATGTTTTTATGTTTATATCGCATTATACAATTAATCAACTAATTTATCAGTGATTGGGTGTATAATTTAATAATAATCAACATAACTACATTTAAAATTTTTATTACATAAATATATACATAGTGGATTTCATTTGTAATAATGTCTTGAATTTGAGGTAAGTATGTACATACTTTTGAGTTGAATAAAGGTAGTTATCAATACTAATAATAAGTCTGTAAATGTAGGGTAGGTATTGTTTTTATTATGGGCAATTTAAAAACCTTAATGTGTATTGAAATACATTAAAATTGGTAACTATATTTAATTGAATTTTGCTGCAAACCAAAACCTATGTGGGTGGAGTTGGGGTCAAAAGCCAGAGGATATCTACTATAAATATACTAATATATAATACTAACTGTTGCATACAAATTTGTCCGCGTAACTTTATAAAATACATATAGCCTATGTTACTCGCTGATAATATAGCTTCCCAACAGTGAAAAAATATTTCAAATCGGTCCAGTAGTTTCGGAGCCTATTCAATTCAAACAAACAAACAACCAAATCTTTCTTCTATATAATATTAGTATAGAAAAAGACAGAGCCGAACGGCTTAACTGATATCTGGATAAACTTTGATTTTATAAAATACTTTTATCCAGGTTCCAAACGTTAGGTTCCCGTTGGATTTTCAAAAAACGGACTACAGCGCGTACGAAATCGCGGGCACAGCTAGTATACTAAGTTTTCAGATTCATTTTTTAAAAAAAACGAAAGAATTTTAAACCAATTTTCGTACGTTAAAACAACCTTTAAGGTCATAATAATAAAAAAAAAAAAATCTCGTCATTACCCGACCGGAAGTGATTATCTACCATTTTATTTTCTTGACGACCATATCAAACGTCTTCCGTACTTGGTTGGATTATACCACTATATAAGCGGTCCGATGACATCACCTCTTATTGAAATAGATAACATAATTGATCGGTGTCACGCCCAAAAATCGCAAAAAACATAGGGTTATTTATCATTAAAATCATCATTCTACAATTATAGAATAGATTTATGCAATTTAAGACTGAAAGATCAACAGTTTTTTGTCATCTTTGTTAACATAAAAATACATAGCAAGTGTGTAAATTTAAGATTTAAAATAGACGTATATAAGCAGCAAATCTCCAGATATGAATCGCTGTGAATAATAAGCTTCCAGTGCAGGCTAAAAAAAAATTACGACCTAATTTTAAAACTCCATCCAAACATGACACACCCAAAAAGCCGTTCGTAGAAAAATCAGTTTCAGACGCACCCAAAACAATTCTTGTTGGAAATGTAAATGAAAAAGTAAGGAAGAAAGTTGTTTGCACGCGATACTCACCCGGCAATATACTTCCTAAGGCGTCAAGTCACTTTTTTTCTCTATCGGTCACACACAAAAATCACTTCTCACAATGAATTAACGCTTTTAAACTAACACTAAGCACAAAAACAGAGTAACATTATAATAAATAATGTCCACAGAAGTGTTTTCTACGAATTTTAATGCACTAGCACCACAAACATTGCGTTAAAACGCGTTTTACACAAAATTCTTATTCGAAAAAGCCCGTCGGCCCGTCACTGAGAAGATCGATGTCGGTCGGTCGCGGCTCGGCTCGGCACGGTGCGGTGCGACGAGCTAGCTTCCAATTTCCATCCAAGCTTCGTTCGTTTCGTTTTTCTTGCCGCAATAATAGTGTAGCCAGATGAAAAAAATTAAAACCACGCGACGCGACGGTATAGTGAGTATATAGTTTTCTGTGACAGTAAAGTTCTGTGAAATTAGCTTCAAAAATTTCGAATATGGACAAGACTGTTTGTAGTAGGATGTGTGAAGGAGGACATACACTAATAGACAGGCCTTATATTAATATGATCCATTAATTAAGAACCATAAATAAATAAACAAAAACCGTAGTCCCCCTCACAAACTAAATAGCACTAACGTATCAGACGGACATCTGCACTGTACAAATGCACTAGACATGGGCAAGAGTACTTTAGTCTTTACCTTCACCTGATTGGTCATAGCAAGATAGAACATGACATTTGACTTCCCCCGCCCCTCTTCACCCCTTTATTTTTTACGGGCTGAATTTATTTTATGGATATCATTAATCATTAATGATAAACATTTATAGGAATATAGAAAAAGAACACAAACACTACCAATCCGATTCTTGAAGCAGCGATGGATATGACTTTTAAAGGTTTCTTTGGAGTCACAAAACGAGCCTCAAAATCAAAATACTTAGTATGTATGTATCCAAAGATTTTTACTTATAAATGAGTATAAAAATGCAAAAATTAATTTACGCAACAATAAATAACAATTATGTTACAAAACAAAATGGCTTCTCCCTTATTAGAAGGGTGAGAGGGAAGGTCAAATGTCATGTTGAGAGGGGCTCTCAAGCCTTTATTTTTTTATGGGTTATTATTATTATTTTTAACTATGGATATCATCACACAATTAAAACACAGTAAATAATGGGTACATATTTATTTTTAGGATATACACAAACATAACATGGACTTAATATACGACTTAAATACAAACTAGAACTGAAATACACCATAAAACATATGTATCAATGATAAACATTTATAGGCATATATAAAAAGAACACAAACACTACCACTTTCTCCGATTGTAGAAATAGCGATGGTCTTTTATAGGTTTCTTTGGAGTCACAAAACGAGTCTCAAAATGTTTGTGGCAGATGGGCGAATTCACTTTTTCTATTCCGTAAAGAATCATCAAGAATAAATTTGAACCATTTTTGGAGTCTTCCTGTCGCGAACTTGTATATCCTGGTACACAGCACTTGTAATACATACTTAATATGTATGTATCCAAAGATTTCTATTTAAAAAGTATAAAAATGGGGAAATTAATCTACGCAACAATATAAACAACAACTATCCTACAAAACAAAATGGCTTCTCTCTTATTGGAAAGGAGGTGAAATCAGGTCAAATGTCATTTTCTATCTTGCTATAACCACAGGCCATAGAATTGCAATGTCTAGTGATTTTTACTTGAAGATTATCAGCCGTGGCTGTTGCAAACCTGCAAGGAGTCTGTGTCTAAAAATTTCATTTGCTAAAATTCAAATGTTCAATTTTGTTTATGCGTTTAAATCATGTTTAAACCGTTTTCAAAGTAACCAGATTTAGGGGATTTTTTTAAATAGCAACTCGGTCCATATAATATAATGCATTCCTTTACACGCATTTTCACTAAATTCGTAAAAGACTTGTTTCTAAATGTCATAAAATGAATTATGATATGAATTATACAATTAGTTTTACTATACAATTTTTATACATTTTTAGTTTTATCTTTACCTTTGAATAATGATCTACAAAATGTACATACTATTTCTATATGTGGTCGTGAGACCAAGCTAATCTGTGTACCCAATCTATTTGCATTCTATAGGCATTCTATTTGAGTTGCTAATGTCAATGTCAATTATACATCCACAATTTGATGTAATGTTACCAGACGCGAGATAATAATTGCAAATCTACGATGGTTTAAAACGATTAAAGTTGGGAATTTAACAAGGTAATTTAACTAAAATTTGCAATGGAAAAGATACTTTGCTTATTAAAATATACGATGCTATTACTTATTCGTTAGTAAGCTATTTAGTTTGTAGTAATAAATTATTATTTATTTATTATTTATTAACATACAATGAGCAACCCAAATTCGTTGCATTGGTTGCCCTTAAGAATTAATTAAATCGTAAGGAAATATTTTTTAAATTTTATTTAAATTAGAAACCTAATGAGATAGATTAACTTATTGTATTATTATTTTTATTTTTAGCATACCAAACTCTGGGACCCACATTAAGTTGCAAAACAGAAATATAATATTTAATTTTAAGTTAAGTGGTAAATTATGGTTTAAAAAAACCTAAAAAACTAAACTCTGGCAAGTAGTGGGAATTTTTTAGTGTTATTATTGTAGATATATATCTATTAATACATATTATAAAAAAGTATATTTTATTAATGTTTGAAACTTAATAAAAATATTTACTTTATTTATTACGTTTATTTATGGTCCATTTTACAGTACTAAAGCTGGTAACACTGCCTGATCCCACCATACCAAGAATTTTTTTTCAATTCAATTCATAAACAATCAATCAAATCATCATTCATTCAACATTCATTCAAAAATGGCCGGGCGTTAGTTTAGGTTGTGCGTTACTGTGCTGTTAAATTTTATTTATATGTTTTAATAATTGTTAATTAAGGTAAGTTTTAACAGAATATTACTAATCTTTAAACCTCTTTATTAAATTTGCCTATTTAACGACTTATCTATTGTAAAACCATTGTAACCTATATTCGGCCGATTCAGCAAATAATTTTTTATTATGCACTTACCTATGTATATTTACTTTCTTAATTTTAATTTTTTTGCAATATAAATTTATAAAAATAATACAGTATATATGTCATAAAAAACTTGAAACTAGGTCGAGACTTTTCACTGTAAGATCGTTCGCCGATATTATTATGTTATGTACTTTTTTATAGTAAAACATGGGCCGCTCGCCGAGTCCGAATCCCAGACGGAGAGACGAGCGTGACAGAACTGACAGACGTAGGGAAGACCGCAGAGAGAGAGAAAGAGAACGGGACCGCCGAAGACCTAGGACTAGGTCCAGATCTAGGTCTTTAGACCGCAGACGTCGATCACCAGAACGACGTAGGTCTCCGAGCCCCCGCCGTCGCAGATCTCGTTCCGCGTCCCCTGGAGTCTCCAGCTCTTTCGTACCAAAGTCCAAAAAGAACTTTGGCGAAAGACCTATTATAACGCCGGCAGATTTGGAAGGTAAGACTCCTGAGGAACAAGAGATGCTCAAAGTCATGGGATTCTGTGGCTTCGACTCGACCAAAGGTAAGAAAGTGGAGGATAATGTAGACGGCGATGTCCATGTAGTTTTGAAACGTAAATACAGGCAATACATGAATAGGAAAGGAGGTTTCAATAGGCCATTAGACTTTGTCGCCTGAACAAAAGTATTTTTTTCATATATGGTAACACGCAACCTAAATATGTTTAGAATCACTGTAAAACCTTCCCAGGGTGTTTACTGAAGATTGGAAAATTACCTCAAATTCATCAAAAAATATAATATTAAGTAGAATTAAGTACACACATGTGATATTTGCCTTACAAAGCTTCTATTATGCAGACAGTTTGTTAAGTTTGCACGGCCAACTCTTTAAGGCAACCCCTTTCGTAACCGGTTTCCAGAACTGGTCTTTTGTTGAGGCGTATAAAATCGGTTACCAAGAGAAATAATATTGCAAGGGTGAAAGTTCTTATTGGTCGTTAAAAAAGAAATGTTTCCGCTCTTTTATATTGGTTAAAGATAATTTTTCTGAAGAGATAATAATATACAGTATACAGTCAACTTATCTGTTCAGATCAATGGTTTTTTTTTTTATGTTAAGAATCTTAAAAAAACCAACTTCAAACCGTTTTCTTCAACCGGACCAAATTGAAATGGGACCACACGGGAAGCACCAGTTTTCAAATAAAAAAAGGATCATCAAAATTGTTTCACCCAGTCAAAAGTTCAGAGGTAACAAACATTAAAAAAAATACAGTCAAATTGAGAACCTCCTTCTTTTTTGGAAGTCGGTTTAAAAAAAATTTAATCGTCACAAAAATTGGTTGGCTAATAAAGTTTTAAATAATATAGTTATGAATGCCAGTTTCGAAATATTGATTTGTGGTTTAAATTTTCATTTAGGCGGTCATTGAGGAATGAAAAAAAAAAAATTAAATAAATTCAGCTGACCCATCTATACCATTCAAATTACTGACTTTTCAAAAAAAAATTCTGTCATACATATTTGTATGTCATACACAAAAAAAAAATAACAGCAAAATTGGTAGTGTCATTTTCAAGCCGCTAGTATTTACTTTTATTTTAGATTTCCCGTAGGAATGAAGCATTTTCCCGCGGTAAAAAGTAGGCTATGTTCATCACATATAATGTCGGCTTCTAATGGTAAAAGAATTTTTCAAATCAGTCCACTAGTTTTGGAGCCTATTCTATACAAACAAACAAATCTTTTCTCTTTATAATATTATTATAGAAGTATAGACTACTATAGGTTACTCACATTAATACAATTGAAGCGACATTTATAAGGTAAACTTAAAAGACTTTGCCTTGCTAACGAGTCCACATTTTAGAAGCTTTGATGGCCACTTATTCTAAGTGTTATTCCTTATTTTTGTCACGTTTTTCATAGATTTTGTATTACATTGAAAACCAGGTAATCCGCCTTCAGTCTATTCTGACATGCCTCTATTAAGACTCACATACTTTGTAGTACAAATGCTCGTTTTCACCACCTGTCAACTTGAATTAGGGAACCCAAAAGCCGGTCATATTCACAATACTGCATGAAGTGCTGTACTTCAAGGCGGACTGCCGTGAATGGCCGGCTTAAATGGTAGTAGCTAGATTTTCCCCAACTCTAGGTGTCTCTTGGTGGAAACGTGCATTAGAATCTTAACAGTGATAACAAGGTACTGTTTTTGAAAAAAATTGGAACTATAGAGGGCTCAACATATAATCTGACACTGCCTTGCAAAAGGTTTAGATTTATTTTTAATTTGATGCCGGACAATCTTGCAAATTTCACATTAATACAAAGTCTATGTGTGTGTTTCTTGCTGCAAGATTTGAAAAAATAAATTGGATCATAACTTAAAATCTGTGTGGAGTTTTTAACTGCCACCTGCCATTTTTGGCATTTGTTAAACAAGGTAGTGAATGTAGTCATGCAGACGTTAAAATTTCTCACAGAAATATTTGGTAATTTTATCTTGTGGCAAGAAATAGTGGTACTTACCACTGTAACTACTGGTGCCACTACTAAAGTAAAGCCAAGGAGTCAACGCAAACAATGTAAACAAACCCGGCCCTCTTCCAGAAGCGACCGGCGCTATCTGTTTCATGGTTTAGGAAGCCATCTTGAAAACTCTTGATAGTTTGTTTAAGACCGCGTATAAAGGTACACTAGCGCCACTCATTTAAAAAAATATTATCTTATGACTGAGAAGGAATTATTAATAACGGCCTACACAAAGCCCTCGGTAAGTATGTCTACAATTTTTTCATACCTTTTATAAAGTTTCATATTTAGACACGAAGCAACAAAATACGATTTAGAGGAATGTGGCCGCTTTTCTCTAGATCGAATTTTATTGCTTCGTGTTTAAATATGAAACTTTATAAAAGGTATTAAAGAATTGTAGACATACTTACCGAGGGCTTTGTGTAGGCCGTTATTAATAATTCCTTCTCAGTCACGAGATAATATTTATTTAAATGAGTGGCGCTAGTTGTACCTTTATACGCGCTCTTAATTTCTTTACGTTGTTTCGTTGGCCTTGCTATAGTAATATTTTTCGCCTTGTCTCTTGTAGTAGTACTACTCATATATTTGATACACTGCTATACTAGTAGTTACACGGGTGAATACCTGAGAAATAATAGTTTTAAGTATACCGTTAAGCCCGTTTACACAGTACCCGCGCGCTGCTCTGCCCGCGCGGGCCGGTTATCGGCCCTCGGGCCACCAAGAAACTAGTCAGAGTCGGTTTAGTAATGTTTAAAGGTTGTCATGTTTTTCAAAGGCGCCCATCATGGCCTTTCATATTATTATAGTCTGTTGACTTGTTCACAATTTGCACTGCTATAATTTAAATTACCCATTTTACACAACGCCCATTAAAAATGTTGGACTATTGAGTGCAGACCAAGTGAAATATTATCTGTGTTATATATCTGTAATCTAAAAGACATTGCTTTCTAGTTAGTATTCTTTTCATATCTATAATACAAATAAGGACCCTCCGGCCGCCATAGTAACTGAATTCTGTAACCAGGAGTGCCAACCTTTATCCACAACTGGTTGCGATAGAAGAACTTTGTTCCTTTGTCTGCAATCGAATACTTTTTACATTCACTCCGCCTCATGATACCTCGAAGGAGTGTACTGTACAATTTTATCAAGATATAAGATGGCCGTCTCTGAAAGATATGGAACCGATTCATAAGACTGATGCTTGTTCGTACTTGTTTATGTCCGTTTGATGTGCCACACACAACATAGCAATAGCATAGATGACATATATTATATATAGAAGTTTACACCACCCATCCCCATCCCCCATTATCCTCCACAATGTACAATAGTTAAAGATTGCGATGTCACAGTGTGCGGTCACACGTTTAGATGTCCTGCGAGGTGTTACTAGAGGATTTGGTTCTCCGGAGCAAGGTTTTTGCGGATGCAGAATTTTTAACAACAGCAGATACGGATACGGATTCTTAGAGGATCTTAGCGGATGTCTAAATCAATGCGGAAGTTCCGCATTTGCGGATGCATTCAAGTTTGCTGCGGACGCAAATATCTGCTCCGAAGTAAGGCCTCGTTCAAACAAATGTGTGACTATGCACTGTGCCATCTCGGTCTCCATAGAACCATATACAATTTTATACACAGGTTGTTTGAAATGTGATATTTTTTGTATTTTTAATGCACACACACACACACATCACGCGGAAGTACGAAGGGCTTTTTTTACAAACATTACTCGAATCGACTCTGCCTTGTTTGTCACAACATCAGCACTCCGAATGAACAGTTTCTCCTTTTTGAAGAGATTTTCATGATTTTCATGATTTTTGAAAAAAAAAAAAATTAAAAAAAATCTGGTCTGGTTTTGTCTCTTAATCTGTTTGGAGTAGCTAATAATTTATTAAGATTTTGTTGATGTTTGGCTAATTGGATTAATTCATAATTCATGATGGGTGATAAAATTTAAAAATTAAAATTTCAGCTGCTCCAAACGGATTTTAGTGATCTTTTTAATAATAATAATCGCAAAAGTATTCAATGATTTACTCATTATGTCACATGAGTGATAAAAATGTTATGTTTTCAATTATTTAATTAAAATTGACATACATGCACTTGGCACACGTTGTAATGTTGCCAAAGCAAGACTACTTTTGACAACTGATAAACAAAAAAAGGATTTTTTTTTCTCTGTAAACCAGTCAATTGTCTGTTAAGACTAAAAATGTAAATTAAAAAAAATCAAATTTACAAAAAATATCTTATAATATCTTGAGACGAATTGTCTTGAATTCTATTTAAAATTAATGCCGTGATGTTTATATTTGTGTAAAATTTTTGATCAATAGTAAAACGGCGTTTTATTACAACATTTTTTTGTTCAAAATTGTGGGTAGATTTAGTAATGACTGAGATAATGTTATTAAATTTGTATCTATTTAATTAATTTTGGTCATAACATAATGGATGCTGACATAATATATCATAACTTGCTTAACTTTTGGCAATCCACTTGTTTTCTTCCATATTTAAAAAAAATGCTATCTACCCACTATTTTTTGATAAAATGTTACTGCATTTTATACCACTGCATTGGTTGTTTAAAAACAGTGTTTATAAAAAAGTTCATTCCCACTGTACATACCACGTAATAATTTAGACTTTTTTATACTTACTTGAATTAAAAAAAAAATGGTTTTTGATAAGTTTCCTAAATTTAAGTTTTTATGGAGGGTGGCAATCGCATTCGCTCTACCCTTGTTTGTATTTTGTCGGCGACGGTAACCACCTGCCATCAAGTGGACCGTCAGTTTGTCTGCCACCCTTTATTATATAAAAAAATATATAGTTACTTGCAATATTACTAAATTATTTAAAAAAAAAATAAGTTGGACGATTTTGAATAGGTATCGAGATATTGATAATTTTTTAACGATAATTATGCCTTTTTATATGCTTTGAATTTAGTGTTTAATAATATGGTAAATGAAAAAGTCATTTAATTTAATTTAATCTGCCTACCCATAGACAGTTTTATGATTTTTGATGTTTTTTGGAAAAAAAAAAAATTTTTGTAGCTTTCAAAATATTATAATTTTCTCGTAAATACGCTTAAGTAAATTTTAATGATTCGATGCTATCTATCAGTTAGGTCTTAATTTTTTTATTATTTACACATAGCTAAAGAAGAGTATCACGATGCCTCAAATATCTATTCAAAATTATCTATCACTTGAATATTACTTTTAGAAATATTTTTTGGTTTAAATTGATTTTTGTCTGCTTTGTACTGTACCTAATTCAATGAATTAAATATTTTGTTTTTGACTAATGGTGATTTTTATTTATTTTCCTGTATACCCTATTGTTTAATATTACCTAGTCCTTCTTCTTAAGATATCTTGTATCTTAAGAGATTTTATATTCTTAGATTTGTTGCTGCACAAAAAAGTGGTTAGTGCTCATATTCACTTAAGAAAAAGGGGCAGACAAAGTCGCGGCCAAAAGCTAGTCTAAACATATTGTAAAACACTAGCTGTTGCACGTGACTTCGCGTAACTTTATAAAATATATTACATTCGTGTCTGTGAAACCGTGGACATGGAAATACACATACAAAATTTCAACCTTTAGTAGTCAAGCCGTTTAGTAGTTGACATACCGACAGCAGCGCCACCTACCGGGTCCAATTGTATTTGTAAATCATCCAGGAAACCATCGAAATATAGCCATATAAAATTTCAACCCAATCGGTTCAGCCGTTTAGAAGTTATGTGAAAAAGATAAGTACGGAAGCATAATTCTTACTACCCGTTGTCCTTTTACCCGTTTTCCCGTAGGAATGAAGCATTTTCCCAAGGTAAAAAGTAGCCCATGTTCATCACGGATAATGTCGGCTTCTAATGGTAAAAGAATTTTTCAAATCGGTCCACTAGTTTCGGAGCCTATTATATACAAACAAACAATCAAATCTTTCCTCTTTATAAATATTAGTATAGAAAATCCCCACTGAGTCTTGTACTGTACTATTTTCGGGAAAAATGAATAAAATAAAATGTCTCTGTATGTATTCCATTTATTTTAAGGGTTAGGGTACACTTAAAATAGATACATAATTTCCATACAACAAATTATACATTTATCCATACGTTTAATTACATCTTACAAATAAATAATGATTAGGAAACATTAGGCGAGCAAAATTAATACATTAAAAAATTAATTTCATACATTTTTTGCTCTAGTACACATTTATATTATAAAATTATTTCAACATCAATAAATTATATCACACTGAATGACAGTTCAGTGGCTTTAGTAGATATAAGAGAGCGTAAAATGAAATCCTTACATATTATAAAACAGTCCTTCGCCGCGTCTGTCTGTCTGTTCGCGATAAACTCAAAAACTATATAGTTCACCGATTTTCATGCTGTTTTCACCAATAGATAGAGTGGTTCTCGAGGAAGGCACCAGCCAGTTTTATATAATATGTACTAGCTGTTGCCCGCGACTTTGTCCGCGTTAAAAAGGATAAAAGTAGCCTATCCTGTGTCCCGTACTTCTAAATGTTTATCTACCAAGTTTCATGAAAATCAGTCATTTCGTTTAAGAGTGATGGAGGAACATACTAATTGTAAAAATGGTCAATTTAGTTTCAGTATCACGTATAGAGAGCCTATATACACGATATTTCTGAAAACAAAGTGAATTACTCCACGACCGACCCCTACACATTTATTATTAGTATTGATTTATAGATTTTACGCTCTCATCTCGCTAGCGAGTGCGGTCATTGAAAACTCACACTAGAGTATGGAGGGTAGAGGCACAAAATAAATTATACATATTTATACTGCGGTAGATAGAGGTGAGGAGGACTGACTCTATGTATTAAAAAGTTGGCAAGGAATACCTACCACAGTATATTGAAATGGCGCTAGTGTAGCTTCACGAAGTCATGCTACACTAGCGCCATTGTGGCCACTTTTAGAACCCTCATTTTGTCGGTACTCCTTTCTAGTTTCTACCCTCCATACAACTAAAGCCACTGTATCTGACACATAAACATTACAACATTTTGTGCAATGACTGCAAGCAATTTCCTCAAAACACAGTGGCAATGGCAAGGAATCAACTTTCGAGAATATACTTAAGCGTGGCCCCAAAAAAGAAGTGACAAAAAAAGGCCCGCTTAAAACGAACTAATCGTTTGTTCCACCCAGACAACCAAGTTTGATAACTGGTTAACTAGACGCATTATTAATTATTATACAGTTATGTGGTGTCGGTGGAAGTCTAATTCCATATTCTTAACAGAGTTTAGCCTAATAGTTCTCTAGAGGGAAAGTATCTTCCGCGAAGAAAGCTAGTTATCTGAGTGGAATTGTTCTTCCACGTTCGTAACCGAGTGTGATAAGGGGGAAAGTATTTTCCGCGTAAAAAACTTGTTAACAATATGGACTAAGATGGCAAAAACACCCGTATTCCGAGTGTAAGAAAAGTGACATTTCCATCAAATCATTGTTGCAGATGCGAGGTTGAGTTGGTTGAGGTATCTTTACATAGGTACTAAATTCGGTAACGTAGCTAATAATGCTTCAGGTTTTGGTTTGTTGTCGGTTATGTTCAAGGACATCTTAGTCCATGTTGTTAACCAGTTTTTTACGCGGAAAATCCGTACAACTACCTTATCGCACTCGGTTACGAACGTGGAAGAACAATTCCACTCAGATAACTAGTTTTCTTCGCGGAAGATACTTTCCCCCTAGACAACTAGTGGGCTAAACTCGGTTAAGAATATGGAATTAGACTTCCACCCGCATAACTGGTTATCTCCGCGGAAGAAATAGTGCGTCTAGTTAATTAGAGAAAAATGAAACATTACATTCATTTTATTTTATAATTATTTTAACAATTATCACAAAACTGGAATGACAAGTTAACAAAATTCACATCATGTCATGATATGTTTGTTCAATTATACATAATATTATTCTTATTAGAAATAAATAACTCGTTAGTTGGCCATATTAAAGACTAGCTGTTTCACGCGACTTCGTTCGCGTTCAAAATGTTATATAGCCTTTGATTATCGCGTCCACTCACGGTGAGTAGCAGACTTGTTGGGTGAAAGCTGTTTGTCTTAAAAGTTTTGCCACTGAACGATAGATGGCGTTAATCTAAATAAGTATTAACGCCATCTAATAAATAAGTTCCTGAGATTAGCGCGTACAACCAAACAAACTCTCCATCTTTATAATATACTAGCTGGTGCTCGCGTCTTCGTCCGCGTTGAAAAGTATAAAACGCCATCTACCTTATTTTGGATAGACGGCGCTGTCTCCCGGGCCAAGCCGCTAGTGTTTACTTTTATTTTAGATTTCCCGTAGGAATGAAGCATTTTCCCTTAAGGTAAAAAGTAGCCTATGTTCATCACGGATAATGTCGGCTTCTAATGGTAAAAGAATTTTTCAAATCGGTCCACTAGTTTCGGAGCCTATTCTATACAAACAAACAAACAAATTTTAATCTTTCCTCTTTATAAGATTAGTATAGATTGGCATAGATGACTGAAGAGTACAGTAGAGATATTATAGAATTCAATACGTACTATTTTTATTAAAGCAGATAATTTATTTATTCTTATTGACACTGTCTCAATTTCCCCTTAGCTTAGACCATCGTTTCTCAACCATTTTTATGTCGCGACCCACGAAAAAGCCACAAAAGACGCTTTGTGGGTGTTTTGTTTGTTTTTTGTGGGCCACGAAAGACCCACGAAAAAGTTAAGTAAAATATTTGAAATTTATCACTATAAAATTATAACAATATATATTATATATACATAGCGCGCCATTTTTATCAGCTATAACGTTATATTAGCGTTCACTGGTTTTAACCTGGTACACTAAAATTCATTCCTTTAATAAACGAATCTTTTGTACCTATAATTTATGTAGTTTTTGCGAAAGACTGCGACCCCTTTTTAAAAACAAACTCAAACCCCCTCAAGGGTCGCCGCCCCCCCTCCATCCGCTTGAGAAACGATGCCTTTTAGACATTGATTTGAAAACATGTCATTAAATTAAATTATATAAAAAACATAAACAGAATATTAATATAATTTAAATTATTAATACTGGCAAAATATGAGATCAAAGTACGAGTATATATACATTTTAAAATAATCGCATAAGCATATAAGCAGAGGAGAAGATAATATCTTAAAAAGTGGCGTTTGATAAATAAAAAAGAAGCAATATAACGCTTGACTACTTGTTGCCATATTAAAGGGGACGTTCAAGTATTGCGTAACGCAATTTGGGGGGAGGGGGAGTCACGTAAAACGTTACGATGCGTTACAGGGACGGTTAGGGGAACCCCTCGAGTGTATTGTACGTCATTTCTATTCAATTCTCCCAAGTTGGCAAATCTTTTCGTTGGTAAAAATGGTCCTAAACGTAACGTTTAGGGCAGAAAAACGTTCGGCGCGTTACAGGGTGTGGGGGGGGGGGGTGTCAAAAATCTTCAAAAATTGCGTTACGTAATACTTGAAAGCCCCCTAAAATTGTGGCCCGGGGTTAGGTTTTTTAATTTAATTTCGACTATCGCTCTTCGACTAATTGAGCCAAATCTCACGTGAGGTTAGGGGAGAATTGAGCCAAATCTCACGTGAGGTTAGGGGAGAATTGAGCCAAATCTCACGTGAGGTTAGGGGAGAATTGAGCCAAATCTCACGTGAGGTTAGGGGAGAATTGAGCCAAATCACACGTGAGGTTAGGGAAGAATTGAGCCAAATCTCACGTGAGGTTAGGGGAGAATTGAGCCAAATCTCATGTGAGGTTAGGGGAGAACTGAGCCAAATCTCACATGAGGTTAGGGGAGAACTGAGCCAAATCACACGTGAGGTTAGGGAAGAATTGAGCCAAATCTCACGTGAGGTTAGGGGAGAATTGAGCCAAATCTCACGTGAGGTTAGGGGAGAATTGAGCCAAATCTCACGTGAGGTTAGGGGAGAACTGAGCCAAATCTCACGTGAGGTTAGGGAAGAATTGAGCCCAATCTCACATCTTACCAGGGGAATTGAGCCCCCCCCCCCCCCCCCCCCCCCCCTAATATATATTTATAATGTATATCTAACAATATATATTATATTACAAGCACATATCGCTTATATATAATACAAAATTTCTTTAATTCATCATTTGAGACAAGCGAAAACCTACCTACCCTACCCTACCTTACCTATCTTTACCCCACATACTTAATAAATTATCGCGGATTCCAACTGTTGATTCATTCTTTAACTTGACAGACTTGACCGACCTGTTTTGGAAAACTAAGAAAAATTATAGACTATTATTGACTTGACTATGACTAGTCTCGGGATTTTTAATTTCAATTTTGCTTTTTTCATTTATTACAAATTACAAATTATTACAAATTTCTATATTTACTAATGACACTTGCAAATGACATGACATTGGCAGATAATGGCCATTCCGAAAATGAGCCAAAATGACATTATACGTAAAGAAAAAGAAGAAGGAGATTGTTAATTTCGACCATCGAAATACTACAATGGAATTTGCGTCACAAATGCCAAATCGGCACATCAAAAGCACGCCTTTGACAGAATCATGGCGGACTCTTGCCTTCGCGCGTAAATGGTAAAAGGTAGTAACGACCAAGTTACTACCTTTTACCATTCTACTATTGATTTTAAACTCCAACGCGTTGACGTAAAGTCACATTTTCTTTAAATGACAGATCTGATGTTTCATTGGTTTTAAATGACAGATGACAGTGTTGATGCTCTACGCACATGTCACTTTTAAATGTTCCATAAAGTTCCTAGTGTTTTGTATGTGATGCGATTTCCTTTTGCGATTCAAAAATTCGTTGATTTCGACTCGGTCTCGGTTAAAGTTACCGTTAATGTTAACTTTGACCGTAACAATAACCAAGCTTTAATTACGGTGCAACCCACGCTTATATTCCCCACGGTCATATTAAAAAAAAAAAAAAATTGTCACACGAGTCGGTCCCCTATCCTCCACACAATGAAAGTAGGCTATGTTCAAAATGGCGCCGCCTCGTCGAGCGTGTGAAGCCAATTGAAGATCATCATGTTACGTTCGTACTTGGACAGGGGGCGCCCCCTCTCCCTCTCCAAGTCTGCCGCGGTCAGGGCCAAGTGGGCGGCCTCTGGTGACAAGCACGATGAGACTATGAACTTATGAGACACCAAGCGATCCCATTTTGGATCGCCGATCCTGCGATCCGCGATCCAGGCGCGTGGAGCACGGATCACGGATCGATCCTGCCGCGCCGCTCCAGCCGATCCACAGAGCCCACAGTTGATCCCTCGCTCGCTATGCAGTCACACGTGCGGCGAATTCTTACCCCGACGCCAGATACAGTCAAATGTTTGCACAAAGACTTTGAGCTACTTTGCACACACATTTGAACACTTGTTTGTTGTACCTGCCAGACATGCTTTAAATAGATAACACACAAGATGGACGACGACTTTAACTCTATTATTATATTTCTATTATTTAAGTCTACAAAAAATTAAGCTAAAAAGTCTCTATTTTTTATTATTAAGCTAAAAAAGAGTTATTAATAACTCTTGGGAATAACTCTTGGGACTTTGCATTTAACTTTGCGCAAGTGTAGCAGGCGCGAACTGTTTGAACTTTGAACGCTTTGATGTGCGCTCCAAAAACCGACACCGAATGGCAAAGTGCAAAGATGTGATCAAACTTTAAATAAATACCCAAATACCCGTGCTTCACAAGTGCTCAAATAAGTGAACAAATATTGTTGTTATGTCTGGCGCCGGTTTTAAATATTTACGAAAAAAACACAAAAACGGTTAAAACGTTACTTGTTGAAAAGTTTATGTTAAAAGCCGGTTAGAATATGGCACTCAGCATTACAAAGAATTTAGTTGATGATGCGAGTTGAATCGCGCGCTCCACATACAACCGTCTACACCACGCGCATCAAGAGACTGAGGCTGAGGCTGAGGATCGCTAGCGGCAAGGAGCGCGCGCTCCTGCTGCGCAATTTGGAGCGCGCGCTCCTGCCCCACACAAAGTGCTCCCGTGGATCGCGCTCCAGCCGCGCGCGATCGGAGCGCGGTGGAACGGTTGGTGTGGAGCGCTTAAGGGCCGTCGCCGACCATCGACACCGCGGCACGGTTGATGGCGATTGTATCACGTATCTCATAACACTAGTAAAAATTTAACGATTTAGTGTGATATTGCACAATTTTTTCGCATTTGTCGCCTGTCGCTCAGCAGACAGGCATTTAGATAATAAGCTTGCGGGTATTGATAATATGTAAATATGTCGAGCTATCCAAAGCTATGGACATTTGTCTGAAATAAAGTTGTTATTATTATTATTAACTAAGTAAACTGGATACACTCACCTGGGTGCACGTATTTGGTGTGTTGCTTGTGATGGGGGACCGCGAGGGTCGTGGGTCCGGGACCGGATTGACCCGCAGCCGACACGGCTGCCGCCTGTCATATATATCATATCATGTCATGTCATATCATATCTCATGTCATGTGATATCATATCATATCATATCATGTCATGTCATATCATATCTCATGTCATGTGATATCATATCATATCACATCACGTCATATCATGTCACGTCATATGATGTCATGTCCTGTCATGTCATGTCATGTCATATCTCATGTCATGTCATATCATGTCATGTCCATCGGACATACAGACGTACGGCTGGTTACCATCCTCATCTTGTCGAAATCCCCCCTTTTCGAACCAAGCGCTTTGAAACACCTTTTATAATGCGCACCGCCAAGGTTTGGAACTCCCTGCCTGCGTCTGTGTTTCCGAGCTCATATAACCCTAATCTTTTCAAAGTTCGAGTGAATAGGCATCTTCTGGGTGAGCTCGCTCCATCTTAGGACTCTCCCTTGCTACCAAGCTGGTTGTTGGCCAAGAGCAAACCCATCTCTTATAAAAAAAAAAAAAAAAAAAATGTCCTGTCATGTCACGTCATATGTCATGTCATATCATGTCATGTCATATCATATTTCATGTCATGTCACGTCATATGTCATGTCATGTCATATGTCATGTTATGTCATGTCCTGTCATGTCATGTGATATCATATCATATCATATCACATCACGTCATATCACGTCACGTCATATGTCATGTCATGTCATATCATGTCATATCATATCAACTATACTAATATTATAAAGAGGAAAAATTTGATTGTTTGTTTGTTTGTATTGAATAGGCTCCGAAACTAGTGGACCGATTTGAAACATTCTTTTACCATTAGAAGCCGACATTATCCGCGATGAACATAGGCTACTTTTTACCTTAAGGGAAAATGCTTCATTCCTACGGGAAATCTAAAATAAAAGTAAACACTAGCGGCTTGGCCCGGGAGATAGCGACGTCTATCGGAAATACGGTAGATGGCGTTTTATACTTTTCTACGCGGACGAAGTCGCGAGCACCAGCTAGTCATATCATATATTAGTAAACTGGGCGAAAAATTAGCCTAACCCGAGTCCCGTACTTCTAAATGCTTATCTACCAAATTTAATGAAAATCAGTTAATTCGTTTAAGAGTTATTGAGGAACATACAAGTCTGTATTATTATTAGTATTGATTGATTCAGTTCATATCACAATTGATCAATTGTCATATTACATTTAGATTCCCAGTTAAATTATTGTCAAAAAGCAATCCCAAAATCCCAAAAGAAATACCTCCAATTTATCCAAATTGAACTCTGACTGCGACATTCGTTCGAGAGCTCTGTAAGTGGTCAACAGACGACGCTTTATATAGTTCTGTCGGACCTGAAAATAATTTGATTTGATCGCACTTTGACCCCAGTGTAACCTCCGGATTTATTTAAAAAGAAAAGAAAACGATTGTTTCTAAATTAAAAAAATAAATTGATAAAGGGAAAACGTATGACGTATACGATGAACAATTGAACAGTCATTCGTCAAATCAATCAATCATCAAAGTGATAAATGTTCAGACGAGAAAAAGGTGAACAATTATTCGTCAAATGATAAATGTCAGATAAGAAAAAGATGAACAATTGTAATGGGAAAAAGGTGAACAATTTATTATACATCGAAATTATTATTTTCTATTAAAATAAGGTAAACAATCATTCATTAAATCAATTATTTAGTGAAAATTTTAGATGAGAAAAAGATGAACAATTATTCATCAAATTAATCAAGCATCAAATGAAAATTTTATAAGAGAACGAGACGAATAATTATTCATCATTCATCAATCATCAAATCAATCAATCATCAATCATCATATGAAAATTACCTACCTTGAAGAGGTAGGGTATTTGTTATTATTATATTTACACATATAGGGTATCTAATGAGATGTCATTCAGTCATCAATTATACGTTCAAACATAAGCTGCGTTTCATTGTCGTCCGCACATATACATATCAAACAGAAAATAATTGCAATATTTAAGTTGTACCTTCTTGTTGTCTGTGTGTAGCGGCCTGTGAGGCGGTGGAGCTGGCTGCGTGCGTTGGGGGGACGGCAGTTGGGAACCACCCACTGAAATACATCATTCGTATCTTATGTACTTCCCTTTGACGTACATTTGACGTGCAAGTAGGCTGCACGTCAATGGGTAGTTAGGTTGGGTTCAGACCGAACGCTAAGCTAACTCTTAGTTTAGCTCAGTTCGCATAGCTGACGCAGTTTTTAATACGTGAGCCCAAGTATAATTTTAGCCAACTCTTTTTAACAAAAAAAGAAAAATTATCTTTTTCTCATGGATGCCATTGTCAGAACTGGACCAAATTGAAATGGGACCACACGGGAAGCACCGGCTTTCAAATAAAAAAAGAATCTTAGAAATCGTTACACCCAGTCGAAAGTTATGACGTAACAAACATTTTAAAAAAATACAGTCGAATTGAGAACTCCTTTTTTGGAAGTCTTTTTTGCAAGTTTTTGGTAGAGACAGAGAGAACAAGTTGATTTTTGCCTTCATTGACCAGAGGCCAGGAAATTTTACAATCACCACATAATTATTATTATGTCTCAAAGTGGACATTTCTCCAATAGGAAGTTTTCTATACATACCTGCGACCCAAGTGCTGCACGAGCGTGACGCTGCACTCAAAGTTAGTGCTTCTAGGGCCGCACAAAGACCTACTTCCGAGGTCGCGCTGAAATTATTATTTTTTCATATATAGGTACTTAAATAAATAATCTCATCCAATAATAAATGATAATATAATATACACTATACACTATGTTTAATAACAATGTTATAGATTTACATAAAATGCGACTCCGCAAGATTAGAAATTCCTTGATCGTTCTTCAAAGTTTTTTGTTTTATAATGTTAGTTACGACTAAGGTATAGAATATTCTCGAAAGCTAGATAGTAAGCCCCGTGGAAAGTTCCACACGCGTTCGCCACGCCCAAAATGAGTAGCTGTCCTTCTATATATCTTTGTCTATTTCTATTACCTACTTCTATCTATCTTTGTCTATTTCTATTACCTACTTTATCTATCTTTGCCTACTTCTATTCTATTACTTCTATCTACCTTTGTCTATTTCTATTACTTCTATCTATCTACCTTTGTCTAATTTACTCCTAAATTCTACACTAGCTCCATCTCAATTTATTCTGGGACCACTTTTTAATGCCATAGAGTCGGTCCTCTTCACCTCTACCTTCCATAAACATAAGTAGAAGCCGTCGGGCATCAGTTGTAGTTAGCAAAAAAGTAAAACCAAATGTCTCACTTCCTCAACGGCGGCTGGTGGTCCGGTGTGAGTGTGACGTCCGCGGCGCTGAACGACCTGCGGAGCCCTAGGGCTGCGCATAGGGCCGCACAGCCCGCCAACAGTTCGCGGCAAGCGTCGTGCGAGGACAGGGGCAGCGCTGACGACGCTCTCCTTACGTACGCAACAACATAGTACGGACGGACACAGTTTATTTATTTATTTATTTACTAGCTGGCGCTCGCGACTTCGTCCGCGTCCGCGATAAGAAAAAAGTATCCTATCGCGTGTCCCGTACGTCTAAATGTTTATCTAACAAGTTTCATGTGAATCGGTTAATTCGTTTAAGAGTTATGGAGGAATACACATACATACAGAAAAAAATATATAGGGGAAAATTATTGGCACTTTAAGAAATACGACCATTTATTGGCACCTTTCGACCTATGTTTAAATCATTCGACTGTTGAGTGTTAACAATTCTCATAAACCTAAGATATATTTATTTTTTGGAATAGTTTTCTTATTTTTTTAGTGAAAAATTTAGGATGCCAATAAATTGGACGGGTGCCAACATTAGGTCATTTTACCCTAAATCGTCAATTTAGTTTCATTATCATGTATAGAGCCTATAAACACGATATCTCTGAAAACAAATTAATTTACTCCGTGACCAATCCTTTATTATTATTATTATTTATTGTCACCTATCTAACCTATGCGGAGACATAGATAATTTGACGACATGTTTGGTCTAGTGGCCAGTAACCCTTGTTAACCAAACGGTCGCTGGTTCGAATCCCGCTAGGGGCAAATGTTTTTATGTGTTAACATTTTACCTTTGCACCTGAGTCATGGATGTTTTGTATTTATAAATATGTACGTATTTACAAAAAAAAAAAAGTAATGTAACTAACTATGTAGTATATAAACTTGTATTATGGTATCAATAATACAAGCATTAGTTGCTTAAGATATTAAAAAAAAAAATTAATTATTTATTTTTGTACGTTTGTAACGAAAAAACTCAAAAATTCCATCACCTATACAAAGCTAACATTATTAAAGATACACGGGCTATATATTTAATAAAATTACTCAGACGAAGTCGCGTGCGAAAGCTAGTATTTACACAAGTAAATAATAAAATACAACTCACTTCTGCGATTTACTATCCGGATTTGGACTAGACACTCTGAGACTAGGATCAGGACCCTGCCCTGCCTGAAAACAAGAGGCAATTACATCTTATTTTATTTACTCCGCGGATTGATAATCTATGGTAAACTCTATATAATATGCCATATTATATATATATGTAATAAGTATTTGTATTATAGGCTGTAGAAATAAAATAACCGAAATGCGTTGCTCTGAAAGAGAATATTATATTTTTTTAATTAAACAAAACAATTTTACATTTTCAATTTTATACAATTCACAGTACTAAATATTAACCTTACCTGAAAGAGAAACAACATTTAAAGCTATTACTTCTATGTATTTGTTAATTATTTAAATGTTTTAAATTATTTAGTATTTATTTACACGACTCGTTTTACAATCCGATTAATATTATACCTCCGTATTATTCCCGCGTTGTAGGTAGCCGCTTTCAAAACTATAAACAACTACCCACATACATACTAAAACTAACAACGCGGGAAAATTCAAATTAAATGAAGTGACACAAACTTCATTTACATATATATATATATGGTATATTATATAGAGTTTAATGAATGAGAAATCACCTGTCATAAGAATAACATATCGCTTGCTTAAAAAACTAAAGGGCTATAAAACAAAAAAATCTAAAAACATTTTTGTTACAATAATAAATAAATAAATCATTTATTAGACGTAAGTTTTTACAAAACATTTATCCTCGTCAACATTCTTTACAAACTACCACAGGTTCGGAAAGCTGTTTCTAGGGGGAAGAACTCGGCAAGAAACCCCCTCTGTTGCTCTTTTCATAAATAAAAATTACAAAGTAATACGTAGCAATACATATAGTAATCTACATAACACAATAATCAACTATATTTGACTCCAAGGACAGTCATCATTTATGTATAATCTAATATCCTATAATAACCCTTTTTGCACAGGGTTTTCTTAATATAAACTTTAAATTTATTTATAGATAATTGTTGTATATTAGCTGGAAGCCTGTTGTAGAAGCGTCCCATAAGTATTGTCCCATAAAGGAGTTGCTAACCCCGTGGAGACGAGTTTTATTCGGTTGAAGCCTATGCTTGTTTCTAGTATTTAAATTATGAACATCACTATTTCTACTAAAAGTGCTAATATTCTTGTGAGCAAACAAAAGATTAATTAATACAATCACAATGCTTCATATTGTATGTTGCAAAGAGACTTTTATGGTTGTTTTATTACATATTTAGTATATTTTGATCATCTGTTCATACTGTACTAATATTATAAAGAGGAAAGATTTGATTGTTTGTATTGAATAGGCTCCGAAACTAGTGGACCGATTTGAAAAATTCTTTCACCATTAGAAGCCGACATTATCCGTGATGAACATAGGCTACTTTTTACCTTAAGGGAAAATGCTTCATTCCTACGGGAAATCTAAAATAAAAGTAAACACTAGCGGCTTGGCCAGGGAGATAGCGTCATCTATCCAAAATACGGTAGATGGCGTTTTATACTTTTCTACGCGGACGAAGTCGCGAGCACCAGCTAGTTTTTTATATATTCAAAAGTAACTTATATGCTTATATATCTCTTTTAGGATTCAGTTTACTATAAAAGTACTTTAAACATTTTAATGTTACTTAAAAATACACTTCTAACGATGTATAATATGCATATATTTGGTATACGAGTATATCTAATAAGAAAAAAAATAGACCATTTTTTTTTTTTTTTTCGATTAGCTCACTTGTAAAAAGTGTAATTTTTATTTGTGACACCTATAGGTTTTTAGCAGCGATATTATGCTGTAAATCCATAACGGACCTACCTTGCAGGCAAGCAGTCGAAGCACCCTGGCATCGGAGGCGGCCGATGACACGCTGAAGAGAGACAGGTCCGTGGTGACGGACTCGTGGGACGGAGACCTAGCGACTCCGCTCCCTCGCCAAGCCTCCGGCGTACACATCTCCACTGAAACGGAACATAACCATAACAATTTATATCCATACTAACATTATAAATGTGAAAGCGACTCCGTCAGTCTGTTTTTTACCTTTTCACGCTCTAAGTATTCAACCGATAATATATCGCACCTTCGGTAAGACAAAGGCATAACTTACAAAAAAAATTTTAAATGAATTAAACTTAAAATACATGCAGTAATGTCTTACTTTGTAAATAATATACTAAAACCTCCCTCAAGAACCACTCTATCCATTGGTGAACGCATGAAAATTTGTGCACTAGTTTTTGAGTTTATCGCGAACAGACATACAGACAGACGCGGCGGAGGACTTTGTTTTATAATATGTAAGGATGACTGTGCTGGGCTTTTAAATATAAAAAAAGGTATAACATGATTTGATATAATTATATAATAAATAATTTCTGTTAACAATAAATTTAATAATAAAAATAAAAAATATCAAAGGCTAGCTTTACTATTTTACTAAAATATTATTAATTATTTGCCTTTCTTATTAAAGAGAAAATTTCAAAAGATTTTCCAGTGAATATCTTTTTCATGTGTTGTCTTAATTAAAAAAGTTACAATAAAAAATATTATTTCAATTTTAGGCGACACCCGAGATCACGTTGACGTAAATAAAATTAATTTTCCGTATCGAATATTATATTTATTGGCAAATTCCTGCAACGCACTTAAACTTACAACTGTTATTATTCATCAAATACACATTTTAATTAATCTAACCTGTCTGAAAAATTAATTGAATCGCATAAATTAATTATTTATAAATTATAAATCTTTATTTCGGCGAGAACTAAAACGTATGTGCGAAAAATAAATATGTAAACATTACATACCGCTAATGTTGGGATCCACGGTGAATAATGCACTGGTCGCAGTCACAAATAAATATTTCCAGTCGATTTAATTTAATATTTACTATTAAATTATCAATAATAAATACTTTTTATTGTTAAGATAAAAATATTACGTCAAAATGGACACATATCACATCACACATGAAATCGGTAACCCGGCTAATTCTGCCAAATCGAAAATAGGCCGAAAGGGTGCGTTCAGAATATTAAATTTTTATGTAATTTTAACAGTTACAATTGTAATATATTTTTTAAATAAATTCAAGCCTATATTTAGGTAGTCAAAATAAAATAAATTAACATAAATAAAATTTAGTACTCAATTTTGCTTTAATTTAATTACTTTGTGTTAAGAAAAAAGAAATTAAAATGTATAGAGGCAGAAGTAAATGTGAGAAAGCAGTTTCAGAACAGAGATGATGACCGACTTTTATTTAGAGGTCGCTGAACTTAGTAGGTTAATAATTTTGCGAATTTTCGCATTCAATAAAAAAATAATAAATAAATAAATAGTTACATGTTAAGTTTTCAATATATTATTATTTACATAGGTAACATCTAATGTGAACATTATCATGTTCGTCAACAAAATTTATACGAGTTAATTGGTTTTCTACTATAACCGGCTAGAAAAGGTGGTCTTGAATTAAAACCATAATAAAAGTAATCAATGTCAATTGTAATCGGTTACATAATGTTTATGTTTTACAGCGACATCTACAGTCTTTTATTGTCATGCTAATAATTTACATTAATTTAACTAGATGTCGCTACAGGTCTTATGTAGCCTTGTCTGTAAATTGTTGGCACAATGAAAACAAATGAAAACTAAAAAACTGGTAAAATACTTTCTAGGACAATTTATTGCCTACAGATTTCTAGGCTAGCTTTTTCTGCGTCATCGTCTAAATAACTCCAAATAACTTATACCCAATAAATAAGTAGCCATTTTATTATAATATTAATATTACAAATGATATTGTTTTTTTATTTTTATTTTGAATTATTTTAATATATAAATACCAACTTAAAAATCATATTAAAAATGCCAGATGCAATTTAAAAAAAATATTGGACAGCCGATCGCATTAGGATAATACAAGGCAAGGAAGGATAGAAGAATGAGCTCGGGCAGTGTTTCTCACGCACGAAAACACAACAGCACATCTGCTTATTATTTCCACGGTGGTCATCCGAGATTGCTTGCACAATTGCAGTTTGTTTAACTATTTCCTAGGTATCAATTTCTTTTGAAATCCTTTTCCCTACTTCACATTGATTTTCATCAAAATAGATTCAGTTGCAAAGATATTTGTTTGGTCTCGCTGCCCTCGACTAGATACAGCCGCCGTACTTGAAATTTGCGGCTACAAATAGTACGCCGAATTCGGCGTACCCGAGCTAGTCACACTGCAAACTGTCTGTGATGTGTACGTGCCGTACACATCATGTATTAAATTCATGTATCATGTATTAAACGTGTATTAAATTTTTACCTGCGTACCTAGTAAAACGGTGTAAAAATATAATAATTAAATTGTAAGATCTAGGTATCTAGTCAAGCGCAGCGAGACCAATCATTTATTTATGTTGTTTATCTGTGAACACGTCACGAAATAGATGAGTTATTTTCGCATTTATAGCAGGCCCATTCGAGACTGGATGGTGCTACGGCTTCGTTTCTAAGATTGCGTTGTAAAGTGAAAAATAAAACACTTGACAAAATAATAAGTAATTATAATGGCTGTAACGACTGTGGCTCCGCCACGGCGACTGTGTTAACCATTTTTCTTTATGTTATGACGATCCTTCGGAACCTAACATTCTATAGGCGAAACAATTTTTAAAATCGGTCCAGTCCAGTAGCTTTTGAGCATTGAGTTATTGAGTTAATAACTCAATGCTTTTGTGTTTATTAATTACAAACATTTAAATCAAACAAATCTTTTCTCTTTACAACATAAGAATAGATTAGAAAGATTAGAATTTAATAGATTACAAAAAAAAAACATATGTCAATTAACAATTACTTAATATTTTCAGTGGCTACTATTGTAGGGTGATGTAATGTAATGTAAGTGAAAAAAGTTCATTTTAAAAAGATTTACAAGCTTGGTTACTTATCGTTTGGAACGTTTTTAAAATTAAAAACTTTATTATCTATGTGTGCGCAATTGCGACTGTGTTGGATGCTTACATAATGTATAAGATGTCGTTACATAGACTACTTTAACTGTGTGGGTTATCTGTTACTTGTGTGAGGAGGAGTTAGAATGTTATGGATAATCCGACGACCCATTGGATGAGGGGTAAGGGTGCTTGCCTAACGTCTCAGGGGCACAGATATTATTATGTTAAACAAGAAAGGATACCAAAATTAAAAAAAATTGTTTTCATTGCCATATTAATACGTGTTTTTATTTCTTATAGGCGTAAGTATTCTGTTATTGGTTGGTTCTCGGAGTGCGTCGAGACGTGTGTACAACAGAGTTGTCAAACTCCGACTAACACGCCAAGAAAGCAAATGTATCCGTGTGGATACATTGCGAAGGCGTCACATACATTGCTTGGTCATAATAAAGTCCCTTCCCGTCTGTTTGTCCCTATGAATGCTTAGATCTTTAAAACTACGCAACGGATTTCGATGCGGTTTTTTCGAAGTTGATGCGGGCGAAGTCGCGGGCAGCAGCTATTCTACTAAAAATAAAGATACTGAAAATTTTATAACAGCAAATATGTCAGGCGTTATATTGCTTTACACATTTAGTTAGGCGCTACACATCCCTTACTTTTAACGCGGGCGAAGTCGCGTGCACCAACTAGTTATTAATAAAATCCAACTATATACCCACTATTAATTAATTATAATTTAAAAAAATTTGCTTTATGTTAAATTTAATATTTTTATTCGTTATATAGATCTGAAAGTAGGCTACACATTTCAACAATGAGGTTAGTATTTGCATGCAATTTGCAAGGCATAAACAACTCCCCCGTTTGGTCCTCTCAAGGAAGCCGTAGGAACAGCAAAGATCCAACAACAATAAGGAGATTCAGACCTACATGTGCAATTAGCTGGATCCTTTTTTTTTAAGGTAAAGTAATAAAATAAAAATAAAAAAGTCCCGTTTATATTTGATTTTATTATTATAAATAATACAATTTTAATTAGATCCATACTTTTCTTTAGTTCCGACCGGGTATTGTACTGGATTGTAGCGCGCGTGTTGGTGGACGGAATGCAAACTAAACTAAATAG
This sequence comes from Synanthedon vespiformis, assembly GCA_918317495.1. Taxonomy (NCBI): domain Eukaryota; kingdom Metazoa; phylum Arthropoda; class Insecta; order Lepidoptera; family Sesiidae; genus Synanthedon; species Synanthedon vespiformis. The sequence goes on from OU906974.1 coordinate 3,726,160, forward strand.
GGTTGTCAATGTCTTGGATAAAAAAAATATAATCATTGCTTTTGACTTTTTTATTGCTGACAGATATGATCTGATGTAGGAGTCCCAACGTTTTACGTTTCTCTATACAACATCCTTTAAAAATGTTCCACAGAAAAAAATCGTCTCAATAACCCAATTTGTATGGTTTAATATAATTTTGATCTTAACAGAAGTTGTTTTAATTACTTATTAAAGCTAACTTGTTTTACAGATAATATAAAAAAAAGTTTAAAATAAAATAAAATTTAAGTAATAACTATAGATAAGACATTCCCAACAACGAGTTGTATGAATGTAATGTACAGATTTATTTTGGAAATTTATTGCGAAATTATGGGCAACTGTGAATTTTCTTCGCCAGTTCTTCCTTATAGAATATGCATTCCCATTTTCCCAACTGTTAGCTCCGTATCTTTTTTTGGAAGTCTATGACCTGGTAACTGGACCTTTAAGCCATAGCTCCGCACTTAAAATATGGTCTGTGTCTGTACATGAATAAAAAAAAACATTTAGTCAACTGTACGCAGAGTAAATAAGATAAACAATAGTTAAAAATAGACACTCGTTAGTGTCAACCCTGTTATTATCAAGCGTGCACACAGACGCAAAATATGTTCATGCACGTACACAAACATGCGCACTTATAACGAATTAGGGTCGGCACAATACTGCCTATATAGCATACCAGTGTAAGTAAGCAATTTGTAATTATTTTTATTTAATAATCGAGTTTCTCGTTTGTCTTAATTTGTATTTGATTTCACTAACTTTAATTGATAATTTGAATATAATTGCACTAATTTTGAATTTTATTGTACTAAAGGCCGAATTTTTTATGTAAACCTTGGCACGCAAGTTTTCTATCAAATTTATCGTTTAAAAAAGAAACGTCATATAAATAAACACCCAGCAAGTATAACCTCTGACATCCTTTACTCACTCACTGAAACACAAAAGCACACATGCTGTTATGACAGGCTGCCCAATTTATGTCTTATAAGTCAACTTACAGAAGTTTATTACTAAAGTTGACTCTGTCGGGAATGTGGCTATTACAGTTATTCTGTACTTTGTACGGGGTGTATGTTATTGGCTAGTTAAGTACAAATAGTAATTTTTCCTTTCAAATTTCATCTACTTTGCTTTCGGTAAAAGTATCCTAACATCGGTATCTATAAGATATGACCGTCCTATCCAAAATCACTGAATAATATATAACACTATATAACGCTTTTCTAACAACATATTACTAAAAATATAATAAAATAAAACAGTAATCTGAAATAAATAATTATTAACCTTATTTATTTATTTAAGTACATAGTTTCTTAATTATTTAATTTATTTTTTAAAATTTTAAAGTTACATGAGTTTTCCGTTCGGCTCTATTCGTTTTTTATTACAAGCTAGGTTTCCTCGTGTCGCCTCCATATATTGCTTTGCCTAAACTTAAAACTCCAAACAATAATTTTAACATTTTTCTTCGATATAAATGCAATAGACTTTTATGATTTCGTAGAATTGTCATTAATTGTAACTATTTTTTTTTTATTTAATTAAATTTGACTAAATATCTGCCTAGTCTGACTGAAATTTATTAATATGCTTATAAGACATTACCTATGAAATTTATTAACCCTACTTATGTGTAAAGGTAATAATAAATAATAATACCTAAGTAAGTAGGTACTTACTTATCTAAATTACTTAAGGAAAACCTAAAAACCTATTGTTATCAGTAATTGTATCTAAAGTATTGTTGTAAATATGAATATTTAAACTTAGTTCTTACTAAGTACCTAACCAAGTACTTGGACACATAATATTATTATCTAACTAAATGACTCGCCAGACTTGGGCTGGAAATACACATGGGAAAAAAAACTCGAAAGACAGATCCTGCCAGAACTGATAACAGACAAACGAAATTCTAGGCAGTTTTTCAATTTCTGCAATAAAATAATAGATGTAGTCAAAAAGGCTAACGCGACGGCCTGATTGGATCCTGGCTCCTGGGACTTCGTATATAGGGAAAAGATATGAGGGAGGAGGAATGGATGGAGGAGAAACTGTCTTGGTTAAAAATAAATAAACATAAGCAGTATAAGGTATTTTTTTTATTAAAAACATCAAAGTCTCCGATTATGTCGGAGGTGGAGGCTTTAATCCCCCAAACCCCCGTAACAATGAATTTAACGTTTTTTGGTAACTGTAGATATATAACATAAGAAAAAAATAATAATTGAACTGTAACTTTATATTGTAAAATTAATTTAAAATTGTAATTTTTACTTAAAATAAACAGCCTGCGGGGGTGGCGTAACCCCTGGGGGAAAACTTAAAAAAAAAAAAAAAAAAAGAAAAAAAAAAACTAAATGACAAACACATTTCAACTATTGATTTTAATCAAAGACTTTTATACTTAACTAGCTGGTGCTACTAGCGACTTCGTCCGCGTTGAAAAGTATAAAACGCCATCTACCGTGGAATATCATCAAGCAGTTGTCATGTTAGTCGTTTCACCTGATTTGGATAGATGGCGCTATCTCCCGGGCCAAGCCGCCAGTATTTACTTTTATTTTAGATTTCCCATAAGAATGAAGCATTTTCCCCGGGGTAAAAAGTAGCCTATGTTCATCACAAATAATGTTGGCTTTTAATGGTAAAAGAATTTTTCTAATCGGTCCAGTAGTTTCGGAGCCTATTCTATACAAACAAACAATCAAATCTTTCCTCTTTATAATATTAGTAAAGATAATATGTTGAAATTTACACTATTTTACTGTGATAATAAATCCTTATCCTTACAAACAACAGCGTCCTCCGCCGCGTCTGTCTGTCAGTTTGTGATAAACTAAAAAAACTACTGCACCTATTTTCATGCGGTTTTCACCAATGGATAGAGTGGTAACAAAAATAATTTTACAGTATTTACAAACTAATATCTAAAAACTAATTATCTAAATCTCTAAAAATCAATATAATCTAAAAACTATCTATAAACTAATATAAAAAAGAAGTTATAAAGTTTATCTATGTACAGTATAATAAAGTTATGGAAATTAAAAAAAAAAAACAAAAAAAAATGGTTCTCGAAAAATGGAAGATTTTAGTATATCATTTACAAAGTTACTATATTTACTTATAGGTACATAGGTACAACATTTACTATAGGTACATCCCTAAGCCTAAGCCAGTTGCTATGCCTACTGTGCCTACATCAATTTATTTTATTTTATTACGTCTCCAAACGAAACGGAATCCAGGCGAAATCACTAGTTCATCTAAAATGGAAAAGATATTTAAAAAAAATGTGTATATACTTACCTACTCATAAAAATTATCGCGTTTATGTTACGCGGTTGCATGTGTGACGTATGTACAAGCACGCACACTAGCGGAGATGTAATTTGTTGATCTGACGAAGGAGATCAGGGCTGTCACTGCAAAGAAAAAATGTAGGCATTGATTTTGTTTTTACAGGTTTCATTGTTTTTGGCAATTTACATTGAATTAAAATATTATTCACTAGCTAGCGCCCGCGACTTCGTCCGCGTTGAAAAAAAAAGTAGCCTATACTGTGTCCTGTACGTGTAAATGTTTATCTAGCAAATGGAGGAACATACATACATACATTTTTTACACACTTACACACACACACACTACACTTACAGATTTATTATTAGTAATGATTAATAAATTACCCCACTTATTGTTTTTTATTATTATTTCTATCTAATTAATAAAAAACAATAATAATTAACTTTAAATATGTTTTTTGTAATATTTAAACGGCTCTGGTGTACTACAAAAACTTGAATAAGTTTATTTTGCACCTAAACTGTTTACCACAGTAATTTTTTTGTGTTATAAAAAAGAGACCTGCGTTCCGGTCGACCTTCTGAAGTTGATGATGACGAAATGAAAGTCATTTTTGAATGAAATTATCATATGATTGTGCGATAGATTGCATAACAGTTAAAATTAATGTATCACACACAATTGATAAAAGTTTTTTATTTGTATAGAAACAAATTAAGTTTTATATCAAAAACCGAAATCTGTATTTTATTATCTGTATCTGCATTATCTGTATTTTATATTTCTTCTATATTTTAATTATGAACAGTAGGTATATTTAAGTAAGGTATCAGAGTGAATGCTTAATAGGAAAATCATATAATAACTTTGAACCACAAAAGGTCAGCAATTAAGTAATTTACACACAGTGACACATATGTGTTTATAATTATTAGGTGTGTTAATATTACATTGTTATAATTATTAAGAAGACGAAGCCTTCACCTTAAGACCCCGGTTATGCATGATTTACTTTAAAATACTTAAAAATGTTATATTAAAATATAAATAAATTCATTGTCATCATCATCATCTACTGCTGGACATAGGCCTCCTAAAAATAGACAAAAAAATACAAAATTCAGGTTCCGTCTGACGCATTGGTAGGACATTTAACCATGTAATAAAGTTTCCTTTTTTATGTTAAATAAATATTTATTACTTATATTCATATATAATATTTATTATTTTATATTCATATATAAAAGGGACACATTACTTTTTCCGATGTTACGTACTTTCCTAATTTGGCGATAACACTAAGTTAAAATAATTTATTACAGATAAATAGTCAAAGTAAGTAACAACCCTAGACGATAACGCACACACATGCACGCAGCTAAACGGACGCACACATGCAAACAACGGATATATGAAACCGAATGCTTGTCAAACTAAATGGATACGGTGGATGGTGTTGTCACCGGTTGAAAACTACATCGATATATCGACAAAAATATTTTCTTTTGTCCTTTGTTTGATATTTGTATATTTTGTTTAATATTTTAATCAAAAAAAAATCTATCTAAGAAGTATCTATCTATCATTATTATTGTTTAAAACTACTTAAGAGTTATATATATGGAAACAAAATGAACGTACGAAAAAAATTATTTGCCAAAACAAGAGAATATAACACATGACATACATGACAAGAAATATATAAATATTATTATAAACTACTAAGGTCTATTTTATATATTATTTTTTAAATACACTATCTAACGCTCGCAGTTCTATTTTACGTAATTCCATGATTACTAACTAGTGGTCTTAACAATACATAAATGTGGGGAGAGGAGCAAGTCTTAAATGAAAATAAATAAATAAATAAAAGTTAAATCGATCGCAATTCTACATGCGCAAACGAAAGGTCAGAGCCCATTAAGGCCGGTATCAGTGCTCTCCTGACGGTCAGTACCGACCGTGTGACCGACGCGCTTGTCATTTGTATGACAATTCACAAGTCGTTACAGAGCTCGCCTGACCCGTACACACGCGTATTGCTACCGCGGTCGGTCGTGCGTATCGTCAGTACTAACCGTCAGGAGAGCACTGAAACCGTCCTTAGATTTGCGATGTATATACTACTAGCTGGTGCTCGCGACTTCGTCTACCGTATTTTGGATAGATGGCGCTATCTCCCGGGCTAAGCCGCTAGTATTTACTTTTATTTTAGATTTCCCGTAGGAATGAAGCATTTTCCCGCGATAAAAAGTAGCCTATGTTCATCACGGATAATGTCGGCTTCTAATGGTAAAAGAATTTTCAAATCGGTCCAGTAGTTTCGGAGCCTATTCTATACAAACAAACAAACAATCAAATCTTTCCTCTTTCCTCTTTATAATATTAGTATAGACTAAACCAAATCTACATTATAAGTAGTTTAGTGTGACAGTTTTAAGTATCGATAAATTCTATCGACACTACCCCGTCCCTAGTGCTCAGCAGAGTCGCGCGAGGTAGGTATGTAGGTACGTGTATTATTATTAGCACGCCAAAGGAGAGTTCACATGGAATCCTTCCTTCGATTATTAAATTTAATATTGTTACTGAGATGTTACTCAATCTGATTAATTTAAGAACCAATATTTTAATTTTGTTTTAAAGAAACCGTTCAAATAATTGTGTTGTGGAGATAAGGGCACTCCATATGAGGTTTTGTTCATTAATACTTGTCTATATATACTAATGTTATAAAGAGGAAAGATTTGATTGTTTGTTTGTAGTGAATAAGCTCCGAAACTACTGGACCTATTTGAAAAATTCTTTTACCATTAGAAGCCGACATTATCCGTGATGAACATAGGTTACTTTTTACCAAGGGAAAATGCTTCATTCCTACGGGAAATCTAAAATAAAAGTAAATACGAGCGCCTTGGCCCGGGAGACAGCGCCATCTATCCAAAATACGGTAGATGGCGTTTTATATACTTTTCTACGCAGACAAGGTCGCGAGCACCAGCTAGTAATATATAAAAAATCATTTTTTTTTCATATATTTGTATCTCTATAGGAATATAAGTATAAAAATCTCGTGTCACGTTGTTTGAGGTCAATGAACTTTAAGCTACTGAAACGTTTTTGATAAAACTGCGTAACCATGTCTGATTTGGTCCAACTTAAACGATAGAATAGTTCCCGGACGAAGCCGGGAAGCTTGTGGCTAGTTATCAATGAGTATTTTTAAAATATTATAGAATATTTAAATATTATACTTACATGAAGATATTTTTTAATTGTTTATAGGGCACATAGGTACATACAAAATGTAGTAAGTACGTAACTTATCATTTATCACAATATTTAATGTCCACGCTGCGTGACACAGGAATAGACTAAAGAATATTTAGATACGGCAATAAATATATTTTAATAATTTAATTACAACCTTATTTAAGATTTTACTAGCTGTTGCACGCGACATCGTCCGCATAGAAAAGTATAAAGCACCATCTACCGTATTTTGGATAGATGGCGCTATCTCCCGGGCCAAGCCGCCAGTATTTACTTTTATTTTAGATTTCCCGTAGGAATGAAGCATTTTCCCGCGGTAAAAAGTAGCCTATGTTCATCACAGATAATGTCGGCTTCTAATGGTGAAATAATTTTTCAAATCGGTCCATTAGTTTCGGAGCCTATTCTATACAAACATACAAACAATCAAATTTTTCCTCTTTATAATATTAGTATAGACTAGCTGCCGCGACTTTATCCGCTTAATTTTGTAATTTATTTATATACTAAAATCTTCCTCGAGAACCACTTTATCCATTGGTGAAAACAGCATGAAATTCGGTGCACTAGTTTTTGAGTGCTCATTATGCTTCACACATTCCCACACAGCACCATCTAGTTCCACACTCAGCAACTAATGCTAGTTTTATGGATACCAGACATTTGATATACTACATGCATTACTTTTTTTGGAATTACATACATATTATAAATACAAAACATCCATGACTCAGGTGCAAAGGTAAAATGTTAACACATAAAGACTAGATAGACCAAACGTGTGTCAACAAGCATCGTCCGACGCTGAGATAGGCCGATTCTTATTCTTGATAATTATACCTAATTGTTAATTTTGTAAATGTGTTTATTTTTAAATAAAATAATTTATCCACTAAGTAATTTTAATGTTTTAAGTGCACCATATCTGACTGATCGTATGCCAAACATCACACAAGCAACGTTCATTGTGTGTGTAGTATGTATGTTACGATCGTCCATATTAAAGAGATAGAAAAGTATGGATCTGCTCATATCTAATACTAATATTATAAACAGAAAAGATTTGTATTTTGTATGTTTATATTTACCAATACTAATAATAACTAAAAATTACTAATAATAATAATAACCCTTAAACGAATTATCTGATTTTCATTAGACTTGGTACATAAACATTTAGACGTACAGGACACAGGATAGTCGACCTTTTTCTTTTTCTCTCAAACCAATTTTGAAAATTCTTTCACCTATAGAAAGCTACATTATCAGCGAGTAGCGAGTGCAACAGCTAGATTAATTATATAAACTCTATAGCTAGCTATAGCTAGATTAGTTATAATTTATAACTGTATTTATTTTGTAAAGGAGCAATGCCATATTTATACTTAGGAATAAAATATAAGATAAGATAAGATAACTAGTAGTGGGAGTAGACACTAATTTAGGCAGCATGTCTTTTATGTTAAAAACATGCGTCAGCATGTTCGTCGAGTTTAACATTGATGGTCAATTGATGGTCGGTCCAATTGATGGTAGATGGGTACAGTCACTTATAGCATAAGCAATACCACTGGTGCTGCAATTAATGTGCTGTCGACCATAGTAAAATTAGTTAAAAATTAATAACTATATCATAGTAGACAAGTTATTTAAAAAAATATTATTAAATATCTACTTAATAAATTGTACAATATATTTTTGCATTAACTATTTAAAAAAATAATAGTAATGTCCTCACTATACTACCCAATGGAAGACATTCCGGTTTTCATGCGACTACAACTACACGCACACAAGCGAAAAGTCACGTCACCATGCACGCACACTAAAATGCAAATTTGAATGTGTTCCGCCATATCGCCAAATGGATTATGCTATTGGGTAGTTTAATAATCAACTCTATTCCGTTCTAATAAGGTATGTGTTTAAAGCGTTTTTAAATTTGTAACTATATGTCCCACGTACAGGTGATTCAATTGTTGGACACAATAGGACACGGTGTTACTCCGTGCAAGCTTTTGGTCATATATCGTGGGAGACACACGGTAGTTGGAAAGCATTGCGTTCAATGTATATGTATAATAAACGAGTAGGTATTTACACATGCAACGTTGGCAGTAGAGAACACAATATTGACCTGCGATTTTATTTGGATTAGCAAATTTTGATACTTGAATTCATTTATTTTAACATTAGAATTATTTTCTTTATATTATAATTGCGAAGCTTGTTACTGATTATGCACACAGATAGGTTACCTGTATTAACATATAAAACACTTTTTCTCCAAAAAAAATGTTAAGTTCCTGAGGGAACGTCTAAAAATATAAAAATCGCGCCACCGTCGACTATTGCTCACAACTTCGTCCATGTAACTTTACAAAATACTAGCCGGCGCCCGCGACTTCGCCCGCGTAAAAAAGTAGCCTATTATGTGTCCCTTACGTCTAAATGTTTATCTACAAAGTTTCATGAAAATCAGTTAATTCGTTTAAGAATTATGGAGGAACATACATACATATACTTACAGATTTATTCATCATCATCATCATCTCAGCCGCAGGACGTCCATTGCTGGACATAGGCCTCCCGCAAAAATTTCCAATTGGACCGGTCAGAAGCAGCCTGGATCCACCGTCGACCCGCGGCCCTTATTAGGTCGTCTGTCCACCTTGTGGGTGGACGTCCTACGCTGCGCTTGCTGGTCCGTGGCCTCCACTCGAGAACTTTCCGGCCCCAGCGGCCGTCGGCTCTTCGTACTATGTGCCCTGTCCACTGCCACTTCAACTTACTGATCCGACGGCTTATGTCGGTAATAACAGATTTATTATTAGTATTGATTGATTGATAGCATATTATGTTACCCGCTGATAATGTGGCTTTCTGTAGGTGAATGAATTTTTAAAATCAGTTCAGTAGTTTTTTAGTTTATTAATTACAAAAAAATATAAATATTTTCTCTTTTATATATTAGTATCGATATGTCATTTTCCTTTTCAAAACAGACGAATTTAATTAATAAATAAAATTAAAAAAGAAGAAAAAGTTTTCAATTAATAAAATACGTTTATTTTTAGGGCTCATATTAAAAACATAAAAAATAATAGCAATGTATATTATTATTATAAGTAACTAGCTTCTGCCCGCGATTTCGCCCGCGTAACTTTGTAAATTATACACTAAAACACCTTCCCCGAAAACCACTCTATTCCATAGGTGAAAACAGCATGAAAATCGAAGCAGAATTTGTTGAGTTTATCGCGAACAGACAGACGCGACGGAGGCTTTGTTTTATAATATGTATGTGGTGATTAATTTATAAAATTGCAAAGTATCAAAACCGTTAATTCCAAGTATCTTTTTCGACTTACGCCAAAAGTATGTAGTTCAGCTTGAATTATATATTTTAAATCGTAATTATTTTTACTGTAGTAAGTTTTACTCTTTATTTTTTTTAAATTCAACACTGGTAGCAAATAAAACGTTAATCGCATAACAAAGAAACAATTCGATATTAGGTAAGTATGTAATTCTATTTGAATTGAGTTAGCTTTAACTCAACTAGCCATGTTCTGCGGTTTCATCCGCTGTTTAAGTTGAATTTCTAAAGGCATGCTGCACATGTCGGCTCTTCTCGCTAGTTTTCGGTAGGCCTCAAGAATTGGTATATAAATAGAACTAATTTTAATGTTAAAATAGAAACAGAACTGCTAAAATCCTACTTGTAAACCCGGAGTTAAAGACGTCCAATCAAACAAACAAACTCTAGCCTATTTGTATATATTTGTATATATTAGTATATAATTAATTATGATTATTATGTAAACATATTGTTATACTTGACTGACAAACAAAAATGTATATATAGTATGTTATATAAATTTCGTGTCACATGCTTGAGGCCAATGAACTCCTGGACCGATTTTGATAAAACTTCGTAACTAATATGTTATTTTATTTGGTTCAACTTAAAAGATAGGACAGTTTTTATTTTGAACCCGGGCGAAGCCGGGAGCGTGTACTAGCTGGTTAAATTATGTATTATATTGTATACCAACCGTATAATATAACTACTTTAATATACATTACATCATAGAGTAAATAGTTAATTACTGGTTAAGTAACTATTTACTCTATGATTACATTTAGAAAGAAGTACTTAGTTATCAAATAGAAAAAAGCAAAGGTTAAAATGAAATTTAAAAAAATAATAATTAAAAAACACATAAATTATCAATACTGTGTGGACACAACAATACAAACAAACATACAATATGATAATATCCTAATGTGACGTGTCGTCTATGTCTATGTCTATGTCCATGTCCATGTCCATGTCCATGTCCATGTCCATGTCCATGTCCATGTCCATGTCCATGTCCATGTCCATGTCCATGTCCATGTCCATGTCCATGTCCATGTCCATGTCCATGTCCATGTCCATGTCCATGTCTATGTCTATGTCTATGTCTATGTCTATGTCTATGTCTATGTCTATGTCTATGTCTAATAATGTCTACGTACAACTATTATCTATTATTGAAAACTGCAATAAAATCTGATCGTTTTAATATGGTATTGATGGTAGGTGGCTACCGTCGCCTATAACACGCCTATAAACACACATGATAGGATTAGGAAGGCATAGCATAGGGAATAGGGCTTAAAAAACAAAACATATCGGTTACTATGCAGACTTGTTTACGTGAAATATTTTAAGTGAAAACGAGATAGACTGAGCAAAAGCGAGCGAGAGGCGAATATTGAAGAAAAGGGGAGTTAGAGCGAGATGAAGATATAATTAAAACTTTTGTCGCCCGGTTTTGTAGGGAAAAGATAAGCAAGCAGGGCTTTGGAAATGAATGGAGAGGCTATTGAAATATTATTATTGTAAATTATGTTGTACATCTATGTATAATAAAAATATAATAGAGAGAGAAGGTTTGTATATTTTTGTTTTGTAATGAATAAACTCAACAATTACTTAGTGGACTGATTTTAAAAATTCTTTCACCTATAGAAGGCTATATTATTAGCGATTAATACGCGGACGAAGTCGCATGCAACAGCTAGTCCTCCATATTAATTTAATATTATTTGTATTAGTTTTTCTATTAGGTCTAGCTAGTGGCTAGTAATCGTAGCTGTTAACCAAACGGTCGCGGGTTCGAATCCCGCTAGGGGCAAATGTTGATGACTATGTTAGCATTTTGTCTTTGTACCTGATTCATGGATGTTTTGTATTTATAATATGTATGTATTTACAAAAAAAAGTAATGTATGTATCCATAATACAAGCATTATTTGCTTACTGGGAACTAGATGGTGCTGTGTGGAATCTGTGAAGATATTTATTTATTATTCATTAGCTGTTGCACGCGACTTCGTCCGCGTAGAAAAGTATAAAACGCTATCTACCGTATTTTGGATAGATGGCGCTATCTCCCGGGCCAAGCCGCTAGTGTTTATTTTTATTTTAGATTTCCCGTAGGAATGAAGCATTTTCCCTCGGTAAAAGTAGCCTATGTTCATCACGGATAATGTCGGCTTCTAATGGTAAAAGAATTTTTCAAATCGGTCCACTATTTTCGGAGCTATTCAATACAAACAAACAATCAAATCTTTCTTCTTTACAATAATAGTATAGATTTATTTATTTCTAAATATTTATTTACAGGACACAGGATACGCTACACTTTTTTCTTTTTCAACGCGGACGAAGTCGCGAGCGCCAGTTAGTAAAACGATCATATAATAGCGATAGCGACTCAATGGATTTTTCTGTTCACAAATATTCCGGGAAGGTACGTACGCATTATAAAATTCAATGAAATATCGGATACGCCCTTTTTAAACCGATAAATATGAATGCTAAAGGATCAATTTGACATAGTGTTTTGCTGAACCCTTTTTTTGCTACGCAAAACAGTAGGTATACAATTATACTTAACTAGCGGCCTGTTCCCGGCTTCGCACGGATGCAAATTATATACCAAAACCTTCCTCGAGAACCGCTCTATCCATTGGTGAAAACAGCACGAAAATCGGTGCACTAGTTTTTGAGTTTATCGCGAACAGACAGACAGATGCGGTGGATTACTTTGTTTTATGTGTAACTAGTTGCTGCCCGCGACTTCGCCAGCGTAACTTTGTAAATTATATAGAAAAACCTTCCTCGAAAATCACCCTATCCATTGGTGAAAACAGCATGAAAATCGGTGCATTAGTTTTTGAGTTTATAGCGAACAGACAGACAGACGCGGCGGAGGTCTTTGTTTTAAAATAAATGTAAGGATATGTAGTGATTACAAAGTACAGTTTTTTAATTTGTGCTTATACTAGCTGGTGCCCGCGACTTCGTACACGACTAAATATTGTCATCTTTGTTGCTATGACGAAAGGTTTTATATTAGTAGTACTTTTTCTTATATTAGTAGCAATTAGTAGTACTTTTTCTGAATGAAAACTTCTTAAAAGTACACTATAATTATCCTTTCTTATATCGCTGTACCATTCCACAGACAGACAGGCACATACACAACATAACTAATATAAAACTTTAAACACCCCGCGTTTGCGTCAGGCGTTAAAAATGCGTAAGTCCAAGTTGTAATAATACCTAACAAAGATGACATGACTTACTGTCTCAGGAGAATTTAATGACACTTTGAATTACGAGAAACTGACTGCGCAATAACTATCACAATAAGGTCAATATAATAAGCATTTTGTAATTATAAATATATTTTTGTTATATTTCGACGACTCAGGTGTACGATAAAAACTTGAATAACCTAAACTGTGTACCAAGTTATATTTTTTTGTGTAAATATATTTTTTTTATAAGTAAAACCGTTTAGTTTATCATCGCTTTACTCAAAGGAGAATGTTCACTAATTTTAATTTTTAACTCTTCGTATGCTCTATTGTAAATAATAAATACCTGTGAAAAAAATATTTGAATACATCGTTTAGTTTCTGAGAGGTGACGTCATAATCCAACGGTCTCGGGTGGTCTCGGTCAGTTCGCGCGCTCCCATATTGGAGCGAACCTACGCGACCGTTGGAATGTGACGTCACGCGGGCGCCCAGCGCCTGCGTGATTTTAAATGTCTGTAAAATCACAACTACTGGGTCTTTTTGAAGAAAAGTAGTGTTTGTATTTGTATACATATAAGCAAGCTCTAGTGAGACAAAGTTTTAGACGATTTTGCATACCTATTAAAATTCTCCATTGCCTAACACTGTGGAAGCTAATTAAAAAAAAAGAATTCACGTCAAAACAACATGTCAAGTAGTTGTTTTTTTTCCCTATAATCTCCGCAAAATACAAATACGCAGGGACATTGTCACATAAAATCGCACTCATGTGACGTCATGCGCAACTAAAATATACAGTTAACAATAGTGAAAGTACTGAGTGTGTCACAAGATTACGTCACCAAAATGGCGGCTAGGCTCATTAATAATTTGCGGGGCTTATTCTCTCTGAATCCCATTTTATTAGTGTCAAAAGTTCGGCACTGCACTTATAAGTACCATAACAAAAAAGATGGTTGACACATAGCAGATCTTTTCATGATTCTTTAGGCCTATTTGTATTTAATTTATATATATAATGGCTGTATGTAATCTTAATAAATAAAAAATACTTTTAGTATTGCCAATTTGTTTACTTCTAAGCGAAATGTTTGACTATAATTTAAATATATACATAAATATATTATAATATACATGAATTAATATTGTAAACAATATTTTCCACCCGTGTATACCGTTCCTGTTCACATTCATTTGGAGACGGAGCGAGTGGTGTTCGGGTCAGTTGTAACACACGGATTGAATATTATCTGGGAGCAATATTTATATTAATATTTTTTTTATTTGTAAAGTTAGGAGTAGTAGTTAGTTGCTCATTGAAACACTTGGTTGGTGACAAGCACTTTTTTCTGCAAATTATATCTCAAAAATCTGTTGAATGGTTTAAGAGAAGTTAGCGTCTCAGACAGACACGGACAGCGGCTATATTTATAGATATACAAGTTATTGCACACGACTTCGTACGCGTAACTTTATAAAATATAGCCTGTTACTCGCTGATAATAGAATTATCAAAATCGATCCAGTTTTTTTTCGAGTTTGTTCATAACAAACATAAGAAAATACAATTATTCTCTCTTTATGATATGATAATATAATTATAGATTAAAAAATAATTGCGCTAATGCCAAAACTCTCAATTACTTCACATTCCTTCTAAAGTAGGTCATCAGCTTGGAACAATTATAGGAGTCTTCTTGGATAAAAGGCAGCCAATAACCAAAAACTTTCTTAAAAGTTCACAAGTTTTAAAAACCTATAAATGGAATTTACTCGTAGAGATAACAAAATCGCCTAGTGTGTAACGGAGCTTGTGTCGTATCCATTTGGTTGAAATTGCTGTTTAGACCGCGTACACACTACTACTCTGTGTATTATTTACATATTCAGTTAACACTAATATTTTACTGTGTCTTTACTTCACGATTTAATATATTCTCGGTTCTTGTACTGTAATCTACCCAGTGCTTCAGGTAGAAAATATAAAAAGGTAACCAAGTCACAGATAATAAATTGAAGTCGTAATAAAAAGAAGACAAAAATATATATTTTTTAAAATCGTCTAATTTTAACTGTTTTGTCACATTTAAAAGGAGGATTAAAACTAACAATATGCGTCCAATTACTTTCTGAAAATTATATTCCCTTCCTAATTTAAAACCGTATGTAAAATAAATACATTGGATGGTTAGAAGAAGTTTATAAGATTTTCATGTTTTAATAATAATGATAATCAGATGACATTACTTACAAAGTTAGAAACTATAGTGTTGACAGTTCTAAAAATAATAAAACGAATAATATTAACAATTATTCAAACATAAAATATGACAACATAAAATATTAACAATTATTCAAACATAAAATATGAAGTGAAATGTAATAATAATAAAAATAATACAATATCATTTTTGTCTATTTACCACGCAATGTCTGTACGGGCACGTAATAATAAAAATGAAACTCATTGCGAAATGTACTTTATGTGATGGCCATAAAGTAAGTTTTCGTTTGTAGCACTACTTTGGATTATTTGAAAAACGAACACGTTTTCAGTGTGTGAGTGGCACCGTGTCATACTATGCGGAAATTTTAATGAAATTTAAAAATGGAATTTCGTTCGGATATGCTCGCTAATACACGTAGCTTCACAAATGAAGATTATTAAACTTTGAATGTATTCTTTATATCTTAATCTATACTTACTATTATCTGATGACTCTGATGAGTTTGTTTGAAGGCTATAGAGAACGACGCGGACGTAGTCGCAGACATAAAGAAAGACGTATCGACATTTGACATCTTCTTCTTCTCTACTCTATATTATAAAGAGGAAAGATTTGTTTGATTGCATTGAATAGGCTCCGAAACTACTGGACCGATTTGAATAATTCTTTCACTGTTGGGAAGCTACATTGTCAGGGAGTAACATAGGCTATATTTTATAAAATTACGTCGACGAAGTCGCGTCATATTTAATAAATAAAAAGTAAAAATTCAGTTACCATTGTTTGTGTCCACAAAAGTCGAAGACTAGCCGATTAAATGGATTGATTTGAATTTTTCACTAAATATTGTATTTTAATACTTTTCTTTGGTTTTTTTTTACTTATGTTTTGACTTTTTAAAAGAATTAAAAAAGTTGTTTGTAATATTCATTCAACTTTTTAATTTCATAATTAATGATCTCATCAATTAATTTGTTTACGATAGCGAAAACATATTTAATAAGATATCTTCAATCATGTTCGATTGGCTTATAAGTACTTAAGTATTATTATAATACGTCACTTCTGTTTTTAAAATAATTTTTAAGTACTTATGTATATGGATTTACATTTAGGTTTTGTATTCGTATAATAGATAATTATATACTTATAATATCAGACAAATATTAAATGTATTTTCATTATAATACTATACATATTATTAAAAATTCGTAAGTTACTCTGAACAGTTGTTTTTGTAATTTGGTATGACGATAGATAGAAGTGGGAATAAATTACATAACTCATAACGTGGGTGTAACAACTAGTGATGTGCCGGATCTCCGTATCCGTATCCGTGGAAATCCGAGGAATAAGAAAGATCCGTATCCGTATCCGTCACTTTTTGGCGGAACTTTTCTATTATTAATTTTTAATTCATATCTGAAATTCTACATATAAGTAGGTGATTGGGTAGCAATGAAAAACTATTAAATTCCATTCAGATTATTTTTTATTTCTGAAAATCAATATAAACATTTGGCACCTTTTCTACTATCGTTTCAGGGTCACGCGCACCGACACCGATTCACTAAGAAAGTTAAGATCCGTATCCGTATCCGCGGATCTTGACATCAAATATCCGTATCCGTATCAGTATCCGCGGATCTCCATTTTTAACGATCTGGCACATCACTAGTAACAATGGACAAATGCTAGAGAAGACATCTAGAATGCAGAATACTATTTATATTTATAAAATTATTAATTGAAAAAAGCATATTATATAAATGTTAAGAAACGATAAAAGGTAAAATTTAATCCGCCATGACACCCAAGCGTTTCCAATTCCAAATCAAATCAATTCAAATTTCGAATAACGTTCACGAAACGTGGCGTGTTTGACTGTTCGAATTTTAAATGAAAGGTTCACCACACTGCACATCACATTCCAAAAAAGTATTCATGTATTTTTTTTCTTTTGTTTTGCAAATGCACAATTTGCATAAAGACTTAATGAAAGAATTCGCATTAATTGTTACCTATAATATGATATTATGTTTCTTTGTTATTTGCCGGTTACTGTCACAAGGTGACTCATAATTAAATATTTTCGATTACATGATGATGAAATGACGTTGACAAAACACTCGTCTCATATTGCTTGCTTTGTCACATGCATATTTCGCTCGATTAATGCTAAGTATTGTTTTTTATGAGCTACCTATATTAAAAAGAAAAATTCTTACAACTAAAATACAGATACAATAGATAGGTAGCTGTATAAATATTTATACCTGGCAAACCGATTTAAAAAGTGTCTGTCTGTTTATATTTCTGTTTTTGTTGAATGATTTACAGATAAGTTCGTTGGCTATCATTTATTATTTATAAGCTGTAGGTAAGTAGGTATACTGTTGATAAAACAAATACATATTATGTCCAAACTGATGAAGAATTAATTTATTAGAGAAAATTTTTAAGACGAACATTTGTAAAATAGTAAAGTCGCCATTACTTTTAATGACATTTATGAACTCAAAAAATGATTTATAAAAAAACCGGAGACACAGGCAATAATAAAGTTGAAGTCGATTCAAGACCATTTGGCCATGATAAAAATTTTGTTTGTAGCTAGGTACCTACACAAAATTTTTATCGCAATGAAGATAACAATATTTTAGTAATTATTATCATCCTTATAAATAAAATACAGTATAAACTGTATACCTAACCTACATGGTTTAGTATCTCGATCAGTTTTTTGCGGAAATCTAGAGTTTAAAAATAAATCAACTAAAGTATGTACCGGACAAAGCAGCAGTAAACGCAAAATGTTCAGATAAAAATATTTCCTGCCAAGCTAACATATTGTTAGAAAAAAGTAGCAAACTCAACGATTTCATTTTAACAAACGTATTGTACGTGATTTTTTTCAATATTAGTCGAACAGTTGATTTCGTAATTAATATGAGTGCGAAACAAAATAAAATAGGGAACTACTTGTGATCTCAAAGTTATACTGCAGCAATCATTATATTTACGTAAAAAATATTGTATATACACGAATGAGTTTCGTTGTGTGCGTGCCGTGCGATAGGGGTGGCAGTAATATTAAAATTAAAATTAATATTATTAATTTCATTTAAAATATTTGGAAAAATATTTATAAAATGTAATTGTTGTTTCTATTCCTTTAACTATTATTGATTAGAGGAATGCAGACACGTCACCATTTTTTATACAAGAAATCCACTATGAAGTTAAAATCTTAATAATGCGAGGTTTTTGGTGATAGCAAGATAGAACATGATAATTCACTGCCCCTTCCCCTCTCACCTCATACCTTGACCTTTGTCCTTAAATTATGTAATTGATAACATTTATTTTTAGCTAAGTAAATAAAGCGTAATAATGTATTAATAGCAGGTCAGACTGCGTGTCGTAGTCATAAATTGGCAGAAACAATACCTTTACAGAAGAGAATCACATAATGTTGCAGTCCTGTTGTGTTAACAAGATCAAGAGAATCACAAACTGTTATGTACCAGTCTTTTGTCCTTATAATCTCACTTATCCTTTATAAGGTACTCTGTTAACATCTTCAGGATACTCGCAACACCTACGGGGTTGCTTTTATTAATAGACAATCAAGTGGGACGTCAGCCTGCCTTTATATAAAAATACTAGTTCTTACAAACGCCAGATTTCAAGGTTGATAAGATTCAATTAATAAGGTTAATTTAAGTAACGTTTATTAATAATTACTTCATGGTTAATTATTAAATAATGTACCTGACATATGTATATATATATATGTATATAACCTTAATAGACTAGTTACATTATTTGACTAATTAACAAACATTTTAAATATACAAATTATCAAAAGCTTAACATATTTACTACATTTTACTTCGAATACAGTCTGACTAGCTAGCGCCCATGACTTCGCCCTCGTGTAAAAATAAAAATGTAACATCTGACAAAATGTAAGATCAATATAATGGCTGACTTCTTTATTGCTGTTATACTTTTGCCAGGGGTTTGATTTTTATTTTGAGATTATTATTGAAAAGGCACAGTTTTTGAAATATACAATCTGGAATACTGTCTCTTTCAAAAAGTGAAAGTTTTTTTCAAATAGATGTAGTCGTTCCAGAAATTACTTTCCACATATATGAAAAAATATACAAAATCCTCCCCTTCACCTCATTATATTAGTATTTATTTCATACATAGACTTATGTATCTATAATTGACACACTTAAGAACAAATGGCTTTATTATATAAATAAAGGAGCTTAAAATTAATATCATAATTTTTAAATAAAATTAATTATTATTCATAATTTTTTAATCGACAACCCTACCTGCTCAGCGTGTGAGCGGGCAAGAAAATACGGAGTAATGGCAGCACACAGATACGGTCCGGCCGTGTTCGGAAATGGCTGCGTCGCTTACAGAACAGACGCCCCCCGCGCGCGTGTTTTGACTTATTTTTGTCAAACCGCCATATTGTTTTATTAACCTTATTAATTTATAATTCAAAATTAATTTTCACAAGTGTTAATATTAAACAGTTATCGATCCACAGCGTGTTAATGTTTAGAAAAATCGTTTATTCAACATGGAATGATTTTATTAACCTGATAATGATTTCGTCAAAATAATTTACCTACACATATGTGCTGAATTTAGATTTTTAATGTGTTATGTGTTTCGAACGCGGTTGGATGAGTTTTAAATGAATAATTATTACCGGTTTTATCTATTGAGATAATTAATTATCTCACCTATTTGTTATCGCTTTGTTTGGTAACCGATTTCATTGGAATATCAGTCAATAAAAAAAATATTATAGCTAGAGATTTTTTTGTCGTAAAACTCGGGACGATCGTATGTAACAATTGCTTATTGCAAGTGTATTTGTGTGTGCTGTGTATAGTGTCTAAAAATAAATCGTTAAAAAATAACTTTTCGGTACAGTCGTACATTTAAATATAGTGCAATGTCTACGTTAAATGTTAAATTAAGTGTGCATCCAAAATCGTTGTTTAAATAAATAATAAAAAATGTTATTTGTGATGTGATTACGTGAAATTTTCAACCTCCTTTGTCTTGGATTTTACATAAATATGGATAAACGTTCATATGAGGTAAGTCAGAGACTCCATAGAGTAGATACATCTTTGCTTTCTAGTTTTTTTTTTTGCATTCTAATTTTGAAATTATTCAAAATTCGATTTCTTCTGATGAGTCACAGGTTTTGTTTGTGAAAAGAAACTGGGAGAAAATGCATTTCAATTCTAAATGAACGTTTAGTAACTCTATTTTATTATTGTAATATATCTACCTGCTTATGAAAAGATTTTTTTTTCAACATTTTTGATGGATGATTTTTTTTTTAACATTTGTACATTGTAACATCTAATAATCAAATATTGCAGTTCAACATCAGTGATGTACCTATTTACAAATAATTTTAGATTTAATTATAATACATACTGCTTCCAACCCTGTTTCAAGCGAGCGCCATGCACGTATCGTATCAGCACGGGCTAGTGATGTGCCAAGTAGCAAACATAGATTTATCGTTATCGATAAAATTATTAATTAATTTATGCGGAAATATAAAACAACAGCCAAGTCTTGTAATTTATGAGATTTAAATGAACTAGAATAAGTCGGCGTAACATTATTTCTAGTTTGTAAGGAGTTCAATGACATTCAAGGTCGCGAGCGCACGCGGTGACGTATCTTACCCAAATGTTTTACATATACATAATATTATACTATGTTTATGTTGTAAAAACACTTCTTTCTAAAACACATCTTGTGAATCGTAAATTATAATTACGGCATAAATTTTAACAAGTTAAAAGAATAATTTTCTTTCGTATTTGTTTATTGTATTAAAATACATTCTTTTAATTCAAAAATATAAAGACATAAAGTTTTCAAAAGTTTTTTAATAATAACATTAACAGAGGTAAGTAATTTAAACTATTTTTTCATAATTAAAATTAAACATAATTTAAATTTAAACAATAAGTAATATAATAATATAATCAGCACTAATATAAAGAGGAAAAATTTGGTTGTTTGGTTTGTTTGTTTGCATTGAATAGGCTCCAATACTACTGGACCGATTTGAAAAATTTGAAAAATGTTGGGAAGTAATATTAACAGCGAGTAAAGTAACATAGCCTATATTTTATAATTTTACGCGGGCGAAGCCGCGTGGAAAAGCTAGTAATTTTATAAATGCGAAAGTGAGTATGTTTTTTTTATTACATTTTCACACCTTAACTACTCATCTTATTATCATGAAGTTTTGCTCTAGGCTCACTTTCACCCAGAAAAATAAATTTAAACGCCCGACAAAATATGTATAATAATAAAGATTGTATAAATGTTTTAACAACATTCAATAAGGGCGCAGACGAACTCTCGGGCAGAAGCTAGCAATAAATATTTTACCTTGTGTGTTGGGAGTGTGTGCAGATCAGACCAACCGCCAACGCAAAGTTTAATTGTGTATAATCGGTGACCCATAAAAACGAAAATAGAAAGAACTATTTATAACAAAACCGTTTTGAATTTTCAATGTGTTTGGAACGTTTAAAAAGGTTAAATTGTTTTAAAAATTTTGTGTACTTTTATAAACTGTTAAAAACTATTGAAAACTGTTGAAACTATTATTTCGAGCGAATCAATTACTATTGTTTAGCGAAAGATTCCGAACGTGTTACGAGTTCTTGAAAATATTTTATAAATTGATATGATTGATGTTTTATTTATTTTAATATAGAAGACTAGCATTTATACACGATTTTGTCCCTTTTGCTTAAGTGTTAAAATTTATTCAATTTTTATTTTTATCTGATACTTCGAGATTTAAATTATTTTATAAACTATTTCACCTATAGAAAGCTCAGGGAGGGAGTAATATAGGCTATACATAGTATTTAAAAATAGAGTCGCTTTTAGCTTTCTACACTTAATAGTTTTGGCGGAGCGTTTATAAATCAGTCAAGACAAATTATTTAAAGTATAGATGAAGAATAACTAATTTGATAAAAAATAAAAACAAATAATCAGCCATTAGTCCCAACAAGCCCCCACCAGCCGATTAATCATTATTATTAATACTTTGGTTCATAACTGTTTTACTATTTTCAGTATGCTTACTGATAGATCGGTTATATTGTTGTTAAATATTAGAATTTTTTTAAGTTTTTTAATTAAATTAAATTAAAGTGTTCGAAATTTTTTTTTTACATATTTTTTCGTATTTACGTAGATAGATTACGTACACGCTAAGATTACAATTTATTAGTAAGCTATACTTAACAAATTATATTTTAGTTAATTATTTTTCTTGATATTTCATTAGTATCACACAAAATGTTCCTAAAATTATCGATAAAATAGTAACGGAAGTGTAACATCACCATTGGAAAACGTAAGATCGCGTTGGTTGCTTTTTTTTTCTCTTTAAAAGTACTTTCTTAGTTTTTTTCCTTTATCGGTAACGTCATGTCTGGTCTAACTACTAGAGATATATGTTTCGTCATTTTAAATATAAGTTAGACACCCGCAGCAGTGCGTAGCACAAGTGCTGCTCGCGTGTGCCGTTTCGACACACAAAAATAATGCAAAAGTTGAAAATAGTGTTCTTTATTAGCTAGGTATTGGAGCAGTCATCTTATCCAGATCTTATCGCAGTGACGTTTTTTAAGAGTTGTGATATAAATTCTTTAAATAAGTACTTATCTATACCAATATTAAAAGAGGAAAGATTTGTGTGTTTGTTTGTTTTTATTGAATAGGCTCCAATACTACTGGACCGATATGAAAAATTCTTTCATTGTTGAGAATATTATCATCGAGTAACATCAATCAATTTCAATACTAATAAAATATTTGTGAGGGTTGGTATCGTAATGTATGTATGTAATACATGTATGTATGTAACTGATTTTTATGAAACTTGGTAGATTAACATTTAGATTAACTATACTATATTTTATAAAGTTACCCGGAAATTAATATAATTAATGTATAAGTGTAACATAAAATATGGGTCCAGTTTAAATTTGAATAAACAAAAAAATAAAACCGCCGAAAAAACTGAAAAGCATACCCTTAGGGTTGGAATTTGTTTTTCAAATTAAAAAGGATACACCCCCAAGGGGGTCCCTTGGGGGTGTACCCTTTCAAATAAAAAAAGAATATCAAAATCGGACCACCCTGTCAAAAGTTATGCGTGATCATACATAAAAAAAAAAATAAAAAAATATATAACTATATATATATATACGCGTCGAATTGAGTACCTCCACCGTTTTTGTTTTTTCGTTTTCGTCGGTCGAAAAATAAACAAAAACCGAATACGTACGAAGTTGCGGGCAAGGCTAGTATAATAAAATAGTTTGTGAGTGGGAGGGAGATACTACGTTTCGCAGTCATAAACTTGACGGCCTGTCAGACAACTGTTTATTAGCCCCTTACTTAAATATATATATAATATATCGTTGTAAGAAAATAAATAGAATTATATGCAGTTATATTCAATGCCGGTATTCAAGGCCCGGTATTATAGGTGTTATTATAGCGACAAAAAACAATGGTATTTTTTTCTCATCTGTTGACCGAAGCCGTAGCCTAAATAGTTTTAATATTACGCTAGACAAATCCGTGTGGCAAAACACGTATGCGTCTAGGGACCATATTTGAAGAATACAAAGTAAAGTTTTGAGTTTACTTGTGTATCTAAGTAACAACGAATAGGGTTCTCAAAGTTAGACCAAGAACTCAAAACAACGCGTTGTCACTTCGCAAGAGGAGCGAACCCGATTTAACTTTGGCCTTCTTGGCTCATCATCTTGGCTTTTTTTTTTTTTTTTCGAAAAACTGGTAAATTTAAATTTATAATGACGATCAATAAGAGTTTCTTGAAGAAATCTAATTTATAAATAAATACTTTGATTTTGATTTGATTTGACAGTACTTCAAGATAAAATAATGGCCATCGGCTAACTTCGTGTTTCCGGAGACGTTCGAAGGTAATTTGCTTTTCTCACGAATGACATTGATATTAATTATTTGTTTGCGATACAAGCTGACGAGTAATTTTTTAGTCAAATTACTTTTTTTCAATCGTTAAGTACGAATGTTTTGTGAAACATTTTAATCTTTAACAATTTTGTACATATTTTATGTAGTTACTTTTTATTTCAATGAAAATACAAAAAAGAGTTTTTTGAAATCTTAGAAAAAAATGTCAGTTTCTTTTTAAAAGTAATTTGGTGCAAATGGTGCAAGAGTGTCTAGACAGAAGTATTTATAACTAGCTGGCGTCCGCGACTTTGTCCGCATTGAAAAAGAAAAAAATAGCGTATCCTGTGTCCTGTGACATACATAACATACATGCTTAGTACAATACCTACACTTACAGATTTATTATTAGTATTGATAATAATGTTTTCGATTTTGATTATCGTTTGATCAGATTATGGAAAAATCACAAAGTCGTCGTAAGTAAGTACATCGGCTGCAAAAAGTTTGAGAATCAGTGGCTAGCTATCCCTAAACCAATATATACGGGCGTGTTACATTAGAACGAGGGTTCCACATAATAATGTATAGGGTTGTCGATTAATTTTATTTACTTAAAATTCATTTTTTTTTTAAATAAAACTTTTAAGTTAGCACCGACGGATACCGACTCTCTTCGATTAGGGAAATAGTAAATTGTTAATGATATTAAGAATTCATAAAATGTTTAAATATATAATATAACGTAAACTAAGAATTCTATAGCTTAAGTTATTAAAAGTTAATATTAATATTAAATTTTTGAAAGAGGAAAAATTTTGAACATAATTGTAAAAGTATTTATTAATGGCATAGAGTTCGAACATCTACATAATATTTATTTATATTCATCGTCACTTTTAAATACATTACATACTTATCTAATACTAGCTGGTGCTCGCGACTTCGTCCGCGTTGAAAAGTATAAAACGCCATCTACCGTGGAGCGGATCGCTAAAAATATCACCAAGCAGTTGTCATGTTAGTCGCTTTACCTGATTTTGGGTAGATGGCGGCGCTATCAAGTGTATCCCGGGCCAAGCCGCTAGTATATTTTAGATTTCTTATGTATAATGAGTAGCCTATGTTCATCACGGATAATGTCGGCTTCTAACGGTAAAAGAATTTTTCAAATCGGTCTAATAGTTTCGGAGCCTATTCAATACAAACAAACAAACAATCAAATCTTTCCTCTTTATAATATTAGTTATGGATATTTGTATAGATATGTATTTATATAAGCACAGACCCCGGAAGTTAGTTCCAAACCTTGGCAGTTGGCAGTGCATATTATAAAAGAGATTTTAAAAAGTCTGGTCGGAAAAAAAGGGATTTGGAAAAGACGAGGATGGTAACCATTTGTACGTCTGTATGTCCGACGGAAGAAAGGGGAAAGCACTCACCGAAGTGTCCGAAGTACATCTTTATTAAAACACACATAGTCAGGCGATTTTGCGTGTCTATATATGCCACCTGCATACAAACAAACGCACAAACTTTACCTTTTTATAATATTAGTATAGATAGATGACCAGTGATGAGATGACTGCAATAAATACCTTTTAAATTGATTTAACAAAGAGATGTATATTATATTTAATTGGTTTTCTTATTAACTATTGAACACGCGAGCTTTCTCGTATATTATTACAAATTTAATACCATTATTAGCAAATCTATTAAATTTTCATCCGAACAGAATAAACTCAATAATGACTGTCTCTCTCTCTCGCTCTAGCTCGTCGGATGGCCGAAAGCATTATCTCTCTTTTGCGCCACGTATTAAAAATAGGGTTGTCGATTGTTAGAATGCGAATAATAATAATTATTAACTAAAATTATCCTAATAACTAAATTATAATTCTGTGAGTCTGTTTGTTTGTTAGGTTTCAAGCCTTGACCAACATAATCTATAACTAAATCATGAATTAATTAAATAAAACGATACAATTAATAAGAAAAGGATTTATTACGCAGTATATGAACTAATTTTATGAAATGTTTTTCTGTCTTTGTTCAGTTGTGTTGTACTATAAACGGGCTTTAGTGTTGGTTATCGCTAAATATATTTTGCCCACCTTCTAATGGGTATACCAGTGGGCGTACACTTGTCTATACTAATATTATAAAGAGAAAAGATTTGATTATTTATTTGTTTGTTTATATAGATTAGGCTCCGAAAGTACTGGACCGATTTGAAAAATTCTTTTACCATTAGAAGCCGACATTATCCGTGATGAACATAGGCTACTTTTTACCGCGGGAAAATGCTTCATTCCTACGGGAAATCTAAAATAAAAGTAAATACTAGCGGCTTTGCCCGGGAGATAGCGCCATCTATCCAAAATACGGTAGATGGCGTTTTATACTTTTCTACGCGGACGAAGTCGCGAGCACCAGCTAGTATTTAATAATTTAGCGTTAAAAGTAAACACCGCAAGCGAGTTACCGTGGTACTAACCTTATTCTATATGCGGAATGATGACGCTCTACGAAATACACGGTGTACTGTAAAGTACAAAAGTGTTAAGAAATATTATTTAAATTTTTAAATTTACCTTTTTTAACTATATTTAAAATAGGAATAAAAAGGTCTAGATATATATGCATATTATAATACGTTTACACGAATAAAATAAGATATTCTTATACGAGGGAATTATATAGTGAAATAAAAAACTTATGATACTTTAAACAACATTTTGAAAACTTGCAATGAAAATCTTAATTTTTTTATGAAATTGAAATTGTATTATGTACTTGTTTCTTTAATGCTAAAATAAAAAGATCAAATGTCGATATTCATTCATATATATTGAAGTTGTAAATTTATACATTTTTTTAGTGTGAAACCCTGGTTTAATGTGAAGTGCTTATTTAATTAAAAAATAAGTAATCACATCTTGCATTCTGGCAAGAGCAAAAGTTCCCTGAAAATATTTTTAACCAAAGTATTTATTTATTTATTTACAATTTTAAGGGCTAATATATGAAATAACATGTAAAATGATAATACTAAAAACCACTCAGGTTTAGTCTCGTATTGTCATTAGATTAATAGATACTATTAATTACAATTTAAAAAATATTGCTTTAATTTAGATTTAATATTTTTAATTGATATATTGTTAATAGATCTGAAGGTAGGCTGTTGATAAGATGTGGGATAATGTAAGCGGTAGTCCTTTCACCATACGTATTATTGGCGCGCTGTGTACAGGTGTTCCATCAATTTTTTTAAAGATTCGTTAAAATAAATTCATTCAGTAGTGAAAAGGAAAACTGATTGTTTGAAAAGGAAACTGTTGTTCCGTTTGATTTCAGTACTGTGCTTGTTTATTTTAAATAACTAAAACACTTTTAGACGCAACTATACGTCTCTGCAAGTACATTGTAACGTGACTCGTATCTAAATGTATACTTTGACAAAATTTAGCAAGTGCATTGTTTTATTTGAATGACCAAGCCTAATTTTATACTGTTTTATTTCATTGTCTCTCTTCATTTTGAGTCATAAATTTAATGAGAGGTAATGTAAATAATATTAAATATAGTTAATTAATATTAGATGGATAGATTTCATACTGTTTTATTTCAATGGGTCTCTTCATTAATTTAATGAGAGGTAATAATTATTAATATAGTTAATTGATAGATAATTATTATTTTTAGATGGGGATAGATTTTATACGGTTTTATTTCATTGGATTTCTTTTGAGTCATGTCATAACTTCAATGAGAGGTAATGTGCGATCATCATCACTACATAGTATAAAACAAAGTCGCTTCCTGTCTGTCTGTCCATATGTATGCATAAATCTTTAAAACTACGCAACGGATTGATTCAAGGGAAACGTTTTAGCATATAATTTTTAACGCGACTAAAACTATAGATTTTGTGTCACAAGTGCCAAAACTGCCAAAGCGGCACATAAAAAATACGCCAAACGAAATCGTGGCGGAGTCAATGGTAAAAGGTAGTAACGACCAACTTCTCACTATTCATTTTAAACTCTAATGTGTCGACGTAAAGACACATTTTGTTCAAACGACAGCCGTTTGGTTGGTTTTAAATGACAGATGACAGATAGAGTTCATGCTCTGCACGTTATTATGTATTTTTTTAAATGTCACATAAAGCTCGTAGTAATTTGTATGGCATGCGAAATCCATAGTTTAAGTAGATCGATGGATTTTGAAAAAAGAATTTATTTTTCGGTGCCTTGGTTGCAAAAGAATGTCTGTTTTTCAAATACTTATTATATAAAAACTTAATTAGGTTTCAGTGATTAAATTAAATAAATCTTCCGCGAAAAATTAATCCACAAACTGATGGTGACAATCACATCAAATTCCGTTACGTGGTTTATGAGTTCCGTTACGCGCGGAAAGAGACTTGGTTTTATATTAAACTAGCTGCTGCCCGCGACTTCGCCCGCGTGACTTTGTAAATGATATACTAAAACGTTCCTCGATAACCACTCTATCCATTGGTGAAAGCAGCATGAAAATCGGTGCAACAGTTTTTGAGTTTACCGCGAAAGACAGACAAGACAGACGCTTTGTTTTATAATATTATGTATAGGAGTGATTGTAGAGATAAAAACTCTCAAGATGGCCTTCAAGGATTTTTTTTAATGATGATTTTGATTGACTGCGTCACAGCCCAGTCAGTTTCGTAACATTGGAATAGTTTAATACAAAACTAGCGACCAGCTCCCGGCTTCGCACGGCACACATTTTTTTCTGCCATTTAACTATTTAAAAGAACCTTTTTCGTTTAGCTCGCGTTCTCTTTCCATTAGTAAAAACCATTAAAAGGTCTTAAGTTTAAATTACAGAGGTATTCGGACGGTGGGAAGCGACTTTATTTTATACTAGCTGTTGCTCGCGGCTTCGACCGTGTAACTTTACAAAATATAGCCTTATGTCACCCGCTGATAATGTAGCCTTCTATAGGTGAAGGAATTTTTAAAATCGGTAAACTAGTTTTTGAGTTTATTCACCACATAGGTGAATTCACCACATACAAAAATCTTCTCTCTTTATAATATCGGTATTTTATACAAAATTACAAAAAAAATCAAAACGTGCAAGTAAAGTGATTGTTTACAATAGACATATATAATTATTATTAAGAAATAATTTTAGTATTTTTAAAAATGACACGTTTTGTCACAGCAAATTCGCCTTGTATCGGCGTGGACTGTTGTTGGGACATAATGAAACCGAGTATAGTAGGTTGACCATAATTTCAGTTTTACTTGGAACTTTCTTACGTGGCAAAACTTACTACAATAAAATTGGATAGTAAGTTTACACCGCCCTTGTCACAAAATAGAACAAAAATTAACTGAACACTCCTAGAAAATCGATAAATATTATTATCTAAACATAACTTTAATTTTAATGTAGCTTATATGACCCCCTTAATATAAAATATATATACTAGTTATATCCTTACATATTATGAAATAAAGTCCTCCGCCGCGTCTGTCTATCTGTTCGCGATAAACTCAAAAACTACTAACTACTGCATTTCATGGTAAGCAATTACAAAGTTACGCGGGCGAAGTCGCGGGCAGCAGCTAGTTATTTTTAAAATACATAATATATTTGAAGTCGCTTTCCACCTCTGTCCGTTTCACTGCTAACTTCTTACACGATTACACAACGGGTTTTTATACGATTTTCCTATATTTTTACATCTAAGAATGTCGGCTTCTAATGGTAAAAGAATTTTTCAAATCGGTCCACTAGTTTCGGAGCCTATTCTATACTAACAAACAATCAAATCTTTCCTCTTTATAATATTAGTATAGATATTATATATATAAAAACAAAATACAAAAATTGTGGTCACCCCTAACTCAATTTTCTGTTCTTGTCACTCATATAGCGTTTTCTCGCTCTAGCTGGAGGCTGTTTCAATTTTATACTTATTGATTTAGAGGTCGCGTGTTTGACATGGTTAGCAAAAAAAATGATTTTTTTTCCTAATATTTTTTATATATAATGTATGTTTTATCATGTTTTTTTTTTAAATTTTGTTTTAATTATATAGACCTTTTAATTATACGTATACAGTTTAATATAATTTGTAGTGTAGTAGTTTTTCTTTTCAACTCACTTCCAAAAAAGGAGGAGTACAATTTGACTGTATTTCTTTTATGTTTGTTACCTCATAACTTTCGATTGGGTGAACTGATTTTGATGATTCTTTTTTTATTTGAAAGATGGTGCTTCCCTTGTGGTCCTTTGGTCCAATTCTGACAAAGGCATCCATGAGAAAAAGTTTGAAGTCGGTTTATTTTTTGTTAAAAGGAGTTATTAATTGATTTGCTACCGAAATATATGTATTTTTAATCGTAGCTAACTAATCAGAACGGTTTTTTCTTATACTAGACAGGTTTAGATTAAATTTTGACATAGTAATAGTTTTAAAGCTGATAAAGATTGTTGCCAAGAAGTATATTGCATATTATTATTCAAAAATTAAAATTAGTGTTACTTTTATTAATAACCTGTTTTGCGACAGAACCAAATTTTTATTTTGTAAAAATAAAAATTTACTAAGTGTTTTTTTGCTGTCTGTACCTCACGAAATGGTTACATCCGGAGTGTTTGATTGTTGCTAACCGTTGCATTCGACGTTAAGTAAGCATATTGCATTAAGAAGTCTATAAGTATATATGTATATTATATTATGTTATATATATACAAACTTACATATTTTCGATGTTTTTTTTAAGTTATGTTTTTGCTTGACCGACGCACCTCTACTTAGCTATTTTTGCATATTATATATACCTTAGTACCTATACATAAATTATCTATATAAGAGTAAATTTCATCTTGAATTGCAATTTTGAAAGTTATTAGGTTACAATTTTTTTTTACATTTTTTTTTAAATTACATATGTAAGGAAAGAAAGAAAGAAAGAAATTCACTGTACGAAACTCAAAAACACGAACATACAGACAGGAATTAATAAAATAAATGACAGATTTCGTGCCTTACACGATTATCGAGCACATTGTAAATGAATCTACGGAATTCAAAATTATGTTGACTTGTTGACTTCTTTCAAAAAGCTACTACAGGGCAAACCCTTAACCCGATCGTCTTTATTTTAAGCTCAAATTGTAGCTGACTAAATTGTGCAGAAGAGTTTTTCACAAATTTTTGATATCATTTCTTCCCTTTCAAAATATTGAGCGCCAAAATCAAAAATTCGGAAAAATATTCAAATTTTTTTCACTATTTCGGCCATAACTTTTTTTAGTTTTTGACTTTTTCCAAAAATTATTTTTGCTCCTTAAAGCTCTCGTAAATACGCGTCTTTTGAGCGCTTTTTTAAATATCATATCTTTACAACTCTCCGAGATATAAGGGGATCGCACTTTTTCGTGGAATCGGGGCCTATAACTACTGAAGCGAACGAAAAGACATTTCCATTGTCAAAAATCCACAATGTCTACAGTAACATGTGACAGTAAACGCCTATTTCACAAACGTCAAGTATGGCCTACTTGACGTAACTGTTATTTAAAGTCACCGGTAACCGGGGATAATGGAGCTGGTATACTTACCTTTGTTTGTACGGTAAACGTCCCAAACATTGAATAGAAAATAATAATAAAAAATCGGCTATCGATGGATGCACTAAACCGAGTGCATAATTCAATAAAACAGAAAATGATTTCTAAAAGTAACTAATCAACACTTTACTTGACGTTGGTGAAACAGGCGCTAACACTTACAAAATTCTTCTTTCCAGCTAATCGGTACTCCTTGCGGTCACCACGGTCAATACACCTTCTACAAAGCCATAAGACTGACAGCACAAAGAGAGAGCATCGTGGCAATCGGGGATTTCTTCTTCGTCAGAATATGGCAGGATTCCGAGCTAGTCTCAATAGGTGAGATTTAAAAGTCATATGTACTTAATTTGTCATTACAATATAATATCTATATAGCGAGTTAATAATAATAATAATAATAATAATAATATTATAATTACTATGCGTGTCAAATGAGAATAGGACTGGAAATTCGCATTTGGCACCGCATTTCTTACGAACTTCATTACTGATGTGTACGGAGTGCAAGAAAAAACAATCCAAGAATTAATTATTATTTTTATTAGTTTTTATTATTTTTGTAATGTGATTTATTTATTCAGTTAGTTTATTATAAAATCGTATACATTGACCCATAAAAGAATTACTTATCTCGTGGAGACGCGTTAGCAAACTTAAGGGCTTTGCTACATAGAACCAAAGCAGAAAAGATCGTATAAATACGATTTAAATCGTACTGTAATTTACACTTACAGTTTAATTACTTAATAGTTATTATATACTAGCTGGTGCCCACGATTTCGTCCGCGTTGAACGATGAAAGGTACCCTATGTCCTTTCTGGTGTCCCAGATAACGTGTATGTAAAATTTAATGGTGATCGGTTCAGTAGTTTTTGCATGAAAGCGTAAAAAACAAACAAACTCACATTCACATTTATAATATTAGTAAAATATTTATTATTTATAGGATATTTATTAGATAAAATATATATAAAAAATATTTATATTTTTGTTATTCGGATTTTTTTGACGACATTACTATGATGACTCGGATCATGTGAAGTTTGCAGCAAGCGCGATCCTATTCTCATTTGTAACGCATAGTATGTATCTCTAATTATAATTATAATATTTACCTTATTTAAGTTAGTTTGTTTTCAGAGATATCGTGTTTATAGGCTCTATACAATGATACTGAAACTACATTGACGATTTTTAGATTTTTTTTAGACCTTTTTCAACGCGGACGAAGTCCCCGCGACTTAAGTAATAAAATTGAAGAAGAATATTGTAACTTATAAAACGCTCTTATTTAACTTAAAGCTCCATAAAAAGGTTTATTTTTATTTTGTGCTATTAGTTCAGAAAGTTAAATTTATTTTATACTAGCTAGCGCCCGCGACCTAGTCCGCGTTAAAAAAGTAGCCAGCGTCTAAATATTTATATACCAAGTTTCATGAAAATTAGTTAATTGGTTTAAGAGTTATGGAGGAACATACATACAATACAATACCTACACTTACAGATTTTTTATTATTATTATTGATGATAATTTATAATTTTTATTAGTATTTTTTTTCTCTTTATTCAGGAACCAAACAGTCATCATAAATATTAATACATAATTTAAAATATACATAAGTAAATATTTAAAGACTAAAGAGTTCAATAAAAATAAATTTGAGTGAAAAAAATAAAATTGAAATAATAAATAAAAATAAATCTATGGGTGAGCCAAATGATTCCTTTCCAATCCTTCAATTTATTTAAAAAAAAAATATATATACAGGTGAACTTCAACTCCTTTGGACCGATCGCGTCTCGGACCAGACTCTGGTCAGTTTGCGACTCTATTTCCTGCCGGAGAACACTCCAGATGGGAGGAATCTACACGGACAGGTGAGTCTCTTGAAATTTAGTATTTTTATAAGGATAAAATACGTTACAGGTCCTTGTTAGGGTTGCCTAGATCGCTATACATTTGCGTTATAGTATGAAAGTTGGCCAAAACCTGCCAAACACTGAAACAAAGCACCAGTTAGTGCTTCATATATTATTATGTATAATTAATTGCTTTTACTTAATCAGTACTGTCCAAAAATCCATAGTTAGAATTCAAATATATTATTTAAGTACTATTCTAAGTATTAAAACTGTTTATTATAAATAAATCACTACATATTATAAAACAAAGTTGACAAAGTCTTCCGCCGCGTCTGTCTATCTGTTCGCGATAAACTCAAAAACTACTGTAAGCGATTTAAATCTTTAACTGATAGTACCGATTTTCATGCTGTTTTCACCAATGGATAGAGTGGTTCTCGAGGAAGGTTTTAGTATATCTATACTAATATTATAAAGAGGAAAGATTTGTTTGTTTGTTTGCATTGAATAGGCTCCGAAACTACTGGACCGATTTCAAAAATTCTTTCACTGTTGGGAAGCTATATATCAGCGAGTAACATAGGCTATATTCTATAAAGTTATGCGGGCGAAGTCACGTGCAACAGCTAGTAATTTACAAAGTTACGCGGGCGAAGTCGCGGGCAACAGCTACTTATATATTATAATATTTATATTAAATTAATGATAATGTGTAATTTGTATAATTATGTACTTCAATAATATTCAATAGATGATGATAATAATAAATAATTAATTTCTAAGAAATCTAACTCTTTAATGCGTCGTCTAACATCTACGTAACACACAATAAAAATCGTTTAAAAAAATATCGTTTCACGGAAACCTCAAAAATTGAGAGAGCTACGAACAACGCCAATGTTGCCGTCTCGCTCGCACGCGCGCTTCTCTGTTCCGCCGTCTCTTTCTAATCCCTATTTGGTAACTCCAACTATTTCATGGATGAAATTACGACCGATGTGTGGTCCAAGTTAGACGAGTTGAGAGTGTATTACTTTTTTAAATATATTTTTGCAACTACATAATATATAGGACCTGTTAGAGGAGTTAGTATACTTATTTTATACTTACTTATTTATTTACTTACAAGTCAAAAGAGCTGAGAGTATATTACTTTTTTAAATATATTTTTGTAACTACATAATTAATATATAGGACCTGTTAGAGGAGTTAGTATACTTATTTAATGCACCTTTGAAATTGTGAAAATATTTGTTTACATAAAAGCAGTGTGTTTTTTTTGGAGATTAATATTACTTACAAAATTAGCTCCCACTGAATTTAAATCTTTGTGTTTATTAAAGGGAGAATATTTGTGTTTTTATTTGTAATGCAATGAATAATAATCTCAAAAATAACTGGAGTGAAATATTTTTTCACCTATAAAAAGCTGTACATTATTAGCGTGTAACATAGGCTTTATTTTGTTAAAATACGCGTAGGAAGTCGCGTGCAACAGCTATGTAGAGAGATAAGTCAAAATATTGAAAACTAGCTTTAATAAAGCATATTTTATTTCGTCTTGAATATAGCGAGGAAATCTGGTTGTCCTAGAACCTAGAATTCTCTGTGACCTGTGACCTGTGATCCGTACAGTGTTAGCTAGCATAATTAGCGTAATGGACTTCATACAATATCTTCTCACATTAAGAGAGTTTTTTTTTTGTGTCCAGTAGTTGGACATAATAATATGTAAATAAATCCCAAATAATATTATAGTTAAATGAGAAAGTGTGTTTATTACGAAAAAGTATTTATAATCCATACTTTTCCATACTAATAATTATTATGTGAAGGGTATATTTGTCTATTTGCCTGCTACCTTTTCACGCCTTAACTACTCAGCCAATCATCATGAAATTTCGCATATAAGTAGGTACGTTGTCAGAGATACAGAAGGTACATAGGCTACCTTATACATAGGAGAAGTCGCGGGCGAAAACTAGTTATTATTTCTGAGACCAGCTCATATTATATTATACTAGCTATGTATGCATGCACATACTTCTATACTCGTAACATTATAAAGATAGAAGATCTGTATGTTTATAATGAATAAACTCAAAAACTATGGGAGCGATTTTGAAAATTCTTTCACCTATAGAAAGCTACATTATCAACGAGTAACATACCTAGGCCATAGATTATAAAGTTACGCGGACGAAGTCGCGAGCGGCAGCTAGTAGTAGCACAATATAGTGTGTAAAGCAACAAATATTTCTTAATGATAATCAAATTAAAATACCTTATCCTAACCAAGGACTGATACCAATTACCTGTTATCACGGTTGGCTTCACACTTGTATTTAATTGTCTTGTTCTGTCTTGTGTCTCAAAACGACAAAGGTTGCCACCTACCATCAAGTTGAAGTATTGTAAAAAAAATAATGAAAGATTTCAAGATGTGACTCCACCGTACGGACGATTTGGTTCGGGCGAATTGACCTTCTACCAAGTTGAAGTCGGTCCAACTGTCTCTCAACAAAAAAAACTTAATTTAATAAAAAAAAATGGCGACTCAACCGTACAGACGCTTTGGTTCGGGCAAATTGACCATCAATTTGAAGTTGGTCCAACTGTCTCCCTCTATAAAAAAATAACAATATAACACACGGTGTCGACTCGACCGTACGGACGTATTATGACCCATTTGTTCGGGCGAGTTGTCCTTCTACCATTAAGTTGAAGTCGGCCTTTTTTTAAATATAGAAGAGAAGTGGCGACTCGACCGTATGGACGCACGTATTCGTTCGAGCGAGTTGACCATGGCACCTACCATTAAGTTGGAAATCTGCTCAATTGTCTGTCTCTTTTTAAAAAAGACTATAGAAGAGAGGTGGGACTCGACCGCCGTATGGACGGACGCATTCGTTCGGGCGAAATGACCACCTACTCACCGTATACATGAATCACACGACCCAATCAATATCAAATAAAGTACAATTTAATTAAACAATGAAATACAATTCATGTTATATTCAAATCTTTAAACCAAACAAATTGTAAATACACATTTCCTAGTGATACAAAATGCGAATTGCGTACACTACGAACTCTAAAACTAACAGCGTAAGGTCCGTATTTCAACTGACGGGTGACAATACAACTGTGCAAGTACGTTATGGGATTTTTCTACTGCGACCGCCAGGTTTTGAGACTTAACGAGATTAAACAATATTTTCATTAAAGTAATACATAATAATATTAGTTTAGTAAATTTAATGGCGTTTCAGTTTTATTATACTTACATAGTATTTAGTTAAAAGCTCTATACAAAGATATTTTTAATGTTATGAATGAAAAACTAAATCGTACTCTCTGCTGTCTATAAATAAATTCTGCTATGTTTTGTCTGCCTTAAAATTGAAAAAAATTGGAAAATAGTTATTATAAAGAACAACATAAAACAATACCAAGTTTCATGATGATTTATAGAACATTGTAAATCTATTTTAGAACTAGCGACTCGTCTCCTGCTTCGCGTCATTTTTTTTTTGCAAATTAAACGCACAAACATTCCTCGTTTATCGTTTATTTTCTAAGTTAAAGAGTGGCAGACAGAACCCAGTTTAACTAATAATCTAGATCTAAATAAGTATGCTTAATATTTTCCTTAACATATCGTTTCAATACAAATAACTTTAACCAAAAATAGATAGGCGCAACTACTACCAGCTTTTGTGTCATATATATGTAGTTAAGTAAAACAATTTCATTATGATAATGTTTTCTTTATCAATCAGTTAAATATCTTTGTAATCAGTCAACACGTTGGCGTCATCAATTAGATAATTTTGATTGATTAGTCATCGTAATAATGACATAATCTTGGATTATAATTTATGCTTGATCTGTTTTATAACAATAACTGCCTTTTTCCTGTGATTTTGTTCGTGTATTTTTAACCTTCGTGTTACTATGATATATTAACTGTATTTTTGTTAAATTTGAGTAGTTTTTGAGCAATAGAGTAATAAACATTCATACATTCATTAACGATTTGATATTTATATTATACTAGCTGGTGCTCGCGACTTCGCCCGCGTAACTTTATAAAATATATAACACCTGAGATAATGTATGTGATATAATATGTATAACGTTTGATGCATTGTTGCTATAATACTTTAGCTAGGCGTTAGTATTATATTTTATTTTAGTTTAGATGATCACATTCACATTTATAATATTAGTAAGGATATAGTAAGGATACTTCCATATTCCTAATCGTAGGCAAAGCATTTGCACCACCTGAAATGTTGTAGCTATCAACAGCAATATACTTAATTTTTTTTTTCTATTGTGTTATTACTATGATATCATATTTCAACAGTGATAATAATAATAATAATAATGATTAAGTATCAAGATCGTTTACTAAATACACAATAAAATCGCTCTGCGACGTGCCATGTGACGACTTTCGAACATAGTCATCTGTAGAGTCGCCGCGAGTATTTTATTATTGTGCATTTTTTTATTGTTTTTCTTTTTTAAAATGCCCGTTTGTCAACATTCAAGCAAGGTTCAATGGGAAATTGGGAGTCCCCGTAGGGTTACAATCGGGTATGTACTTTTCAGTGTCATTTTGATTTCATGTCTTTATTAATATGTATGTACATTGTTCATCTTTTTTAAATTAATAATGGCTCTTATAGATGATAGATAGATGCTCTTGGCCATCATCTAGCCGTCGCGTCGTACAAGAAAGACACTCAGAAAATGCCTATTCACTCGACCTTAAAAAAGATTTGGATCTTATGAACTCAGAAACACAGACGCAGGACATGTTTACAATCCCTCCTATTATCATGAAAGAGTTTTTAAAACGTTAATAATTATAGAATAAAAAAAGTTAAATGAGGTCATTAGTGCGCTTGGCCAGTTAAAGAAAAGACATTGACCGATCTCCAGACTTTTCCCTAATACGTATTGTGTCAACAAATATGAATTCTTTCGTTTTAGGTACTTACATTATCTTATCGCCAGTTCAGTCCTCCGAGTAAATATGCGATAAGGTGGAATTATTGACAGTTGGACAGTCGAGTGGACAAGTGACTATTAATTTGTTGATTGTTCATATATACTTAACGTTTATAGGTTAAATATAAGTTAATTATATCTGATATTAATGATAATTAGTAGATAATATATAAAAATATTATTAAATAATATTTTGATTATTTATTTATTTATTTATCAGCATAAAAGCTCATAATAGTTCACAAACACGTAAAAAAAAATATATTTTTATGTTATGTTGTATGTTATTTTTTTTATTTTATTTTTTAAGTTTTTTTTTGTTATGTTTGACGTGCAGTTTATTTTGTATCATTAAAATTTGCGCCTTCAAATATTTATCCGCTGAATTATTGTAAATCACCCAACGGATTTCGATACGGTTTTCATTTCAACAATGGAAATTGACAAAAACAGGGAACGTTTCCCCGCTAGTAAAATATAAACTGGTATATTTTTTTAAAGTCTTATACTACATTATAGTAATTTGTGAACTCGACTGTACTATGTAAAATATATCTGTGTATATTAACTCGTAAAACGAATACTTTTTAATGTCAAAGATAAGCTTTTTAAGATAAGGTTACAATTGTTAAGGTGACTGCGAAATTTTTTGGTGAGATGTTTAAACACAGTTAGGTAACAATGCTTAATTAAAAAAAAATAATTAATATAGTCATTTTGCAGCCATAGATTAACTATACTGATTGATTTACAATAAGACTAAACTGAACTCGACTGAACTCTCTATGTGAAAGATACATTATTCCAGATATTGATTCCGGGCGAAGCCGGGGCGCGTAGTTCTAGCCCCAATTCATACTTCCATACTAATATCCTTATCCTTACTTCCTTACTAATATTATAAATGCGAAAGTAACTCTGTCTGTCTCGCTTTCACCCCTAAACTACTGAACCGATCACCATGAAATTTTGCATACACTTTGTCAGGGATAGAAGAAAGGACATCCCTGACCTTTCATCCAGAATCCATAATTATTCCCAAGGGATCATCTAAAATAAAATAAATATAGTAAAGTCCGGGTAAAGTGTCACTGTAACAAGAGAGCAAGCGTTATATTGCTTTGACTAGCAGGCGCCCGCGACTTTGTCCGCGTTGAAAAAGTAAAAGTGGCCTATCCTGTGTCCTGTACGTCTAAATGTTTATCTATCAAATTTCATAAAAATCATACATACATAGTACAATACATACACTTACAGATTTATAAAATACTAGAGCTGTTGCCCGCGACTTCGTCCGCGTTAGAAAAAGATAAAAAGTAGCCTATCACGTGTCCCGTACTTCTAAATGTTTATCTACCAAGTTTCATGAAAATCAGTCAATTCGTTTAAGAGTGATGGAGGAACATACTAATTGTAAAAATGGTCAATTTAGTTTCAGTATCATGTATAGAGAGCCTATATACACGATATTTCTAAAAACAAAGTAAATTACTCCATGACAGACCCCTACAGATTTATTATTAGTTTTCAACTCAGACGAAGTCGCGGGCTCCAGCTAGTCTTAAATAAAGAAATAAATACGCTTTCAGTGACCACACACAGCTATAAAGTTTTTGGAATATTTCACGTGTAGCATTGTGTACTTATTTACAGATCCTAACATCGCTTAAATATTTATTATTTATTTTTTAATTATAACGCTTCAATCTCGTCCTTGGTCACAGCTACAGCACACTGCATGCAATTTAAATTTTAGATTATGTCAACTTTAAATAAAATTATTTATATATAAACACATACGTAACACCCTCTCCACGGATTTGTAGTTTAGCAATTATTTACCAGTGACTCGGCGCTCAGTGGCACAGGGTTGCCAACCTACCGCGGGATTATATTTTTTAATGATGCCAACATTCAAAATTATTTAAGACGCATACTTTGTGTTTGAGACAAGGTGTTTTTTTTTATTAGGAAATGAATTTTTTCTCACGCCTTTATTGCCCATTTCAGTTCTATATTTGAACAGCATTTTCAAATGCACATTCATTATTGAAATATTTATATTTATACCGCAGAAGAAAAATATTTAACTTCCTTTTTAATATCCCGCAGGAGCGTAACGTTTTTTTTAATATAGAGGATAGTTATATATCCTTATATTTAGTTTTATCCTCTAGTTTAATACTGGTATTCATGCATGAATGCATCAGTGAAACCCGCATTCAAATCGGTTCAGCCGTTTCTGAGATTAAGCATGCACAAACGCACAGACATGTAGAGAAAAATTTTGGAAACTATTTTTTTAATGATACACGTTTATGATTTTATTGTAAAAAAAAAATTCAATATTTTTTTCAAATTCAAAGAGGCGTGAAATATAAATGTTTGATAAAGTAAAAACATTGTTACGGTTGTGGTTTTTTTGTTCATAATAAATTAAATGAGTACATTTAAAATAGATTTACAATCAGTATTTCAAAGGCTAAATCAAATCTAGAAGATAACTGCAAGTATAGTAATTCCCCCACAAAATAGGTGAGAAGTGCATTCTAAATAAAAAAGCATAATAAATGAATTATAATAATATAGAAGTGAGTCAATGTGATTGGAAGTCCTCAATGGAATATTAATCAATAATCCGTCCGCCATTTTATCGAGCAAAACGTTTCTTGGAGTTCCATTGAGAAGGGTTGTAACTTTATTAAGTATTTAGTTGGCGGTTTTATTGTGCATTTTTTGTGTTTCTCCATGTTTTTGTGTTATTAAACACAATACAATTTGTACTAGCTGTGGCACGCGACTTCGTCCGCGTAACTTATAATATTAGTAGGTATAGACTAAAATTAACTGATGGTCAGCGACTTAGTCTGTAGACCTTTTACTTAAATGTTTAAAATAATTTATTGTTAATGTATTTATAAAATATGTAATATTTTTGCAATTTTCTGAGTTTTCTTTTCGCTCGGATTTTAAGGCTCATAGAAATATGATAAAAAGCCCGTAGACTTCCTCAAGAATTGGCTATGCAATGCAAAAATAGACCCATTTGGTTCAAAGAAACAAAATATTCACTTTTATTATATCAGTATAGATACAGTCTATAATATCTTTGTGTGATATACGATACAACATAATATAAGACAATTAATTAACATACGTTTAAGAATTCTATGACATCACTCAGTACTGACGAGGAAAAAATACAAATTGATTTTTTTTTCTCATAACTAGCTTTAAAGTCTGTTATGGGAAGATACGTAGAAATCTAAAATAGGGAAAATATAAGATTATAGTAATTTATCATGTAGTAATATATTTGGGAAAATAGTAAGAGGGGAGAAGTTAACAACTCGTCTAGAATAAACATACAACATAAAAAACGCGTCTCCACAAGATAAGTAAGTAATTCTTGTATGGAATATTTAGAGAACTACCAATAGATAGTTACAGTAGTTGTTCACACAAATATTGATTTATTTTTAACTAGTTCACATGAATACAGAAATAATATTATTAAGTTATGTTTTATATTTTGTTTTCTTCTTTGTTTTTGTTTTTTTTTTTGGTGTATAAAGTTTGTTTACTTATTCGTGGAAATTGATGTTGATCGCACTACGCATCTTCATTTATGTATGTTTATCTTTTTTTTTTCTAATTTACTATACACTGTGTAATTGTTTGTTTTCCTTAATAAAATCCATATCTTAAAAGTCGCGGCCATCATCGGCTAGTAAAATAACAAATTTTACAACAGCCTTGAAAGTTTGACATCATAGAAAATTTTTGCATGAAAAAATTGTAATCCAAAAATAGATAAACAAAAAATTAAACATTTTTTCGTCCGCATTATATAACGCGAATTGTAGTTAGTGACAAAACAAAATAAAAATTTCAAAAGCGGAAACCAGTTTCATAGAGCATTGTGACAGACTTGGACAGGCAAGCGTCATGGGTCACCGATGCTTGCTTTCCATTCAAAGCCAAGAGTATTAAATAAAAGTAACAAAAAAATACTAAGCATCACAAACTGTAGAAAGATTTTAAAGAACTGGGATCCGCTCCAAGCCCATGCTAAACTTTTTTGCACAAACATTTCTCGTTAATCTGTCTTTTCATTAGTGAAAACTATATCAAAATCCTTTGGGTAATTTAGAAGAAGTTTGTGGAGAAACAGACGGACACAGCAACTTTAATTTTTAATATATTTTTTTAATATTTATATATCTGTATCCGGTACATTTTATATGTAAATAATAATATGTCAGTATGGATATATTATAGGATATCTATACAAGACAAATAAAGATATAATATCTAATCTATCTAAAAATAGATACACCCATAATATAAAATAATATAGACATTTCTTTAGAAAGTCTTAACATTCTCATGTTTAACATTTAAGTTAAATAAAATATAAAAGAATAACATTAAAAAAATTAATCGACATTAAGTACTAAGTACCATTATACAAACAACACTACCAACGATCGTGCCGATAAAGTAATACGCAATACTACAGTGAGTTCCACATGCGAATTTAAACCGTACAACTCATACAATAGAGTATGAAATAACTAAAGCAAAAACTAGTACAAATTCGTTTTGAATCTTAACTTTTGAGCAAAAAGAACTACAATTCAAAACACTCTTTTCATAGATTCAATTCGTAAACGTAAACTAGTACTAAAACAGCATATGTGCAGCATTCTGTAGTCTAATTGTTACCTTAACCGGTAGCGTTAAGGTGTATTGTAGATTCCGTATAGTTGCTTGTGCGCATGCATCTGTGTGAGTCGCCATAAAATTAGATGTGCTTGTGTGCGTATATTAAAGGTTGCTCTGCTTGCTGCATTGAAAACGATTGTAGCTCGGTTTTATTTAATTCACAATTTAATTGTTAAACCAAATTAAATGAGTTAAATTAAATAATACAAATAATATTTGATCTACGCAAGTAGTTTTAAAACGCGAGTGCATCGCGAAATATTTAATATTCAGTGAAAAAAAAAAATTGAAAGAGCTTCAAATTGTATTATAATTTTATTTTATCTTTGCACTTCTTTAATTACTAATTCAAAATAATTTATTTGCTAAATATGATATGTACAATGTTGTTGAAATTTTAATACATACTGTCCAGTCCACACATGCAACCTTTTTGCAAATTAAAAACAATAATTTACTTGTAATTAAACATAGTTCTCATTATTTGTATTATTTAGCAACTCAGTGAGAGTATTTTATTTCATTAATACGTAAATGTTCTTTGAATAGTTACGTTATTCTTTTTATTTTTGGAGATCGAATATATACATAAGGTGCTATACAAAGGACACAAGTATGTTTACCTACATTATTTTATTACTAGCTGGCGCCCGCGACTTCGTTGCGAAAAAGAAACAAGTAGCCTAACCTGTGTTTTAATTAATGATTAGTCCGCTTGCCAACGTTTCATTTTGATTGTAGGTGGCTACTATTGGCTATTAACTTTAGTGACACCATAAGGGT
Source organism: Synanthedon vespiformis (assembly GCA_918317495.1). Lineage (NCBI taxonomy): Eukaryota > Metazoa > Arthropoda > Insecta > Lepidoptera > Sesiidae > Synanthedon > Synanthedon vespiformis. The sequence goes on from OU906974.1 coordinate 3,770,689, forward strand.
TGCATTAAGGGATAAGCAGGGGATAGTGAAATTGGCTCTGGCATCCTTTACTCACAAAAACATCTGGGTTACTACGGCCAGACTGGTTGAAGGTAAATTTATAAGTGCGGAACGCTATGTGTCCGCGGAACGGAACTAATAGTAAAAATAATTATGTTTTACTAATGGTAACTCGTGAAGGGATTAATTTTAAAATAATAATAATAATAATAATATTTCAAATCCGAGTTACAACCGGTTTCATGTCAGCCGCATAAATATCAATGTACAATCGAGGTAATTTCTCCTTCAAACTATACTACGGGTCTCCGTCGGATTTGCCTGTTTAATTAAAATTTCTTTAAATGTATAGATCTAGATTTGTTTATTTTAATTATTGAAATTATACTTTCATAGAACAACAGCAGTGCTATATAATATGTTATATTTATAGGTACTTTCATGTATCTTGAAGTTAAGGATTTTTTTATATAACCTTATAGTTAACAAAAGTTTAATGAACAATTAAATTGATAATATTTGGGGCCTCATTTTAAGTGTAAAATGTGTATCTACTTGTGCCAGGCAGGAGACAAATTCGCGTGTAATAGCCACTTAAATATTATGTAGCTGATAAAAAATGAAAACATTAAAATTGCAAGAAAATAGGTCGCAAAATACACTAACCGCATTAATGTTTTATCAGTTCACGCGAAACTCATAAAAGTTGTTATCAATGGGGCCAAGTTTCGAGTATATATAAGCCACAGAAGAAATGGTCACTAGAGTGATTGTTATGCCTCTCTTAATAGGTACCTAAACTAAGTAAACCTAACAGTTAAGACCTGAAGTTAGGTTGTGTTCAATTTTTGCTAGAATTATTTATTACTATGTAGTTAGTTGCCCGCGACTTCGTCTGCGTTGAAAAATAATCTATACTAATATTATAAAGAGGAAAGATTTGATTGTTTGTTTGTTTGTTTGTTTGTATAGAATAGGCTCCGAAACTAGTGGACCGATTTGAAAAATTCTTTTACCATTAGAAGCCGACATTATCCGTGATGAACATAAGCTACCTTTTACCTTGGGAAAATGCTTCATTCCTACGGGAAAACGGGTAATAGGACAACGGGTAGTAAGTACTATCCTTCCGTACTTAACTTCTTTTTCACATAACTTCTAAACGGCTAAACCGATTGGGTTGAAATTTAAATTTTATATGGGTTATTTTATTTCGATGATTTCCTGGATGATTTAAAAATATAATTGGACCCGCTGCTGAGGTGGCGCTGCTGTCGGTGTGACAAGTCGCGTGCAACAGCTAGTAAGCAATATAACGATTGACTACTGTGCTATAACACTTTGGCCAGGCGTTACTGTTTTATTTTATTTTAGATAATCCTAGTACATACTTTTCCTAGTATCCTAGGTAGGGAGCAGTACTTTTTTCTTAAGGTCCCTAACAACGTAGATATATGCAAAATTTAATGATGGTTGGTTGAGTAGTTAAAGCGTGAAAAGCTACCAAACAGACAGACAGCGTTACTCTCACATTTATATTATACTAGCTGGTGCTCGCGACTTCGTCCGCGTAGAAAAGTATAAAACGCCATCTACCGTATTTTGGATAGATGGCGCTATCTCCCGGGCCAAGCCGCTAGTGTTTACTTTTATTTTAGATTTCCCGTAGGAATGAAGCATTTTCCCGCGGTAAAAAGTAGCCTATGTTCATCACGGATAATGTCGGCTTCTAATGGTAAAAGAATTTTTCAAATCTGTCCAGTAGTTTCGGAGCCTATTCTATACTAACAAACAAACAATCGATCAATCAAATCTTTCCTCTTTATAATATTAGTATAGAAGACCTACTAGATGGCGCTCGCGACTTCGTCCGGTACTTGGTATACTTAGATAAACATTTAGACACAGGATATTTATATATAGGCTACCTTTTCTTTTTAAACGCGCACGAAGTCGCAGACACCAGCTAGTATTTGAATATCACTCTTACGTATTTAACTCAATAATATTTCTCAGTTATTAAACACAAGATTGTAGGTACAGCTTGCTATTAATGTATAGAAGACAGTCATGTTGTATTGAATTACGTCGCCATGTCCTTGAACGCAAATAATACACGCTGTCCATAGTCGACAACAACGCTTCATCATTGAACAGAAGGTATATTGACTGTGCAACGCGACTTTGCTCGCGACCGCGACTTCGTCCGCGTTGAAAGAGAAGAAAGTAGCCCGTCCTGTGTCCCGTACGTCTAAATGTTTATCTAGCAAGTTTCATGAAGTTATAGTGGAACATAACATACTACATACATACAATACTCACACTTACAGATTTCATATTATTATAGATTGATTAGTATTGACTACCTGGTGTCCGCTGAACGATAGAAGGTACCCTTATGTCCTTTCTGGTGTCCCAGACAACGTGCATGCAAAATTTCGTGGTGATCGGTTCAGTAGTTTTTGCGTGAAAGCGTAACAAACAAACAAACTAACTCACATTCAAATTTATAAGATTAGTAGGGAAGTAAGGATGGACTAGGTACTCTAGGCGGACGTTCAAGTAATACGTAACGCAATTTGGGGGGGGGGGGGGGTTGTAAAACGTTACGATACTAAAATAAAAAACTAGGAAATTAATATCTTTCCAAAGACAGGGAATAAATTCGAATGTATTGTATTGTACGTCTTTTTTATTTAAGAAAGGGGGGGGGGGGGTTCTTATATTTTGTCTGACTTTGAATTTTTCCTATTCAGTACTTTTTTTCTGAACGAAATGTCCTTTTCTGTAGGTTGGTCTTTAAATTCTAATAATATAAAATTCGTTTAAATTATTTTTTTCATTTATGTTTTTGATACTCAACTCACATACACTACATTTTTTATTATAATTCAAGACGTGTAATTAAAGCATTTTAAAAAAATAACTACGTACTCCATTTGAAGATATTATTACTGGCTATAAAATTTTTCTACCTAATAATTAGATGGGAGACAACATACTCTTATTTTGAGTTCGCTCAACCCTTGTCTATCTCAGATAGCGAATACCAAAAAATGTATACATTTAAATAAAAAAAATTATACAAAAAAAACAACGTCACACAGAGTCACATCACATGCTCCCTGCGAGCGTAGTGTCTTTAGGACGCGTTGTGGTAAGTAGCAGGTGTATGCATTTAGTCTATTCAAACTTGAACTTAAAATGGTTTTTATACTTATTTTAAATGCAACTGACATAATTATGTAAAATACATTTTTACCAAATAAACCGCCGTTTCGCAAGGAGGCATTTTTTTATTTATTATTATACAGAAAGAATTTTCTTCGTTCATAGCTCTTCACATTAGTGAAAACCGTATCTCTATTCGTTTTATGATGGTCTAGCTAGAATAAATTAGCAGAAAAAACAGACAGAAGCGAACTACGATCTTATTTTATATTATGTATAGAATTTAATAATGTATATATAGACAATAATCAATATATATATATATATGAGTGTAGACAAAATAGTTTTTTAAAAAGTATATTGCAGTCTACTTTTAACGTAGCGTAACGTTTTAACTTTCACGTTTTATTAACGTTTATAACAAATAATTTACCTACTACAGAAATATAAGATAATAATAATAAATAATAACTATTATCTTTGCTAGAATGTTTACATGTTTTACGACAATATATTACAATACTTTTTACAGATAAAATAATTGAAAATCAATTATGAATTATTCTTACATTGTGTTCTTAGAATTCTTTAAACGACCACAAATCTTTTGTTTAATGTTTCATTGTTTACATAAAAAATGAAATAATTAGTGCGGTGATAGTTACATACAATGGCGCGTCTTGAACCCTCTCGGTGCGGGGGGAGGGGGAGTTGAAAATAACGTGCGAGCGAGAAAGACGATCGACTTGACTACAAAAGATATGGAGTCGTTATTATAACTATTTTTTAAATATTTTCTGCTTTAATTAAAATTTGTTAGATTCTTACTTGAATTTCACACGTCTGATTAAGGAACTAATTTTTACTGGCGTCTTTGTCTGCGTATGGTCATATTTTGTAGCTTATATGTTTTCTTACATATAAACGTGTATGTTACTGTATAGTTATATATAAAATTCCTTTTGCATGAAAGAACAACAAACCACGATTCATCCTCACATACTTTCTCGGTCGAAGTCGCGTGCAACCACTATAGTAATATATAAATAACAAACAACAAATAAGCAATTATTTAAATATACTGTCTAAGAACGTATCTTGTTAAAACAATTACTCTGCACATTGGACTAATTTTGGTTAATTCATTATAAATTATAGAAATTATATGATATTCAGTCAACAAATGCATTAGTTGGGTGTTAACATAGTTATATTTTGTTACGGTAGCACATATTTAAAATGCAAGGTATTAAAATAATTTCACTCATTTAAATCTTCTATAATTTTATAAACATTAAGTAAAAATCTAATTTAAATAATATTACCACTCAATGGTTGTCTGTGTTCTTTAGTGAAAAAATATCGGCCGGCGCATACTTGCCGCTGAGTGGTCAGGGTTGGTCGGTACACTATAATTATTATTATTACTTAATTTCATTTAATATATACCTACTTTTTTTTTAATAAAATGCTACAGACAGGTTAGTTAATACATGTTTGCCTAGGAACGCAACACAAGTGATACCTTTAATTCTAAGACAATAATTTTAGAAGAATCTGTTTAGGTGCTTTACCTGTTACATATGCTGTTATTTCAAAGTAGTATTTTCTTACGTAATTCCAAATACTAAACGCACTTTAGTGTTTAAGCTGCTGAATGAATACCGCTGAAAACAATTATATCCTCCTATACAAATCCGTCCAAAAATATCGGGGAATAGAAACACCTGGCATTCCGAAGGTAGATCAGTCAATCTATTTATTGAATCTATCTATATGTTTTAATAAGTTTACAATGACTCGAAGATTGAAAACTTTGCGCTATATTACCGCCATCTAGTACAAGGTTTTTACCCTGTACTATTAATTACGATTATTGATTAATAAAGTGTGGTCCTATATTTTAATTGATATAATATGAAATTTTGTATTGAAATATTAATTTAGTTGTCCATAAAATAAAAATGAATAATTAAATAAATGTTTTATTATTCATAACAAACAAGAGACAGCCCTGTGCCCTCCAGTTTGCTTCGTTTGCTTGCTTTACTTAGCACGCAACAGCGGCAAGAAGCCGCAACTGATATCTCTTTATGTATTTATTTTTAATTTCATGTTTATCATTAATATCTAAAACAGTTTTACTGTTTTCGAGATTTTATACTGTAGCTTTACAATATTGGATCTTCTGTCATGAAAAGCGTGTGGAATTAATATATAACATAATATTATATGATGTTTATTTCTGAAAAACAATATATTACATTGTAACATTTTACATTGTAACAAGCGACCGCAGTCGGGTTCTAACGGATGATTTTTTATATGTATTGTATATATCTAAGCAATTTCAATATACCTACCAGCTAAAGGATCAAAGAATCGTTTATCAAGAATTCTTTAAAGCTGTGTAAATAAATTAGATTAGAATAGAAAACATTGATTTACATACACATGATATGACACACAAATAGGATCTAAATATTAAAAAAAAAAAAAACAAATAAAATATATACAAATTTTCACATTTAAAAGATAATAAATAATAAAATCCCATCCCATTTTGCGTAATGGCAGCAAAAATGTATAGTCAGCATAAGCTGACTATACATTTTTAGATATTAATATTTAATATTGTTAGATATTTAGTTACAGCATCAAATTGTATCGCCCGATTTTGCTATAATAATTACTCTTCTGAATTGCCTCCCACTGTACAAGTAAATTTAAACTTAGTATTCGCTTCAAAAACTAGTAAACAAAGTGGTTCTAACTAAACGTTCGTATTACGGCGGTTATAGCAGAATTAGCAGAAAAACACGTGCAAAATTCTCAGTAGCGTCCATTTGAGTCAGATGCGTTGTAACATTTCGTAAGCGACGCGCGACTCCGGATTCCGACCGATGAACACGGACCGAACGGTTTTGATACATTGTAATATTGTGTGTCTTTTATCACTGCCATTACTAGCTCTTGCATGCGACTTAGTTCGCGTAACTTTATAAAATATAGCCTATGTTACCTACTCTCTGATAATGTAACTTTCTAGAGGTGAGAGAATTTTTAAAATAGATTCATTAGTTTTTGAGTTTATTCGTTACAAAAAAAATACAAAAATACTTGACAAATCTTTTCTCTTTATAATATTAGTAAAGATTTTACTTTTGATGACTATATACCTGTATTGCCCATTCTTATTTTTTATGTTATGATTATTTTTTATGTCTACGATGCATGTTTATTACACACACATTCCCTGACCAAAGTATTGTAACAGCAATAAAATTAACCATGTCAGACAATCAACGCGGACGAAGTCGCGTGAATCAGCTAGTAGGCATATATACATATATCGTCTATGACTGTGCTTACGCTTGATAATAATTATTAACATAATTAAACATAAAATAACATGAAAATGTAATAATGACGTTAATTAGCATAAAACGCGAGTTTTATACGAAAAGGTCGCGGGTTCGAGGCACTGTTTTTACGTAACTCTTTTGACTGAGTATGTTTTTTTATTATACGGTTCAAGTACTACAAGTTTTTTAATGAAAATTCATGTAATGTTTGCTTAGTTAAACGCGGAGAGGATTTCCTAAATCAGACAGGAATAAACGGATTTATTTATTTAAAAACTGACAATGACGACTTGCAGATAGTAAAAAAAAATATATATTTTTAAGTAACATTTACTAACGTACATTTTTTATATACATATACACAAATTTTCATCGTTTATCAATCTTTCCAGTAGTGCTTTAGAAGTCGTTTTAGCGATTTGATTGCAAAACATTGTTATTTTACAAACCTTCCGTGAAAAATTATCCAACTGATGGTGAAAAGATAAGACTTAGTTCCAATGTTCGTAATATTGTTAAAAATTCGGCTTGGAAGTTTGGTCCCACAAGTTCTGACCCTACCTACGAAAAAGTGCCCGTTTGACCCGCTACTATTATACAGGTACAGTCAAATTAGCATTTAAGGGTGTAATAGCGGTTTCGCACAATTTTTTTTCATACAGTCGATATGAATACACTCGTAGGAAAAAATTATTAATTAAACCGACTCGAGTATTTCTTCAAAAACGTTTCCTTACTTGTATCAATCAATATGATTCGTTATAATAAAAATGTTTACTTGGTATTGTACAGACAGACCTAAGGTCTGTCACATTTAACTCTGTTTATCGATTGACTACTAATAATAGAACAGTAATAACGCTTGGTACAATTTCATAAGCGGAGCGGGCGACGACGGAATAATTATCAAGGGTGGTACAAAATTCTTGATACAACTTGAATATAATTTATTATTATATAATGTTTCATTTATTATTTATTCTGTTCTGTTCTGTTCTATTCTATTTTTTCTATTGGTGAAAGGATTTTTTAAATCAGATGAGTACATAGTTTCAAACATTACCTCGTACATACAAAATACGTTGACATTGAAAGTAAGATAAGAAGATAAAAGTAAGACAAGATTATTTAAATGATTACTGTAACTAAGTTAAGTTTGACTGATTAGTGTGAATAGGTACTGATTATTTAATTTATTGATTGATTATAATGCATTTATTTTAATTGTAATGATTGTTTATTAATATAAGGTTTCTATTCAACTATTCAAAAAAGAATTTAGTACACATTCGTCAGATTCCGCTTTCGTCAGATAACCAGTTGGACGTACGAACAAAAGAGGACAACTGCTCCTGAGGGATCATCAAAAAATAAAAATAAATATAACGCTGATCAAAATGTCACAGCAACAATTTTCAACGCTTCTTTTTATTTCAACAATTTCTTTTTATTTTTCAACGCGGACGAAGTCGCGGGCACCGACTAGTATCTCATGTTTCATTATATTTTTTGTGGTAATGCCAAATGTATATTAATTTCCATAAACATGTCTAAATGCCGCGTAAAAGGCACGAATCACCTCAAAAATGACGTCATCTGTTCTTTAGAAATATATGCTGGTATATACAGTGTGTTGTTTTAAATTTTTCTTACAGATGACGTCACTAATAAATGTTGTTTTTTAATAAAAAAAATATTTTATGCTGTCTAAATTACGCTGTCATATTTAAAAAGCAGACAAAACCGTAGGACACAGGTAAATTTTAATAATTAAAAACGAGAAAGAGTTTACTTGAAAATATTTATTAATTTTGATTTATATGCTCTGTTTTTATATGTATATGAATTATTTATTTCTCATATCGACAAACTATAACAGGTCTACACAGGGTTGTTTCACTATGAAGCAAGAGCAAATAAAATCAAATAGGGCAAAAAAAATACTCGAAAAAAACACGGTTTCTAATCTCCAAATTCTATATAAGCTAGGTATACTAATAACTTTTAGGATCCCACAAGCCAATGTGACCCTTATTGCAAAGGTGTAAAGTCGATACTGGCAAGTCATAACAGTGAGTGATTTTGCAGTTACACCCTTTTGTATTCATTAAGCTTTCAAAACTTGGTGAACAGTTGCGTACAACGATCGAATGGGTTTGATACTTGATACGTTTATGATAATTTTATTGTTTGCGACCAAGTTATAACGTTGCACCCGTCTTCGTCCGCGTAAGTTTATAAAATATAGCCTATAAATGACTCTACATGATATACTCATATATAAATTTATGATATATAATATACTCGCTGACAATGTAGCTCTCTATAGGTGAAAGATTTTTTAGAATCGTTAGTGTAGTTTTTGAGTTCATTCATTACAAACAAAAATACAAATCTTTTCTCTTTAAATAATTATATATGTAGGCTAACGTAATAGAGAGGCTATCGGATCTGTAGAGCTACATTCATACTAATATTTTAATTGTGAAAATAACTCTTCTATGTCTTTTCTTTTCTGTAAATTATGTGCACAAAATTTTTATCGTTTATGGCTGTTTCATTAGAAAACATTAAGTATATGGTTACGAAAACAAGCATACATAAAGCCACTTCAAATCTTGGTCAGTTAATTTTAAATATAAATTTAATTCTTATAAATTGAACGAAATCCCATTAAACACTTATGTAGATTATGGACTATGGTGCTGTATTGTTACGTAATTGTCAAAAGTGTTAAGACCATTCGTCCGCCGTAGACGACCCGACTCTCATCTTTCACTGCTTTCCGTCAGGGCCGAACTCTGACCACTTACCAGCATTTATTGTTTACCAAATATTGTCAAATTTAATTAGTGTCTCCAAATGGAAATTATGTCGTTCATTTAAATTCAGATTTTATTAAAAAATAAAGTTGGCCACGTCTGTTTGTTTTTCAAAAATAACAAAATATACAGATTATAACATATTTTTTAAATTCGTAATAATATCACTTACGATATTATGACCGTTTTGACTAATAAAAAGGACATTAAATTTCACATCAATATCAATACATAGTTACATACATATATAATTATATTTACATATACACTGGCTCTGCTTTACGGTTTCACCCGCCTCGGCTCCTTAGAATCATAGCGAGATGACGATTGAAGTACTACAACTATGGAATTTGCGTCACAAATGCCAAAGTTGTACATTATTGACATAATGTGATCGTAGTTGGTCGAAAATAAATTATTATTATTATTTCAATAATATCAATTGTATGACTGTTAAAATATGTTTCCTTAAAAAAGTTAAAAAAAATTACAAATAATCAGTAATCACTATAGATAAAATATTTGAATAATAATAATAATACGTAATGTGTAAAGTATGTCTCTGTACAACCCCCTCCCGCTGCCCCCTCGCCGCCATTTCGTGTTATTGAGAATTTATGTCGGTAAGGCCCGGTGCACACTATAAAATGTATATGAATATTTAAAATTAAATGTAGTTTTGTCTGTTTTTAAACACAAATCATTTCATTTTGTCATATATAAATGTGGATAATAATCTTGGTATGTCTTCTTAAATTAAATATTTACTTGAATTTATTTACAGATAATAAATAATAAATTCAGATGTAATTTTCGTAATAGAAAATATGAAAAAAACAAAATAGTGGCTTCGAATATAAAATTTCTTAACATATGAAAGGAAAATTTGTATGATTGATAAAATATAAATTTTAAATTAAAGTCTAGTTTTATATTATTAGTATCCTATACGACCGAATGGAGTCAGTATTTTGTTGTGTCAATTACTTGACTTGTCTCGCGATTGAAACTCAATAAAATAAAACATAAGCACGCCAGTAATTTAATATTTTAGAAATAACTTGATGGATCGACTTGAGCTTAAGCTACATCCCAATTTTTAATTTGTAATATGTATAGTAAGAATGATTCCATGCAAAAACTTTACTGACTTTTAGTCAGTAATTCCAATAATACTCACAAAAATGTCGCAAATACTGTACAATTACTAGATATGAAATTAATATCTAATTTTTAGTTAGCGTTTTGTTTTTAATGAAACAATATGTTATTTAAAACGTATTTCATTTATGTACATTTATTGGGAAATACGAGATCGGTATCAGCTTTACACAAATACTGTAACAAAACTATGTCCATTGCGTTGTGCACCTAGCCTTATCTCAGGGGCGTTGCACCGCATAGATCCAACGCGCTATCAATTCTGTACACACACAAACACACACTTGCGCGCTTTAGTGTGTGAGTGGCGTGCGTGTGTGCGTGTCACATGTGACTATATACAGGTGGATGATAAATAAATATTTTTTTATCTGTATCTTAACATTTTGTATTATTTATGAATTACGCTTATAAATAAACAGTGACTTTATTTTATAAAATGTATATACATATAGATACATATATATATACATATAGATAGATGAAATATAAGACAAAACGATTCACATATTATTTTATTTTATTAGTATGTAAATATTTATTACTCTTCGAAATTGTAATATTTAAATATTTTACTAAAAAAGTTTAACACAAGGCCCGAAAGTAGATCACGGCCACTCTTTGCGTTTCATTCAAGGCTGTTAAGATGAAATATTTTATTGTTATTTTATTTCCTCATAGACGCTGATAAAAACGACTACTTTTTTTATTTAAATATACTTTTATAATTACTGTACGGTATTTCACTGCAATCTATATAAATAAAAATCTGTGTGTATGTATGTTGCCTGTTTATTCAAAAATCGCTCAACCGATTCTGATTCGATTTTCACATATGGAGGAACCAATAAAGGAGGAAAGTTTGTGAAAAGGTAACAGACAGACAGGATGGATACTTTCACATTTGTAGTATTAATATGGGTATGGATGGAGTGTGGATAATATCTAATATCCATTCGCGTTTTATCTGTATTTAATTTATAGACAGGCTGACAGTTCACTTGATGGTAATGGCTACCCTACCCCTGCCTTATGCCTTATCCCTAATCCATAGAGGGTTTAAGGATAAGGCATAATTCAGGGGTGGGATAAGGTTAAATGTAGTTTAATTAAACTAATGGCATTGTCAAAATAAAACACACGCTGTATACATTCACCTTGTCGGCCAAACAAACGCACACATGTACACGTACACACTAAATACACACACAATTACACATTCATACTATTTCTATATAGAATTGTGTATACATACACATATACACATACGGTACAATATGTCAATATATTTACATACCTTTACAACTCACATAAAATGTAATTGTATTCTTAAATCGAATGTTTTTTTTTCACCTGCTTTTAAAATATAGACTTTAGAACTAGTTGTGCAACGCGGTTTCGCTCGTAACAGCCGTTTGGAATATTAAATTTTCATGGTCCTTAGTGATGTTTACAAGCACACACAAAATGTTTTTATAAACATACGCGTAATACATTTAAAAATAATAAATACAATCAATACTAATAACTGTAATTGTATGTCGTGTATGTTCCTCCATAACTCTAAAACGAATTAACCGATTTTCATGAAACTTGGTAGATAAACATTTAGACGTACAGGTCACGTAGGCGCCAGCTAGTATAGGTAATATAAACTTCTATATGTACATCTATCTATATTGTATGTACATAATACATCTGATTATGTTGATAATTATATGTATGCATCATAATCAGATGCATAAAGACTAACTAGTGCTCGCGACTTCATCCACTTTGCCAGGCGTTAGTTTTTTATTTTACTTTAGATGATCCCTCGGGACCAGTACTTTTTATGTCCTTTCCTATATGCATGCAATTTTTCAAGATGATTTGTTGAGTAGTTGAGGTGTGAAAACAGACAGGCAGATATAGTTACTTTCTTTATAATATAGGTATTGGTATGGATAAATAATAATAATAATAATAATACCAAGAACTAAGAACAGATAACTATAGATAACTAAGAACATTAAAACAAACCTCAAAGGAAATGGAGCGATTCGCCTCTTGAAAAAGAGATAACCAAGTGAAAGCACTAAGTTGGCATTTTTTTTTCTTCAATATCTAGACATGAAAGTTTAAGCCCTAATTGGAATTACGTATTTAAGCACAAAATCGTTTAGAATTTGCAGAATAACGCGAGCGGCGGGTTGCTTACTTATTTGAAAGCAATTTTAGTTGAACCCCCCTTCATTTAGAATGAGACAGGGACGGACTCTGTCTGTTCTTTTGATTTTGTCAATTTCGCACTGCTACATACTAATTGCTATAATAATTGTGTCGTTTCCATAAGAACTTTTACTATGGCGCCATTCCTTTATTACGTACTAGCCGACGCCGATTGATTGATGACGATAAATAAATAGATAAATATCTGCACGCATTCTACACAGCGCCATCTAGTTCCACACTAAGCAACTAATGCTTGTATTATAGATACCAGACAGTTGATATACTACATACATTACTTTTTTTTTTGCAAATACAATGTTATAAATAAAAAAACATCCATGACTCAGGTACAAAGGTAAAACATAAAACATTTGTACATAGCGGGATTCGAACCCTCGCGACCGTTTGATTAACAACTAGGGTTACTAGCCAGTAGCCACTAGACCAAACGTGATTATAACATTACGTATTATTATTTAAATTACAAATAATAACATATTGTTGTCTTATTTTGATTACCAATTAAGAATTTTTCAATACATTAAGTTTATTTTCTTCTAAAATATAAAACAGAATGGGTGAAATTCCTATTATTTTATTTCTTTTTTGAAAGTTTTTGGACTTAGGACGAGATGCCACGTCGGGTCTTTTAATACTATTATTTAATAATAATCTTAATAATAGAAATGAAATTGTTTTGTTTTAAATGAAACAATGTAATGTTTTTAATATATGTATCTCGGCGCCCGATCTGAGTGCGTCCCTGCTCTCTGCCCCCTCAAATAACCGTGGAGTAATTCACCAGGGCCGCAGTTATTAGCTCATCTACACTAATATTATAAAGAGGAAAGATTTGATTGTTTGTTTGTTTGTATTGAATAGGCTCCGAAACTACTGGACCGATTTGAAAATTCTTTTACCATTAGAAGCCTACATTATCTGTGATGAACATAGGCTACTTGGGGAACATAGGGAAAATGCTTCATTCCTACGGGACAACGGGTAATAGGACAACGGGTAGTAAGAATTATCCTTCCGTAACTACTTATCTTTTTCACATAATTTCTAACCGGCTCATGAAATTTTATATGGCTATTTCGATAATTTCCTGGATGATTTAAAAATACAATTGGACCTGGTAGGTGGCGCTGCTGTTGGTATGTCAACTACTAAACATCTTGATCGATTGGGTTGAAATTTTGTATGTGTACTCCATGGTTTCACAGGCACGAATGTATTATTTATTTATTTATCTATATTTTATAAATATTTTATATTTCATAAAGTGACGCGGACGAAGTCGCGTGCAACAGCTAGTATTGTTATATACTAGCTGGTGTCCGCGACTTCGCCCGCGACATTTTGTAAATTATGTACTAAAACCTTTCTCGAAAACCACTCTATCCAATGGTGGAAACAGCATGAAACTCGATGCAGTAGTTTTTGAGTTTATCGCGAACAGAGAGACATACAGACAGACGCGGCGGATAGGATTTTGTATGTAAAGAAGACATTAGTATTTTTATTCTTGTTTCTATTTTAAAACATAAAACTCTCCAAAATTGACTCACGATTCTCTACATTATTAACACAAAATATAATCTGAAACAATTCTAAAAACCTAGCATTAATTTATTATAATATCTAAAAGTAAATCCTATTTTTGTATTCATTTACAATTCGGCCCTGTTCTTTAATTTCTACGCCTACCTTTTACCGGTCGAGTCTGTTATTGATTTCATTTTTATTATTTACTCTATTTTTTTGTTACATTGTGGCTGACAGTCGGACAGTTCTTTTAACTGGGCACTTGAATAACTGCAGTGCAAATAGTAGCCGCAAATAGCCATTGTATGCGTATGACAATAATTTGGTTTTTATTTTGTACTAGCTGGTGCTCGCGACTTCGTCCGCGTTGAAAAGTATAAAACGCCATCTACCGTGGAATATCACCAAGCAGTTGTCATGTTAGTCGTTTCACCCATCGATTAATACATCTGCGAGGTTTCACCTAATTTGGATAGATGGCGCTATCTCCCGGGCCAAGACGCTAGTATTTACTTTTATTTTAGATTTCCCGTAGAAATGAAGCATTTTCTCGCGGTAAAAAGTAGCCAATGTACATCACAGATAATGTCGGCTTCTAATGGTAAAAGAATTTTTCAAATCGGTCCACTAGTTTCGGAGCCTATTCTATACAAACAAACATATATAAAGTATTATACATATATAAAATTTTATTAAAAATTAATATAAATTGTTTTATAGACGTACGCAAAAACAAGTTACTATTTAAAAAAAAAATCGTGTTCTTTGTAATTATTATAATAATCAAACAGAGTCCGACCCTGTTTGTTTATTCCCCTTAGTATTAAACTCTTAGCAATTTGCCAGGACTGCACTCGCACTATTAAAAAATATACAAGTATCTATAATAACAATAATATTTATGTCTTTTTGTGTGAAATCCTCTTACCACTTTTCATATTTCTCTCTATGATTTTGCAGTACCTAGTAAATTTTTAGATAGCCTTGATTTTATGCTAGGTAGCATTTATAATATCTTTCGCATTTATAATATTAGTACGGATGGTACGGATTACTATCTACGGATTTCAAGCAGTGTGGCAGGTGTAACTATATTTCTTTGAAGTGCTCGCCATAAATGACGAAGTGGTGGTGCGATCCGAAGCAGGTCTTCGGTGGTAGACCTGCTTAGGGATAAATTTTGTAGTGCTTAATAAGTTTTCAGATAGTATGAAATGCTCTTGTTTATATAACCCAATATGGTTTGGTCGTTTCCAGGACGAAGTGCTCGCCATAAATGATAAGGTGGTCGTGCGAGCGGAGGACCTGCTCAGCTGGACATGCGACGGGTCCGACTGGCGATGGGGCTTGAGGGCCGTGTGGCGCGGCGCCTGCACAGCGCCCGCCGACCCTCGGACTACGCAGCCTCTCCACCACACCAAGCTAGACTTCGCCGATGTGGAAAAGGAGAAGAACGCCATAGGTAAGCACGGCCAGCATTTTCTTAACCCTTTAGTTGCCCACATAACGCGACGTCGCGTGAAGCTGTAATGTGATAAGAACGCCGTAGGTGAGCAAAGAGCATAGCCTGAATTTTAAGACATTAATTGCCACATAACGCGACGTCGCGTGAAGCTGTGACGTGAGAAGAACGCCGTAGGTGAGCAATAATGAGCACAGCCTGGATTTTAACACGTTAATTGCCACATAACGCGACGTCGCGTGAAGCTGTGACGTGAGAAGAACGCCGTAGGTGAGCAATGAGCATAGCCTGAATTTTGACACGTTAATTGCCACATAGCGCGACGTCGCGTGAAACGGCCTATTGTGATGTGAGAAGAACGCCATAGCTGAGCAATGAGCAAAGTCTTGGTGAAAACACAAGTATGCAGTTTAGTCGTGAGAGTTAAACTGAGTCCTTAATGGGTCCGTTCCGCTCGCGGTTTGAACCGGGCTTTACAGTTATAAAATGTAAATTTTCTCACGCATTTTATAATAAAGCGGTAGCAGCCACTTCTAAAAATGTCTAAAATGTTTCAAACTACGAATATATATTTATAATGAATACGTTCACAGTGGACCCCGAGAGCCCCGGAGTGGTGGTATTCTCTTACCCAAGATACTGCCGGTATCGCGCTCTGCTCTCACGGCTGGAGGGCATCCAGGCCGACTGGTTGAGGGACTCGCTGGTCGCAGCGTTAGGAGGTTACGCAGCACCCACCAAAAACACTAGGATACTCTACTGTAAGGTAAGACTCCATCTCTATGAGGCAAATTCGCCTATAGCTGACGCGGAGGACGCCAAGAGGTTTAGTCTGTCTGTCCCCGGGCCGGTGGGTATCCATGATGGATTCCTCTTGTAAAATAATAAGAGCTGGCACACACTAGGCGTTTTGAAGCGCGCTCTTTTTAGAACTATGAAGTTCTTAGAGCGAGTTCCTTAGCGCCTAGTGTGTACCAGCTCTAAGTGTATGTGGGGTAGTTCTTTGATGTGAATACCTACGTCCTGCGTGTTTAAATTGCTTCCATAGGGATAGGGGATCGAGAAAAGTGATGATAACAAAATCGGGGGATAGAGTTTTGAGAATATTTTTTTAATATTCATAGTAGGGTCCGACGTAATGCTTGAAAGAACTGTTTATTAAAGAAACTGCAAAAATATTGAGCAGTTTGGGTCGCCTATGGCCTATAGTCACAAGGTCGCTAAGATTTGATTACTATCAAAACTTAGCTCCGATATTCAGCCGTCACAAAACCCTTCATGTCCCCAAACTGCGACATGAAGAAAAGGACCTTAAATATCGTAAGATTTTGCTGCAAGAAGACTTTGTTATTTTTGAAAGTTAGTAATTATGCATTCGAAGATTTTCTAAAAATTACATCGTAGTTGGCAATAACTAAATATTCTTGAAATTTGAATCAAACATTTTACGTTATTCCTTTTATTTTAAGATACTATGTTATTAATTTTTAGAAAATCTTTGAACCCAGTCTTATTAACTTTTAAAAATAAAGTCTTGTTTCAGCAAAATATCCTATCTACGATATATAAGGTATGTCATTATGTCCCTTCATTATGTCGCATAGTCTTGGAACACCCGGTATAAATAGTCCTACGATTAAACTCCAGGACACTTTCGAATATCCGGAGCTGGAGGGCAACGAGTTCGTGTGCAACCATTTGGCGCCCAAACTGAAGGGCAGGCCTCGGGGCAGACGGCGTCGCAGAGCCCGCTCCAGGTCTCACAGCCCCTCGTCCAGGTCCAGCGACAGCGACGTCAAGGAGGACATCAAGGAGATGCCCAGGGTCACGGTCGGTGTACTTGGCCTCTTGCAATTTTCATTTTTTACCAAGGTGGAGACGTAAAATGAAGAGTAACGTAAAATGAAAAAAATAGACGAAGCAATATTGCTTTGAGTTCACAAAAAAAAAATTAGAACAAGAAGAATTTGATTTTTATTGAAAATAATTAAGAAAATTGATCATCGATGAACGCATTATGAATTCTGCCAATTTTATTTTATACTAGCTGTTTTGTCGCGCGACTTCGTCCGCATAACTTTATAAAATATAACACATTCGTGTCTGTGAAACCATGGACATGGAAATACACATACAAAATTTCAACCTTTAGTAGTCAAGCCGTTTAGTAGTTGACATACCGACAGCAGCGCCACCTACCGGGTCCAATTGTATTTTTAAATCATCCAACAAACCATCGAAATATAGCCATATAAAATTTCAACCCAATCGGTTCAGCCGTTTAGAAGTTATGTGAAAAAGATAAGTACGGAAGTATAATTCTTACTACCCGTTTTCCCGTAGGAATGAAGCATTTTCCCGCGGTAAAAAGTAGCCTATGTTCATCGCGGATAATGTCGGCTTCTAATGGTAAAAGAATTTTTCAAATCGGTCCACTAGTTTCGGAGCCTATTCAATACAAACAATCAAATCTTTCCTCTTTATAATATTAGTATAGTATAAATAGCCTGTGTTACTCGCTGATAATATAGCTTCTACTAAATTTGAACTCGGTCATTGCAGACCTCCCGGCGACTTTCCCTCCGCAACGGCGCCCCAGAACGGGAGAGAAAAAGCGAGGAGGATGAGGAGGAGGGCCTGAAGAAGTCGGAGACGACATTCGAAGACAGAGCATTCCTGCAGCAGCTCAAGAACTTCTACAAGGAGAGGAACGAGAGCGTCAAGATAGTCAATTCTTTAAATGGTAACATTTTTTTCCCCTATCATCGTCATTTTTCAACCAATTTCAAAAAGGTGGAAGTTCAAGTTTATTTCAAGTATGTGTTGTTCAAGTTTATTTTAAGGATGTTTTGTTCAAGTTTAAAGTAAAAAAAAAATACTTTATATAATCCGAATTCCGTATTAAAATGATTTTAATTGTAAAAGGCGCCCTTTTACAATTGTTGCAGTGTCACTGCGTCGTCTGTACACGAGCGTTGTGAGTCGCGGGGGATACGAAGCCGTGTGCAGACACAAGCTGTGGCGGTCTCTGCACACAACTCACCCCTCGTCGCCACCCCTAGCTCTGCCCACCCCCGACCAGCCCGCGAGAGCGCGGAGGGTATACGAGAGGTAGGTTATATTACCCCACAAAGCTAAATAATACTTTACGAGAGATAGAGGCTGCCCCCTAAAAATCATGTACGAGAGGTAACATTACCCCATAAAAATGCTGCACGAGATAGATGATTTTACCCCATAAAGATCCAGTATAAGGGGGTAACATTACCCCATAAAAATGCTGCACGAGATAGATGATTTTACCCCATAAAGATCCAGTATAAGGGGGTAACATTACCCCATAAAATGCTGCACGAGATAGATGATTTTACCCCATAAAGATCCAGTATAAGAGGGTAATGTTACCCCATAAAAAGCTGTACGAGATGTAGACGATTTTACCCCATAAAAAATGATATACAAAATGTAGGTGATTACCCTACATTATAGATGAGTAGGAGTAGGATTTTTTTACCCCATAAAAAATGATGTACAAGATGTAGGTGATTACCCTACATTATAGATGAGTAGAAGTAGGATTTTTTACCCCATAAAAAATCCTGTACGAGAAGAGAAGAAGTAAAAACAATCATGTGTATAGGTCTAACGTTACTAATAGCGTTCAGGAATAAAGCTCTCCGAATAAGATCTATTTTTTTTGGATGTCATCTGAAACAGGAAAAAATGCAAACGTTCTGCGAATCCTCATGGTCAATTAGTAACGGAAGTGATGTGGATAATAAAACATATGGGTCTTCTGACCCAACAGCCAGAACCCTCATATAATGAAACTAAACATTTTTAATTTGGCTAAAATCTTTTTTATTTCACCATAGATATAGGATACTTTTTAGAAAAATTTTTAGGTTCCTGTCGGATTTTCAATGTTCATTCGACGGTGACTGCTCCTGTTATTATAAGTGATAACATAGGATAATGGAGTAATAAAAATAAATTACTAAGTCTAGAATGGCTTCTATCAACTCGGTGAACATTTAAAATTACAGATACCTCCTACCGTTCGAAACTTACGAGAGGCGAAACGGACTCAAACTGAAAATATCCAACGGAAGAACAGAACCCACGACCATAGACACGATAGACGTGACAGATTCCCCATTGCGCGAGGATACCTCAAACACACTAGACATAAAACACAATAGGCTCAGAACGCCTAGTCCTAAACTGGAAAAGGAATTGAGCATAGACCAAGAGACTGGCGAGCCGCAAAAGGATGATCTGAACATCATAGTGAAACCGGCCGAAGAATTGAACAGGGAATTTCTCGAGTCTCTGCCCAAGGAGGATGAGAAATTCAAGTTAACCATAAAGCCAGTAGAGCAATTGATAGACAATAATGTGACGAGCATAATTAGTTTTCTACAGAACGTCGATGTGGTGAAATTGTTTGAGGACAATTGTGTTTTGATTAACGAATTAGTGGTTAAACATAATTTGACGGACTCTAGTAAAGTGATAGACGAAGTTGGGAGGCAACAGGTCAGCGATGCGAGTGCCATGTTTTTGAAGGAGTTAGCGCAGAAGTTGAATCTAGGTAAGATTTATTTACATAAAAATGTAATATGATATGTATCGAATGTCATGTATTTATCTATTACATAGATTTTGTTTTTTAAGTTTTCCAATTTCCACCAGCTTACCAATTCCATACGACGTAATTCCATGATTACTCATTAGTTATTGATCGTAGCAATACATAACTTTTTTATAAGACAGAACAGATATGAAGGTTTGCATCGAAACATAAAAAAAAACTAAAATTTATTTTATCTCTACTTACTATAATACTATTTAATTTCTAAATTGTGAGGAATTTGTCACATTTTTGCAGGTTGAAATCTTTTAATTACTGACTAAAAGCCAATAATGTTTTTCAATGAAAACATCCTTATATTTAAAATTGTGACATCAATAGTTTTGTCATCTATAAAGGTTTTTTCTAAAATATCTGAGTTACTGGGGTATCTTTGTCTAGTTGAATGAGTGCCCGGAATATGTTGTTTTGTAGGTCTTTGGTTATTTGCATTATATTAAGTTAAGATAACAAATTCTCCCTACCTATCCCAATAGGTAACAATTCAGGGATAGGTAACAATACCTATCCCTGAATTTCCACGCTTGGAAAAGCCATTTACTATTGACTAAGAAAAATTACCATCTTAGTCATTTACTAGCTAGCGCGTGCGACTTCGTCCTCGTTGAAAAAACTGAAAAAAGTAGCCTATTCTGTGTCCCGTACGTCTAAATGTTTATCTACCAAGTTTCATTAAAATCAGTAAATTCGTTTTTAAGTTATAGAGGAACATACGTACATACATACAATACCTACACTTACAGATTTATTATTAGTATTGATGATCATTAGGATTTCGAAAACTATGAGGGCTTTTATAACAGCCCACATTTCAAAGCCTGTCGAAAGTTTAATACCCGTCGTCAACTAAAAAATAGGCAACGCCTAAACTGATCTTCTTAAATTATAGCTAAAAACTCTTTCTATCACGTCAGTTTTCACACAAAAAACGGGTCCATTTGATCCGTCAGTATCAAAACGGGTCCATCCGTTAGGGAGCTAATAAAACATACCTCTCTTTTACGTAGGGTTTTAAAAAAAGGATAAAACTTTGTTTTAAATACATGAAAAATTAACAATAACAACACAGTCACGTTTGTAATATGTTGTGAAACAATTAGTTACTACATTGAAAAAAAAACTTACAGGTAATACTGAATATGGGCAGCAATTAGGTGTAAGTGAAACGCAAAGGCAGACGTTGGTCGGTGAGGGGCAACTCGGGCAGGCGCCGAGCAGCGAGGGGCAAGGGCAGCTAGGGGCACTACAGTCACTATCAACATTAGGCGATAAATATGCAGTCAACGGACACACGTCTGTCTCTGTGTCCACACACACCAATACCGAGCAGGTAATCCTTTTTTGTTATCTCATACATATATTAACTATATTCATTTTAGCTGCATTTTTTGGTGAGTTTAAAATTTTAATTTAGTTATTTATTTAATACTAGCGACTCGGTCCCGGCTTTGCCCGGGGTGCATTTTTTTCCGTAAAAACCATCCCCGATTATCCCTCTACCTCTATCCATGATGAAGACAGAATTAAATCTCGAGTTTTGCACTTTAGGGATTCATTTTTTATTTATAAAGAAGAAAATATTAATTACATGAATATTTGAATGTTGTTTGCGTTCATAGCTATTTCGATCATAAAAAAAGGAGACCGTTATGGGATTTAAAGCATACATAATTTTGTATTTGTTCCTATGTTATTGTTGAATTAAGTGCTGTGACTTTGTTTTAATAAAAATAAATTTAAATGGTTTAAAACTCCCAAGTCTATTAAGGGTTCACGTAGTTTAAAAGGTGTGATTTACTTACACATCTTATATCAATATTTGTATAGGATTTCTACATTATTATTCATAGGAATGGAAACGACACATTTGGTCTAATGGCTAGTAACCCTAGTTGTTAACCAAATGGTAGCGGGTTCGAACCCCGCGAGGGTACCAGAGTCATGGATGGTATCCATAATACTAGAATTAGTTGCTTATAGTGGAACTGGATGGTGCTGTGTGAAATGTATTATTTTTTATTTATTCACTGCAGTAAAATTGATACTTACAGTGTCTGTAGTAAACATTGTGTGATTGTAGAAGGTGCGTCCGGCCGGCCGTAGTTCGCTACGAGCCGTGAGGGTAAAACCGACTAGACAGCCACACGCACAAACACGTAAGTCGTTTTTACTTTATTCATTAGAAGTAAGATAGTAATTATAATATCTTTCACATTCGAAAGCTACTTGGCGTTTAAGTGTTTGAAGTTTCAGTACGATAATAGTCACAATTCTACCAGAACATAAGAATGCATTAGATGACTTCGTAAATTATATGTATATTAAAACCTTCCTCGAGAACCACTCTATCCATTGGTGAAAACAGCACGAAAATCGGTGCACTAGTTTTTGAGTTTATCGCGAACAGACAGACAGACAGACAAGTCGGAAGACTTTGTATTATAATATGTATATATGTATAAGGATGATAGCACACATATATTTGACATAAGAATTCAAATTCAATTTAAGTTAAGAATCCTACTAATATTATAATGCGAAAGCTTGTATGTGTGGATGTTTGTTACTCAATTATACGCAAAAACTGCTGAACGGAATTGGATGAAATTTGGCACAGACAGTAAGCCTATTGTCTAGATTAATGTGTAGGATCCTAGAAAAAAGTTAGGTTCCCGAGGGATTCCCGCGTATGAAATCGCGAACATAGCTAAATTCATAATATACATAGTCATTGCTATGCTATGTTACATATTAGTGTTATTTACCCATACTCCATACATATAAGTGTATGTTTGTAATATCAAAATAACTGATTTTTACTTTACTAAACGTATATTGCGGTACTTAATTGCAACAAATTTTAAAATTCATGTCTATGTTTGTTGCGGCTAATCTACGAAACGACTGGACCGATTTTGACTAGGCTTTCAATGGCGTTCTCAAAGAAATCCTTACAAATTGGTGTTAGAAGATGTGCCTCGTTTGACAAAATGCAGAAAAAGCTGCACACATATGAGTGTAAAAATATATAATAAAATACGCAATGATATCAAACTTCTGCCTTTGAAACAATTTAAAAGACTTCTAACATTATGGCATAAGGAAAAATTATAGTGTTGACGAATTTCTCCAGTTTAGGTGACATCTGAGCATTTCTGTTTTTGTTTTCTTATTTTTATGTGACATGTAATCAATGTAATCGAATTTTATTATGAGTAACAAATAATTTATTGACATCTTGCTCTTACTTAATTATAATCGCGTTGTTAATATTTTGCATGCCTATGTAAGAAAAGCGAAACATGATGTTACTTTACTCTCTGTAACACCTTTAGTACCATGTTTTAGGCAAATAAATGATATTATTATTATAGCTGACGTTATAAGGAGTAACTTGGGCTGTTTTTATTTCAGTGAAATGGGAAATAAAAATTACTATAAATAAGTATTGTAATAAAAATGACCGACACGGTGTGGGGTAAACCGGGCATCTAACTGTAGCTAGGTTTACCCCATGAAGGATATTCAATTCATTGAAGAAAATGTCTTTAACTCACAGCTCCCATTCCTCCAGTGCGGTCCGACAGTTCGGGATCTCCTCCCAGCGTACCCCCACTCAATAATTTCGGGATCCACCGTCCACCATCGCAGCCGACGACACAAAATAACAACAGTGACGATGAAATTGTCGAGGTTAGTGCACATTTTTATGTAATTTACAGGGAACGGTCATCTTGACGGCAAATGGCTACCTTAAAATGGTAACCTTTTAACAGGTTTAACAGGTTTGTCACACGAGGAAATTCAGCAAAAATACGTTGTCGCTTCTTATGGAAGAATGGGCAAGGGGAATAGTTAATGCACATTAGCTAAGCAATAGCTAATGTTTTTTTTTATGTTATGGTCGACAGACAGGCTGACAGTCCACTTGATGGTAGGTGGCTACCGTCGCCTATAACACAAGCAACGCCATAAGTGCTACAAGTGCGCTGCCGACAATACAAGGATTAAGGATAAGGGAGGGATGGGGGGGTAATGGGCTCTGGCATCCCTTACTCACTCACCGAAACACAACAGCACATAATGCTGTTATTTCACGGTGGTTTTCTGTAAGGTGGTGGTTACTGCCGCCAGACGGGCTGCCCAAATGACTGCGAAACGCACACTAATAGCTAATGTGAGATGGGGAATCCATTGATTTATTATATAACATTAAAATTCATCTAAAAAAAAATACTCCACAAATTTGGCAGGAGAAAAGTCTTCTATTAATGTGACAGAGGTGAATTGAACACTATAAATATATTAATTAATATTTTGTTTTAAATTAGGTCATTTTTCGGACTTGTCTCTAGGTAATAAGTAAACAAAAGTCTAACTTTCCATCTGACTTACTAGTGACCAGCTCCCGACTTCGCCCGGGGAGCATTTTATATATTCTAATGGAAATGTTTTATCAAAATCGGTTCAGTAGTTAGGATATCATCGCTCACTAACACGTGATACGAAATTTTTATTAGATAACAATCATGCATGTCAAAGTGGATTCAAATTTTTATTATTTATCTAACGTAAAGTATAAAAATCAATACTGATCCAAAAAAATCTTTATTATTTAGTAGCCATATTCTAGCTAGAAATAGCAAAACTATATTTAAGTATATATTAAAACTTGCAGGTACCATACAAACCGAAAACACCAGAAATAATCGACCTCGACGAATACCCAGAAAGTCCGCAAGGGGTCAAGAAGAAAAAGTTGGACATTTTAAAGGAGAGAGGTCTAGAGGTGACCGCCATACCGACCGCCCCAGCTTGGGGCACGATTCCCCCCGTAATAAACCCGATTGCCCCACTCATCCCCAGCCAAATGATACTCAACCCCGCTGTGCAACATCAGATAATGACACAGGCGCAACTGTTTCAAATGTACAACATCATACCGCCGAATTACGCGAACGGAATCCAACCGCCTAAAGTGATACAAGCGACCAGCGCTTTCGGTTCGTCCGGTCCCGAGAAGACAGTTTACGGGAACCCAAAAGATCCATTCATGCCCCCACCCCACGTGCTACTCGGTACCCCAATAAAGCCGTTGAGAACTGTACAAACTACCCCAACACCGCCCCAGGACATACTAGACTTGACGTGCAAAAACGCAAACGAATCCCCACAAAAGCCGGCAGTCGAAATAGTCAGGATCCCAACGGTGCCCTCACCAAAAACTCCAACACCACAGAATCTATCGAAAAATTACACATTGATCGATGGTAAAGCGGTGGTCGGATCGAATTTAGAAATAACACTAGTTAATCCAAAAAATCAAACCCCACCCAAGAATAGGCAACCGCAAAAGCGTTCGTCCAATGGGAAGTTTGTGTCCGCAAAAACCCCAACCCCGCCAAAAGATTACCCCAAGCCCTGTGCCGCCCCTACCCCGCCGAAAAAGCCGCCGATAATCGTGCCCAACTATCAAATAAACAGGGACGACGTGTCGCCAACAAGCTCGACCGGTTCCAGAGATTCTCAAAGTTCAAGTTTTATGAAAAATCAAAATAGTCTAGCCCAAATGATGGACATGCAAAAAAGTGCAGTGCCAAGTTTGAACCCGTTCATAGATCCGATTTATATGAGCGCCCTTTACAGCAGTCTAGCGGGTCAAGTGGACCAAAGACAACTAGCGGTCTACAGGGACCTGATGGCTAACCAAGTTAGGGGTTACTCGGGCTTGTTGAATATGGGGGTAGCGACGCCTACAACGAAAAATTAAAAAAAAAAAATCTAGTCTAGATTTTAAATATTGTGATAAAGTAAGACTCGAGCGACGGGTGGTACCAAAAATTTTTTTTTGTCTATAATCTGTTGTGTAAATTTTATTTGAAAAATTAAAAATAAAGTGGATTTTGATACTATTTTTGAAGTGACGGTAATTTGAGAGCAAAATTAAGAGCTAACTCAAAAACTTTTGTATAAATGATTCAATATAAAAGAGCTTTTTCTTTTGATTGTTAAGAAAATATGTATCGCTCGTCGTTTTAATAAAATGTTTGTGACAGTTAATTTTTTTTTTTCAAAGGAGTTTATATGTATTTTATTTTTCCTCGAATTCTTTTTTTTTAATTAAATTGCGCACTTTGTTCGTTTAATTGAGGGGTACTTTTAACTTTGCCAACATTTGTAAAATAAATTCAAATTTCAATGCTTCACAGACAGAACTAGTTATAAATAATTATTTATAACTAGTTTAAACTATATATAAAACCCCATTCTTTACGAAATGCAGGAAAAAAATTGATTTTTTTCACAAATATTAATGTTAGGCAGACTTGCCCCTGGTGTCCTCTCGCTTTTATAAAAGATTTTGTATAAAAAGTTTAAAATTTAAATACAAAAATTTAGTTTTCTTTTTAATATTATCTCGAAACGCTTTTTTTCAATATATTTTAACTGTCAGCAAACACAGTGAGTCCATAGTCTCGCCATTTTGATCTCTCAAATGTTTTTTTTAACGAAAAATGGGAACAATGTCGAAGGTTTTGTAAATATTGCGTTTAGTGATTGTTTTTAGTTGATAAGTAATCGTATTGTTTTTAGTTCGTAAGGTGAAAAAATGGTATTTGCATCGTGTGTGTTGTGTATATATGTATATGTTTCGGCATTTTGTGGACAGAAAACACGCTGTGCTAAATAAACTATAATGAAAATAAATTTATTCGTTTTATTTGATAACTATTTATTTATTTATTTACAATTTTAACGGCTAATATATAAAATAACATCTAAAATGTTAACAATAAAAACCACTAAGGTTTAATCTCGTGTTATCATTTGTAAGAAGACGTGAGTGGATGAAGGTGGTATGTCGCATAATTCCAATTTTGAATAAATCGAGGTTAAAGTTTTACTTTACTTTTTGACTATTTTTGAGATAAGTCGCCACGGAACTGATTTTTGTACTAAATTATGATGAAAAGTTGTGTAAACAACCTAAAATATTAATGGTATGATAGCAATTAAACACTTCTATTATTTAATTTAATGAAAAAGTGAACATAGCTCTCTCTTCCATTGACAAAAGTAAACTTTTCTGCATTCTTTGCTTTTTAAAATTAACTGTACATAAAACCTTTTTCTTCAACCTTTTAATTTTCCAAAAATGTCTCAAATCGACTATCTTAAGGTCTGTAATCATTCATAAAGACATACCTTCATCAACGCAAAAAAACGAAAAAAACTTAAAAATGCGACATAACACGTTCATCCACTCACGTCTTGAATTATTAATAAATCAATTATATATACAATTTAAAAAATATTGCTTTAACTTAGATTATGTAACAATATATTTTAATCGATATATTGTTACTTAGATCTGAAGGATTTTATGCAGCATTTAACGACACGTTTGGTCTAGTAACCCTAGCTATTAGCTGTAGCAACCCCAAACGGTTGCGGGTTCGAATTTGCCCCGCTATAGTAGGGACAGTATCTCGCTGCAGGCGCGGCAATAAAACGTGCGAGTAGAGCGGAGTACAGGGGCGCTCTCTTACTCTTATAGGCCTTATGGGAACCAGGGGCCCTAGACAAAGTGACAAAACGATAACGAAGTTCGAAAACAATAAAATGTATGGGATTGACATAAGCCTTCGTTAAATCACGTGATGCTTCCCATACATTTTAACGGTAACGAACTTCGTTATCGTTTTCGATTGTTACTTTGTCTAAGGCCCCTGTAGTGATTAACAAGCGTTCGTGTCGATAATTTTACAGAAGTTTAAAATTTTATAAAATATTTATGCATTTACCAATAATAAATTAAAAGTCGTCTTCAGAATCGAAATCGTCATCGTTAGAATCATCATTTACATTTATTATAAATGATTTCGCTAAGTGTGATTTGCCGCTAAGTGCCGCCCGGCGCCCCGTATTCATCTCAGTTTAGTAGTTTTACCTACTTTTACGGACCTCGACGAGTTCATCGATAACTTTTGCCTGCACGTGCACATTACTATGCAAGAAATAATTTATGACTTGACCTGCAGCGAGATACTGTCCCTACTTTAGGGGCAAATGTTTATGTGTCAACATTTTACCTTTGCACCTGAGTCGTGGGTGTTTTGCATTTATAAATATGTATGTATTTACAAAAAAGAGTAATGTACGTATTATATAAACTGTCTGGTATCAATAATACAAGCATTAGTTGCTTAGTGTGGAACTAGATGGCGCTGTAGGGAATGTAAAAAATGTTTAAAAGTATAAAATTTTGGTAAAACTATAAAACATTTACCAATTATTCGCTTGGTTTTGTACGAGGTTTTTAATGCAAATAAACATTATACGAGTAAATTTGTCGTATATATATATATGGACACGACAATAATTGTCGGGTAAATCCGACTCTGGCGTTTGAAGGGTAAAAGTGGCCCTATTATAATAGTGTGTGATCCCATACTTCTAGCTGTTTTCCGAAAACGAAATGTGATCCATGACAAAAATAAAACACACGAATATTGTTCTGAAGGGATTTATTTTCACAAATTGCTTATATTAACATATTTTTTATATATTTAGGCCAAATCTGGAGCCCAAAGTTTGAAAGTTCTGTCGTGAGAACATGTCGCTATATACTTGTTGTCGAACGATATATCTGCGCTCATTACCTGAAGAAAGAAAATTTTAATTCTATACTAGCTGGCGCCCGCGACTTCGTCCGCGTTGAAAAAGAAAAAGTAGGCTATCCTGTGTCCCGTACGTCTAAATGTTTATCTACCAAGTTTCATGAAAATCAGTTAATTCGTTTAAGGGCCTATTTCACAAAGTACAATTAAAGTGTTTATTAGTTGCTTTTCAAGTAACGCTATTGGGCGAGTAAATGTTACGAGTATCTTGTTTCAATTTCACAAACCAAATCAAGGCTTCGAGTGACAACTTATACATTAAATGAATGTCATAGCAAATTAGACGTTCATTCGTTCAATAATACGTCAAATGTGTTGTCAATTTCGTTATTTATTTCAATTCGTAAATTTTCATCTCGCGTTGCATTTGTATTATAAATTAAAATAAAATGGATAAAACTAAAAGAGAGCGAAGTGCAAATTTTACCTTACAGGAGAAGAGAGATTTATTAATATCCCTGATACAAAAATACCAAAATTAGAAAACAAACAAAGCGATGTTTCCACATGGAAGAAAAAAAGAAGCCTCTTGGGAAAGCATAAAAAACGAATTCAATGCTAGATCTGGAGGAATTTTTAGATCAATTAAGTACGAGGGCCTCAAAAAGTCGGCTGAATACGCTCCGAACTATATCGTACCGGACGTGGTAAAAATGTAGCACCTCCGCTGGATAATGTTTAGGAGCAAATTAAATCCATGATCTCCTTGAGCACGGGGGCCTAGAAGGCATCTACGACTCAGATATATTACCTCAAGCCCAAGTAAGTCAAGGTAACTTGTTTTTAATTTTTTTCGAAGTGATCTTTTACTAAAATATATCAAGCTATTTTATCTACAATACAAATTGTTTTACAGAGGCCGTTGATATCGTTGTGGAATCTATTGGAGGAATGGGAGTTTCAAGAACAGGAACGACAATGGAAGAATGAGGAATATAAATTAAAAATACAAAAATTAAGAAGCAAATTAAATTAATATTGATTTAATATAACCTTTGTTTTATTTAAGTACTAATAGCTGGTGCCCGCAACTTCGTCCGTGTTAAACGATGAAAGGTACCCTATGTCCTTTCTGGTGTCCCAGACAAAGTGTATGCAAAATTTCATGGTGATAGGTTCAGTAGTTTTTGCGTGAAAGAGTAACAAACGACCATACATCCGTACAAACTTTCGCATTTATAATATTAGTACGGATTATAAAATCCACACGCAATTTAAATATACTAATCTAATCAATGAATAGTATTCCATTTCATCTAGTTGATGGTCAACCAATTCAAAGAAATCCATTTTTATTATTATTTTTTAAATAAATTGATTGTAAGTATTTGACAGTTACAACTTCAAATGTGTTTTAGGTTATAAATTTATAATACCCGTCAATTAAAACACGTTATTGGGCAGATGGAGCGGCTAGTAAGTTACGGGCTAGTTAACCCATTGAGTAACGCTACTCGAAGATGGTGAAACTCGTACGCTGTCTTACCGGTGACTTTAAATGGCGGCTAGCCTATTTGACACTTTAATTGGACTTTGTGAAAGAGGCTCTAAGAGTTATTGAGGAACATACATACACACAATACCTACACTTACAGATTTATTATTAGTATATTGAATTGAATATTGATATATTGATTGATTAATATTGATATAATTATAAAGAGGTAATATTTGATAGTTTGTTTGAATTGAACAGGCACCGAAACTAGTGGACCGATTTGAAAAATTCATTCACATATAGAAAGCTACTTTATCAGCGAGTAACGTAGGCCATATTTTATGAAGTTACGCGGTCCAAGTCGCGTGCAACAGCTAGTTTATATATATTACCTTGTTGTCGTGTCCGGAGAGCGTCCTCAGCGGATGCCAAGCGGGATTGGACCAGAGTTTCACTGTTTTGTCGTACGACGCGGTCAGAAGGAAGTGACCGTTGCTTCTCTGGTATCTCACATCTGTTTGGAGAACCAGTTATTCTTTAGCGAAAAGATTCCTAGGGCATGCTTAGGCACGACGTGGCATGCTTAGGCACAACGTGGCATGCTACGGCATGCTTTGGCACGTAGTGGCATGCTCCGCCATGCTTAGGCAAGACGCGGCATGCTCAGGCACGACGTGGCATGCTTAGGTACGACGTGGCACGCTGCGCAATGTTTAGGCGAAACATTTAGGCGACACAGATCTTCGAAAATGCGCGCGGCAGGGCGTCCCGCTGGAGATATGGCGTATTAGAACAAACAACCGTGTCACTAAAATTACGCACACACTCGCGTACAAATAGCACACAATGACAACCGACCCGGTGGGTGTACCCACTTACACGCACACAACTGGCGGACCAATAGCATTTGTTCGCAACGAAACACGTGATTGAATTGTCGATTTAGACAATTCCGAGGCACTTACCACTGATGAGATGCGTGTGCGCAGGTATCGTGTAAATCGCGGAGCGTTTTCTCAAGTCCCAGATCTTCGCCTGAAACATTAAAAAAACGATCCTTATTACGAAATACGAAGGATTGTGTATTTTATACAATTTTATTAATAGCTCTCGCTCGCGACTTCGTACGCGTTGAGAAGTATTTTTGTCTGTTACCTTTTCACGCCTTAACCACTAGACCGATCGTCGTGAAATTTTGCATACACATCGTCAGGAATATAGGAAAGGGCATAGGGTACCTTTCAGTGAAAAACCTACTGTGAAAAAACCACTTTTGGGTTCAAATTACTCCTCTGTGAAAAAAGACTTTGGTGTTAAACGGTAACATTTGTCGAACGTTGCCATCGCTTACCTGATGGTCGGCGGAGGCCGTCGCCAGATGGTAGCCCTGTGGCGAGCAGTCCACCGCCAGGATCGGATCCCGATGCCCCTCGAGGAACATCACGCATCTGCCAGTGCGCAGGTCCCACACTCGTCCGAACGAGTCCATGCCTCTGTAGAGGAAATGAGAGAAAATCATTCACACGGATGGACATAATGACATCTCTCTGTTTGTCTTATTATGACTCACCCGGTAACAGCCAGTGATCCGTCGCACTGGAACGCGATACTGTACACGGGCTTCGCGTGTCCCTCCTGATGAAGCACTTCCTTACCTGTCAAGTGTCAACACACCAACAAATAAAAGTGTAGTTCGCGTTGAGGATAAATTACTCACTGATCTACTCGTTAGCCACTATATCACTCGCTACTCGACTAAATTACTCATTGATTTACTAGTTAGCCACTAAATTACTTACTAATCTACTTGTTAGCCATTAAATTACTCGCTACTCGACTAAATTACTTACTAATCTTACTCGTTAATCACTAAATCACTCGCTACTCGACTAAATTACTCTCTGATCTACTAGTTAGCTACTAAATTACTTACTAATCTACTTGTTAGCCATTAAATTACTCGCTACTCGACTAAATTACTTACTAATCTTACTCGTTAATCACTAAATTACTCGCTACTGGAATAAATTACTCACTGATTTATTAGTTAGCCACTAAATCACTTGCTACTCGACTAAATTACTCGTTAGCTACTAAATTACTCATTAATCAACTAGTTAGCCACTAAATTACTAGCCTTTAGTGACGACATCGACATCAGCTGATATACTCACAAGTATTCAAATCCCAGAGCCTCCACGAGTGGTCGAAGACTGTCGTCGCCAGGAATCTGCCGGACGGATGGAACTCCACCCTGGCGACTCTCGCCGGACGGTGACCGTCCAGGGACGCCAGTGGCGACTCACTGGTGGGACGCACAGACATCTATTCATTCGTTTATCACTAGATGGAGCCCGCGACTCACTAATCCGTACTTCTGTACCAATATTATAAATGCGAAAGTTTGTATGGATGTTTGTTCCTCTTTCACGCGAAAACTACTGAACCGATCACAATGAAATTTTGCATACACGTTGTCTGGGACACCAGAAAGGGCATAGGGTACCTTTCATCGTTCAACGCGGACCAAGTCGCGGGCACCAGCTAGTATTATAAATGCGAAAGTTTGTACGGTTGTATGTTAAGTACCTTCACCCAAAAACTAGTGAACTAGTTAACCCAACTACCAGCCACTAGACCAAACGTGTCATCAAGGCAATGAGCAAGGAGATGGGAATTTAAAATGGGCAACGCGAGTATGTTAAACAGGTCGCTTAATTGCCTTGCCGCTACCGTGTCCGCTCGCTCCCTCGATTGGCAACGCGAGTGCCAATCGTGGGAGCAAGTGAGCGAGAGCAAGTGCCTTGCTCTCGCTCACTTGCTTTCGTACGCGCGAGCGGATTTCAACGCGAGCGGCCATGCATATTATGTAAACACTCGTTACACTTGACGTTGCCGCAGCAATATTTAGGGAGACGAATACGGCAACGCGAGCCACAAATACGCAACGGCAACGGCTCCACGTTAACGTGGAGTCAATAAAGACTCGATTGTCCCCCACCCACCTTTTGAAATTCCACAGATGCACTGTACCGTCGTACGCACAACTCGCCATTGTACAACATTCGGATACTTCACTCGCGTCGACGACCATTTCCTTGTCGGGCTCTTTTGAATTTTTTATCTGAAACGTTAAATACAGTCACTCTATGTAATCAATAATAAATAATCCTTACTAATATTATAAATGCGAAAGTAACTCTGTCTGTCTGTCTGTCTCGCTTTCACGGCAAAACTACTGAACCGATTTAAATGAAATTTGGTACACAGATAGTCTAGAGCCTGAGAAAGGACATAGGGTACCTTTCAACGAGGAAAAAAAGTACTGTTCCCTAGGGATTATCTAAAATTTAAAACTGTAACTAACGCCTGGCCAATGTGTTATAGCAACAAGTTGTCAAGCGTTATTATTGCTTTTATATTTTTAATTTATCATCGCGTACGAAGTCGCGGGCACCAGCTAGTAATAAATAAATATGACACACATTCCACACAGCACCATCTAGTTGCACACTAAGCAACTAATGCTTGTATACATTGATACCAGACAGTTGATATACTACAGTTCGTGTAGCGAATAAAGACTTGTCGGCAAATGTGCGCAGAATTCTATTTTTAGGTGTTTGAGGGGGCGGAGGAGCGTAAGCGGTTGAGTCTACCAATAACGCGTGCCGACACGTTATTGGTAGACTCAGACGCACTTCCCCTCGCGCACTTCGTTCGCGCGTCTCGAGTCTCTTCGGTACTGTCGCGTACAGATTGTTTTATCGGATTAGTAAATACGTCATGGTGAATAAATGCCTACAAAAAAACATTCTTCTTCGACAACGCACCATGATTTTATGGAAGGAATATCAACACTGCCTCTAATGTTAAGTTAGTGAGGTGAAAAATTACGAAATAAGAAAGAAAAATGTCATTTTATTTAGCAATTTTGTGCGCAATTGTACACATGCGCAGATTGCCCCCACAAGTGTCGCCTTCAAACCTTAATATAATAATTCACCTATACATACATACCTACACTTTTTTTTGTAAATACATACATATTATAAATACAAAAGTTTTGAACTTTATTAATGAACCCTAATAATAGGTAGAGATTAATTTTATATTATCAATTATGTTTATTAATACAATAAATAAAACAAGTGGCCCACGAGGGTGGTGTGAACCCCGGGGGGTTAAAAAAATAATAAAAAACCAGCACCTGTTGTTCGTAGTGCGTTGGCAGAACTGCTTCTGGATGGAAATTTGCAGCGCTCACGTTGCAGGTGTGACCTTTGAGGGTCTGAAGGGGAACGCAGTCGGGCACAGACCACACCTTGCTCAGACCAGACCTAGAGCACATTGTCGTTGAGGATCTTTATTCCTATTTCACGTCTATTCCAATTTCACGCATATACCAAATTTACGCCTATTCCAATTTCACGTCTATTCCAATTTCATGCCTATTCCAATTTCACGCCTATTATAATTTTACGTTTATTCCAATTTTAGGTCTATTCTATATTTACAACTATGCCGAATTTACCTCTATTCCAAATTAACGCCAATTCCAATTTTATGTTTAAGCCAAATTTACCCATATTCCAATTTTAAATCTATTCCATATTTATCTTTATACCAAATTTAGGCATATTCCAATTTTACATCTATTCCATATTTACAACTATGCCAAATTCACGCTAATTCCAATTTTATATCTATTCCAAATTTATCCTTATTCCAATTTTACCTCTATTCCAAATTTACGCTAATTTCAATTTTATCTCTATTCCAAATTTATCCATATTCCATTTTTACCTCTATTCCAAATTTACGCCAATTCCATATTTACAACTATGCCAAATTTACCTCTATTCCAAATTGAGGCATATTCCAATTTTACCTCTATTCCAAATTTACGCCTATTCCAATTTTACGCCTTAAAAAAAAACTTACCAGCTAGAAGTTATTAGCATTTTACTGTCGCTGCTAAATCTGCAGAAACTTATCGGTCTCGTGTCACCAATCTGAAAGGAAAATACATTATTGTATTTAAAAAAATGAGCGTGACATTTTTTAATGATATGTTTTATATGTGGATGAAAAATACAGACCTGACTGCAGTATATGGACATGGCCGAAGCCTTCCTTTGGGACTCTTGCTTCGCAGCAGCCCTCACGCTTCCGGCCAGTTGTAAATCTTCACGGGCCCTGCTCAATCTGAACGTAAGAACAGACCGACAGAGTAACTAATATGTTTTTTTATTTGTTAGTTGTTTAGCACTCAATCATTTAGGAAATATCTATACCAATATTATAAAGAGGAAAGATTTGATTGTTTGTTTGTATAGAATAGGCTCCGAAACTAGTGGACCAATTTGAAAAATTCTTTTACCATTAGAAGCCAACATTATCCGTGATGAACATAGGCTACTTTTTACCTTGGGAAAATGCTTCATTCCTACGGGAAAACGGGTAATATGCTCACCTAAGTTTGGCCCTCGGCAACGAGTACCTAGCGATCCACAGCCTCGATTCCCTCAACTCCTGGGGGCCCTCGTGATACCATGTCCCCTCCCTACCCCTGTCCCTTTCCATGCGAGCCTCTTCCTCCTCCATCTTCTTGTGGATCGCATCTTCTCCTAAGCTGGAAATTTAATTTACAATTGACGGTCCATTTTTGATGATCGACATGAGCCACACTTTACAAAAAGGCCACCATGATACAACAGCACGTGTGAAGCACATTTGCTTATAGTTAACAACAGACCATAAGCAGATATGCTCATTAAGGACTACTTACTAGCTTAACAGGTCTCGAAGGCGGACCCTCCTTTCGGCTGGACCTTCACCGAAAAGGCAAACAGGTTCACCGAGCTGCCTTAAACTTCTGCGTACCTGAAATTATACGTTTATTTTTTAACATAAAATAAAAGGAGAAAGTTAAAACAAACAGTCATAGATTACTATAATGGTAAATGAAAATTTTTGAGTTTAATTTGTAAAAGTTATAAACATATAAATATTATAAAGAGACAAGATTTTGTATTTTTGTATGTTAATAATGAATACCCTTGTGCACTAGACAGTACCTCATCATCATCTGTGGACACATTCAGTTGCCTAGCCTTCCGTCTCCTCTCAAACTCTTCAAGAAGTGCCTTCTTGTCGCGTGACATTTCTTCCTCCAGTTCCATGTACTCTGAAAAATAAGTAATAAGCATAGATAAATTATTGGTCTCGCTGAGCTCGACTAGATACGGCCCTACCTAAAAGCTATAGCTCCGTGAATGCTGCAACTTTTTATTGTCAGTATTTATCACTTTTTACACAGTTTAATTATATTTTTACATAGTTTCACCACGTAAATTGGCATTTTATTATGCCCAAATTTTAATAAAACCTTCGGCACGTACACATCACAGACAGTTTGCAGTGTGACTAGCTCGGGTACGCCGAATTCGGCGTAGCATTTTTCAAGTATGGCAGCTGTATCTAGTTGCTATCTGCTAAATATTTGCTAAAATGCTAAATAGTTGTTGAAAAATGGTTATTTTTTTATAAAATTGAAAGAGGCTGACAGTCCACTTGATAGGTGGTGATACTAAGATAGGTAGGTGCTAACCGTCGCCTATAATAAAAACAAAGCCATAGGTGCTGTCCTTATGCACTTTTCAATAAGAGGAAAATATCAAAGCATACCTACGGCTTTGTACATTGTTTTGCTTGTGTTCATTGGCAACGGTAGCCGCCTACCTTCAGGTAGACCATCAGCCTACCTGGGTTAACCCCTACCTGCCATGAAAATAGTAGAATACATGAAGATATTGAAAACTATTCTAATGACATACCATTAGAGACTTGAATGTCTCCCAATTCTTCTCCATCGCCATCTTCATTGCTCTCCTTGGCGGCAGCCGCCAAGGCTGCCAATCGCGCCTTCTCTTGCTCCTCAAGAGAGCCATAGTGAACGTGCTTACTCTTCTTAGTAGGAATTAAGTCCTCGTCATC
Source organism: Synanthedon vespiformis (assembly GCA_918317495.1). Taxonomy (NCBI): domain Eukaryota; kingdom Metazoa; phylum Arthropoda; class Insecta; order Lepidoptera; family Sesiidae; genus Synanthedon; species Synanthedon vespiformis. Next base: position 3,808,204 of record OU906974.1, read on the forward strand.
GGACATTTTTGAGGTTATGTTAGTAAGTAAACAAACAATGCAATTTATACACTCTTAAGAAAAAAAAATACAAATTCATTAAATGAATTGTACTTTACTGTATATCATGTGTGTTAATTTAGGTTTATTATGAGCGTTATATTTTTATTTAACAACAAAACCGCTCCTTAAACAAAACAAATCGCCTCAATCAAACACAAAAATTATTGCCAAATGCCAAAATGAATTTGTCAAACTGTCAAATGTCAATTGGTATATTGGTATGTCATTGTCAAGTCAATCGTCAATTATGCCAAACCAATTGTCAGCATACTCTATACTTATACTATGTGTACTCTATGTTTTCCAAATTTCAATGGTCGGCAAAGTATTGGAGCTCTGTCGTTGCTTGTGTTTTTTTTATTTTACTTTGAGAGAACAAACAAAAAACGCACAACAAAGACTGACACGGCCTCCAGGCTCTCGTTGAACTTCGTGAAGTTGGGCGAGGTGAGGCGAATAAGAGAGTGTGGCCGGTCACCTCGCCCTACTTCGTTCAACTTTACCTCGCCTCGTGCTATTTCCATTTGTTGTCGGTTTTTCGACCGAGTCAAAGGACTCAAAGCCGCCGTACATCGAGTAACTTATAATGGTTAGGGAACCCACGATGCTAAATTTGGACTTTGAAGATAGGATGCTAAGAAGAATGAGCACGATTAGCAATTTAGGCTGAACCGTCTGTATGAAAATTTGAAGCGCTCGAGTATTAATACATTTCCGTTATCGGAGACACGTGGAGAATATACATTGGCAATATCTGATGCGCTCTAGTAAATCCAAAAATCCCCTATTGGGCTCTCTGCCATAAGCACCTCGCGAAGTTGAACGAGTGTGTAGCGACGCACTTCGTGTTTGGTCAACTTTCTCGAGTACTTCGTCGAGGAACTTCCACGAGAGTGTAGCCGCTGCATATCAATTTCTGTATATTTTAATTCAACAAGATTGCGAATTATTGTGTTAAAAATGGTATTTGGGGGTTAAAAATAGTATTGTCTTCTTGTTTCGTGTTAAGTATATTAAAAGTATTCTGCACCTGTAACACAGACTATTGATAGTTGTTTATGACGTTTATTTATGTTACGTCAGTGAACATACAAACTTTTCAATTTATTAAAAGATCGCAATTCGCAAATGAGCATTACATTATATGTTTATATATGTGGTAAAGTTCTCTAAATGGCATATATAACTGGAAAACATATTTAATTTTCAAAATAGGACGTTAAAAAGCGAGACATTACTAGGTATTAGTACTTAACCTCAAAACGTTTCGACTGTATATTTAAGTTTGGTTTTGTGCTATTGTTATTGTAATTATGTCGCTACAGCTCTCGCGGCGGGAAGTGGACGACCTCCGTTCGTCCCTGGACCGCGCCATTTACAGAACTATTGGCAAATCGGATAATTCTTTGCTGTCAACAGTTTCTTACTGCTTAACCAATGGGTAAGATGTTTCGTTGTTATCACTATCTAATATCTATAGTTCTATACTTATATTATAAAGAGGTAAACCCAAGGTTATACCTATACCTTAGCCAAAGCCAAGCTGTAGGAAGTAACCTTCGAAACTTCTCATCCGATAAAAAAAAATTCACCAATAGAATAGAATTTCAGTATCTAACATGTAAAGCAATATATTTCTAACATGTTGATTGTTAGAAATATCTTGCTTTAGATATTTTGTCAGGCATTATATCTTTTATTTTTCAATACAGATGAAATGGTGGTACATGCTAGTATTAAATTTGCTGTCTCTTATGACTTTGTTTGGATCAGAATTTTATCAATCAATCAATAATTTATTTGCAACTTAGTAACATGCAATTAAAAAGATAAAGAAAAAACACAGTAAAAGTAAAAAAATAAAGAGTTACAAAAAGGTCTCTATTCAGTATTTTGCTGGCATAGGCATTTTATCAACAAGTCCTTAACTAGTTGTCCTTGTGGCTTGTTAAACTTCGGTCCGGTATTGCTCGCCCACTGGTCTAATTGACAATAACCATTTGAAGTTGCGAAAAAAGTAATGCATTTCATTTTTTTTTGATAACTACTGAACAATATCTATCTCAAACTCATATTAATGTTACCCATTGCAGATATGAACGTCGTAAGATTATAGACAAAATATCATCTCACATAGATTCAAAGAAGGCCAGTAAACTAGCGGACAAGGTCATAGCTCTCGCTCAAGAGCAGATTTCCACATCGAAATCACAGAAGAGAAAACATGAACCGGAAAGAGACAAAGACAGTAAGAGATCTAGACACGAAGAGAATGATAGAGAGAGGGCAAGAGAAGAGAATGGGAAAGAGAGGGATAAAGTTGGTAACGGAGTTGAAATGCCATCGACTGCCTCCGAAGGTGAAACGGTTGGCTCAAAAATGGCAGGACTCAGCGCTGACAGGATTAAGGTAGGCATTCTAATTAATATTTATTTCTATTAATCCCTCCGATGTGTCCATCGGGATGTGTATATAAATACTCACATCATTTACTTGTGGATTTCTCATTTTGTCTCAAAATGAATATTACTTTAATTTAGTCCTTTAGCAGCCAGAGTCGGATTTATCCGATTAATTCCTTAACTTATATAATGTTTATTTATAAATTATATCTCTTTAAAAAAAATAACGAGTCGAACGGCGACTAGGGGCACAACAAACCCCACAAAATCAAGTTTAATTATTTGCTGTGCCATCCTTCAATGTCGTACACTCATTGCCCATACTCACCAGAACATAACAGCACATGTGCTGTCCAAAATGAATCCGAAACACAATGTGGCCTGTTGCTATTTTTTTCTTTTCTTTTTTTTGTATTCAATATCCAATCGTCACATAATTTGGATCAGGTGATGATGGCCAACGCTCAGAAGGAAATAGAGGAACGCAAAAGGGCCCTGATAGCCATGAAGGGTGGAGACCAGAAGTCCGGTGTGAACGCAGCCCTAGCGGCAGCGCAACACCTCAAAGTGCAAATGCAACAGAACAACGCCATACCACCGCCGAGTGTTATAAAGCCAATACTATATTCAAAACCTGGTGAGTTTTTTTCACGAAACCAAAGTGTCGGATTGTGCACAAGTTAAATGTAACCATAAAATGTTGACATAATAATCGCACCTTAAAAACTAAAGTGCCACAAATCAAAATTACACTTTTTACAAAAGAGCTAATAGTAAAAAAATTAATTTATTTTTTGTATATTTTTTTATGATTTTTGTATATATTATACATCATTAGAAGCATATTTTTAAGTAGCATTAAAATGTTTTAAGTACTTTTTTAATAAACTGAATACTAGAATATGCTTATATCTCAAGCATATAAGTTACTTTTGAATGTATAAAAAAAAATGATCAAAATATACTAAATATGATATGGAATAAAACAACCATAAGTAAAGACTTATGTTGCAAAAAGTTGCAACATACAACATGAAGGATTGTGATTGTATTTTTATATTTTTTGGATTTTTTGTTTTATGGCACTTTAGTTTTTAAGGAGCTATAACGATATATATATAACTGTTTTTAACAAAAAATAAACCGACTTCAAACCGTCTCGTGGTCTTTTCGCACGGAAGCCATTGTCAGAATTGGACCAAATTGAAATGGGACCACGCGGGAAGCACAAGCTTTCAAATAAAAAAAAAAGAATCATCAAAATCGTTTCACCCAGTCGAAAGTTATGAGGTAACAAACATACAAAAAAAAATACAGTCGAAGTCGGTTGAAAATATAAGTTTAAATTCTTTAAGGATTTTAAAAAAATATATCGTTGCTATTTTTTTTTTTTTTTTACAGAAGCCGCCCCCATGACTCACGAAGAAATGGAGAAGCAAAGAAAAATTGCAGAACTACAAGCCAGGATACAGAGGAAACTGGCCGGTGAGTTCAGTGTTTTTTTTATATCCCTATCCCTTCCCAATCTCTCATTCTCAAAGTTATTCTTGTTGCTTTATCTTAAGGTGATACTAGTCAGCTTTCCTCCATACAGACAGACGTAGAATGATTTATTACTCCGCTGTTTTATGTTTAATTAACAAAAGTAAGCATTGATACTGATTTATCTTGTCGTTAACTAGGTTCCTTGTCATACAAACTTTAAAAATAAGCATTAATTTAAAACGTATATGAATATGATCCTTGAAAGATCAATGTTTTGACACGATACAAGTTTTAATGCAACTTTGAAGGTGAATAGGTCACTCTAGTGTACAAAAACTCAAAAATACTTTGCATACAAACATCGATTGGTTATTCAAGAGTTGAAATAACATTACACGAAATAGATATATGCAGTGGTTTCGTCAAAAAGAGTATACGGCCAAAGGTCCGTTTGTGATTGGTATGAATGATTGTTCATCTCGGTCGAGTGCTCTTCCCGCGCTTTGTGTTGTGTGAGACAGAATCAATTTTAGCTACACGCACCGACGACACGACAACTCCTACAAAACCGAACGGGTTTTGTGATTTCCAGGTGGCGCCTTGTCAGGGTCAGTGGGTCCCGCCCCTCTTATCCTGGATCGCGAAGGTCGCACCATAGACCCGACCGGGAAGAGAGTGCAACTGACTCATGTCGCCCCCACTTTGAAGGTATGTATTCAGAAACAAGTATTTCCTTTGTACCAAGGTAGGTTTTAATAGGGCATAGGGTATTAAGGTACATATCTAATAAGTTATTAGATAATCTTATTGTCCCCTGGTCAAGTGACAAGGTCAATTTTGGGTTTGATTTACAATTACACTGGTCAATTACACTGGTCAATTGAGAAGGACAATAATTGTGGGTACACTTACAAATTACAATAGTCAAGTGACAAGGTCCATCATGGGTTGATTTACAATTATAATTGCCAAGTGACGAGATCCAAAGTGGATCGAATTACAATGGTCAGATGACAAGGTGAATTTTGGGTTTGATTTACAATTACAATGGTCAGATGACAAGGTCAATTTTGGGTTTGATTTACAATTACAATGGTCAGATTACTCAAGGTTAATTTTGGGTTTGATTTACAATTACAATTGTCAAGTGAAAAGGTCAATCGTGGGTCGATTTACAATTACAATTGTCAAGTGAAAAGGTCAATTGTGGGTCGATTTACAATTACAATTGTCAAGTGAAAAGGTCAATTGTGGGTCGATTTACAATTACAATTGTCAAGTGAAAAGGTCAATTGTGGGTCGATTTACAATTACAATGGTCAAGACTAAGTGACGAGGTCCATCGTGGATCGATTTACAATTTCAATGGTCAAGTGACGAGGTCAGTTATGGGTCGGTTTAAGTGCTTATCACACTATTCAATTGAATTCGAAGATATAAGAGTTGAAAATGGATAAACTCTAAATTGAATCCAATCTGTTCTAATTGCGAGCACACCTTTCAATTTCCTAAATTTAACTTCAAATTATAACTTATAATTTCCATCGTCTTCTAAAAATGTCGGGTGTTTTTGTTGAGGCTAACACACAAGGGAATTGCATTTTCATCGTCTTCTTAACTGATTAAATGTTTTTTCGGCGTTTTTGTCAAGGCCAACATAAGGGCGAAGCGTCGCGAGGAGTTCCGCGCTCAGATGTCCGTCGGTGTTCCATCGGAGCCGACGGACGCGTCGTGGATGGACGCCAGAGTGACGGCGCGTCCGCCCGTGCGCGTCAAACGCGCCTTGAAGTTCCACGAGCCGGGGAAGTTCACGCAGATGGCAGACAGACTCAGGATGAAGGTCGGTGTTGGGATTCATTTAAATAATATAGCTTTCTTACAAACATTACAAACAAAAATACTTCTCTCTCTTTATAAATATTGGTTTTTAAAGAAAATTAATTCCCTTCGTAAGAACTCGCCTTGGACTTTAATGAATGTTTCAAAGAAAAAGAAATGCAGATTTGGTTAAACATACATTTAGGGATTAATTTTTATTTATATGTATTTCTAGGCCCAACTGGAGAAACTTCAAGGGGAGATATCACAAATCGCACGCAAAACTGGCATCTCGTCTGCCACAAAGCTCGCACTGCTCACAGTGGACACTCCCGACTCCGACAGAGTGCCAGATATTGAGTGGTGAGTGCCCAAGTTTCTCTTTGCTTCTATGGTCGACAGCGCATTTGCAGCATCTATGCGTTATGGCGACTGTACACACTCCCGCGAGTGCTCTCGCCATGTCTCGCCGAGAGTACTCGCGCGAGAAGCTGAGTGACGAGTGCCACCTTGTACACTCTCGTTTATACAGTCAGTTGCAAACGCCGACACGCCGGATGGACGCTCTATTTACGCCGGAGAGTGTTGCTGAGGCAACAGCGTGTTGCATGCTACGATGTCGCACGATGTTGCACCGGCGTAAATGGGGCTTCAGTTGTTATAATTATTTGCACATACATATTTAATTCAGCTTCGTTATTCCACATATTGATATATTCAAACATCTGCACGGCTAGAAAGCTTGCGCTATAAACTGAACGTAGCGCGAGAGTACACAGTGACACTTTCGCCTCGCCTCACGAGGAAAGAGGAGTCCCTTTGACGAGACCGCGAGAGGCGAGGCGAGAGATAACGAGACGAAGCGAGTGTATAACATACACTCTCGCTCTCGTCATGCCTCACGGTGTCTCGACGAAAGTGCACAGTGACGCACGCACGCCGCGCCTCACGAGGAAAGAGGAGTCCCTTTGACGAGCACGCGAGGCGAGCAACGCGAGAGTGATGAGACGAAGCGAGTGTATCACATACACTCTCGCTCTCGTCGTGCCTCGCGTTGCCTCACAGAGAGTTATAGGCGACGAATTTATCTGTTAAGGTGGGACAGTGTGATACTGATGACGGGCGAGGACAGAGAGAGGAATCGCCAGAACAGGACCGACGAGAGGACGGGATCTCAGCGAGTGGACGCGTGCAACACTGGCGACGATGACATAGTGGACAACCTGAACGAGGATGCCATCACCAACCTGGTGGAGCATCCGCAGCAGTTGAGACCGCCAAGTGAGTCGACCGTTCACTTTCTTATGTTACCGTCAATATAATTTTTTAGTGATTGTGAATTTTTTTCTGTATGTGATGTATGTATTATAATTTATTTACTTATTTATCAATTTATAATGTCTAATTATTAAAAACTAGCCGTTGCACGCGACTTCGTCCGCATAACTTTATAAAATATAATACATTCGTGTCTGTGAATGAAACCATGGAATGGAAATACACATACAAAATTTCAACCCAATCGGTCTTCCAAGCCGTTTAGTAGTTGACATACAGACAGCAGCGCCACCTACCGGGTCCAATTGTATTTTTAAATCATCCAACAAACCATCGAAATAGCCATATAAAATTTCAACCCAATCGGTTCAGCCGTTTAGAAGTTATGTGAAAAAGATAAGTAAGGAAGGATAATTCTTACTACCCGTTGTCCTATTACCCGTTTTCCCGTAGGAATGAAGTATTTTCCCTGGGGTAAAAAGTAGCCTATGTTCATCACGGATAATGTCGGCTTCTAATGGTGAAAGAATTTTTCAAATCGGTCCACTAGTTTCGGAGCCTATTCAATACAAACAAACAAACAAACAAATCTTTCCTCTTTATAATATTAGTATAGTATAGATATACTACAACTACAAAACGCTAGGAACTTTATGGAACATTTAAAAGTGACATATGCGTAGAGCATCAACTCTGTCATCTGTCATTTAAAGAAAATGTGACTTTATGTCGACACATTAGAGTTTAAAATGAATAGGTAGTAGAAGTCCCTTCGTCCATATTCGTAACTGAAATTACATAACCAGTTGCAAGAGAAGAATTTTTTTTGCTGTTTGGTAACTAGTGTTGGTCGTTACTACCTTTCACCATCGACACCGCCATGATTTCGTTTTAGGCGTACTTTCTATGTGACGCAAATTTCATACTTGTTGTACTTCCAATGGGTTCAAATAACATTTAAAAGCAAACATTATTCAAATAAATATATTGTTTTATTTAATTATTATACAAAATTTGGGTACATTTGTTGGAAATTGCTACTGGTTTTTTTTTATGGGTACACATCTAATTAGTACTCGTTTATAGCCGCTTGCGCAAGCACTAAACCCTAGCACATAGCCTTGTACAATTTTCTCCGTGACATTAGCTTTTACGTTTTCTACAATAGGTGTGGTCGTGTACAAACCATTTAGTGCTTTCAAACCATCAGTTTCATTGAAGTTAGTGTTGCCATTTAATTCTGTGCCAAATTTACTGTTATCATTGACGATCATATTATTATGTCCGTTACTATAATTGGCATAGACATTTCGGTTTCCATTGTCACCATTGTTTGCGTAAACACCGTTGAATCCATTTGAGATGTTTTCATTGTGATCTGTGGTGCTTGAATAGTTAATATTATTCACGTAACTTTGCGGTTCCGGTGCGAAATTCCCGGGGTATTCGTTAAATTGAGACCTGGATACGTTGTTTACATTTGCACCACTCAAAGTGGTTGAATGTTTATGGTTCAAATGATTGTTTCCAGTCGTTGTTTCAAAACCGTAATAAAAAACTACGTTACGGTTGTTTCCGTATGATTCATTCGTGAGTTTATCGTTACGAATACCGTTTTGATTATCATTATTAGCGTACAGTAGATATTTTCTAACAATTTCGGAGTTTTTGTTGTATCTTTCCGATACTCTATCTCTATATGTGTTGATTTTACTCGTATCTCCTCTTATGGTGTTGCCATTAAGTATATCAACATTGGACACATAAGGCAAAGGTGTATTTTGGGTATAATATCCTGTAGTCGAATAGGGGCTGTAAAATTTTGGTTTCTCATCGTGTCTAGTCGAAAATATTTTATGTTTATACGTTTGAATTGTATTGAGGCCTGAGGTGTCGCGTTTTTTAACTGTAACCTCAACGTTATCTTTGTCGTCATCGGTCGTTTCCTTTGGATTTGTCATTAAAATTGCGTCAACATTGTCGGGTATTGGCAAAGGAGTGTTTTGTGTGAAATATTCTGTGCTCGAATAGGGATTATAGTATGTCGAATCACCGCTTCTGTAGAAAGGATTTTTAGCCACATCGCTCCTGTTGAATCCGTAATATGTTATAGGAGAAAATTCTCTTTCTTGTTTATTATTTTCGTCAACATATCTCTTAACTAGTTTCCTATTGACTCCATTCAATATACTGTTAATAATGTAAGACGTTTCTATAACATTTGTACTTTTATAATCATCGTTAACATGTCTCCTGACTCTTACATCGAAATCAGGTCTGTTATGTTCATTTATTCCATAGTTTTCTATATTCCCAAATAGATTTAATATTTCACCTAAAATAACTATAGTAGGTAATATGATCATTATGATATTGACAATCTATTACTTTACTAATACAAATAAAACCGAATAGTATGTTTTAGTTGAACGCGTTTAATTCTAGAACTAGTAATCAGATTTTTAAATGTCCTTTTGCATTTGATAGTCCATTTCTTCAGAAAGGTTCTAGTCTAGGCTATTTATTATCACTTTATCTTTAGAAAGACAGTCAGTTCTTTTATAATTGCGTTTTCAATAATATATTAAGTTATTTATACTGATCTTTACACTAATGATTAAGAAATCAAATTTTCATTTTCTTCTTTTCGGAGTACAATCCGTTCTTCCTGAAGTCACAGTAATCAAGTAATCAAAGCTATCGTGGAAAAGTTTTATCCCAGCGTTTAAAAGTTCAGCTTCTATATTCTCTTTAATATTTTTAGATATCTGTCTATCTAAAGATTGATAATATAATATTATGATGTTTTACGCACATGTAGCAGATTCTCGTAGGTCAGATATATGTACATTTTTTATCAGATTGTATTTCGTACGGAATATCACATCAAAATTCACAGTTATTGTTGGAAATGTTAAAAAAATATCACTTTTTGTAACACATTCAAATCACAGGTCGATGTTAACAGGTTTTGAATTCCCTCAAAATATATACGTATTTAAAATAAATGTGGTTTTTCGACTAACACGCGAGCTAGTTGCAAATAACTGATTGGATTCGTTTAGTGGACGACTAATGAATGAATAATGATTATAATGAAGGTCTGATATATAAATTCCAAGTATTAAACCAAGAGTCAGAGGTTATCGATAAAATTCTCGGTAATGCTTCATAATATTATTTTATTTAGAGAACTGTGCGTCGCACAAGGTAGCCTTCGAACTAAATTTGAATACCTACTAATACTAGCTGTAGCACGCGACGTCGCCCGAGTAACTTTATAAAATATTGCCCATGTTATTCAGCTAATATTGTAGCTGATAATAGGTGAAAAAATTTTCAAAATCGGTCCACTAGTTTTTGAATTGATTCATTACAAAAATACAAACCATCCAGTTCTACAGTTAATCTATACTAATATTATAAAGAGGAAAGATTTGTTTGTATAGAATAGGCTCAGAAACTAGTGGACCGATTTGAAAAATTCCTTTACCATTAGAAGCCGACATTATCCGTGATGAACATAGGCTACTTTTTACCGCGGGAAAATGCTTCATTCCTACGGGAAAACGGGTAATAGGACAACGGGTAGTAAGAATTATCCTTCCGTATTTATCCTTTTCACATATAACTTCTAAACGGCTGAACCGATTGGGTTGAAATTTTATATGGCTATTTCGATGGTTTCCTGGATGATTTAAAAATACAATTGGATCCGGTAGGTGGCGCTGCTGTCGGTATGTCAACTACTAAACGGCTTGACTACTAAAGGTTGAAATTTTGTATGTGTATTTAGATGTTCACGGTTTCACAGACACGAATGTATTATATTTTATAAAGTTACGCGGACGAAGTCGCGTGCAACAGCTAGTACATAATACAAGCGACCGTTTGGTTAACAGCTATTAGGTTTACTAGCCACTAGCTAGACCAAACGTGTCTATCTATAAAGAAGTACATACATATATAGATAGTAAAAAACTGAAGGGTTTTTGTGTTTGTTTATCTAGTTTTTTTTTTAACGCGTTAAATTCAAAATGCCGGAAGTAAATTTTCAAAATGGGGGTTTTTTTTTTAATGTTAAGGTCGACACACAGGTTGACGGTCCACTTGATGGTAGGTGGCTACCGTCATAAGTGCTACAAGTGCGCTGCCAACCATATAGAAGGATTAAGGATAAGGGATAATAAGGCAGGGATGAGGGGTAATGGGTTCTGGCACATCCCTTACTCACTCACCGAAACACAACAGCACGTAAATGGCCCTCCGTCCCCTTGGCTCCCACGATTTGGATCCCATGGGATCCAAAGATAATTTCATGTCACTTTGGCTCCCATGGGATCGTAGAGTATTTTTTTTATTTTTATTTTTTTATTTCCCTTGGCTCCCATGGGATCGTAGGATAATTATTCACAGCTTTTGGAATCCCATTTCATTTTAATGATAACAAAAATAAGTAATACCAAGTCGTCACTTCGTAAAAATGAACAAATGAGCTCTTGTTGACCACTTATCACTGTGGTAATACTGATTTACTTCCGCCTGTTATTGGGTGGTGGTTACTGCCGCCAGACGGGCTGCCCAAATGACTGCGAAGAAAATTACATTAAAATTTCCACCGTTACTAAGTTGACACCGCCGGGTCATCGAACCCGGGGCCCCTGAGACGTTAGGCGAAGCACTCTTGCCACTCGTCCAACGGGAACGTTTCCAAAATGTCTTGAAATGTTCACCCCACCCAGCTGAGCCCCTGAAGCCGGTCTACATGCCGGTGTTCCTGACTGCCAAAGAGAGGAAGAAGCTTCGCAGGCAAAGCCGTCGCGAAGCCTGGAAGGAGGAACAGGAGAAGGTCAGACTGGGTCTGGAGACGCCGCCAGAACCGAAGCTCAGGTAATTGCGTGGCTATTCGACAAGAATTGGCTCCCTACTGCTGTAAAACTAATCATTCTAAAAATACCTTCCTTCATCACTACAATAAAGTTCTAAATTATTTTGACATATTTTCAAACAATTTGATTGGCGAATTAATTTTTAAATAATTAATTTTTCCTTTTTTCATATAGAATATTTTAGTAATTTTTGTTTTATATTAATTTGTTTTTAAATTAATTAAATGTAAATGTAACATGTTTTTTTTTATGATTTTCTAGGCCTATTTGTATTTAATTTATATATATAACAGAAGATAAATAATGGCTGTATGAAATCTTAATAAATCAAAAATATTAGGTTTATGAGATAATTATGCTAACACTAAACAAACAGTCGAATGATTTAAACATTGTCAAACTTTCAAATTTCATTTGAGTTGAACAAATACGTAGGTCGGAAGGTGCCAATAAATGGTCGTCTATACTTATACTAATATTATAAAGAGGAAAGATTTGTTTGTATGTTTGCTTGTATTGAATATGCTCCGAAACTAGTGGACCGATTTGAAAAATTCTTTCACCATTAGAAGCCGACATTATCTGTGGTGAACATAGGCTACTTTTTACAGCGGGAAAATGCTTCATTCCTACGGGAAATCTAAAATAAAAGTAAATACTAACGGCTTGGCCAAAATACGGTAGATGGATTCTTTCTACGCGGAAGAAGTCGCGACGCGAGCACCAGCTACTAGTATTTCATAAAGTGCCAATAATTGGGTGTTTTCCCCTATACATAATATGAAAAAATGTACAGGATATCGAATCTGATGCGAGCACTGGGCACGGAAGCGGTCCAAGATCCGACCGCAATAGAGGCTAAGGTGCGCGAGCAAATAGCGAAGAGGCAGAAGACGCACCAGGACGCGAACAAGGCGAGGGCGCTCACTAAGGAGCAGAAGAGGGAGAAGGCCGACCGCAAGATCAGGGAGGACACGTCGCTGGGCGTGCACGTGGGCGTGTACAGGGTGAGGGACCTGTTCGAGTCGGCGTCCGCCAAGTTCAAAGTGGAGGTGAACGCGCAACAGCTCCACATGACCGGCAGCGTGGTGTTGCACAGGGGATGTTGCGTCGTCGTAGTGGAGGGTGGGCCCAAACAGCACGCCAAGTATAAAAGGTGAGGTTTTTTTAAAAAAAATTTTTTTTTTTTTTAGTTTTTTTTAAAGTGAAAAATTCTACAGCTGCGTTATATACGACTTTGGGTAGGGTAAAAATGTATCGGTTCGCATTAGCAACATGCTAATGCTCACCTGTTATGTCCGATTGTATATGTGTGCATTTTCTCAGTTCTAAGCTTTTCAGTTCTGTCGGCAGTCCTCATGACTGCCCCCGATTTTTTTTTTTTTTTTTTAGTGGTTACAGCAAGTAACAGCCTAAAATTCTAACCCCGGTAGCTCAACATCTAGGTCCAATGTGCCAAGTCGATTATATAGTTGAACACAACACGATTCAATTTGGTACAAAAAACTCCCAATAAGTAGATTTTAAATTTGAAAATTCGAAACAATAAAATAGAAAGAAAAAAAAGTAATAATTGTACAAACAAAAAGTTAGAATGCCTACTATGTTAAATGTTAAAAAAAATGTCAAAAGTTAAAAATTAAAGGTTAAAAAAAAATAATTAAAAATTAAAAAAGTCAAATGGTAAAAATTACGCGGGTTCGAATCCCGTCAGCGGCAAATATTTATTTGTTAACATTTTACCCTTGTATCAGAGTCATGGGAAATATGTATTTACAAAAAAAAAAGTAATGTATGTAGCATATAAACTGTCTGGTGTCCATAATACGAGCATTAGTTAGTTGCTTAGTGTCGCACTAGATGGCGCTGTGTGTGGAATGTGTGAAGATATTTATTATATTATTAAATGGCACTCGTTCAGACTGATGCTGCACCGCATAAAGTGGGAGGACGATCTGGTGAAGGACACTGATGGCAACGAGGTGCCGAACAGTTGCCATCTGGTGTGGGAGGGGATGGCGAAGCAACGGTCGTTTGGCGACATCAAATTCAAGGTATGTATGTGGGAAAAAAATGCCTAACTGTCACATAATGCTATCGTTTCTTTGGTGGCAGGCAAGCAGGCGCGTACCGGCACTCGTGTGCCGGAACGCGGATCCGCGTTAATAATTTTGCACCACTCGTGTGCCGGAACGCGGATCCGCGTTGCGCCTACTTTACGTATCATGACAAGTGGCACTTTAGACTGTTACTTTACGCTCCAGCGCATACAACGGTAACTCGGCTCGCTAGCGCTTTTCGGCACACGAGCGAGGGGTTAATAATAATAATAATAATAATAATGAAAAGTTTCATCCCTTTCAGGTGTTGCCAACCGAAAAACAAGCTCGAGAACATTTCCTCAAGCACAAAGTGGAACATTATTGGGAGTTGGCGTACAGTGGAGCAGTTTTAGGGTCAGCTCTCGATGAACCCTAGATTTAGGCACTAAAAAAATAATAATAATAATAATAAGCACGGAGATTGGAAAGTTAAATGTGCGATGATAAAAAAACAATGTGACTTTTGATTTGAATTTAATAAAATGTCGAGTGGTTTGAAAAATTTTAAACAGCTAATCTACAGGATGATTAAAAACAACACGTGAAGGAAAAGTACTATAAATGGTGGAGATGCAAAATTTTACTCAATGATTCATTTATTTTTTAGAAAAATTAAAATTTTCTTCTTCCATATTCGTAACTGAAATTAAATACAGCCTGTATATCGGAGCATAGAACGTGAAAACATAAGAAAAATAAACCAAATTCCTATATTATGTCTTTTCTTGTATCCCTGATAATGTGTATACAAAATTATGTATATAGGAATTTAATTTAGGAAAATAATTTCCTAAAATAAATTACTAGAATTAAATTTTAGGATTTTTTCCAACAATAAATTACTACAATTAAATTTTAGGAAATTATTTTCCTAAAATAAATTACTAGAATTAAATTTTAGGAATTTTTTCCAAAAATAAAGTACTAAAATTACATTTTAGGAAATAATTTTCCTAAAATAAATTACAGTAATATTTCCTAGCAAATAAAAAATGGCCGAAACTCTTTAGTCTTTGGTTTATTTAAAATTATTTGTTGGTTTCTAATACTTATATATTATAATAATATGTATATATAAACTAATATGTATTGTAATAAAGGATAAATAATTTAAAAAAAAAAAAGTTTTTTTATTTTTAACACCCGACGCAAAATAAGGGTGTTTTAAGTTGGACCTGTGCATATGTGTGTGGGTGTCTGTTCATCTATCTTCTATCTATTAGTAAGTATATAGATTAAAACAATTTTGAACTAGCTTAGATATATGTAATTTAATTATGACTTTTATAGGCATTTTTTTTAATCTATACTAATATTATAAAGAGGAAAGATTTGATTGTTTGTTTGTATAGAATAGTCTCCGAAACTAGTGGACCGATTTGAAAAATTCTTTTACCATTAGAAGCCGACATTATCCGTGATGAACATAGGCTACTTTTTACCACGGGAAAATGCTTCATTCCTACGGGAAATCTAAAATAAAAGTAAATACTAGCGGCTTGGCCCGGGAGATAGCGCCATCTATCCAAAAACAAGTGAAGCGACTAACATGACAACTGCTTAGTGAAATTTTTAGATGGCGTTTTATACTTTTCAACGCGGACAAAGTCGCGAGCACCAGCTAGTCATGTATAATATGCTGTAAGTTGTTGAGGAGTTGGGTGTCCCTGGCAGAATACCTGATGCTGCAGCATCAGATCAAGGTTACCATGTCATGGAAACACATCTTATAATATTAGGATAGATAGATGTTCCAAAACTATGCGACATGAAGGGAAAATACCTTAAATATCGTAGATAGGATATTTTTCTGAAAGAAGACTATGTTATTTTTAAAAGTTAGTAATACTGCAATCAAAGATTTTCTAAAACTAACTTGTCTGGGAAACGAACCGACTTAAATGTGTAAAAAGAGAATCACCGTGTGTAAAAATCCACGGTTGATTTTTTTACAGAATTATTATTTTTTGACCATTACCATAGAGTAAATAGTTACTTAACCAGTAGCACTACCATGAGTTTATGATTACCGAAATCGCTAGCGAGAGATGAACCAGAACGTAAAATATTTGTATGAAAAATTGTACAGCGCCTCTAGCGATCACCAAAGAACTAAAACCAATAACATGAGTTGCATAAGTAAAAAACCTATCGAATGTAGTCGCTAGCGACCATTACCGACTAACGTGTAACTTGACATTTCTATACAAAATCGGTACCATGACTTACAAATTTGACTGATGCTCACGAGAAATACGTTAGTAGTAAAATCATTCACTAGCACATTGAAGGGTGAAAGGTTCGTTATCGACAGAAGTAAACTAACGTAAGATTTCGATAGCAAGTCATGGTAGTGCTACAGTAATAGAGAGGCAAGCTCCGTTTTAAACATGAAACTTCTGGCTCTATTTTCTTTATGGCTCACTTGATGTCGCTAGTAATGTCGAATTTTGATGTTATTCATATTGACAACATTTTTACTTTCTTTATGGCTAGATGACGTCATATAACAATAAAATATTTATAGATTCCGTGCGGTTTCTTTTTTTGCTCACTAGATGTCGCCATATAACATGTGCATGATACGAATTGACTGACTAGACCTTTGAGTTAGACGGATTTTTAATGGCAACTCATAATCGTATTCGACATAGGGGCCATCTAAATTTTATCGACTTTTTCGACATTTTTTGTGTTTCTACGTGTCTGTCATTCTATTACTGGTTAAGTAACTATTTATTCTATGCCATTACACACAGCACTAATGCTTGTATTATTAATAGCAGACAGTTGATATACTATATACATTACACACATATAAATACAAAACATCCATGACTCAGGTACAAAGGTAAAATGTTAACACATAAACATTTGACTCTAACGGGATTCGAACCCGCGACCGTTTGGTTAACAGCTAGACCAAACGTGTCGTCAAATATAATATAGGTACTAGCTGGTGGCCGCGACTTCGTCCGCGTTCTCTATAACCTTCCTCGATAAATGGACAAAAATAATTCGAACCAGTAGTTCCTGAGATTAGCGCGTACAACCAAATAAACTTCAGTTTTTATATATTAGTATACAGATTATAGCTTATCAGTCATCATACTTATATAAGTTAAGGATTAAAATATATCTAATTAAAACTAGACTGATAAATGTGTTGTAAAAATCTTATCGTCGCCTATTGATAGCCAATAATCCATTTGTAACATGTCAATACGGGGAAATTAGTTGTCTTTTATAGACTTATAGAGTATAGTGTAAAAATTTATAACATATAATTAATATTTATTACTAGCGACCCGCCCCGGCTTCATATTATATCTCTACTAGCTGGTGCTCGCGACTTCGTCCGCGTAGAAAAGTATAAAACGCCATCTACCGTATTTTGGATAGATGGCGCTATCTCCCGGGCCAAGCCGCTAGTATTTACTTTTGTTTTAGATTTCCCGTAGAAATGAAGCATTTTCCCAAGGTGAAAAGTAGCCTATGTTCATCACAGATAATGTCGGCTTCTAATGGTGAAAGAATTTTTCAAATCGGTCCACTAGTTTCGGAGCCTATTCAATACAAACAAACAAATAAAACAATCAAATCTTTCCTCTTTATAATATTAGTATAGAAAACTTTCCTCGAGAACCACTCTATCCATTGGTGAAAACAGCATGAAAATCGGTGCACTAGTTTTTGAGGTTATCGCGAACAGACAGACAGACAAACGCGGCGGAGGAATTTGTTTTATTATATGTATAGTATAGTGATATATATAAAAATTTACATGTCACTTTGTTTGAAGTCAATGAACTCCCAAATTACTGAATCGATTTAGATAAAACTTCGTAGATAACTATTGGTCCAACTAAAAAGAGGGTAGTTTTTATTTTCAAGCCGTGTTGTGGCTAGTTTTTAATATACCTGATATAAAATTTTTGCTTATCCTATGCTTATTCAATTTTTATATTTTCTTTATAATTACTTAACTTAGGTACTACAAAAATAAACAAGTTTATCTGCCTATTTTATCATAAAAAAAATCCCCACGACGCAAAAGCGAATAAATATGTACTAAAATATTCTCATTGGTAAGATAAGTTATTATAAGTAAAGTTATGTTGGTATATTTTTTACAAGGACGCACTTAGCAACAGGTTTTGTCTGCATTTTTTGTAGCCAACACATGTTTCTAAGAAGCACGATGAACCTCGTGTTTATTTTTAACCGTTTCCTGTGAGATGAGTGCAATCTTTAGTAAGATTTTGTTGAATATTGACTGACGTCATCGGCCTCCACATTATTAGTCGTTCATGGCCAACTAGCGACCCGCTACCGGGTTCGCCCGCGTTCGATCGCTACCAAACTTCACAGGATTACCCGCTGGACTAATCTGAAGATTGTCTAAAGTTTCATCGACATCAGTTCAGTGGTTTTGGAGTCCATAAGGAAGGAGTTACTTATTCTTTACAATTATTTACAACTAGCGACCCGTTCCCGGCTTCGCCCGCGTTCGATCGCTACCAAATTTTACAAGATTACCCGCTGGACTAATCTGAAGATTGTCTAAAGTTTCATCGACATCGGTTCAGTGGTTTTGGAGTCCATAAGGAAGGAGTTACTTATTCTTTACAATTATTTACAACTAGCGACCCGTTCCCGGCTTCGCCCGCGTTCGATCGCTACCAAACTTCACAGGATTACCCGCTGGACTATTCTGAAGATTGTCTCAAAGTTTCATCGACATCAGTTCAGTGGTTTTGGAGTCCATAAGGAAGGAGTTACTATTTTTTACAATTATTTACAACTAGCGACCCGTTCCCGGCTTCGCCCGCGTTCGATCGCTACCAAATTTCACAAGATTACCCGCTGGACTAATCTGAAGATTGTCTAAAGTTTCATCGACATCGGTTCAGTGGTTTTCGAGTCCATAAGGAAGGAGTTACTTATTCTTTACAATTATTTACAACTAGCGACCCGTTCCCGGCTTCGCCCGCGTTCGATCGCTACCAAACTTCACAGGATTACCCGCTGGACTATTCTGAAGATTGTCTCAAAGTTTCATCGACATCAGTTCAGTGGTTTTGGAGTCCATAAGGAAGGAGTTACTATTTTTTACAATTATTTACAACTAGCGACCCGTTCCCGGCTTCGCCCGCGTTCGATCGCTACCAAACTTCACAGGATTACCCGCTGGACTATTCTGAAGATTGTCTCAAAGTTTCATCGACATCAGTTCAGTGGTTTTGGAGTCCATAAGGAAGGAGTTACTATTTTTTACAATTATTTACAACTAGCGACCCGTTCCCGGCTTCGCCCGCGTTCGATCGCTACCAAATTTCACAAGATTACCCGCTGGACTAATCTGAAGATTGTCTAAAGTTTCATCGACATCGGTTCAGTGGTTTTCGAGTCCATAAGGAAGGAGTTACTTATTCTTTACAATTATTTACAACTAGCGACCCGTTCCCGGCTTCGCCCGCGTTCGATCGCTACCAAATTTCACAAGATTACCCGCTGGACTAATCTGAAGATTGTCTAAAGTTTCATCGACATCGGTTCAGTGGTTTTGGAGTCCATAAGGAAGGAGTTACTATTTTTTACAATTATTTACAACTAGCGACCCGTTCCCGGCTTCGCCCGCGTTCGATCGCTACCAAATTTCACAAGATTACCCGCTGGACTAATCTGAAGATTGTCTAAAGTTTCATCGACATCGGTTCAGTGGTTTTCGAGTCCATAAGGAAGGAGTTACTTATTCTTTACAATTATTTACAACTAGCGACCCGTTCCCGGCTTCGCCCGCGTTCGATCGCTACCAAACTTCACAGGATTACCCGCTGGACTATTCTGAAGATTGTCTCAAAGTTTCATCGACATCAGTTCAGTGGTTTTGGAGTCCATAAGGAAGGAGTTACTATTTTTTACAATTATTTACAACTAGCGACCCGTTCCCGGCTTCGCCCGCGTTCGATCGCTACCAAACTTCACAGGATTACCCGCTGGACTATTCTGAAGATTGTCTCAAAGTTTCATCGACATCAGTTCAGTGGTTTTGGAGTCCATAAGGAAGGAGTTACTATTTTTTACAATTATTTACAACTAGCGACCCGTTCCCGGCTTCGCCCGCGTTCGATCGCTACCAAATTTCACAAGATTACCCGCTGGACTAATCTGAAGATTGTCTAAAGTTTCATCGACATCGGTTCAGTGGTTTTGGAGTCCATAAGGAAGGAGTTACTTATTCTTTACAATTATTTACAACTAGCGACCCGTTCCCGGCTTTGCCCGCGTTCGATCGCTACCAAACTTCACAGGATTACCCGCTGGACTAATCTGAAGATTGTCTCAAAGTTTCATCAACATCGGTTCAGCGGTTTTGGAGTATATAGGGAATAACATACATACATTCCCTTTTATATATTAAAAAAGGTACCTTTAAAAAGGTCCTTTTTTTATAAGGAAAAGCAACTCAATGATTTCAAAATAAACATATACAAGTGGAGGAATTTGTCGTATAATCCGGCTCTGGCGAAATGGACACGAAAATAATTGTCGGATGAATCCGACTTTTGCGGCTAAAGGGCAATTTGTATTTAAATACCATCGTTCATGCTTTAAAAATAATGCACACAATAAGAGAGATTTGTATTTTTGTAATACATAAACTCAAAAACTAGTGGACCTATTTTGAAAATTCTTTCACCTATAGAAAGCTAAGTTATCGGGCATAGACTTGCCACCCCACATAGCCTATGTTACTAGCAGACAACGTAGCTTTTTATAGGTGACAACAATTTTCAAAATCGGTCTACTAGTTTTTGAGATAATTCATTACGAACATACAAACCTTGTCTCTTTATAATCAATATTAATAGAAAAACATGTAAGTATTTACTGAAATATTTAATTTCTTATTAAAAAAAATTAAACCACAAGACATTCATTTACAATATTTATTTATTCTTAAAAAATAATAAGGAATACAATTTGAAAATAATATGCGCGATGTGCTTATTATTATTAATTTTAATATGAAAATTTCATTAAAAAATAATACTTTTTTTTAAACTTAAACATTACAGTCAAAAGACAAAATAAAAAAAATAAATGCTTATTACATATTTGTGGCCAATTTTACCTTGGAATATGACAATTATTGTTTTAGTCGACCAGTATTTGGCATAGAAACAAAATTATAAACTAAAACCCTGACTTTGAGCCCAAACACGCCATATCCGCTGTAAGTTGGTGAGGAGTTGGGTGTCCCTGGCTGACTACTTGATGCTGCAGCATCAGGTCAAGGTTACCATGTCATGGAAACACCACCCAAGCAACATTATATCAAATTTCACATCAATCGAACACGTAAAAGTTGGTGAGATCCCTTCGTCTACTAGGAAAAGGGCTGATGGTCTTTAAACGCCTGAATATATCTTCATAAATTATAGCATAAATTATTCATACCTTCTCGATCATGTCAGCCTTTCAAACAAAAAAAACTGGATCAAAATAGGTCCATCCGTTTGGGAGATACGATGCCGCAGACAGACACACATGTTAATATCACTCCTTTTTTACGTCGGGCGTTAAAAATAAAAAAAATTCAGTCCCCAGTCCAAATAATCAACAATAAATGTTTATTTACGGATTAGGATTTTTTTTAAATTAATTCACTGGGATGGATTATTTTTTAAAATTTAAAAAAAATATCAAATGCCAAATTCCGGTCAAGTAAAAAAAATAAAAATTAAGCTTAGAAGCTAACAATTCGATTAATATTTTTGTTGCATATAATATCACTTTATTTTATTATATAAAAGATAATACAATTCATTAAAACTAAATTAATATAAAATATTATTATTGAAAATGGGATAAAATCATATTCTACCCATTTTTCGGTCAATTTCAACATTTTCCTTATGAATTTTCTTGGGAGAATGTCGAATTTGTTTAGGAAAATGTTGAAACTGCTTAGGAAAATGTCGAATTTACTTAGGAAAATGTCGAATTTACTTAGGAAAATGTCGAATTTACTTAGGAAAATGTTGAATTTGACCGAAAAATGGTACATAATGAAATTATAATACTCTAACTCGGTCAATTAAAAAAGCTATTGAAAATGGAGGCACTTTGCAGATGTGCCGTTAGCATGTACAATGTACATAAATTAGATTTTTTTTCTTCTATACATTAAGGTCGACAAGGCAGACTGACGGTCCATTTGATGGTAAGTGGCTACCGTCGCCCATTATTGCACGCTCTTTAACTTTATCCGCTTCGTTTAAAAGAGAAAGCAACTCAATGATTTAAAAATAAACATTATACAGGTGGAGGAATTTGTCGTATAAATCCGGCTCTGGCGAATAATTTGTCGGATCCGACACTGGCGGCTAAAGGGTTCTTAATTAAATCATCAAGCTATAATAAACAATTTAATATTTAAATAAACACTAAATAAGTCCCTTTTGGGTGTATAAAAAAATAGGGATTACACTCTTTCAATAAATACTAGAATTATTTGTGATATCAATAATTCTTAAAACTAAATCTATAAAATAATTTGTTCTTATTATATATAATATAAGTCTTCCAGCTGTGGCAGTATCTGTAAATAAAAAAGGGTTTTTTCATTATTATTCAATACTAGCTGTTGCACGCGACTCGTCCGCGTATCTAAATAAAATATAATACATTCGTGTCTGTGAATGAAACCATGGAATGGAAATACACATACAAAATTTCAACCCAATCGGTCTTCCAAGTCGTTTAGTAGTTGACATACAGACAGCAGCGCCACCTACCGGGTCCAATTGTATTTTTAAATCATCTAACAAACCATCGAAATATAGCCATATAAAATTTCAACCCAATCGGTTCAGCCGTTTAGAAGTTATATGTGAAAAAGATAAGTACGGAAGGATAATTCTTACTACCCGTTGTCCTTTTACCCGTTTCTCCGTAGGAATGAAGCATTTTCCCTTAAGGTAAAAAGTAGCCTATGTTCATCACGGATAATGTCGGCTTCTAATGGTAAAAGAATTTTTCAAATCGGTCCACCAGTTTCGGAGCCTATTCTATACAAACAAACAAACAAATCAAACCTTTCCTCTTTATAATATTAGTATAGATAGTATAGACTAGCTGCTGACTATTTTTATTTTATCATCGCGTGTCATAGCTTTTATATCTTTAATTTAACATCGCGTACGAAGTCGCGGGCAACAGCTAGTATTACAATAATGGAGTATTATGTACTTAAATATAATCTGAAAACGGAAATGTTTTAATCGCATTTCGTAATATTAAAACGCTGATAAAGAAATCATGTATGTCGAATGAGTAAATTATTATTTTTAATTGGTAACTATTAAAAATGACGACAAAATTCGCATTTAACAATTTTAATGTATTTTTTTATTATTATTATTAATTCGAATTAATAATGAGCCTCCACGAAAATAATTCAATTTAATTAAAAAGATATATATATATGTAAAAAATATGTATATAAGAATAAAGATATTATTGTTATTTAAAATGAAATAAGCTCGAATACTATTAAAAACTGATTTTAAAAATTCCTTCAGCGAGTCACATAATATGATAGGATAGTTTTCATTTTGAACCCGAGCGAAGCCGGGAGCGGGTCACTAGTCTATACTTAACTAATATTATAAAGAGGAAAGATTTGATTGTTTGTTTGTATAGAATAGTCTCCGAAACTAGTGGACCGATTTGAAAAATTCTTTTACCATTAGAAGCCGACATTATCCGTGATGAACATAGGCTACTTTTTACCTTAAGGGAAAATGCTTCATTCCTACGGGAAATCTAAAATAAAAGTAAATACTAGCGGCTTGGTTTGGCCCGGGAGATAGCGCCGTCTATCCAAAATACGGTAGATGGCGTTTTATACTTTTCTACGCGGACGAAGTCGCGAGCACCAGCTAGTATAATACTTATAAAATGTTTTGAGATAGCACCATAAGTTTGACTCACATCAAACAGTTAGTAACAATGCAAACATAACTTATTTTATTAATTATTGTGACGATCTTAAGTCCGCCGAGGGCAGGTAATAATAATGTTAAAATTAAAAATTAAATGAAGGTGACTCACAGAGTTAAAATTAAGGAGGAAAAGAGTATTGGCAGGTTTATTTTTTTACATTGAATGAATAACTTGACCTCCACAAGAAACGTGAGAGGCCTATAATCGTATTTCATCATCACAGTACAAGTATTTTGATTTGTGTAAAAAAATTATAACTATCCTTCCTTACATATTATAAAAAAATCTGTCTGTCTGTTGTGCCGCGTCTGTCTGTGTGTCTGTTCGCGATAAACTCAAAAACTAGTGCACCAATTTGGATAGAGTGGAGACTAAAACGAGGAACGTTTTAGACCTGTATATCTATACTAATTAGATTTGATTGTATGTTTGTATTGAATAGTCTTATTATTATCGTTGTAAGTCTAATAAGACTAGTTTGCTATCTATAAGTGGAATTTTTTTATTAGGTTTAAGCTATTTAGTCATCACTGTTATAATAAATGTAATTATTTATACCTTTAAATTTCACCAGATTAAAATAAATAAATAATTTAAAAATGTACGAGGGAAGTGTACGTATATGACCATTTTATAAGAAAAAAAAACCGCTCAAACTAATTGGCCAACACACATTTGACATATTTGACATGAACGGCCCTTTCAATAAAAAAAAACTTATGCAATTGGCATTGGCATCATTTGTTTAATCAATTATCAAGGAGATGCAACGCCAGAAAAGTGGCATTTGGCTTATTGTTCTTATATTGAACTAGCTAATGCTCGCAACTTCGTCCGCAGTATAAAACGCCATCTAGTTACCGTATTTTAGATAGATGGCGCTATCTCCCGGTCTAAACTTTAATTTTAGATTTCCCGTAGGAATGAAGCATTTTCCCAAGGTAAAAGGTAGGCTATGTTCATCACGGATAATGTCGGCTTCTAGTGGTAAAAGAATTTTTCAAATCGGTCCACTAGTTTCGTAGCCTATTCTATACAAACAAACAAACAAACAATCAAATGTTTCCTCTTTATAATATTAGTATAGATAGCATATGATAATATAGCTTCCCAACAGTGAAAGTTTCAAATCGGTCCACTAGTTTTGGAGCCTATACAATACAAAAAAACAATAAAATCTTTCCTCTTATTACTAGCAATATTACTATTATTAAACAATATTACTAGCTGGTGCGTGCAACTTCGTCTGCGTTGAAAAAGAAAAAGATAGCCTATTCTGTGTTCTGTATTGTCTAAAATGTTTATTTACCAAGTTTCACGAAAATCAGTTAATTCGTTTATAAGAGTTATGGAGGAACATACATACATACAATACCTACATTTACATATATTTATTATTAGTATAGGTGACAGGAAGAAAAGGCTTACCATCCTATGGTTGAATTTGACTGCCTTTCATTCTAAGACTGCCAGTCCTCGACACCTTTTTGCCGATCGTTTGCACGTGGAAGCCAAGATTCACCAACTCCTCGTGGTCTAAGATCTTTCTGCCATCAAATATGTAAGCGGGCTTCATCATCACGTCGTAGATCTTCTTGAAATCTAGCTCCCTAAACTCGTCCCATTCCGTGCACAGCACTATAGCGTGTGCTCCGGACGCAGCCGAGTAAGCGGAGTCGTGAATTTCTATATTTTTTCTTACAGACTCCGGCGAAGATGTCACATACGGACTTGTCAGTTCGTATAGAATCTGATCTATTTCAACTTTTGGGTCATATATGTGCAGCTTAGCGCCTTCATCGAGCAAAGTCTTCGAGACGTATATCGCCGGACTCTCTCTCGTGTCTCCCGTATTCTTCTTGAAGGAGAACCCTAAAATGGCTATATTTTTATCCGTGACCGTATTAAACAATGACTCTATGACTTTTCTTGTGAACCTCGTCTTTTGGTATTCGTTCAAATCGATAACTTGTTGCCAAAAAGCTGCCACTTCCGGCAGGTTTAAACATTCGCATAGATATATCAAGTTGAGTATGTCCTTTTGGAAGCAACTGCCGCCAAAACCTATGGAGGCTTCCAAAAATTTCGGACCGATTCTAGAATCTCGACCGATTGCCCTCGCCACCTCAGACACGTCGGCCCCTGTTGCTTCGCAGACGGCCGATAAAGAGTTTATACTGGAAATTCTTTGTGCAAGAAATGCATTGGCCGCTAATTTAGACAGCTCTGAGCTCCATGTGTTTGTTGTTAAAATGTTTTTAGCCGGGATCCAATGCTCGTACACCCAGCACAGTTCTTGCACAGCTCTCTTTCCTTCGGGAGTGTCTTCACCCCCAATGAGCACTCTTTCAGCCTCGACCAAATCCACTATGGCCGTGCCCTCGGCTAAAAATTCAGGATTTGACAAAATTTGATACTCAACACCCGGTTTTGTGTTCGCACGCAATATTTTCATAATTATTTCCGCGGCTTTCACTGGAACTGTACTCTTTTCTACAACTATTTTGTTCGAAGTGGCCAAATCGGCAATCATACGAGCGGCACCCTCAATATATTTTAAATCTGCGGCCCTACCTTTCCCGTTGCCGAAAGTTTTCGTCGGTGTGTTTACAGAAATAAATATCAAATCAGCCTCCTGTATACTCTTCTTCAAATCCGTCGAGAAGAATAAATTACGGCCGCGACATTCCTTGACGACTTCGTCCAAACCGGGCTCGTAAATAGGCAATTTATCTGAGTTCCACTGGTTAATTCTTTCGACACTTTTATCGCAAACGGTCACAACGATATCGGGACATTTCATTGCGATCACACTGCAAGTGGGTCCTCCCACGTAACCGGCACCGAGACAGCAAATTTTTTCTATAGCCATTTTAATTATATTTAAATAAAAAACAAAAAAGGCGTAATGTGTTTCGTGATGCGCTGGCACGTATAATAATTTGAGTTGTAGACGAGCCAATAAGTGAACAAGGCTGTTTGATTAGCGGACAGTGATTTATTTGCACTTGCAATACAAGGCCTACTAAAACACAATGCAATCCGATCGTATGTTTATTTTATTTTACTGACTGACTGAACTGAACTCAACTCAACTGCCTGAATAACTGAACCTGAACCAGTGTTGCCAACAATTATTTAGAAAAGAGCTCAAAAAAGTGTATCTCAAAAAAGGGCTAAAAAATTTGGTCCGGCTACTGACCTGTATAAGCATTGGACAGGCTGCTGTGCTGTCAAATTGTTATTATTTTTTAATTTTTATAATATAAAGGTGGCAGACAGGCTGGCGGCTCACATGATGGTAAGTGGTTACCGCCGCCTAAGGACACAAGCAACACCAAGAGGAGTGCTAGTGCGCTGCCTACCCTGCAGGTGTTTATTTACAGCTCACTTGAAGTACAGATCGCGCGGCGAGAGTTTGGCTTTGACCTTCGGGTGGAGGGGATTACTGCGCATGGGTACTGTCACGCACACAATACTTTACCTACCTACCTACCTGAGGTACCTACTACCTACTACCTGAGTAAAGAAGCAACTTCCTCAATCTGACTTCGAATTTGCTTCAATGAATCGATACATTCGTCAGCTTCTTTCTTTAAAAAGCAATTCACGTCATATATCATTTTCCGTGCTTGCCTTTTCAAAACAATGTTTTTTTTACGCATTTTCAAATCACTTTTTAATATTTAACAAAAAAAACTTAACTGACAAACTTAAACAAACAAACTCAACAAATAATAACAATCGACAACAATAAACAATTAACGAAAATAGCAATTCACTTGTGAACGTGATTGTACAACAGGAGTGCGCGGTACGTCGTATCGATGCGAGAGGCAGGGAACGACTGGAGCGCCAATCAGAGCACCGCGTGCGCCTACACACCCGCCCCGCACCCCGCTAATTGCCCGTTGATACCCAATTTCTGATTTCTGCGCAATAACGGTCAAAGCCAAACTCTCGCCGCGCGATCTGTAGCCCATATTGTAGCTAGGTGGAAACAACTCAGGAGAGAGATTTTTATGTATATTTGAAAAACACCATTTTGGCTCTGTAGGCTATGGAGCGTAAGTACATGGAACTAAAATTAGTCATGCAAGCGGACATAAATAAACTTAAACGCTCCCTAAGACATCATTAAATAGAATGAAACAGAATGACATAATTGTCTTTATTGTGAAAACAGGGGTACAATTAAATTCAAATAAAATATTCAATAAGGAACTAAAAAGGAGCTCACAAGCTAAATACAATTTCTTGGAATCAAAATACCTACTCGGTAAGGAGTTAGATTTAGCCTTAAAAGAAGAAAGGTGGCAACACTAACCTGCACATAAGAAAGAAGTCATTGACATTTTAACGTTTCATTAATGACATATCGCGCTCACTTCCATAGAACAAGTAAGTTTAATAAGTGTCAATGTCAAAAAATAGAATTTAACTGAATTTTACTACGAACACAGAGGCATAATTAAAATTAAGTTTGATTACCATTCACGGGAGCACGGGAGTCACGTGTCGGAATAATGCCGACTAAAATAGTAGTTACGTGTTCTGTGTGAAAACGGTCATTAGAATAAAATTATTAGAATTTCAATGGCTCTATTTGAATAACTCTGAATCTTGAACTACAACTTGAAAACACAATCTTGAACTAGCAGCTGTTGCCTAGTTCAAGATTGTGTTTTGACGCTGTTTTGGAAGTCCCAATTTCGATTTCCGGCAGGATGCCATTTTCATAGAGTTGGCTTCGGCAAGTAATGACAGAGTAACCACTTCGCTACATAGTACTGTAAAGTCCTGTGAAATAACAGCATGGATTTCCCTACATTTTCCTAATCCCTTATACTACTATACTATGGCCGGCAGAGCACTTGTAGCAACTATGGGGTTACTTGTTTTATAGGCGACGGTAGCCACATACCATCAACATAAAAAAATATTCTTGTCTAAAATCGTCGACGCCTTATATTATCTAACTAACTAAAGTTTTCAACCAATATGTGTTGCCAGGAGGTTGAAAACAGTCCTGGGATTGTGTAGCGTTGGCAACACTTTTAATTTTAAATGAAACCTCCAATTAAATTACAAAATTCTATTTATTTATTAAAAATTACACATGTTATAAACATCGAGAACAGTTTCTCTTATAACTATTTCAAATTATCAAATATTGATATACAAAATGAAATACATTGCCATTATAAAAAATAAAATATGTATGCGTTTATCACAACTGAAAATCTTAGTATATTTTTTTATTGTGGTAACACGCGGAATCGGGGAAAACTTACTTTTTTATGTGAGCAATATCTTTCCGCTAAAATTAATAGTAAATTCTCGTAAAACAATCTATGGCAATTTGGTTTACAATTTTTATATATTTTTTTGTATATTAATTAAAAATCAGATATATCAAATAATAGCAATTGATATGTGCGCTATATTTAGAGACTATAAAAAAAAAAGTCTACTTGTATTTTTGAAAAATAATCATGACCAAAAAAATCCCCTATAACTCGCTAGTGTTACCATAACAAAAAGAAAGAAAGACAGCGACCATGAGTATTTAAGTCTTTTTTTTTTCGTAGTGCATCCAAAATATGTTTCATTTTAGTATTCGCAAATTTTAGATACTGCTATTTACTTAAATAAATGACATAAACATGAAAACTTTAAGGATTTTTTTTTAATTTAGCTTAAATTTGATGATCATTAAGACTTTTCTTTAACAAAAGAAAATGAATAATATGTGTTGATGATTGTTTTTTTTATGAAGAGGCGGATATTAAAAAAAAAAAATTGATATTTTTTATCAACCATTTTTGATACACAACAAAATATTATTTAAAAAAAAGTGTTTTCAATATAAAATTTCTGTTATATAAATAACGAACGAATATAACGTTCGTTCATTGAAGGCAATTATTAAATGAGAATATAAAATTAACAATACTAAAGGATCACCAAAAAAAAAAAACATTTTTTCACATTAACATTCAAAATTATTAAAAGAAAATCTCTTTGATATGTAAATCAATATAAAATGAATGGTCTTATATAGTTTTTATAAATTTCCTCCATTTTTTTTTGTCAGACAGACACATTTTTTCAATCTTATAACTCGGTCAATTAAGAAAAGGTATTTTTTTTTCGAATTGTATATTTTTTTTATACACTAATAAATACACCTCGTGTGCAATTTTGAACTATATAATATCTTCACAGTAAGAATAAATGTATTAATTATAATATGACGATTGTACACGACATCTACGCTAAAGATTGTGAAGATATTTTTGTATGTACTGCTGAACAATTCAAAAACTAATGGGCCGATTTTAAAAAATCCTTCACCTATAGAAAGCTACGTTATCAGCGAGTGACATGGACTATATTTTATAAAAGTTACGCGGACCAAGTCGCGTGCAGGAGCTAGAGTATTAAAAAAAATTGCAACTCAAAAGTGTTAATAGATTTTTTTACCGACCCTACCGACACTACTATAGCGAGAAACAAATCGCACTACATACTACGAGACAAAACAAAGTCGTGCGCCGAGTCTCTCTATCTGTTTGTTCGCGATTAACTCAAAAACTACTGCACCGATTTTCATGCTGTCTCCACCAATGGCTAGAGCGGTTCTCGTGGAAGGTTCTAGTATATAATTTACAAAGTTACGCGGGCGAAGTCGCGTGTTTAATCCCTTACTTTAATTGACCGGGCCATAGAAAAGTCAAAAGACTCGATTTATTTTATACTCCGAGTGCGACCAGACAGGCGCACATATTATTATTAGAATCACGTGTTTACAATAATCCTTTATGTAATTTCATATTTTCCAATACACACAAGAGTATATCCTATTAATATATATGTTTTTTTTTTTTAAATATATTATTACGTAGATACTATCTTATAATTTATTTTTAATTTTTTATTATTATAATTTTAATAATATTTTCTCAAAGACAATTTCTACGTATACATTAATTTCGTCATGAATGTGTGCCCTAGTGTTCAAAGATCACAAGAAAAAAATTCAATGAAAAAAAAAACCCCTTTTTTTCAAGTCTTTTTTTTTTTCAAGTGTGATGTGACTTTTGCATCCCCCTGTATATACTTCGATGGTCGTCTAAATTTTGACAGAATAAAAGCCAAGGCTATAATGAAAATTCACACGAAGAATACTTTTTGACAAATTCGCAATACTTTTTGACAAAAAATACTTTTTGTGTGTGACACAAAGAAATAACATCCTGTATTATATGTAATTAGAGGGTTCCTTCTAATTCATTGTTTTGACAGATACAGCCTAGGCTATAATTATAATGTTTATTTATACTAAGACATCAAATTACTAAGATTTTTTTTATCAATACCACGATTTTATTATCGATGCAATTTTTATTACAATTTAAAAAATCCAATTTTTAAATAAAATCTACACATAAATAAAATATGTTCAATTTAATATTAAATCAATATTAAAATTAAAAATTATCATAATCAATCGCGATTAATTAATATAAATAATAGTCAATATTAAAAATTAATAGTATAATATTTACAAAATAATAATTGTCGATTTATTTATTAATTAATTTCTATAAATATGGCCTCTTAAAAATATTAAAAAAAAAAAAATACAATTGGCAATGATTCAATGTTAATTAATACTTAATCAAGACGAGTCTGTGTTTTTAGCTTATTTTATGATTACATACTTTTTTAATCTCTCTTTTTTTTTAATTATTTTATGACACACAGCGTACGGTAGCCATTTTTTAAAACTAATATAACTCCCCCTTTTTTCATTCACAAGTAAATTTAAAACACATTTATAACTTTATTTAAAAATGATTGCAATAAAATAGAGAGTTGTGTAATGTCGGAGTACGAAAACCTTCGTTGGTTTTCGAATTCATTTCATTCCTATATCAAAATCGTGGACTCTTAGTACCTTTTGACACTAAAGCACTAAGCAGACAACTGACAGGCGTTTGAAATGAAATTTTGCCATCACTAACAATGGCCCTTACTCAAGCAAATGTCGACTTAAAGGTGACGAACCTTTTCCTACCCCGACTGTACCGCAGAGTCGTGTTTACAATAATTGACACATATATTGCAAATAGAAGTTACAACCAGTAAAAACAAATGACTGTCAGTCGTAGTACTGAACTTCAGAAGTGAAAAACTATGCATGGACATCTGTTGACGAAGTTAGGCTTATTATGTTATGAACCAACAAGTCCGTACTGATTCGGATAGATGGCGGTTATTTAATGCAGCCAAACGTCACTGAGAGTGTGTCGGTCACAGAGCGCGACGGCCGATACTAAAAGTGTTATTTTCCACACTAAAAGTTCCCAACGCGCCTAAAGAATTTTTCACTCCCAAAAAGAAAAGAAAAAACATTTCTCTACACAGTCCCGGTCCAAACGGGCTCAAAGTCAAGTTCGCAAGTTACCGTACGGATATAAAGATATGGCCACAAATCTTCGGAAATGCGCGCGGCCCCGCTAAAGAATAGAGCGTACTTCGTAATTGTCTAAATCGACAATTCAATGACGTGTTTCGTCGCGAACAACAAGCGAGTGAAAAATGCTATTGGTCCGGCAGTTGTGTGCGTGTAAGTGGGTACACCGCCGGGTCGGTTGTCATTGTGTGCTATACCATAGAGTAAATAGTTACTTAACCAGTAATAGAGAGGCGAGCTCCGTTTTAAACATGAAACTTCCGGCTCTATTTTCTTTATGGCTCACTTGATGTCGCTAGTAATGTCAAATTTGATGTTAAATGATGTTATTCATATTGACACCATTTTTACTTCCTTTATGGCTCACTAGATGTCGTCATATAACAATAAAATATTTGTAGAATCAGTGCGGTTTCTTTTTTTGCTCACTAGATGTCGCCATATAACATGTGCATGATACGAATTGACTGACTACAGCGACCTTTGAGTTAGACGGATTTTTAATAGAAACTCATAATCGACTTGGGCGCCTTTGACGGATTTTTAATGGCAACTCATAATCGTATTCGACATAGGGGCCATCTAAATTTTATCGACTTTTTCGACATTTTTTGTGTCTCTACGTGTCTGTCCCTCTATTACTGGTTAAGTAACTATTTACTCTATGGCTATACTTATTATTTGTACGTGAGTGAGCGTAATTTTTTGGTGACACGGTTTTTTGTTCTATCTCTAGCCATATCTCTAGCGGGGCGCCCGGTTGCGAGCGTTTCCGAAGATCTGTGGATATGGCAATAAAACGAAAAGATTTCAAGATCGTGTCTTCTTTACCTCACTCTCTTATCAAAATATCGAGTCTGTCATCCAGATTTACTTTTAAAAAATCATTGGTCACATGTCACATGGGACATCTCTTAAGTTGGCGGGGGAAAGTCAATTCTTTTGCAACTTTTTTTGCTAATTCGATTGTTCGTCGTTTGTGGGTTGTGGGTAATTGCAAAAATCGAATTTGCAAAAAAAAAAATGATTTTACCCCGCCAACTTAAGAGAAGTTCACATGGGATGTCACACACTATCTGTCACATGACGTGACATTCATGTCGTGACACCACATGTCACATGACGTGTCACGACACCATCTGTCACATCTGTCACGTCTGTGGCCGAGAAATTTAAATAAACCAGGGTTGTTGCGATGCAAAATATTCAACATCAGCGGACATATTTATTATGGATTTGGAGTTTTTTTTAATAGATTTATTTTTTTATGCAGAAATAAATGATTGAAATTGATCATTTTAATATTTTTTTAAGTAATCAAACTTTTATGTGGAAAATTGAAACCATTATCCCGTGGAAATCTGCTAGATTTTTAAACTACCGCCATATCCGCATCCGCAAGAGATTCGCACTGATCATTATTTCTTTATGCGGACGTCAATCGTTTCGAAAGTTCCGCATATAATATGCGTATGCGGACATTTGCAACGACCCTGTGTAAATTATGACCTCATTTGTATGTAACACATATTTATGTCATTTTCACCGACTATAATATCTTGTCGATTTCTCAATTTTTATTTTAATGTATTTAAATAAAATAATTTAAACGCATGGCACATGTCAATTCCAATATTTAAAAAAAAAATCTTAACACTACTCTGTATAATATGTATTTTGCTCACTGGAGCGATTTCGATGCGATTTCTTTGGATTTTGACATCGGCGAAAAACCACATCAAATCCGGTACATCCGTCTCTATACGTATAAAAAAAACGAGTCGCGACACACCTCTACACACTACGTAGCATAGTAATATAATAATATGCATTATATATAATTACTAACAGCATTTTTTTTTAATTATTTTATATACAAACGACCTGTATTACTCCTTAAGCTAATTAAAAAAAAAAATGTATTTGTCAGTGACCAAGGCTAAAAGCTTTAATGTAAAAAAAAAACTTGTTTACATAATTTGCTCAAAAAAAAAAAAACACCAAATAATAATAATAATCAAAAAATTTTGATTAAAAAAAAAGAACTCATAAATTACAATTTTTGTATGCATCAAAAAATTTATATTGTATTTTCGGGTTTTTTTAGCCGAAAATAAAAAAAAAATGGGTTTAACTAAAATCTGAGTGTAATTTATCTCAAAAGTTGGAAATTTTTTTTTTTTGAAAAAAAAAAAAAAAACGAAGATTTTATTTTTAAAAATTAAAGCGTTTGGTTTTTTTTTTTTTAAATTTTTGAGAAAACTTATTCTTCTTTTAAACACGAAAATTTAATAGTTCATTTATTATTATTTTGATAAAAGAGTAAAAAATTTTGCAAACAGATTCAAGCTGAAAACAAAAAAAGAATTGCGTCTTTTTTTATAGAAAAAAAAAATCATTTAAAAAATCTGCTCAGTCAAAAAAACCCCTAATTAGCTAATAGCTACCCACGAAGTTCGCCGAAGTTCGTCGTAATTTATAAATTCATTATATAAAAATAAAAAAAAAACTAACCTTTGCCTGTTAATTTTAATTGGAAGAAAACAAATGCAAAAATCGTTTAGATTTTGGAATGGAGCTTTTTAATTTTTTAAATTATAACGCTTCTATGTTTATTAAAAACACGTACGACAATTACAAGTTTAATTATAAACAACCTTACGTTCTGTGTGATTGGGGTCATAATTGCTTGGAAATCAATTTTCCATTCTGTCAAAAAAGATGAAAAAATCCTTTCTTTGGAACACAATTGTCACGATTTCGAATTCGGCAAAAATATCAAAATTTTAAATAAATCAAAAACGGCTTATAAATTGAGATATAAGTTAAATCAAGTACTAGGAGCACATGACAACCAAGAGTCACTTTTTTAGGCGAATGGAATTTTTTTAGGCAAAATTGTTTTGATGTTCGTTTTAATAAAAGCCGGTAGAAATTCCAATGTTGTCCAGTTGTGAAATTCATTTCAAGTTTTTCATTCAAAGTTAGGATTTAAGACATTTTGACAGAAAATCAAAATTGATTTCCAATTCATAAAACTATCATCATACATTTAATATTTATTATATAGCACATTTAAATAATAATTTACCAGCTAATGTTTACAACGACTTATAAATATAATTATTATATTATTATAATAATAATAACTATAATATAATAATGTACGGGTACATCAAGTGGGTATTTGGCAGTAAATATAATGACGTCATACGGTCCTCAACACTTTCAAACCTGAAGAGGGAAAACAATTTATTTTTTATTTTTGACAAAACATAAAAACATAGCTTTAAATATTAAAAGAGCACTTTATAAGAAATCGGCAAATTAAAAGTGAATGCATATTGAGTGCGTGCGTGTGACTGTGTATGTCTCACTCTAACTGACTATCTTTATCTATCTCTCTCTCTGTCTGTGCGTGTGTGTATGCATATTATGTGCGTGTTTGTGTCACACTCTCGCTACGTGCTCGTGCGTGGCTGTGTGTGTTGTGCGTGCGTGCGCGAGTGCGCATTCTCTGTGTAAGTAGGTGTAACTCTCTTTCCCTCATACTCTCTATACCTCTGTGTTTGTGTGCGTATGTGTCTCTTGCGCGTGCATTCGCGTAGGTGCTGTCTCTAGCTCTCAGTGTGTGCGTGCGTGTGCGGCGTCACTCACTGCGTTATACACTGCGCGCGTGTCTCTCACTCTATGCGTGAGCGTCTCTATTTTTGCGTGTATGCGCGTATTTGCTGTCTCTCGGCTATCAGTGCGTGCGTGTGTGCGGCGTCACTCACCGCGTGTGTCTCTCTGTGTGCGTGAGTATGTCTCTTTGAGCGTGCACGCGCGTGGGTGCTGTCTCTAGCTTTCATGCGTGTGCTTGTGTGGTTTCACACGCACACACCGCGTTATACACCGCGTGTGTGTCTCAATCTCTGTGCGTGAGCGTGTATGTGTAGGTGCCGTCTGTAGCTCCAATGCGCGCGTGCGTGCATGTGTGCGTGTGTGTGGTGTGACACTCACCGCGTTGTACAGTTATAGGAAGAGCACGGGCCGGTCGTTCCTCTCCGAGCCGCTCGAGTGCGAGTGGGAGCGCCTTCCGCCCCCGCCCCCACCGCCGCCTCCGCCACCGTCCACCACGACGGACGCCCCGGACCCGCTCGAGCCGGACTTGTTCTCGCCGTCGCGGACGCCCACTGTGCAAACGAGAAAACAGTCCCCCCACATGAGAGACGCCAACATTTCCGTAGAGCATGAACTCTGCCATGTCATTTAAACAAAATGCGACTCTAAGTCGACGCATAAGAGTTCAATTCAAAATGAATAGTGGAAGTTGGTCGGTCGTTACTACCTTTCATTCACCATAGACTCCGTCATGATAACGGTTTTAGCTCTTTTCTTCTCTGCGTACATTATTATTAGTATGTGGATAAATAAAAGGCTTTGTTATTTATAATAAATATTATTACCGGGATGTTCTTTGGCCGTGAGATGATCGGACCCAGCGCTAGATCCGCCGCTTCCGGACATGACACTCTCTTCGCGGTTGTAACTGGAAAAAAAAAAAGGAAAAAATACATCAAAATTGTCCCCTCCTATTTTTGGGAAACAAAAATCGCTAAAACTTGAATGCGATGAATATTTTTGTCCACCTTAATTTACAAGGTTACGCGGGCAAAGTCGCCGGCGGCGGCTAGTTTCTGATAAATAGTAGAAACTGATTTGAACCTTAACATTTAGTAATATTAGTTTTTACTAAATGATAAGGTTCGAATTTGAATTTGAATAATCACCCCGAGCTGTGTGAGGTGATATTCTACTATGCCACTTTTAGTGAAGCATAGCAACCCATAAATATAGACCATAAAAATGTCAGTTTACCCATAGATGGTGTGTTCACTGGTGACGCACGAGTACTTGAACGGTATTGGCTGATATCCGTATGAGCCTGCGTATGGCATGTAACCGGGACCCATTAGGCTGAAAGGGAGACATTTGTGAATGGGTTATTCATGAAACATCTTGTGTATACAATATTCGTGTATGCCAATATACGCGTATAAGTCAATAAGTCTATAAGTCAACAAGAGTATAAGTCCATAAGCGTATAATATAAGTCGATATGTGTATAATATGAGTCAAAGAGCATATAAGTCTATAAGCGTATAAGTCAATAAGCGTATAATATAAGTCGATGTGCGTATAAGTCACAAGGAAATAAAAAGAAATCTGAGAAAATCACAAGGCTTAAAGCTGTTCTATCCATATCAGTCAGTCAGGCGACGGTGGCCACATACCATCAAGTGGACCGTCAGCCTGTCATTAAAAAAAAAAGAATCAATTTATATTTTAAGCAATGTGCAATTGTGCATAACATAAGAGAATAAAATAACAGTGCTGTTATTCCGTTATTATTAATTAGATATCAGCCGACTGTGGCCTATATCTGAGCAAAAATCGGCCAGAGCCGGCCCCGGAAGGGACTCTCACTTGGGATTGGGCAGCTTGTCGCTGATGAGGCTGTCCGTTTCTCCGGCGCTGCGCAGGCGCAACGCTGCCAGCTCCGCGCACAGCTCTCCTGCCACGTAGTAGCACTGCTCCGAGAACGTTATCTTGTTCACCGTGTGACGGATGAAGCCCGCCTGGCAACCCATTAACACACCGTTAGGTACTGACACATGATACACAGAGAGGGAGGGAGGAGAAGGGGAGGGGAGAGAGAGGGGGGAGAGAGAGAGAGAGAGAGAGAGAGAGAGAGAGAGAAAGAGATAAACGGGCAAGATATTTTTATATAAAAATTGCACCTAGGGCAAAGTTGGAAGCGAGTCGCCGACACATGGGCAAAGTAGAAATTCACTAACTAAAAAAGTAGAATAAAATAAGAGTTGCAATATCCATTAATACACGACGCGAAGGAACAAAAACGTACACAAACACATCGTACATGCATACGACACGATAAAGTCATAAAATAACGTAAGAAAAAAATAATCTGACTCGAAGGACCAAAAACGCTCACAAACAAACACACACATACCTAGAGCGTAAGAAATATTATCGGGCGCGAAGGATCAAAAACGCACACAGGCCAACACACAACCCGTTATTAGTTATAAAACTGTGGAAAAGCATGAGAAATTATCCGGCTCGAAGGACCAAACTCACCTTGAGCATATGCGAGGCGTACTTCCTGGCGTCGCGTCTGTCCGCGATACCCGCCACATGCTGGAGTATCCAGTCAACCACATCGGCTCCGATGAAAGCGTTCGGAATTGTTATCTTCAACCACATGCGATCTCTTATCTCTAGGCCTGCACGAAGAGAATAACATTTATCAATAGTAAATTATACCTATAAGATCAATAGAAATATTTTCACAGTGTCGCTTTTGAGCATTCAAGTGCTACAAGTATGGATTTTGCGTCACCAATGCCAAAGCGGCACATATAAAGTACGCCTAAAACGGAATCATGGCGGAGTCAATGGTAAAAGGTGGTGACTACCAACTTTTACTTATTCACTCTACTACTACAACTATGGATTTTGCATTTTTTTGTATTTACAAGCTCATATAACACAAATGTTTTCAGAATAAGGTTCACTCCATCATAGGCCTCATCCTTCCTTGCTGCACAGCTGGTTGTTGGCAAAGGCTAACACATCTCTAATAAAATAAAAAATAAAAACCTTTTAAGTGCCTCTTTGGCACTTGTGACCCAAAACCCATACTTCGATGGATTAAGGTTTAGAATTTAAATATGCCACAGGATATTGTAAGCAATCGATCTATCTATACTCACCCGAGTCCGGCCTCAGCATTGCCCTGACGACCAGTGCCATGTCCATGTTGACAGAGAGTTGTGGCTCTCCGCCGCCGGCGGGCACAGTGCTGGCGTCGCTAGCGGCGCGTTCTGACACAGATGACAGGGGGAGGGCGGAGAGGGAGGGGGGCGGTGGGGGGTAGGCTTCGCGTAGGGCTTGCGTGTGCGCGACCCACGCGCCTGCAATATGGAGAAACATCGATTCGAGACTCTATATTTTCAAATGAGGGTGGAACGGGGAAGACTTTAAATGATGGCGATTCAAATTCAAAATAATAAGACACACACACACACACACACACACACGCATTGACATAGAGTGACACCTACACACAGTTACATACATAGGCAGAGAGAGACACTGACAGAGTGTGACCTACACACAGCCAAGCCCTCACACACGCGCGCGCGCGCGCACACACATATACATAACATACGTGCACACACAGAGCGAGAGAGTACACACAGCCACGTACTGGCACACAGTGAGAGTGACACCTATACACTACCACGCTACCACCATGTATACCACGCATACAGCAGCAGGCGCGCGCGCACAAACAAACAAACACACACACACACATAATATGACATTCATCCACTATGGGAGGCAACTATAAAAATATATTACCAGGATCAATGGGTCTGACGGGCTCTGTCCTCGGTATGGTGAAGTAACCTTTAGGATTTGGATCCCAACACTTGGCCACCACCAGTTTGATGGGCCCCGGTTTCTGCACCACTTCCCTGAGGACCCTGACGGCCTCATCGTTGGTCATATCTTCAAAATTAACATCGTTCACCTGTAATCAGATATTAAAATTCTTTTCAATTTGACATTACAAAGAATGAATGCAGTAATTTTTAACCACCAACGCCTGATGCAAAAACTGAGTGTTTAATGTTTGAAGTGTGTGTATCTAATATCTATGCGGCATCATTTCTCCGATTTTGATCTGTTTTTTTTTTCTTGTGATAGACATAAGTGTTATTCAGGTGTAAACTGTAAATTTTCATCAAAATTTAAATTCTTGAAATCATGACCAACCCATACATACATGTACATCGTAAAAACTTTATAATATCAGTAGATATACCAACATTATGATAAAAAATTAACATTATTATAATAGTTAGACATTCAACGCCACTAAGTTTCAAGAGCATAGTTACCTAACAAGGAAGGTGTAAGGATACTTTGTGTATACACAATAGATCTATTGTTTCATATTGTACAAATTAAAATAACTAGATCTTTAAAACATTTGTATTGTTTTAATTTAAATTTATGGACTCTTCCATCCATACATAGTATAAATTAATTCGCTATCAACATCTGTCCTTCTAAAATAGTTTTTACTAGCTGTTGCACGCGAGACTTTGTCTGCGTAACTTTATAAAATGTAGCTTATAGCTTATATTATAAAACTAACTGGTGCCTGTGACTTCGCCCGCGTAACTTTGTAAATGATATACTAAAACCTTCCTCGAAAACCACTCTATCCATTGGTGAAAACAGCATGTAAATTGGTGCAGTAATTTTTGAGTTTATAGAAAGCTACTTTGTCAGGGAGTAATATAGGCTATATTTTATAAAGTTACGTGGGTGATGTCGCGTGCTATCGCCTGCTAGTATTAATATAGATTAGTAGAGAAATACTATATTTACCTGCAATATCATATCTCCTGGTTCTATTCTACCGTCTAAAGCCACGGCTCCACCTTTCATTATGCTTCCCACATAGATGCCACCATCTCCCCCTTTGTTTGACTGTCCGACAATTGAAATGCCCAGAAAATTAACTGTATCCATATTTAAGGTGACCGTTATTATATGCATAGACATTGTGGAGTCAGTTATTGAAGAATACGATGATGTACGAGACATCACTTGCGGTCTTTTGCGTCTTCTTTGAGGTCTTTTTCTTGAGCTCACTTGCAGATGCGACACACTGCTGCATTCTGTCAAAGCTCGGTCTACTGATGCGTTAGTGTGACGACCTGTGGTGGTTGTTATCTCAGATTGACTGTCGAAAAGGCTTGTAGAGTCCAAATCTGAGCTTAAAACTGAAGCTGTCTCGTATTCTAGGCCGTGGTTACCGTATTTTGAGTGTCCGTTGATTCTCAGGCCGCGATACTTGTATTTATCGCAGGATGCTCTGTGGCCTGGCCTGGAACTTATGGTGCTGTCCGTATCCGTACAGGTATCCCTAGTAGCAGGCGCCGGAGGAGCCCCATGGGCAGGTTGCTTGGTTTTACCTGCATTGCTGTCAGTGCACTGAGAAGCCCCATCAGATGGATTGGAACCCTCCGCGGACACTAACCACGACACTACACGACCGTTAAAGCAAGGTAAATGCGCGTTATCATCAATAATTTCCTCTTTAACAACACCAAAATCATCGTCCATAGACTTGAAAAAAAACTTATAATTCGGCCTATTGAGTTGATTCTTGAAGTCGATCAACGTCACTTTCTCCGGTGAAATTGGTATTTTAACTAAATACGGCGTCTCCTCGTCATCTATATAGTAAATAACTTTCGTTTCCTCCATTTTAATACATTTATTATTGATATTTAACAACACCCTCACGATCTATAAATATCGGATGGGCGCCATCACAAAATATGGCGGATTAGTTCCAATTTGAGTCGGCTCATATTATTTGACTGGGTGGCGCCATTATCGTTTTAAAATTATCTTTGTAGGCAATTTTATAAAAAAATTATGATATATTATTATTTAACCTCGTAGGTAACGCTGCTAATAATTATTAAAAAAGCTAATAAAATTTCTCCGGATTTTTGTTAATTTTCATCTTACATTACACAAATATTAATATATTATTTACTCTTTAAATTACACAGATCGCGACCCATACCTCATATCTGTGCCTCATATATTGCGCAACAGAACCAAATAAACCTTTATGAATGGATATGACATAAATGTATAAAAAAACATTTTGAATAAAACAAACAATTTACTCTTAATTTGTGTTGGTGAGGTGTTGGTCATGCAAACTACCCTGCCTGCAAGTGAAGAAACTATTATTTTAATTGTGATATTACTATACTCTTTGCTGAAGATGGACTTGCCACAGAACATATTATTCGTAAAGAAAAATGTCTAATTGACAATTTTGATGTCATAT
The DNA here is from genome assembly GCA_918317495.1 of Synanthedon vespiformis. Taxonomy (NCBI): domain Eukaryota; kingdom Metazoa; phylum Arthropoda; class Insecta; order Lepidoptera; family Sesiidae; genus Synanthedon; species Synanthedon vespiformis. The sequence continues at coordinate 3,850,671 of OU906974.1, forward strand.
TAAATGACATTGAGTTGGTTGTCATTGTCACTTGTCAAATGTCAATTGACCATAATAAATCTTTTTCACGCATTTTTCACGTGTTTCTGTTTATTATATAGGAGAAACGTGAAATTTAGTTTGTTTCTTTTTAAAGAAGTATTTACAGTTTTAACTTATATAGCGGTAATAACTAAAGTTAAAATGTTAATAACAGAAGATAAAGAAATCGACATATTTGTAGCCAGTAAAATAGGATCGTTCAAACGTAAGACTGTTGTAATAAATTAAGTAATTTTTATAGCTTAAAAATCGCAGTTAGCCAACGGTCCATATTTTAATAATCATACACATTTGTGACTAAGCTCAACTTACTTAGACTTACTGACTCATACTTAGAAATATATTTAAATTTAAAGTGTCACAGCCTTTGAAAAATACAGTGATACTAGATGGTGCCCTTTATTTATACAGTTTTCAATTAAATTTTAATATTAAGTGCTCTATTTGTTACAGACATCAAGTATTATACTGACTCTAATAAAAACACCAAGAAATGTATAGAGAATTTGGTGGACATCAAGTCCTTGCAGAAAGACGACTCGGTGACGTTCATGACATGGGGCAATGAGGAGCAAACTGAAATTTTAATCGGCAGGAAAAATCAGCAGGTCAGTTTTGTCATTGGCTGGTGCCATCTTTTCGTAAATAATAATTATTGTAAGAAATAGTAAAGTAACTCTTATTTGTAAAAAAATATAAAAAATAATCAGTAATGCCTATTTGAAAAAAAAAATTGTAAAAATAGTAACTCTAGTAAAAACTTTTTTCAATTGTAAATAAATTAAAAAAAAAAAAGAGTCAGTACCTCCCATTTGTAAATATTTGTAAAAAAATAATCAGTAACTCCAGTAAAAACTTTTTAATTATTTACAAATAGTAAATAATTAAAAAACTCCTCTAGGAGCTGTAGAAGAAAAACTCCAGGAGTCGGTAACTCCTATCAATACTAATAATAAATCTGTAGGGGTAGGTCATGGAGTAATTTACTTTGTTTTCAGAAATATCGTGTATATAGGTTCTATACATGATACTGAAACTAAATTGACGATTTTTAGAATTTTTTTCTGTATGTATCTATCTATGTATGTATGTTCCTCCATCACTCTTAAACGAATTAACTGATTTTCGTCAAACTTGATAGATAAACATTTAAACGTACGGGACATGGGATATGCTATAACTTTTTTTCTTTTTCACTGCGGACGAAGTCGCGGGCACTATCTAGTTTTTATATAACTTTACAGTTCCAAACCTACAGTACACAGCGGTCTGAGTTCACAAATACATACACAGCCGACTTCGGTACAGGACACATTGTGGGTTTGGGTCGGCACAAAAGAAAGCTTCTCGCTGCACTGTCTACGGGAATAGTTAAAGTATACAGTAAGAAGGAAGAAGACCTAGTCAATGTGGGTGGAAAGATTGACAAGATGAGGATGTGCAGCGATGATGGAACGCTATTCGCCACCGGTAAGTTATCTGAATGAACCTATCTGTACTAATACTCCCAAAGCTGGCACTTTTGGGAAAAATTACCCATGTTTTAAAGAAGTGTTGACTCGGGATCTGTTTGACATACAGAGCTGCGGTTACACTCAAATTGTTTTTTTTGTTTTTTTTTTTTTTTCCTATTTATAATCCACGATCGGTCGCCAGACCATAATTGGATGTGTTTTGAGAATTATGGCTTTGCGGGGAAAAGGCCAGTGCCTTGATACCCTTATAGGACAGTCCCTCGCTTTAATCTCCTGACATTGACTGTAGGGTTCATAAAGCTCTGCGGCGAGGGGGTTTTTGTGGGAAGTTAACCGATCCGCATACAATTTTTTGAACCGGTTTATCTCCGAGTTGATTGTGGGCACGTTAAGATAATTGTGTATTTCGTCATTCCTAGTGTACCAAGGTGCATTCAGGATGATCCTAAGAGCACAATTTTGAGCTCGCTGAAGGCAAAGTATGTTGTTTTGCTTGCAACTGCCCAAAGCTGGATGCCGTATGTCCAGATAGGCTTGATGACAGTATTATAAATAAGTAATTTGTTGTCTACTGACAGCACGGAGTTTCTCCCCAGCAGCCAGTGCAAGCTTTTGAACCTTTGATTGACAGCATCTCTCTTTGCCCTGATATGATATTTCCAAGTGAGACGTCTATCAAGCAGGAATCCAAGATATTTAATGTAGTTTGTGTGCGGTAGAGTGTCTGTTCCAATCCTGACTGGGGGACAGTCCTCTTTCCTTAAGGTGAAGGTAATGTGATTCGATTTCTGTGCGCTTACACGTATGCGCCACTTACGTAGCCAATCGTCCATTTTGTCCAAGACAATCTGCAGCCTCTCACTAGCCGCAGCGGAGCTCGGATCACAAGCTATGTAAGCAATATCGTCGGCATAGGTGGCAACAGTGACATTTTCCGAAACTGGTAGGTCGAATGTAAAGATGTTATACAACACAGGGCCAAGCACAGAACCCTGAGGTACTCCAGCATTTATTTTGAATAGACTAGACCTGGCGTCTCCTTGTTTGACTCGAAAGTATCTATCCGATAGATAAGACTCAATTATCTGGTATATTATATGTGGCAGAGTCGACTTTATCTTGCACAGGAGGCCCTTATGCCACACTCGGTCGAATGCCTGCTGAACGTCTAAGAAAGCCGCGGAGCAGTACATTTTGCGTTCAAGTCCCTGCCTGGCTGCATGATACACCCGGTGAACCTGTTCAATGGTTGAGTGTGATTTCCGAAAGCCGAATTGATGATCAGATATAATAGCAAAGTGGTCCATGAGAATTTTGAGCCGAATCAGGAATATTCTTTCCCAAAGTTTGGATAGTACCGGCAAAAGGCTTATTGGGCGGTACGAAGAAGCCTCGTGAGGGGGTTTACTAGCTTTGTGAATCATGATCACTTCAGATATCTTCCACGGCGATGGAAAATGACTCAATCTGAAAATGGCGTTGAACAGACAGGCCAGGAAAGTGACACATTTCCTAGGCAGTTCTTTAAGGATCCTTGGGGTGATGAGATCATAACCTGGGGCCTTCTCTGAATCCAGCGTTCCAATTTCCTTCCATATTTCCTTTGGGGACGTTGGGCTCAATGGTAAGCACATTTGCAGATCTTGACTCAAAATGACGTCCATCTCTGATTCATCCAACAGCTGTCATTGGGCTGAAATACAGAAGCCAAATGGACTGCAAAAGCCTCTGCCTTCTCATAGTCTGTTCGCGCCCAGGCCCGATTATGAGATCTTATTGGAGGTGAGGACTCTTGTGGATGGTTCAAATTCCGCGTGGCTTTCCAGAGAGAACGCTCGCCTCTGCCAGATGGAGACAGAAGTTCAATGTTTCTCCTGGCGTCGTCATTACACTCAAATTGTAGCAAATTTTATCTTCTTCAATAGTGTCTAAGATGATTTTTCAGTAGAATGCACTTTTCAGAAGTTATAAGCGAAAAACTGCAAAAAATCTGTGAAAATTTCGAGCTTTTTGCGAGCACCGTGCAATTAATTAGCACCAGGTCTTTCGAAACTGCAAATTTAACCTATACCTTCGCCAGCTATAAAAGAACTCTGACCTGTGTTAGAGGAATCCCAGCCGGTAGGACAAAAAAGAAATCCTTTACCTTCTATTTTGCGGTTTCTCTAGGCGGGGAGGAAAACGAGTTGAAAATCTGGCGTATAGGGGAGACCGAGCCAACGTTTGTTGCCAAGAATTTGCCAAACGACTGGCTCCAACTGCGCAGGCCAGTTTGGGTGTCCGATTTGACATTCTTGCCCGGAGAAGGTGGAAATTTAGTGGCAGTATGTTCGAGACGCGGATACGTCAGGTGAGACTTTGTTAACAACACACACACAATAAAACCCCGTTTTATAATTAAATAATTGAGTTTAATATTAACTAATATATCAATATCAATATGTGTTATACATTTCGATTTTTTAAATCTAATTTTTCTCTTTTTTGTAAATGCTGTTCACTGTTTAATTCGCTTACATAAAAAATTGTGCTTTAAAGTTTCAATTTGAAGTTATAGTTAAGTCAAGCTGTTGGTGTGTGTAAATAAATAAATAAATAAATAAATAAAACCTCGTGAAAGTCGAAAAAGCTACTAATATTTCAAGTTTTTTTTTTTAAAAAAACCGACTTCCAAAAAAGTCCTGGTTCCCAATTCGACTGTATTTTTTTTTTTAAATGTTTGTTACCTCATAACTTTTGACTGGGCGAAACGATTTCGATGATTCTTTTCTATTCGAAAGCTAGTGTTTTCCGCGTGGTCCCATTTCGATTTGGTCCACTTCTGACAATGAGACGCATCCACGAGAAAAGACCATGAGACGGTTTGGTGTCGGGTTTTTTTTAATTTTTTTTTTTTTTATTTATTAGGAAGCCAACACAATATACAACAATCCATACACTTATTCACATTTAAACACCTTTTACAATATTGTATACTCCAGTTATAGGCTAACTCAACATGCATTAAAAACGAACACAAAAGACATTTTCTGATTATTTTTTTTATCTTTTTCTTTTTCATATTCATATCGCATGTGCAATTAAAAAAATAATATACACTCGACGCCAAATAAACCGGGCCACCCGCTGCTTTGGAGCCCTGATTCGGTTTTCTCAGGAGGTATAAAACTTGCAACTGTCAAAGTTATACCTACGGAAAGTGCGTTTCATGATGATTAGGTATTTTATTTTTTTAATGTTAAGGTCGACAGGCAAGCTGACGGTCCACTTGATGGTAGGTGGCTACCGTCGCCTATAACACAAGCAACGCCATAAGTGCTACAAGTGCGCTGCTGACCATAGAAGGATTAGGGATAAGGGAGGTATGGGGTAATGGGCTCTGGCATCCCTTACTCACTCACACTAAGGTGGTGGTTACTGCCGCCAGACGGGCTGCCCAAATGACTAAACGCAGTGTGCCCTACCACTACCAAATATATAACTTTCTGTAGGTATAACTTTTATAGTTGTGGGTCTTATAGTTTTTGAGAGGATCGAATCGGGGTTCCAAGGTGGCGGGTGGCCCGGTTTATTTGCCGTCGAGTGTATATTCATATTGTAAAAAAAAAAAAAACTAAGAATGAAAATGTATGAATGAATAATAATAATATTATACTCCAGATTGTATGACACTCGTGCGCAAAGACGTCCAGTTTGTAACGTGGACTTCGAAGCGATGGCTGCCACTTGCATAGCTCCAAGTTTTGAAGAACGGTAAGGAGACCAGTCGCTGCTTAAAAACTAAAGGGCCACAAATCAAAATTACACTTTACAGGAGAGCTAATCAAAAATGAATAAATTAGTTTTTGTCTTAATTTAATATTAGAAGAAAAAAAAAAAAAAAAATTTTTTTTTTTGACTACAATTAAAATTAATCCTCAAAATCAACGTTCCAGTAAAGTACTGGTCGGCTTCGGTCGTGGTCAGCTGCAGCAAGTGGACCTGAGGAGTGGGAAACCGGACAAGGCGTTCAAGGGATGCGCGGGCGCAGTGTCCGACGTGACCGTCCACCGTCGTAACCGTCTCATAGTCAGCACAAGTCTCGACAGATACATGAGGATCCACAACTACGCGGACAAGAGTATGGTCTACAGGGTGAGTGGTGATGTTTTGAAGAATAATGTGAAATCTGAAAACCGATAAATATCGAAATAAGTCGACAAATTCTGAAAACCTATAAATATCGAAATAAGTCGACAAATTCTGAAAACCGATAAATATCGGAATAAGTCGTTAAATTTCGGTAACCGTTAAATATCGAAATAAACCTCGATGAATTTTAAAAACCGATAAATATCGGAATATAAGTTGAAAAAAACCGATAAATACCGAAATAAGTCGACCAATTCTGAAAACAGATAAATGTCGATGAATTTTAAAAACCGATAAAAATCGAAATAAAACGGTATATTTTGAAAATAGATAGAAATATAAGTTGAAAAAACCGATAAATATCGAAAAGGGCACTATTTTCAGTTCTAATCTTATCTGAGCCCTACGACTGAAATAACATTATTATTATTCCTTTAATGTAATTTTTTTCAGCAATATTTGACATCTAAACTGACTGGCGTACTAGTTCAGACCGAAGCCAGCACTCCGCTGAAACTCGTCTCTGAAGTGGAATTGAAAGATGAAGAAGTCAAGGTGGAAGATGATGAGATGGAACAGATATTCGGCGACATGAAGACAGTCGGGTGAGATATTTGAAGATTTTTTTTTACAATTTAAAAAAAAGATGAACTTTCTTTCATGTGTTATTTATGTAACGCAATTTTTGAAAATTGAATAGGCGACGGTAACCATCGACCATCAAGTTGACCGTCAGCCTTCACCTTAACATTAAAAAAATACAATTTATTTTAATATGGATTAAAATTACTTTTTCAACCGACTTTCAAAAAAAGAGGAGGTTCTCATTTAAACTGTATTTTTTTTTTTTTTTTTGTTTTTTTTTTTGTTTGTTACGTCATAACTTTCGACTGGTGAAACGATTTTGATTATTCTTTTTTTATTTGAAAGCTGGTGCTTCTCGTGTGGTCCATGAGAAAAGACCATGAGACGGTTTGAAGTCGGTTTGTTTTTTGTTAAAAAAGAGTTATTTTTTCAGTGAAAGCAAAAAGAAAAAGCACTTATCAGAAGCGACACCGTCCGACAGTAAGAAGTTAAAGCCGTCAACAGAGGGCAGCACAGACGCGGGAGTCGAGAGCACACAGAACACAGACGAAGCGATATTCAAACTGCTAAAGAGTACTGAGAAGCAGAAGAAAAGAATCGAGAAAAGAAAGAAAGAGAAGCGAGCCAAGAGTATTTTCCATAATGCCTAATAAAGATTTTGAATCAATTTGAGTTTTTTTTGTGTACAATGTACTCGCACTGAAATCTGCAGTAATAACAAATGAGCTGGTCATGGGCTGTGATCCTATCTTGAAAGTATATGAATATTAATTATCTTTGTTAATTATGAACGCACTTATATTGACCTATGTCAACTGTCATTGTCTTTGCGCCTGACATTGACACTGACACTTGTCAAATTGTGTAATTTGCGATATGTTTGTTTTGATTATTTTATTACAATATAATAATAACTAAACTAAAATAAGTGAGAAATTTATATAATTTAATTTATTCTATCAGTGAATAAATTTAAATAAAAAATATTCTTGCAAAAAAAATCATTTGCAATTAACAATTGTACATATATGAAGCTGTAATTATGGATTTTAGATCAGTGTGTCGCACTTGTTTAAATCAAAACAATTTGTTTCCTATATTTACGAGTCCTGAACAACACAGAAAATGTGCTCTGATTGTATTCTTAACTACTGGGGTTAAGGTTACTATTAGTACTATTTTTTTTATTAATAACTGGCTTCCAAATTAAAAAAGATCATAATGTAAAAAAAATCCCATTAAAATCAAATAAATCAGACAACATTCAAATCTTTCTTCTTTATAATCTATACCATACTAATACCAATATATAAAGCTGAAGAGTTTGTATGTTTGGTTGTACGCACTAATTTCAGGAACTACTGATTTGTATTGAAAAATTATTTGTACGTTAGATAGTCCATTTATCGAGGAAGGCTATAGATAGGTTATAGAGAACGCGGACGAAGTCGCGGGCACCAGCTGGTATAAATATATATATTGTGATATCTTATACTTAGTTAATTTCTTGTTTCTTGTGTATGTTTTTGTAAGTTTTCGTAATTTTTATAATTTATGTAAGTAATTGATTTGTGTAATATAAATAATGTTTATATTAACTTAAATACATTGAATTAGGATTACTTCTGCAATGGTGTAAATATATAAATAAAATAAATAAATATATGCAAATCAATTCTTAAGGAGTAAACTCCAAAAAAAGACAAGCTACCGACCTTTATATAATTCTTCAAAGTTGCAATAAAATTTTCAGATATCACACAACGACGGCTTACCGCAGAATATGTGTAAATCCTGTATAAATTGCGTGAACGAATCCGTCGAATTCCGCAAGAGATGTCATCAGACCGAGCTCAAGCTTTTGGACTTGAAAGATGAATTTTTCGAAACCAAAATTGATATAAACAACTTCACAATGGATAAAATGCAACCTGTACTTGGCAATAATGTAATAAAGACTGAAATCGACGATACAGGTTTCCTTAGCGAGGACAATGCAGGTTTTGATAACGACACGAAACACTCGGACATATCTTCGGACGACGATAAGCCTCTCAACGAACTGTTCGGTTCGATAAGAGTCGACGAACTCTCGGAGGAAAACTTGAACGCAAAGAAGACTAGGAAGAGAAGAAAGACGAAAATAAACGTGGAAGTTACAAATAAGAATAGGAACTTTGAAGACGTAAAACGGGAAGTTCAAAACTTTTATGGGATGGAAAAGAGCAATACGGAAAATCCTATAAAATATAAAACCGAAAGGGTAACCTGTAAGTTGTGCCAGCAAAATCTGTCTGTGAGGAGTATAGATTCTCACATGGCTCGGAGACATCCGGGAGCCGATGAAAGTAAAATGAAGTGTGAACTTTGCGACACGTACGTGCGAGAGGACAAAATGAATAGACACAAAATACTGATGCACGGATCACAATTTTTAAAATGTATAGTAAGTATTTTTTTATCTTCACACATTTCACACAGCACCATTTAGTTCGAAAGTAAGCAACTAATGCTTGTACTATGGAAACAGACAGTTGATATATTACATGCATTACTTTTTCTTGTAAATACATACACATTATACCCGTAACCTGAACCTGTCATTCCGGGGAGTGACCGTTCCAATCGCAGACCACCTACAACTCCTTGGTGTAGACCTTACTAACGATCTAAACTTTGGCAAGCATATTGAGTCCATTGCCAAAACGGCTGCCAAAAAATTGGGAATCCTTTCCAAGGTTAGGCGGTACTTCACTGCGAGACAGCTTCTCCACTTATACAGAGCACAAGTCCGATCCTGCATGGAGTACTGCTGCCACCTCTGGGATGGTTTTGCCCGTTATCAATTGGCTGCACTGGACTCGATTGAAAGGCGAGCTAAAAAACTTATTGGCAACGACACTCTTGTGGAGTCTCAGCTTCAAAGCCTGCAGCATCGTCGTAAAGTAGCATGCCTATCGGTTTTCTATTGTCTACACCACAGAGAATGTGCGTCTATCCTATGGGATCTGATCCGGCCAGAGCCGTTCCACTAGCGGAACACGAGGCGCGGGCGGGGGTTTCACCCCTTCGTGGTTGATGTTCCCCGGTCACGCACGAAGCGTTATAGTTCCACCTTCCTTGTCCGAACTGCTAAGGAGTGGAACTCATTGCCTGCGTCCGTGTTTCCCCAAAATTACAACCTCGGGGTCTTCAAGTCTAGGGTAAATGGGCACTTACTAGGTAAGCGTGGTCCATCTTTGGCGGCATCTGCACCTAACATCAAGTGAGATCGCGGCCAAGCGCTGCCTTGATTAAATAAAAAAAATAAAATAATAATTTATAAATACAAAACATCCACGACTCAGGTGCAAAGGTAAAATGGTAACACATAAACCGTTGCCCCTGGCGGGGCAAATTTGAAGCCGTGACCGTTTGGTTTTAAGTATATAACTAGCAGCAAAACCTGTCGTTGCTCGGGTTAAAATACATCGCATGTTTATAAGTTGTCGGTTTAAACAAACTTTCTAGATCATTTCTAGACTTTTGTAGAAAATTTCGAATAGATTTTGACAGTTGCACGCATTTTGGAACTTTCTAGACTAAATCATTCCAGAAATTTGAGTTAGAAAAGGACAGATTTTTTTCACATTTTTGCCACCCACAACCACCCATAAAACTCCCTTACTTTCACCAGGAGACCAACGGGTATTTACCAACCTAAAGGGAAGTTGATTGGAGTCGGTGGTCATAGAGAAAACCCTGTCTTCACGTATTAACATTAGCATTTTATATAATATATTAGATTAGATTAGATTTACCAGGTTACGCGGGCGAAGTCGCGGGCAGCAGCTAGTAATATATGTATAAATTTCTTTCAGTATTGCAAAACAGAGTTTTCCAGTAAGGAAACGCTAAAAGAACACGTCACCGAGTGTACAGCGAAGAAGAGGAAGAGAAAATCTAATGAATCTGTGAGTCTTGTCCATTTTCATAAGGGTATAGCCATCAATCTACCACAAGTACTACATTTTGGCAATGGCCATTATCTGCCAATGTCAAGTTATTTGCCAGTGTCATTAGTAAAAATTGCAATTTGTAATAGCCTTTTTTTAAATAAAAAAATGCAAAATTGAAATTAAAATTCAAAAGTAGCAGATCTCGAATCTAGTCAGTCAAGTCAAGTCTATAATTTTTCTTAGTCCGTCAAGTCCTAAAAAGGTTTATTGGAAGTCGGTTGGTAGCATGGGCGTAGCCACGGTGGTTCAGGGTGGGGCGCTTGCCCCACTCTGGCTCTGACCTGCATGCTACCTAATCAAGGGTGTGGGTGTAACCTTTTTGTATATCAACCGGGGTAAGACTGCGGGTATAGTTTGCTAGTTACATATTATTTTAGACTGCTGCCCCACCCTGAGCCCATGGCTGGCTACGCCCCTGGTTGGTAGATAACAAAATCATCTGTCTCCCATTCCATTTCAGAGCCGAAAACTCATCGAATGTGACATATGTCACAAGGTAATGCAAAAAGCGAGTCTCAGATTGCACAAAGCCATCAAACACGACAAATTGGGCCCAGTGTGTGAAGTGAGTGAGTTTGATTCTAATATTTATTTATTTTTATTTATAATACCACCTTTATATATATATATATTTATTTGTTTTTACAGCATTGCGGGAAGCGTTTCGGGAATAACTTTCGCCTGAATGAACATTACAGAGCTAGACACGGCTACGAGAAATTCAAGTGTTCATATTGCGATTTCCAAAGCGCCAGCGCCATGTCTATGAGGGTGAGTGATTATAAAAGTGACAAATTAAGCTTATTTCAGAAAACAAAGTAACCTACTCCATGATCAACCAACCCTTTCATCCGCGTTGTGAAAAGAAAAAAAAGTAGCCTATGTTCATCACGGATAATGTCGGCTTCTAATAGTAAAAGAATTATCCAAATCGGTCCACTAGTTTCGGAGCTTATATTCTTTATACAAACAAACAAACAATCAAATCTTTCCTCTCTATAATATTATTAGTATAGATTGATGTGATGATTGATGATTCTCTTCTAATTTTATTTATTAATTGAAACTTAGAATCACGAACGTAGACATCGCGGCGAAAAACCGTACGTTTGCGAAAGTTGCGGAGCCAAGTTCCACGCGTCCTATCTTCTGGCGCAACATCGTCAGTCGCATCGCACCCAGAAACTGTTCAAGGTACTAAACGACACACACACTGGGCTCAGGGTGGGGCAGCAGTCTAAAATAATATGTAACTAGCACACTTTACTATACCCGCGGTCTTACCCCTAGAACACCCTTGATTAGGTACCTTGTAGGTTAGAGCCAGAGTGGGGCAAGTGCCCCACCCTGCCCCACCGTGGCTACGCACATGCCTTGCAGGTTAGAGCCAGAGTGCCCCACCCTGCCCCACCGTGGCTACGCACATGCCTTGCAGGTTAGAGTCAGAGTGCCCCACCGTGGCTACGCACATGCCTTGCAGGTCGGAGCCAGAGTGGGGCAAGTGCCCCACACTGCCCCACCGTGGCTACGCACATGACTTGCAGATCGGAGCCAGAGTGGGGCAAGTGCTTCACACTGCCCCATCGTGGCTACGCACATGCCTTGCAGGTCATGGCCAGAGTGTGGCAAGTGCCTCACGCTGCCCCACCGTGGCTACGCACATGCCTCGCGGGTCAGAGCCAGAGTGGGGCAAGCGCCCCACCCTGCCCCACCGTGGCTACGCCCATGCTAGTGATCCTAGTTGTTAAACGGTCGCGGGTTCGAATCCCCCGCAAGGGGCAAATGTTTTAAATGTGTTAACATTTCACCTTTGCACCTGAGTCGTGGATGTTTTGCATTTATAATATTATGTAATATGTATGTATGTAGGGGAAAATACCCAATTATTGGCACTTTAAGAAATACGACCGTTTATTGGCACCTTTCGACCATTTGCATATTTGTTCAACTCAAATAAAATTTGAAAGTTTGACAATGTTTAAATCATTCGACTGTTTGTTTAGTGTTAACAATTCTCATAAACCTAAGATTTACTTATAATTTATTTTTTGTGGGAACACAGTTTATGGAATAGTTTTCTTATTTTTTAGTGAAATGTTTAGGGTGCCAATAAATTGGAGGGGTGCCAACATTAGGTCATTTTACCCTATTTACAAAAAAAAGTAATGTATGTAGTATATTTTATCAACTGTGGTATCAATAATACAAGCATTAAGTAGTTGCTTAGTGTGGAACTAGATGGTGCTGTGTGGAATGTGTGTCATATAAAATAAACGTGTCGTATGTCCAGTGCGACATGTGTCCGGCGAGTTTCAAAGCGAACAACAACCTCCACATGCACAAGCTGACCTGCCACAGCACCACGGTGTACCGCTGCAGCCTCTGCCCCAGGTCTTACAGCTGCAGGCACTACGCCGTCAAACACCTGCGGCACGTTCACAGGCTGAGGGGGCCCATTCCGCCCCTGCAGGTGGTCGACGCCTATAAGGGTTCATGAATAAATGTTCACATGCCAATACAGTGCTTTGAAGTTTTATTTTCATCAAAATAATAATAATATATCAGTCATAGGAATCACAGGGCTGATTAGAAGCAGGTAAAACACATGCAAATGTCGAACCTTTTAACGCCCGACGCAAAAACGGGGTGTTAAAACATTGACATAATTTGATCCTGTAGTAGACAAACTGCTTTTTTAAAATATACCTACAAATTTTAATGAATGATCTCCTTCATTCACATTAATTTTTAACGCCCGACGCAAAAACCGGGTGTTAAAACATTGACATAATTTGATCCTGTAGTAGACAAACTGCTTTTTTAAAAATAAACATCCAAATGAATGATCTCCTGCATTCACATTAATTTTTAACGCCCGACGCAAAAACCGGGTGTTAAAACATTGACATAATTAAAATATTAATTTATCAATTAATTTTGAAATTTTAATTTACCAGCGTTTCGGAAAAAAGCCAACATGACGATCCCGAGAAGAAACCCGGAAATAAATTCTGGATACTATTATTTTTGTCATCATTAAAATATAAAATATCAAAAATATGCAAACTCAGACAAACTGCTTTCCAGTTTTAAAATGGGACAATGTAAATATACAGCTTTTGCACGGGACTTGGTCTGCGTAACTTTATAAAATATAGATTATGTCATTCGCTGATAATGTGGCTTTCTATAGGTGAAAGAATTTTCAAAATCGGTCCAGTACTTTTTGAGTTTCATTACAAAAATACAAATCTCTCTTTATAACAAACTATGATAGATAACCGGTTTTATAAAATGGAGCTTGTTATAGAAAAAAAAATTGCATTTTACCATGACATCAATAAAATTTGTTTTGCATTTTTAGTCTGTATAATATTATGTAATTTATTAAAAAAATATTTTATGCTCACATAATAAATTTAAATTATAATCAATTATTTTCACATTGAATGAAATAACTGGCCGAATTGACTCGCCACAGAGTACCTTCTAATTTTATACTTAGTTGCCATGGCAACGGGAATAAACATAATAAAACGCGTATTTCTTTGAAATTTTAGACTAAAAATGTCCAATTTAAGTGGCTACGATAGTGAAGCGGTCGGTTTCGATTCTGTTACGCGTAACAAGCGAAACGAATCATCTAGTTCGACACAAACATTAGAATATTACGAACACGGTGTCGGTACTCAGACAAATGCAACAAAAGACTGCGGTTGCATGACTACTTCAGAAGACTTGAACGCCACGAACAAACCAACGAAAGAATTCTCACAAACTGGTATCAATGAATTCTTACGTCGCGTTGTACCTACAATGATGGATCAATTGGGTCAAAACGATGGTGAATTTCTATACTATTCATCCGAATCTGACGACGAGGACTTGATAAGTGCCAAATTAATTCAAGAGATTACTGTCAAAACTGATACACCAGCGACAGGTGCTGGCGATCAACAAGCCTCTTCAATTTTAGCCCTAAGTTGGAGTGTAGCTGGCAACACTCTTGCTGTATCCATAGGGAAAACGCAACACGAAGTCTGGTGCGAACATGATGGTTTGATAAAGATCTATACTCTCAAACGCTCTGAAGGAGATAAATTTATCCATGCTCTGGACTTGACTGAGAAGAATTGCGTGACTGCTTTGAAATTTCACCCCAAAATTCCCGCACTTTTAGCCTACGGGACTTCTTCGGGTGAAGTCGTTTCTTGTAACCTACAGGACCCGACAGGCGAGGGAACACAATTGGCGTCACCATCAGGGTGTCACGGTTCCAAAAGGGTTTCATGTTTACATTGGGCCGACGATGTATTGGCGAATACGTTTTTGACAAAACAGATTATTAAAACTCGCAAGAGACGCCACGCGTCTGATCAAGTGTTGATGTCTTCTGGCAGCGATGGAACCTTAAACGTGTGGCAAGTGAACGCCACCACAAAAGTTTTCATGAACATGGTCACGTTTGACATAAACGGCTCGCGAAAAATGGACGCCCCAGACATTAGTTGTTTTGATTTTATAACAACATTCCCATTGAGACCGAGCGAAGAGAAAACACCGGACGATGTCTTCGTTGTCGGCACGAAGTGTGGAAAGATATTTTTGTGTAAAATTAAAAATTGCATTCAAGTTCCCGACAGTGAAACATTCGATCCGGTGTACGAGATGTTGGAGGGTCACGGAACGTGCGTTTCCAATGTGGCGTTCAGCAAGCAAAAACCTGGACTTTTCATATCCATTTCAATAGATTCAGAATTGAGGGTTTATGATATTCTACAACCTAATCCGTTGAAAGTAAGTATTTATGCCTGCTTGTCAGTTTCTTCGGTTTATTATCACCTCGACTTTAGGACGTCAAGTGCTGGACATAGACAATAGGCATTCCCCATAAATGTCCAGTGGGTCTAGTATAATATTAATACTAATAATAAATGTATAGGGGTCTGTCATGGAGTAATTTACTTGGTTTTCAGAAATATCGTGTATATAGGCTCTCTATACATGATACTGAAACTAAATTGACCATTTTTACAATTAGTATGTTCCTCCATCACTCTTAAACGAATTGTTAGATTTTTAGATAAACATTTAGAAGTACAGGACACAGGATAGATAGGCTACTTTTTATCTATTTTAACGCGGACGAAGTCGCGGGCAACAGCTAGTATGAGTTTATAAGACCGCATTCGCTATCGAGACCGTAAAATCTTCAATATATTGGAAAATTGTCAATTTGCCATTGACATTTAGAACCTTCCTTTCGCAGTCATTTGGGCGGCCACATTGAAATAACAAATTGCGTTTCGGTGAGTGAGTGTGAGATGTCAGACCTCACCCTTATCCTTTAGGTCGATAGCGCATTTGCATAACCTGTGGCGTTGCTTATGTCGCAGGTGACGGACTGACGGTAGCCTTTTACCATCAAATGCCGACTTTAAGATAAAAAATCCATAATATATCCGGTTAATGTGTAAACCTTGATACACATAATACTACTTACGCGCTCAAGAACCTCCTATATCTGTATTTATATTGTTAAAACGTCTTTTATAATGAACACTGCCTAGATATGGAACTGCCTGCCTCTGTATTTCCGAGCTCGTATAACCTAAATCATTCTTCTGGGTGAGCTCGTTCCATCATATTCGCCACACAGCTGGATGTTGGCCATCCAGCTCATCTCTATCTTTAATTAATATATATAAAAGGCGACGTGTGAGCGGTTTTGGCCTATGAACTGCAAAACCGCTGAACCGATTCTGATGAAACTTTCAGACAATCTTCAGGTTAGTCCAGCAGGTAATCCTGTGAAGTTTGGTAGCGACCGGACGCGGGCGAAGCCGGGAGCGGGTCGCTATCTCTAATAAAATAAAGCTAATCGTTTTTTCCGTTTATCAAAGGTCTATTTTCTGGATGTGCCCATATCTTGCATGTGTTGGTTACCACTGAATCCGTGCATCGTGATCGGTCTCGCCAATGCCAACAAGGAAATGGTGAGGCTGTACAACGTATCTAACGGTCTAACGGTGACCGTCGAAGGCTTCAACGGGAACGGTGAAAGCGTCACTGCTATAGACGTCTATCACAGTGGGTAAGTTGAAATAGGTAGGTAATTTAGGTTTTTAAAATCAGGATACTGAAAAAAACGACGAGCCTGCTGGATGAGTGGTTAGGAAGCTGGCCTTAACGCTCTGTCACAGTCACAAGATTACCTAGGTTCGATTACCGGCTGGGTCAACTTTAGTAAGAAACTTTTGTCCTACCCATCCATCTATAATATCCCAATAGGACCAATCGTCTCTTGGCCTTTATCAGGTCAACTATCCATTATTTCCCAATAGCACCAGTCAAAGTCAACCCTTGGCCATTATCAGGTCGTCTATCCATAATATCCCAATAGGACCAATCGACCCTTGGCCCTTATCAAGTGGACTATCCATTATTTCCGTATAGGACCAATCCCTTGGGTCTTATCAGGTCGACTGTCCTTTATTTCCCATTAGGACCAGTCAAAGTCAAACCCTTGGCCCTTATTAGGTCGACCATCCATAATTTCCCTATAGGACCAATCCCTTGGGTCTTATCAGGTCGACTGTCCTTTACTTCCCAATAGGACCAATGAACCCTTGACCCTTATCAGGTGGACTATCCATAATTTCCCAATAGGACCAGTCAAAGTCAACCCTTGGCCCTTATCAGGTGGACTATCCATAATTTCCCAATAGGACCAGTCAGTCAACCCTTGGCCCTTATCAGGTGGACTATCCATAATTTCCCAATAGGACCAGTCAGTCAACCCTTGGCCCTTATCAGGTGGACTATCCATTATTTCCCAATAGGACCAGTAGAAATCAACCGTTGGCCCTTATCAGGTTGTCTGTCCATAGCTCGCTAACCTTTCTTACTAGGCCCAAGGCTACATTTCAGCGCTATTATGTCATCCACTGGCAACACTGGCCAGTGTACTATGTTATTATTTACTAATAGTTGGTGCCCGCGTTCTCTGTAGCCTATAATATAAAGCCTTCCTCGATAAAATAATGGATTATGCAACACAAAAATATTTTTTTCAATTCGAACCAGTAGCAAGTAACTATTATTTAATCTGAGCCAGTAGTTCCTGATATTAGCGCGCACAAACAAACAATCACACCTCAGCTTTATATATCGGTATATATATTAATTAGATAATATTTGACAGATTATGTCGTATCGCCGCTGGCGATTCAAGCAGCAACGTTCGCATTTGGGAGGTGCCTTTACGCCGGATCAAGGTTACGCCAGGCGGTATCGAATTTTAGAAGCGATTTCGTCCCACTTTATTGTTTGTTATTTTGAATGCACGTCGAACCCGAATGTCATGATACCTGTATTTGTTACTTAACTATTAACTATTGAAGACGTGAGTGGATGAAGGTGGCATGTCGTATAATTCCAATTTTGAATAAATCGAGGTTAAAGTTTTACTTTTAATTTTTGAGATAAGTCGCCGCGGAACTGATTTTTGTACTAAATTATGATGGAAAGTTGTGTAAACAACCTAAAATATTAATGGTATGATAGCAATTGAACACTTGTATTATTTAATTTTTTTTAAAAAGTGAACATAGCTCCCTTTTCCATTGACAAAAGTAAACTGCAATTATCTGTACATTACACCTTTTTCAACTTTTTATTTTCCAAAAAAGTCTTAAATCGACTATCTTAAGGTCTGTAATCATTCATAAGGACATATTACGTTCATCAAAGCAAAAAAACGGAAAACCCAAAAATGCGACATAGCGCCTTCATCCACTCGCGTCCTCTATTGTTAATTTGAATTAATTTATTACTACTTTATATATATGTAGTTTCAATAATTTTTGTTGATGATTAATAAGGAATTTATGTTACAAATAATTTGTTTTTTTTTTTTTAATTTTACAAAAAAAAAAAACACGAGAAATATGTGCATCATTTTTAATTATTATGTGAATCGAGAGACTGACAATGAGTCAGTCAAATGGCAAATGTAATTTGTTGTAATGAGTATTGAAGTGGTAATATTTATATTTTTTTAAAAATGTTTTAAAATAATACAAATAGAATAAATGTTTGTTCTTTATAGTTAGATAACTGGAGTTTTATTTCGTAATTTGCAAAAAAAAAACCTTCCATGTTTCAATTTCAAAACGTACAGTGTCTCAAAATGTCTAGTTTCTCAAAAAGTCGATTGTCCCAAAATGTCTAGTTTCTCAAAATGTCTATTGCCCCAAAATGTCTATTGTTCCAAAATATCTAGTTCCAAAATGTCTATTGCCCCAAAATGTCTATTGTTCCAAAATATCTAGTTCCAAAATGTCTATTGCCCCAAAATGTCTAGTTTCTCAAAATGTCTATTGCCCCAAAATGTCTAGTTTCTCAAAATGTCTATTGTCCCAAAATATCTAGTTTTAGAATGTCTATTTTCTGAAAATACTAGAGCAATTCCATCGTCAAATCGACAAATATTAAATAAATAAAAAACATTTTCAATGAAATTCATTTAATATTTCACTAAATCCTTTTCAATTTCATTAAGTATTTTATTTTAGTACATAAACTTTAAACGAAATGTACACGACTTCAGAATGTCTTCGATATATTTGGTGCAACCAGTTCCTCATCACAACTCTGTAACGGAAACTCAAACATTATTACACATTCACATTAACTAGCCGCTGCACGCGACTTCGTCCGCCCAACTATATTATAAGATCTCCGATACTGTACCTTTCTATGGGTGAAAGAATATTCAACACAAAAATACAAATCTCTTTATTATATTACTATTTGCTGCTCGCGACTTCGCCCGCGAAACTTTCTAAATTATATCCTAAAAAAAAACCTCCCTCGAGAACCACTCCATCCAGACAGACAGACGGTATTGTCTATACTAATATTATAAAGAGGAAAGATTTGATTGTTTGTTTGTTTGTATAGAATAGGCTCCGAAACTAGTGGACCGATTTGAAAAAATCTTTCACCATTAGAAGCCGACATTATCCGCGATGAACATAGGCTACTTTTTACCCCGGGGAAAAAGCTTCATTCCTATGGGAAATCTAAAATAAAAGTAAACACTAGCGGCTTGGTTTGGCCCGGGAGATAGCGCCGTCTATCTAAAATACGGTTGATGGCGTTTTATACTTTTCAACGCGGACGAAGTCGCGAGCACCATCTAGGATATGTAAGGAAGATAACATGTAGGGGAAAATCTCTTACCGCGTGTCACTTGTTGGATCTCCGCGACGGTTCTGTGGCGGTGGGGGGCGGAGGGGGACCTTTCTTCTCCATCTCCTCCAAGTAGGACATGATAATCTGTTCGCGCTCCTCCTGTATGTGCTCCAGGGCCAAGTACCTGTGGACGCGCGGACATACGGACACGTGGTTCATTCATTGAAGTGCGGCGACGACGGCGGTGGTGGGAAATTGTGCAATATTTAACCGGCAGGCTTATTATCTGACGAGCGACAGGCGAAAAATGCGAAAAATTTGTGCAATATCATAATCACGTAACTCACAACACTAGTGCGGTTTGCGTAAAAATTAACGATTTAGTGTGATATTGCACAAATATTTCGCCTGTCGCTCAGCAGAGGCATTTTATTTGCCTGCTTTTTTGACCCTTTCTGTTACTCACAACGAACTCATCTTCAATTGATAAAATTCATATTTAATTGTTAAAAGTCATCTTTAATTGTTAAAACTCATCTTTAATTGTTAAAACCCATCTTTAATTGATAAAACTCGTCTAAACTCTTCTTTAATTGTTAAAACTCATATTTAATTGTTAAAACCCAACTTTAATTGTTAAAACTCATCTTTATTTGTTAAAACTCATATTTAATTGTTAAAACTCATTTTTTAATTGTTAAAACCCATCTTTAATTGTTAAAACTCGTCTAAACTCTTCTTTAATTGTCAAAACTCATATTTAATTGTAAAAACTCATATTTAATTGTAAAAACTCATATTTAATTGTAAAAACTCATCTTTAATTGTTAAAACTCATTTTTTAATTGTTAAAACCCATCTTTAATAGTTAAAACTCATTTTTTAATTGTTAAAACCCATCTTCAATTGTTAAAACTCATCTTTAAACCATATTTAATTGTTAAAACCCACCTTTAATTATTAAAACTCATTTTTTAATTCTTAAAACCGATCTTCAATTGTTAAAACTCGTCTTTAAACTCATCTTTAATTGTTAAAACTCGTCTAAACTCATCTTTAATTGTTAAACCTCGTCTTTAAACTCATCTTTAATTATGGCAACACTCAAAAGTCGCGGAAGAAAAGGTGGCCTCTCACCTGGCGTCGTGTTTGAGCGAGTCCTGCAGCAGGATCATGGCCGAGTGGCTCTCCTTGACCGCTGCGAGACTCTTGTGAGTGATCGAGCGCGTCTCCAGTAGGAGTTGTCTGAGCGCAGTTTTAGCGGCGCTTTGCCGGTCGCGTTGGTATTCGCGGAACTCGCGCTCCATCTGAATCAATTTTGTTCAGACCAGAGATATATTAACCACTAGCTGTTGCACGTGACTTCGTCCGCGTAACTTTATAAAATATAATACATTCGTGTCTGTGAAACCATGGAAATACACGGTAGTAGTTGACATACCGACAGCAGCGCCACCTAGCGGGTCCAATTGTATTTGTCAATTGTCCAATTGTAAACCATTGAAATATAGCCATATAAAATTTCAACACAATCGGTTCAGCCGTTTAGAAGTTATATGTGAAAAAGATACGAGGGTGGGTCAAAAAGTTCGCGGAATGAAAGGGTTAGAAAGAGACAGGAATTTTTTCGTATACCTAGGAGTAATTAGTAACTCAACTTTACTATAAATAAAAAGTTTTAGCTAAATCGGGTTACTTATGTTTTAGTTATCGCCATGTCTACGAGTCAATCGGGAAGAAAATGTCAACTATACAAAAAAAATTGAGTTTCGCGCTGTCATAAAGTTCCTCACCAAGCAGGCAAAACGCCCCAGATCATAATGGAAGAGATGTCATCTGCTTAGGGGACTCTTGCTCTGGTAAAACCATGATTTATAGATGGCATGGCCTAATTCAAGCAAGGCAGAGAGTCAATTGAATGACACAATCGGCCGGAAAGATCATGGCCGCGATTTTTTGGGATTATTTAGGTATTTTATTGGTCGACTACAAAGAAAAGAGGGTCAACATCACCACAAAACACTACGCTACCTTTCTCGAAAAGCTAAAAAAATGTCATCAAAGAGAAAACAAGGGAAAAATGGACTCGAAGTGTGTTGCTTTTGCACGACAACGCGCCAGTTCACAAGAGTCATGTTGCGATGGCTGCCATACACAAGTGTGGTTTCGGAATTTTACACCACCCGCCTTATAGTCCAGATTTGGCCCCGTCGGATTATTATTTGTTCAAGAAAATGAAAAAAGAACTTCCTGGACAAAAGTTTACAAACAATGAAAAAGTGAAGTCGGCGATTTCGGTCTATTTTGAAGGCCTCGACAAAATATTTTTTTTAGATGGCTTAAACAAGTTATTTGACAGATCGGAAAAATGCATTAGCGTTAAGGGAGACTATATATAATAGGAAAAATAATTTTGGGCTTAATTTCATTTTCTTTCCTTGCCATTCCGCGAACTTTTTGACCTCCCCTCGTACGTATAGTTCGTGTAACGAATAAAGACTTCTCAGCAAATGTGCGCAAAATTCTATTTTTAGGTGTTTGAGGGGGCAGAGGAGCGTGAGCGGCTGAGTCTACCAATAACGTGTGCCAACACGTTATTGGTAGACTCAGTCGCTACACACCTCCCGCACATCGCGACACGTTATTGGTAGACTCAGACGCTCTTCCTCTAGCGCACTTCGTTCGCGCGTCTCGAGTCTCTTCGGTACTGTCGCGTACAGATTGTTTTATCGTATTAGTAATACGTCATGGTGAATGAATGCCTACAAAAAAAACGTTCTTCTTCGACATCGCACTAAGATTTTATGGAGGGAATATTAACACTGCCTGTAATGTTAAGTTAGTGAGGTGAAAAATTACGAAATAAGAAAAAAATAATGTCATTTTCCTTAGCAATTTTGTGCGCAATTGTACACAATCGTGCGCCGATTGCCCCCACAAGTGTCGCGTACAAACCTTAATATAACAATTCACCTGTAAGAGAGAAATAAATACCTTGTCGAGGCTCGTGTACGCGGGCGCGTTGGCCAAGAGCGCCTTGACGTCTCGCCAATGCGCCGTCGGCGGCACATTGAGGTCGGCCAACAACGCGCGCAACTTGTCGCGTCTCCGATTCGACAGGAGGTTCGTGTGCGAAACGAACAGACGCTCCTGAGTAAGCCCAATTGGGACATCAATTAATTAAGTGGCAGGGCACACTTGTGGCAACCCGTCTGGCGGCAGTGACCACCACAAAACAGCATTTACGTGCTGTTTTATTTCGGTGAGTGAGTAAGGGATGCCAGAGCCCATTATTACCCCATCCCTGATTTGAACTTTAACATTTGGGAACAACGGTTCAAGTCGTAACACGTGTTCACCTTGAGGACAACTTTGTGCAACTAATTTGAAATATCACCCCGAGCTGTGAGTGCGGTGATTTCTACTATGCCAGTTTTAGTGTGAAGCAACCCAGAATCTAGCGTATTCTTTATCAAGGACTATAATGCTAACTTCCACTTTAAATGTGACAGCAGTTCTCGTTGGCGAGTTAGTTCTCCTCGCTATCGACAGATACACGAAAAATAAATAAGGTCGATCCTTGCAGCGGATTGCATGTGGTGTAAAAATATCCTAGTTTTGAAGTTATACACAAACCAACACAACAAAATTATATTCATATTAAATAATGCGAACCTTGTCGTCCTTGGTCAGTAATTCAGCGAGGCTGTACCGGTGGTCCTTTTTGAGTTGTTTTTTCGCTTCCCGCCACGTCAAGTCTGGATTCCTCACCAGATCGGCCAGCAGCGCGTTGAAATGCTAAAAACAAACATATACACACTACTATTTTACGTTAAGATGACATAAGTCGGCGGCTCGAACTCATCGGTGCGTGTAGATAAAATTGATTCTGTCTCACACAGCACAAAGCGCGGGAAGAGCACTCGACTGTGATGCACAATCATTCATACCAATCACAAACAGACCTTTGGCCGTATACTCTTTTTGACAAAACCACTGCATATATCTATTTCGTGTAAAGTTATTTGAACTATTGAATAACTAATCGATGTTTGTATGCAAAGTATTTTAGAGTTTTTGTACACTGGAGTGACCTATTCACCCTCAAAGTAGCATCAAAACTTGTATTGTGTTAAAATATGGAATTTTCATGGATTGTATTTTAAAGTTTGTATGCATACAAACCTAGTTAACGACAAGATAAATCGGTATCATGCTTACTTTTGTAAATTCAACATAAAACAGCGGAGTAATAAATCATTCTACGTTTGTATGGAGGAAAACTGACTTGTATCACCTTAAGGTCGTCATACAGCCTACCGGTCCAATTGATGGTAGGTGGCTACCGTCGTTTTTAACACCATAACACCACAAGCAACGCAACCGGCAGTCACGAAGTCACGAATAATTAAAATAACACAATAGGGTAAAGCCCTTATCCTGTGCCTTGTTCCTTAGGGAACTTAACCTATCATTTAATCATTTTCATTTTTAATCATTTCTAGCAAACAGAAAGTAAAAATATTAAAAATTTGGCTTCATTAACACGGCATTTGCAGCTTGAAGCCAAGATTGCGTGCATACCCTATAATTCCCTATACCTGTGAAAAATATATTACCAAGAAGAAAAATGCTATGTAAAAACAGACCACGTGACAAAAGCCCAAGAACCCTTGAACACGTTCCCTTACCCTCTACTATAGCAAAGTCGACTGCCCATTCGCATCCACCTGGAGTTTCCCTTATCCTAAAAGCTTCACCTTAAAAAGAAACTCGAAACAATTTAAAGAAATGAACACTCACTTGTACAGCCTCGTCCCGCTTGTGATACTCCCTCTCCTTGTCCCTATCCCGGAGGCTGGTCGCCAAAGCCCTCTGCACCTCGCGCTCCCTCTCCTTGATGGAGGCCTGCGCACGCGCCTCCCGCTCCCTGGCGGCTTCCTCGTCGGCTCTGCTCTCGTCCACATCTTCCACGTCCATCACCACTACCTGCTTCATTTTTATTCACCAAATAAGTTTCTCCAAGAAACTCTCAATTAACTCATTTTCATGTAGACTCAATGCAGTTCAGTGTTCTCACCCTTTTCGATTTGGTACACATTCGTCATAAATCGAAATTTACATAAAATTTAGTTCGCTTCGGTCCAAAATGACGAAATAATTACGACTCAGAGTCGGATTTATCCAACAATTATTTTTGTGTTCATTTCGCCGTAACGATAGATGGCGCTATCTCCCGGGCCAAGCCGCTAGTATTTACTTTTATTTTAGATTTCCCGTAGGAATGAAGCATTTTCCCCATGTTCCCCAAGTAGCCTATGTTCATCACGGATAATGTCGGCTTCTAATGGTAAAAGAATTTTTCAAATCGGTCCACTAGTTTCGGAGCCTATTCAATACAAACAAACAAACAATCAAATCTTTCCTTTTCATTGCGATACTTTCTCTTTAAAAATTACGATTCAAGCGCTAGGAAGCACAAGTCCTACAAGACCAAAGAAGTAATTACATACCTAGTAATTTGATAAAATTAAATCCATAGATAAATGATTTGTCTCGCTGCGCTCGACTAGATACGGCCCTACCTAAGAGCAACAATAGCTCCGTGAATGCGGCAACTTTTTTTATTGTAGTGTGTGTGTTAAACATCGTCACTATTTATCACTTTTTAGACGGTTTAATTATATTTTTAAACAGTTTCACTGCGCAAATTGGCATTTTATAATGCCGAAAATTTAATAAAACATTCGGCACGTACACATCACAGACAGTTTGCAGTGTGACTAGATCGGGTACGCCGAATTCGGCGTACCTGATCTCAATTCTCAATACCGAGATATTCTCAATTCGACTTTTTTTTATGTTACCTTATAACTTTCTACTGGGTGAACCGACTTTGATGATTCTTTTTTATTTGAAAGTTTGTGCTTCCAATATGGTCCCATTTCAATTTGGTCCAGTTCTCATAATGGCATCCATGAGAAAAGACCATGAGACGGTTTGAAGTCGGTTTTATTTTTGTTAAAAAGAGTTATTGTTTGGAAGTCGGTTGAAAAGAATGGTATCATCCTCAGTTTCACATACAGTGTGACTAGATCGGGTACGCCGAATTCGGCGTACTATTTGTTGCCGCATTTTTCAAGTACGGCGGCTGTATCTAGTCGAGCGCGGCGAGACCAATCAAGTATCATTGATTTAAATCACATATTTTTTTATAGACAAATGTAACTTTCTATAGGTGAAATAATTTTTCTAAATAGGTCCACCAGTTTTTGAGTTCATTCATTACAAACAAAAATACAAATCTTCTCTCTTTATAATCCTTACAGCTTACTTTTACTAATATTATAAATGTGAATGTGAGTTTGTTTGTTACGCTTTCACGCAAAAACTGCTGAACCGAACACCATGAAATTTTGCATACACGTTGTCTGGAACACCAGAAAGGACATAGGGTACCTTTCATCGTTCAACGCGGATTTATTTATATTATAGATTAATCTATATCTATACTATACTATAATATTATAAATGCGAAAGTAACTCTGTCTGTCTGTCTCGTTTTCACGCAAAAACTACTGAACCGCAAAAATCACCATGAAATTTTGCATACACGTTGTCTGGGACACCAGAAAGGACATAGGGTACCTTTCATCCAGGAAAAAAGGACTAAGTATACCCGAGGGATCATATAAAAAGTAAATAATTGGGCGCTACTGTCGCATCGTCGTCACAGCGATATAAGATGACATTAGCTGTGAAACGTTACTGATATATTTTGTCTAAAATTGTCACTTGGTTGTCAAATATTTATAGGTGCGTTCAGAATTTTGTTGTAGTATGAGGTCCGATCTCTAAGACCGATTTTTAAGAATTGTTTTTCAGTAGGTAAGTGATAGTTGCAAAGTAACGTTTGCCCGGGTACGTTGCTAGCATATATTTTCTTTTTCAACGCGAACGAAGTCGCGGGCACCCACTAGTATTATATATTTTTTAATCTATAAAAATTTTTTATTAAATAAAAAAAAAACAAATTACACAAAACATATTTTAATTATTACACATTACAATACTCTTTTATTATTACACGTTATTTATTACTAATTATGTAAATAGTTTACATCATTGAACACTTAAATGTCTAGAATTTACAATCATTAATATATTTTTTAATATTTACACCTCTTTTTTTCTGACGACAAAAATATTATTTTAAAGTTAATATATAAACAAACGAACATGCGGGTAGTTCGACTTGTCTTTTTTTTTTTTATACAACTATTTTACACAGAGAAGAGCGAGTGAGGGTAGACTACTTAAAAAAAAAAAAAAACGGTAAACCCCTTATTAAGAGGGTAGGTAACCTAAACATGAAATACTTGATCGGTGTAGAATTTCTTTAAACTCTACGACGTCACATTCATTATGATATGATATATAATCATGATGTAGTAACGCATCCTAAGTGCCTCCTAAGAGCAGCTATCCTAAGTACTAATTTAGTTTAAATATTACCATATTTTATCAAATACCCTCTTTTTCTCGAAGCTGTCAAAAGATGGTGCATATATGAAAATGGCGGTTTATTTGTTTGGCTCGACACATTCCATGGTTGCCAAAACATAGGAAAAGTCTGTAAACGTTGGAATGTTGGGGGAAAAAAATGTATATAAGATCATCCCTCTGTTTAAATGTAATGTTGTGTAAAAATTTCAAGTCAATCCGTCGGCTAGTTTACGAGTTTTTGAAGCATACACAAACCAACCAAAACATTTTTGTAGTGAAAACTTTTATATAGCCGCGTTATACGACTTTGGGTAGGGAAAATATGTATCGGTTCACGTCAGCAATATGCTAATAATATACCCGATTGTATGTGTGTGCGTTGGACGCTCAGTTTTAAGTTTTCACTTCTGTCGGCAGTCCTCATGACTGCCTCTTTTCTATTATTTTCGACTTTTACCGTACAAACAAAAATGTATATCAGCCAAATTATTCCCGGTGGTAGGTGACTTTAAATGACGATTAGCCAGTATACTCGACACATGGTGAGAGGCCCTAAAATCACTAGTTGTTAACCAAACCAAAAAACGGTGGGGGTTTTCAAAAGACTGTAGAAGGTGTATTAAGAAAACTCCTCCAAATAATCGTCAGATAATAATGATGTGTCATCACTGATCGATCAGTGTATAAATAAACTTACTACAAAAATATAATTATATAAAAAAATAATACACCTAATCACAGTAAGTATTGAAATATATTTATAATTTTATCAAAATATATGCAAAAAAATTGTTAAAAAACTTTTGCAATACTCTGTTATACATTTTTTTTTCAAGGATAAAAATGGGTCAAATCAAAATGTGCGATTTGTGTGAATGTCGTTAAAATATAAATAAAAAAAAAACAAACAATAGAATTTTTGTTATCCTTATTAATTCATATTTAAAAAATTACCACTCCAACGTGTGGTAATAAAAGAAAAAAAAAAAAAAAACGAAACGTGGTTCATCCACTTAAACAAAAATAAAATTCTCACACCGATCACATGCAAGAAGTACGAGGGTAGTACAAAAAAAACTAATTAAAAAAATACCATTCACATATGGTAATAAAAAAACGAAACGTGGTTAAACCACTTAAACAAAAATAGAATTTTCACACCCATCACTCGCGATGATATAGTATTCGAAAGAGTAATGAAGGTAGTACAAAGAAAACAAAAATGCCACTCCCGCGTTTGGTAGTAAAAGAAAAAAAACAAAACGTGGTTAATCGATTTAAACAAAAAGAAAATTCTCATAGCGATCACACGCAATAATAATATCCGAAAGATGTACGAGGGTAGTACAAAAAAAATTAAAAAAAAATACCACTCGAACGTGTGGTAATAAAAGAATAAAACGAAACGTGGTTCATCCACTTAAAACAAAAAAAAAATTCTCACACCGATCACACGCAAGAAGTACGAGGGTAGTAAAAAAAAAAGCTAATTAAAAAAATACCACTCCAACATAAAAAGAAACAAATAATAAAAAAAAAATAAAACGTGGTTATCCCACTTAAACAAAAATAGAATTCTCATACCCATCACTCGCAATCATAGATATAGTCTACGAAAGTTAGGAGGGTAGTACGAAAAAAATACCACTCCTACGTGTGGTAATAAAAAAACACTTCTTTATTAACAGTAATAAATTATTCTATTATTAACCCACACTTTATATTATTATTATTTTAAAGAAGTCACGATTTTGTCAAACTACCCGCAGTCGGAGAACCGAAACGAACATTGTTTAAACTGTCTTTCTTTCTCTCTTGGACTTTAAACGCGTCGCGTCTGCCACAATCGTTTACAAAACACGTACAGCAAACACTATTCCTTCTCAGATTTCTTCCTCTTTCTTTTATCCGTCTTTTCCGACTTCCTGTCGACTTTTCTGCCCTGTTTCTTCTCCTGCTCCGGCGCAGCCTCCACTTGTTTCATTTTTTTTGGCAATTTCTTTCCACCTTGCGCCTCCCTTTTCCCCGACCTCAATTGCTTCGGTGAAATCTTCTCCGGAGACGCAGACTTCGACGATTCCTCGTCGGACGACTGAAGGATCTTCTCCAAAGATTCGGTGGTCATCTCTTTAAACTGCTCCATAGATTCGCGAACCCTGCGTTCAAATTCGCGCGTTCTACGCGGCGATTCCCTACATTTTTCCGGCGATTTCTTCGACGTTTTGGACGCGCCGGATTTAGAGGCTTTCTCGCCGGGAATGCCCAAGATCTCGGCCCATTGGTCCGGTGGAGGGGTGGGTTGCCTCTCCTCGGTCGTTTGGTTTGTCTGCGGGACATAAAGAAATGGACACGGATTCATTTACTGTCGAAGAGTCCGGTTTCGACGCACATTTCATTTGCATAATGAATTACTTTTTTTCTAAGAATGTGGTCTGATTTAGGTTACGCCTTAACAAGCCGTACCTTAAATACGCCTTAATGTGCATTTTTCATTACTATTATTACTTAAATATGTATTTATAGTAACGACTTGGTGGTAAGTGGTTTCGGATCTTCAATAAACACAATAGCAAACAAGGGACGCAAGTGCGCTATAGACATTAATATACTATAATTTAAAGTATGAAGGTTAGGGAGTTGTTACTGCAACCATTTGGGCCGCCCAGTCACTACAACAGTTTTTAACTAGTTACAGTGTTCCCTGCAATTATTTGAAAGGGTTATGGCCTTAAGGTGAGACCTGTATTTTATTTTAAGCAAAAAAAAAGTGATTTTAAATATTTCTTTAAAAATATTGAATTTATATTGTACTAGGCAAGCTAGATTTTATAAAGTAAGTTATCAGAATTTTTGTCCTACACCAATTATCTTTTATGGCTTACTCCTTTACATCATTTATAGCCGGTGTTTTTTTTTATGTGATTGTAGACTATTCAATAAGCCAAGTAAATGTCTGTTTACTTCTACAAAATAAGCTCAAACAAAACATTACGAGGACACTATAAACAATAGTCAAATTTAGTTCAGACCACATTTGAACTTATGCAAATGAAATGTGCATAAAAAGCGTTCTGACAATACAAAATGAATCTTAATATAGAGGAGGTCAAAGTGCATTCTAAATCTGTTTTAATCATTTCAGAGAAATCTATTTTTAAAACAATTATAGTCTGTTCTCGTAACTAGTTGTATTTTTGTTTGTAATGTATAAACTAAAAAACTACTGGACCGATTTTAAAAATTCTTTCACCTAAGTATGTAGGAAGCTACATTATCAGCGAGTAAGATAGACTGTATTTTATAAATTATTGCGGTCGAAGTCGTGTGCAACAGCCAGTAATATATCGAACGGTTGAAATTCGACCAACATTCGAAAAAAAAAACTAAATAAGCCCCGCAAATTGTTAATGCGCCTGGTCGCCATTTTGATGACGTAATCTAGTGACACACTCAGTTGCGTTAGCTACATTGGCCGGCGACTTTTTAGTTACGGATGATGTCACATAGATATTAATGGTAATTTGCGGGGGGCTTATATTATTTAATTAAAGTTTGATTCATTTTTGAAAGATTTTAACAATCTCTTGAAATCACGCTCTCTTTGAAATTTGATCTATTGAATGGATTTATCTAACATAAACCACAAAAATACTTTAAAAATGTGACCGAGTTTTGTCATCATAGTTTTTTTGTACTATAGCGCCGACTGCTTCTGACATTTTTACTTGCGAGGGAAAAGGACAGACATGCATAATCACTCGACCTTGTAAAACTCATTTATTGTATGATTTTACGTTACATATTTAAAAGAATACGTGTATGACAATTAGATAGTCGTTTTGCCCCAAACGTAAGCTCTAAATTATTCCCAAAAAAGTTTTCCACATCTCGTTTAAACAGATTTAAAATGCACTCAAACTTCTTACCATCACTTAGCGAACCTGCATCGGATATTATGACAAAAAAATATTATTTTAAAAGAAAATGACTTATACGGCCTTGGTTATTTTGAATACATTATGTCTATTATGGATTCAGGATTTTCTATTATATATTTCTATAACTACATAACTATAAAACGCAAATTTGGTTTTTAAAACCAACATGTGACACGCAAGATTGCGCAAACGCAATAAATTATTTAAGGACTTTCCAATAGTATTAAGAGTCGCTTTAAAATCTTCAAATCGAAATCTTAGTGTTTTACAAATCCCATATGAATTTATTAGTCTTTTACAAAAAAATATAAATTTGTACTAGTTTTGATATTTCACCCTCATAATTTCAAACAACAGCACGAGTGCTTAAATTGAAATTATGTACAACAACCCGTGTGTAGTCGAATTACACAAAGGCAGCTTGTATGGCAGCTTCTTATAGATAATTTTAGTTAATAACAAATCTTTAGCGTCTTTAAATGAAAACTACCCCACTTAACGAGCTTTGCACAAAAAATATAAGCAGATGAACCCAGGTTTTGAATTATTGGGTTTTTAAGTTATAAGAAGAAGTTAACAAATTTTTAAAATGTGTCTATTTTTTATAAAAACCTCATTTTATATATATATATTTTGGTTTTTACGTAGTGATGATTTTTGGAATAAATTTCTGCCATACAAGGGGTATATATGGAAAAATTAATTTTTTTTAAAAAATCTGTGACACCTTTTGTGCAATAGAAGAAATTTCAATACCAAGTGTGTGTGTGTGTGTGTGTGTGTGTGTGTGTGTGTGTGTGTTTGACTCGATTTAAACTAGTACCTTACCAATCAAAACTCTGGACAATGCAGCTGCCGTTAAAGTGTTGCCAGCTAACATCTATTTTATTTAAACCTAAGGCCGTCTGTCATATTCTGCGGGTGCTCAAAAACATATTGCTGAGACACGTCAAATTTAAAAAAAAAAACCCAAAAACTTGCTTCACGTCTATGTGTGAATACAAATATTTAGACATTGGATGATTATTTCATTGATTTGTTGAGGGTATAATGAAAAAATAAATAAATGGCTGTCTTAAAAAATAATGAACATTGTTAAAAATGCACTCACACTAGTAATAATTAAAACGAGATGAATTAAAAAAACAAATTTTCTTTGATGGTAATATTTAATAAGATTCAATAAATGCGGGTAGCAGTAAAAAAAAAAAACTAAAACAGCTGTCTAATACGCCTTTTCACCAACAGTCACCTAGAGTTGAGGAACACATGACTGCTACTTAAGAGGGAAGTGTAGCTTTGCGATCTTAACGAAATAGGTATTTAGGAAAATTTATTTAGTAAGGTAGTTAGAAAATTTATTTAGAAAAGGTATTCAGTGTTTAGGGGCAATCGTGCGATAGAGAGCGTTGCAACTCGACTGACAATAGGTACTTTTTTTGATGAAATTTCCATTTCGGGAGAAAACAGTTTCCACTAACTAAATCTTGACAAATCACTTTGATTTTCATGTCGATCGTTTCAGCATAATATATTGCAGGTTTATAGGGTTCGCTTTAAAAAAAAAAAAAAAACATATAAAACAAACGGTTTAATTCGACAGAGTTTTAATTTAAAAAAATTAAGATATTTGAGGTGGCTATAAGTTTGAATCTATTGTAAATTTTGAAAAAAGGAAACCCTATAAACTTAGCCTTTCATTGTGTCAATAACATTTAAAAAAATCATGGAGATTGGAAAATATTTAGAAGTGGAAAAACATTTTCTCTTTTTGTATGGACGAGTACGTACTATTCTTCCCTCTTAAGCCAATTACATTGACAATCCTGAGGACTGACGTATGTAGAAAGTAGAAAGTTAGGTGTTCTGTAGATCTACATGTCTGTTGGTTAAAACGTGCATAATGGAGAAGTTTCATGATTAGGTTAATAAGTATATTTAAACTAATTGAATTAAAATGTATATCAAGACTAATGTATGAGTGAAAATTATTTTGAAACCCATTAACTTAAGTAATCTATTTCTCCGAGTCATTTGATTACTTAAGTTTGCGGAACGTCTCGCCTGTGACGTCATCTGACCTGTCCGAGATCACTTATTAGTTCCTCGTCTAGAACAAGTGACGTCACACGCTGTAATGAAACTATTCTTGCAAGCGCAACTTTAAAAGTCCCATAACTTTTTAATTTTAGAGATATTTTAATAATTCTTTCACTTTGCTTTTTTTCATTTTTTACCTAAATTTATATAATTGATCCACACACACACACACAACACACAAAAATATGAAAACTTCTCCATTCTAGCAAAACACAACGTATGACTGTTGCTTTGACGTGCCATCAGTGCGATATTCGCCTATTGTGCCCTAAACGCTCTACTAATAAATGTCCGCTTTGCTACTGTGTCCGATGCCGGTCCGCTAGCTCCCCAGACCTCCTCCACGCGTGTCCATTTATCCCCGACTTACCGAAACCGACCACTGGAAAACCAACATTTTGACACTTAACTTTTCTTTTTCATAACACTTTCCAATATTTAAAAACAAAAACCACTTTACACACCGTGTAATATTATGTCGCAGCCTAGTACATTTTTTTATGCGGGTAGTTTAAAAAAAAAAACGTTGCCCGCAGATTATGACAACGGCACCGTCCATTCACTTACCTAAACTATTTCGCGAACACAAACTCAATTTTTTTTTTAAGCACTTCCCGTCTGTTAGCAAAACCTGAAAACGTTTCAGAGGTCTATATAGGCTTTGTCTTACGCGAGACAAAAGTCTAGGGTCAGAGATTTCTCGGACGAAGATAGAAGCTCAATTTGATAGGAGACATAATATCGCATACTTTGATACAGTCATTTTGTTTTATATGCGGGTAGACAAGCCTAACTCAATCGATAAATTATTTGTCTCGCTGCGCGCGACTAGATACGGCCCTACCTATAAGCAATTTATAGCTCCGCGAATGCGGCAACTTTTTATTGTAGTGTCTGTAAAACATCGTCACTATTTATCATCACTTTTTATACAGTTTAATTATATTTTTAAACAGATTCACTGCGCAAATTGGCATTTTATTATGACCAAAATTTAATAAAACATTCGGCACGTACACATCACAGACAGTTTGCAGTGTAACTGGCTCGGGTACGCCGAGTTCGGCGTACTATTTGTTGCCGCATTTTTCAAGTACGGCGTTTGTATCTAGTCGAGCGCAGCGATACCAATCAAATATCTTTGCCTAACTCTTTTAATCGTCGCCTATGGACTTGATTTACGGGCAGGCTGACGGTCCACTTGATGGTGGGTGGCTGCCGTCGCCAATAACACAAAAGCAATGCCACATATTCCTCATTGTGTGCTGATGACCTTAGCGGGATTAGGGATGTGGTTTTAGAAGAGAGCTGAGGAGGAAATGGATTCGGGTAAACCATTATACTCTCTCACACTGAAAAACATATCACGGTTTTCCTCTGCAAGAGGTGGTTCATGCAAAATGCTCAAACGCTGACATCAAACGTTCATTGTCTCATCTTATTAAGACTAGCTACTGCCCGCGACTTCGCGAGTGTAACTTTGTAATTCATATACCAAAACCTTCCTCGAGAACCACTCTATCCGTTGGTGAAAACTGCATGAAAATCGGTGCACTAGTTTTTGAGTTTATCGCGAACAGACAGACATACTTTGTTTAATAATAAATCACCCATAAGTTACGCATAAGATAATCTGTCATAGGTGCCCAATGTACCCATCCATGAACCATCACAATTTATCATTCGCAATAATATACCTATCAACCTATTTGATTACACAATACAAGACTAGCTGTTGCGCGCGACTTCTTCCGCGTATATAACTATATAATAAAATGTAGCCCACGTTACTCTCGCTGACAATGTACTTATACTACAGGTGAAAGAATTTTTAAAATCGGTCCACTACTTTTTGAGTTTAGTCGTTACAGAAATACAAAAATACTAATCTCCTCTCTTTATAATACATATTTGTATAGATTAAGCTCAGCGCTGTGATCGCATCAAGCCGATGAAAATTAACATAATATCTATGGGGACATAGTAATGTTAGCTTTTGAACCAACAAAAGACAAGTTGCTGGATTTGGTTTTATTATGGTTATTACACATATAATCACGTCATAATTATTATTATTATCATCATAATATAGCTTATAGTTGAGTAACTAATCCAGTTAAAGTGAACTGAGTCAATAGTCCACCTAAAGTGGACTTGGCTACTAGTCCAGACAAAGTGGACTGAACCAATAGTCTAGTTAAAGTGGACTGAGCCAATGGTCCAGTTAAAGTGGACTGAGTCAATAGTCCACCTAAAGTGGACGTAGCTACCAGTCCAGACAAAGTGGACTGAGCTACTAGTCTGGACAAAGTGGACTGAGTCAATAGTCCAGTTAAAGTGGACTTAGCTACCAGTCCAGACAAAGTGGACTAAGTCAATAGTCCAGTTAAAGTTAACTGAGCTACTGGTCCAAACAAAGTGGACTGTGCTACTAGTCCAGACAAAGTGGACTGAGCCAATAGTCCAGTTAAAGTGCACTGAGTTACTAGTCCAGACAAAGTGGACTGAGTCAATAGTCCACTTAAAGTGGACTGAGCTTCTAGTCCAGTCAAGTATACGAATCAAATTTCAATAAAAAAAAATTTAAAAAAAAAATCACATGATAAAATACAATGCAAATTGAGCTTCTATCGTTCCAATATGTTCTCAGTCGTAATTCATTAAAAAAAATAGAAATTCAAAAACATAACCTAAAAACAATTTTTTAAAGACAAGCTTTTAAAAAAAATATAAAAAAAAACCATCTTAATATTTAACAAAATCAAACGCACATAACACAAGTTATAATATGTTTAAAAATCACCTCGATTCGGCCTAATTTATATATTTTTAAAAAAACTTCGTAACACAAGTTTATCATAACATTGTCCGATGCAGTTTCATTATTATTAATATTAATAATAAATAAAAAAAAATTCGCAACAGCTTCAACACGCTTAGCTCTTATACGTAATATAATAATAAATAAGATAAGAACAAAATCTGCATGGACAGTTAATACAAATCAAGACAAAAAAACCAAGTCATTTTTTCAAACACGTTCTAATAATTTGCAAAAGATCGAATGAAGAGATTATTTATTATTATTAAAAAAATCTGTATAAATGTTGTGTAAGTTATGTTACTTATTACTTTTGCTGTAAAATTTGGAAATATGAAATAAAAAACATCAGATAAAAAGCTAAATTATAACACTGTAAGGATATATTAAAAAATAAATCTAAATTATCTTGAAATATGCGTTTTTTTATTACTATACAATGCGTGTTTAATTAACAGAAAAATTATAATAATATCGTCCAACAACTCAACCGCTATTCAAGTCCGAATATTTTCATTTAAATGAAATTTATTTTTTTATTTTTATTAAGAAATGTAAATACACATATAAAGAATTTTTATAAAGAAATTCGAAAAACGTGTAGACCTAATGTGATTAAAAATGTAATTTAATTTATACAAAAAACGTGGTAGACCTAATGTAATTAAAAAATATAATTTAATTTATTCAAAAACGTGTACGCTGTACACCTAATGTAATTAAAAATGTAATTTAATTTATGTATTTCAAAAACATGTACTTGATGTAATTAAAAAATTGGATTCAATTTTTTTTTTTAATATTTATAATTCCAACTTTCTTAGTGAATACTGATATCACTTGAATAATTTGACTTGAATGCAAATCGAGCCAACTTTTTTTGCTCTCGAGTGTACAATATATTAATATCGGTGCCATTTGAACCCTGGATCGTTAAATTATCGCATTATTTTTTTTTAAACTTACCTCTGCCTTTTCCTTCTTCTTTTCTTTCTTATCCTTGTCGCGCTCCTTATCCTTGTCCCGATCTTTGTCCTTTTTGTCTTTTTTACTGCTGGTGCGTTCTGAAAAATTACACAAATACCCTCAATACACAATTACTCGTACAATTACGTATATAAGTCTAAATAACATATGTATTTTTACTTATGTAATTGTTTTGTGAGATTTAGGACCTCTTTCACCAATTACAAGTAAATTGTTGATCAATTACTTTTAGAAATAATTTTATGTTTTATTAAATAGGCGAGTTTATATTTATTGTTTGGGACTTTTACCGTACAAACAAAAATGTATATTAGCCAAATTATTCCCGGCGGCAGGTGTGACTTTAAATGACGATCAGCCAGTCAGTCTAATTGACACATGGTGAGATGCGCTAAAATCAATTCTTACACCTATACAAGGCCAAATATATATATATAAAAAAACTACCTCCAAACTCACCTCCCTTCTCCTTTCCCTCCTTGTCCTTCTTCTTATCGTCCTTAACCATCTTACAGTACTCCCTAAAGTAGTCTTCCCTTAGGACGCTGCTCTCGACCAGTTTATATCTTGGATCGGAGTCTACTTTCTTCTTGACGTCCGCCCATCTAGCGTGTCGATCGACCACTTTCTCCTTTAGCAGTGCTATGAAGTCTGTTTTGATCTAGAACGAGATAGGACTCTGGTAAGACTCCGAGTTTCTGTTACGGTTTTTTGGGCGCAGAGGGGCGTTCGTTATTTTCGGTCGAATCGTGATGAAAAAATTTTAAAAAAATACATAAAAGAGACATAATTCCGACGGAAAATTCAAGACAAAACAATTCAATTTTGAACTTAAAGCCACATTTTTTAAGGTGGATTCAAAACTAATCGCATAGGTGACGATTTTCCTACAGCAAATTAAACTCTAACTTACGACACTATAGCAATTTTAAAAAATGCTTGTCAAGTGAACTTAAAGCCACATTTTTAGGCGTATTTAATCGCATAGTTGACGATTTTCCTACAGCAAATTAAACTCTAACTTAAGACACTATAGCAATTTAAAAAAATGCTTTGTCACGTGAGCTTAAATTCATTTTTAAGGTGGATTCAAAACTAGTCGCATAGCTGACGATTTTCCTACATCAAATTAAACTCTAACTTAAGACACTGTAGCAGTTTTAAAAAATGCTTGACACGTGAACTTAAGGCCACATTTTTAAGGTGGATTCAAAGCAAATCACATAGTTGACGATTTTCCGATAGCAAATTAAACTCTAACTTAAACATGGTAGCAATTTAAAAAATGAGTCACGTGAACTTAAAGCCACAATCATTATCGCATAGTTGACGATTTTCCTACAGCAAATTAAACTAACACTTTTTTACATTAAGCAAATTAACGTAAAAAGTGTAGAAACTTGTTAAAATAAAAACTTGTAAAAAAATTTTGCAGTTGAAATAACAAGCCTCGCTTAATTTATAGTTACCTACACATTTTTTGTTTAGTTTATTTACTACATTACATTTTATAAAAATATATATATATACGAGGATAAAATTGCGTGCAACAGCTACATACATATAAAAAAAATCAAAATAAAATATAAACCAACTCATATAAAATCAAGACTAAATTTATTTTTGCTGTTAAAACGTAACAAATTTAATATTAGGCCTAACCTGATAAGGAAGTGTTTTTTTACATGTAAGAAAGAAACTCTATGAAACATTAAAGAAAAAATATATATACAATACTTGAAATAATTAATTGAATTTTTTCTTAATACTTTCACAAAAAAAAAACTTTTGTAACCATAAAAAAATACTTTAAATGAATTTTCTCCAAGATAAGACCGTGACAGATCGATTTACAGACCTAAAAAACGCCTAAACCTAGATTTTCATCAAAATCGTTAGAGCCGTTTGCGAGATCGTCGTGGCATACAATTCCTAGTTTAGTATTTTAAGATCTTATTTTATCTATACTGATATTATAAAGAGGAAAGATTCGATTGTTTGTTTGTATAGAATAGGCTCCGAAACTAGTGGACCGATTTGAAAAATTCTTTCACCATTAGAAGCCGACATTATCCGTGATGAACATGGGCTACCTTTTACCGCGGGAAAAAGCTTCATTCCTATGGGAAAACGGGTAATAGGACAACGGGTAGTAGCAATTATCCTTCCGTACTTATCTTTTTCACATATAACTTCTAAACGGCTGAACCGATTGGGTTGAAATTTTATATGGCTATTTCGATGGTTTGTTGGATGATTTAAAAATACAATTGGACCCGGTAGGTGGCGCTGCTGTCCGGCATGTCAACTGTTAAACGGCTTGACCGATTGGGTTGAAATTCTTTATGTGTATTTCCATTCCATGGTTTCATAGACACGAATGTGTATTATCATTATATATATTTTTTTTAATAAAGTTACGCGGCCTAGTTAGCTATCTATAGTTTATTAATTATATAAGTACAACATTTTCATAAAGATTGAACCGAAAATCTCAAACGCACAAGCCTCAAT
Source organism: Synanthedon vespiformis (assembly GCA_918317495.1). NCBI lineage: Eukaryota > Metazoa > Arthropoda > Insecta > Lepidoptera > Sesiidae > Synanthedon > Synanthedon vespiformis. Next base: position 3,889,966 of record OU906974.1, read on the forward strand.
TTTAAACCTAGCCAGAGTAATTTAATTTACTCTCCGCACCTGAAAGAAAATGAAAAATTAAATGCTGAAAAGAAATTATTTTTCAAATTAGAAGCTGAAAAGAGAAATGTTTCATTAGACACCTGAAAGAGAATTATTCATTAGTAATTAATTATTTTATTTGTGAATTCTGAAGATATAATTTTTCTTTAAACTGTAATTTCTTTTCCAAATTGTTAATAATAAATAATAAATTTGCGCTAGTTAACTAACTATAGGCAAAGCGGTTTTTTTGTTAATATCTAAATATGGATTATATTTTTATTTTATGACGGTATTCAGTACTTTTCTCTAACTACCGCCAACAACAAAACTTACACCACTGTGCACATCAAAATATATTTATTTATTACTAGCGACTCCCGTTACTGGCTTCGTCCGGGGTGCATTTTTTTTTTAAAGTAAAAACCTTTCCCGATTATCCCTCTATCCATGAGTGAAGACAGAATTAAAATAGGTCCAGCCGTTCTCGAGTTTTGAGCTTTGCAACACATTTAGGGATTCATTTTCATTTATTCATATATAGATTTGCTCTTTCCTTGTGACGTTAAATTGTGTGTTGTAAAAAAAATTAATTGAACCTTATAATCTTTACTAATATTATAAATGTGAGTGTGAGTTTGTTTGCTTGTTTGCTTTCACGCAAAAACCACTGAACCGATCACCATGTAATTTTGCATACACGTTGTCTGGGACACCAGAAAGGACATAGGGTACCTTTCATCCAGAAAAAAGGACTATTCCCAAGGGATCATCAATACTAATAATAAATCTGCAAGTGTATGTATTGTATGTATGTATGTATGTAAGTATGTTCCTCCATAACTTTTAAACGAATTAATTGATTTTCATGAAACTTGGTAGATAAACATTTAGACGTACGGGACACAGGATATAGGCTAATTTTTTTTCTTTTTCAACGCGGACCAAGTCGCTGGCACCAGCTAGTTATAAATTCGCTGTATGTCTCTTGCTTTTTTTCTCCGCCTAACTTCTTCAAAACCACCCAACTTCAAATTCTGATACGGTTCACACTAATGAACAGAGCGATAAATTAAGATAGGTTTTTCTATATATATATTGGTCAGAAAAAATAGGCATACGTGCGAAGCCTGAAACGGGTCGCTAGTTTAAAAAATAAACATAATTTCGTGAGCAATTTTAAGCAATATTTAAAAAAAAAAAATACACCGAAAGATATCTTCAGAAATCACAATTAACTCCTAATTTGTCTCTGATTTGTATTTATCATTTTTTTTTAATTTATATCAAAAGAAGAAACAGTTTAACGGACATGTGAAGCATTTATATTATTATTTTTAATTTAAGTAGATATAACATTGTAAGATATTTAAGATAAAAAAATATATTTAATTATATTGAGCTGTCGCGTCGTTCATTTCAGGAATTTGTGGTAAAAAACGGACATTTCATTGAAATTAATTATTTTGTGGTCCTTCGAGCAGGATGAGATGTGACGATTATCGCAGTCTGAAATGGCAGGATGAAAAATAGGATACATATAATTGGATAGGGCTATCGTGCCAAGCTCAATTCAGACACAGTCAATTAAAATCCATATGTTTTGGTCCTTCGAGCCGGATGAGATGTGACGATTATCACGGTAAAAGGTAGCAGGTTGAAAATAGGAGACATATTGAAGATAGGACAGATATTATAAATACCTTGTAACAATTTTCAAAACAAAATCTCAATGATCAAGTGTAGACCACGCTATAGTTGAATTTAAATATTCAACAAAATTAGAACTTCTATCTAGATCTATGAATGCAGCGCTTTCTTTCTGATAACATTTAAATAGGATGTCTTTTAAGGAAACGAAGATACCACGCTAATAAACACAATTAATGAAATTCAGTGAGAAAGAAAGAAAGAAACGGGCTGATAAATTTGGAGGACTCTTTTGTTATCTTAGTGAAAAACGTATTTAGAAATTCCAGCCTACCAGTTAAGATTGCATTTCTCTGGGGGATATGAGATCCGAAGAGAATCAAAGACATATCCTTAGTGTGGACATAATGGGCATTGGGGAAACTAAGTCTTAGAGTGGAAAACACCTTACCAGCTACTCTCCCTGGAGATCTCTGGATTAATGCGAAGGGCCGAGGACCGAATGTGGTGGCGTTCAAATAAAAAGGCCTAATTTTTTTTAAATGTAAAAGCCATCAAACAGGCATCAGATACATACGTCTTTATGTACGTTCAATTGATTGTAAATAGCTACCGTCGTCTATGACATGAGCAAGATCAGAGGTTCTGCAAGTGCGCTCCCGACTATAGGCAAATGATACCTATAGTAAGGTAACCACATAGGTTTAAGGATAGGTAAATGGGCTTTGGCATCCCTCATTCGGATAGCTCACATGCTTTCATTTGACGTAAGGTCTGTAGGTTCTGTAAGAGTTGTCGGCTGTCACCAGACGAACAGCCCAAATGACTACGAAATTTCCAAAGTTGTGGACACTTGCGGACTGATGACGATGATGATGTGATTAGGATTGTACCCGAAATTAAAATTACTCCATTCAAAATATACGCAAGAAAAATTATGGCCAAGCCAAAAAACCCTCACGAAGCTTAAAATCAGTATAATTCTTTCTCATATAATTATACCACTTTGACATTATTTATCATAGAAATATATCAAACAAAATTGGTTTCAATTTTCTCTATGAAATTTAAACGGATCACAGATTTTGAGATAATTTCCATATGTACCCAATGAATATGGGAATGGACCTCTCTTTGAGACATAAACTTATAAAAAAAACCATGCTTTGGACTTTTTAAAGCTTTTTAAGACTTTTTTAAATTCTGCACAGTTGGCAATTCACTAGAGAAACCCAAAAGTGTTGCTTGTGTTATAGGCGACTGTAACCACATACCATCAAGTGGATCGTCAACCTGTCTGCCCCAAATGAATTCTGATATAATTTTCATCACTTTTTGATTGAGCCTTTGATAATGGATGCACTAGATACAGGGTCTCAAACAAAATCACCGCGAAAAAGTGTCCACTGGATTTTTTTATACACGCTAACCACTTTCTCACGTTAATTTCTGGTAAAAAAATATGAATAATCTAAATGTTGCACGACTGATTTGAACCTAACATTTAGTAATAATGGTTCAAGACGTAACACGTGTTCACCTTGAGGACAACTTTGTGCAACTGATTTGAAATATCACCTCGAGCTGTGAGTGCGGTGATATTCTACTATGCCACTTTTAGTGAACCAACCTAGAATCTAGCTGTATCCTTTATCAAATCAAAGGATTATTGAGCACTCAATCTCAACGCAAACTTTTAGGGTTACAGGGTCCATAAAATCCTATATATTGCACAACATTTTGGCCGGGCAAAAGTCTAGATTTTAATATACTAGAATAAAATATCACGAGAACTAGCCCCAAAAAGTTTGCATGGAGAATTTAAACTTCAAAGAACTATACTGATTTTCTTCAAATTTCTTTTTTTTTTTTTTTTTTTTTTTGGGATTTTTTGACCGAGTCAAGTCAAGACTGTATATAATATAAAAAAAACGCCATTTCTATCCGTGAAATTGTTTCTTCATATACCTATCTATAACCTTACAATTTTATCGTTACGTACAAATGGAATTAATTATTTTGTCTCTGAATTGATATTATGTATGTACTTTCAAAAATTTATATGCATTTTATTATTATTATTACTATTATTATTAATATGTATATACAGCAAACGAGTAACTTGAAATATATTTATTTCAAAATCAAATATTACGAGATAGAAACTCGTTAATTAACTTATGTGTAATTAAATACTTGGAAGGTTTTTAATTCTATTTTTGTATATATATATATATATATAAATGTTATATTATATTTTTGTATGTTATGCAATATGAGGAGGTTTTTGATAAAAAAAAAAACTTCCAAGTTTTAAAAGACAAACGAAAAAATAATAAACCTGAAAGAGAAAATGGATTAATAAGTGTGGGTAGGTTATATAATAATTATGTTTGTGAACAAACAATATTTTCCATTTTTTTTTTAATAAATATTGAATATATCTTTTAATAAATAACTTGAATGAAAATAATCTTTTGAACGTCTACCATAATTTCATTTGAAATTTCTACCAATATTGTGAAAAATATTGCAGCATGGCAACACTGCTTCGAGTCATGCACATTTTTGGGGGATTTTATTTTCATTTTATATAATAATAAAGGAGATTATGTGATTATTATCGACTTTAGGGCCACCATTTGTGTTAGTTGTCGGCCACTTGATGCGAAAGAGACAAAAAAATTTTTTTTAATTTTCATTTTTTTTTTTTAAATTTAATTTTGATCTGCTTAAAATATATCTAACCTTATTTATTTTTCATGGCGGTTCGGGGTGACCATTTGATCGCTTCTGTTTCGGAATGAGAAAAATAAATAAATATTATAATCGGCAACGGGCTCTACACGAAAAATATTCAAATTGGAATTTTATTTTTTTAATTCAAACTAATCATACAAAAAAAAAAACTACGCATCCCCATATTATGATTAAATTACATATTCACTCAAGAATATATAACATGTGTTTTTTTTTTTGCATACTTTCTCTTACGACTCGAATAAATTGACACAAGGTGTTGTCAGTTGTGTGTACAAAAAAATCTACCAATTTTTCTCTACCACAAATAATATTTTTTTTTTTTTTTTTAATAAAATTTACATTCAATTATGAAGATTTTTTGGCTATTTCCAGAAAATTTATTTTTTTATTTTATTTTTAAACAAAAAAATATCACAATGAACTTCAGTGTGTATCAATAATAAATAAATCATTATTTCTGTTCATAATTTTCAATTATAATGACTGAAAAAAATATGACAAAACACTACGAATTTTTTTTTTAATTTTTTATTATTATCTTTTAAAAAAAAATGTAGCATTTATCTATTATTTTATTAGAGATAACACCCGTTGCGTGTGGAGGACGACTAGGACATTTCCGATAATTATCACAAGTTGGTAAAAGACTTATTTAGTGTACCTATTAGTGCCACATCAAATCAAATACTAATAATAAATCTGTAATTTTAATTAGGTATTGTATGTATGTATGTTCCTCCAAACTCTTATACGAATCGACTGATTTTCACGAAACTTGGTAGATACACATTTAGACGTACGAGACACACTATGGGCTACTTTTTTTCCCTTTTCAACGCGAACGAAGTCGCGGGCGCCAGCTAGCTAGTGTATAATAATAAGTTTTTATTTGTTCTTAGTAATTTTAGTTACAAAGGTAGTCAATGTTATAGAGTTTTTATTTATTTTAGTAACAAAGATAGTCATTTATTTTTAGTAATTTTAGTTACAAAGGTAGTCAAAGTTATAGTTTTTATTTATTTTTAGTAATTTTAGTTACAAAGATAGTCAGTTATAGAGTTTTTATTTGTTCTTAGTAATTTTAGTTACAAAGGTAGTCAAAGTTATAGAGTTTTTATTTGTTCTGAGTAATTTTAGTTACAAAGGTAGTCAAAGTTATAGTTTTTATTTATTTTTAGTAATTTTAGTTACAAAGATAGTCAGTTATAGAGTTTTTATTTGTTCTTAGTAATTTTAGTTACAAAGGTAGTCAAAGTTATACAGTTTTTATTTATTTTAGTTACAAAGATAGTCATTTATTTTTAGTAATTTTTGTTACAAAGGTAGTCAAAGTTATAGTTTTTATTTATTTTTAGTAATTTTAGTTACAAAGATAGTCAGTTATAGAGTTTTTATTTGTTCTTAGTAATTTTAGTTACAAAGGTAGTCAAAGTTATAGAGTTTTTATTTGTTCTGAGTAATTTTAGTTACAAAGGTAGTCAAAGTTATAGTTTTTATTTATTTTTAGTAATTTTAGTTACAAAGATAGTCAGTTATAGAGTTTTTATTTGTTCTTAGTAATTTTAGTTACAAAGGTAGTCAAAGTTATACAGTTTTTATTTATTTTAGTTACAAAGATAGTCATTTATTTTTAGTAATTTTAGTTACAAAGGTAGTCAAAGTTATAGTTTTTATTTATTTTTAGTAATTTTAGTTACAAAGATAGTCAGTTATAGAGTTTTTATTTGTTCTTAGTAATTTTAGTTACAAAGGTAGTCAAAGTTATAGAGTTTTTATTTGTTCTGAGTAATTTTAGTTACAAAGGTAGTCAAAGTTATAGTTTTTATTTATTTTTAGTAATTTTAGTTACAAAGATAGTCAGTTATAGAGTTTTTATTTGTTCTGAGTAATTTTAGTTACAAAGGTAGTCAAAGTTATAGTTTTTATTTATTTTTAGTAATTTTAGTTACAAAGATAGTCAGTTATAGAGTTTTTATTTGTTCTTAGTAATTTTAGTTACAAAGGTAGTCAAAGTTATAGAGTTTTTATTTGTTCTGAGTAATTTTAGTTACAAAGGTAGTCAAAGTTATAGTTTTTATTTATTTTTAGTAATTTTACTTACAAAGATAGTCAGTTATAGAGTTTTTATTTGTTCTGAGTAATTTTAGTTACAAAGGTAGTCAAAGTTATAGAGTTTTTATTTGTTCTGAGTAATTTTAGTTACAAAGGTAGTCAAAGTTATAGTTTTTATTTATTTTTAGTAATTTTACTTACAAAGGTAGTCATAACAAAAGTCCTACCGAATTAATAGCGTTAAAATATTTTTCTTTAATGTAAAATTCGATAGAAAGATTTTTTTTTTTTTTTTTATGTTAAGGTCGACAGACAGGCTGACGGTCCACTTGATGGTAGGTGGCTACCGTCGCCTATAACACAAGCAACGCCATAAGTGCTACAAGTGCGCTGCCGACCATAGAAGGATTAAGGATAAGGGATAAGGGGGGGATGGGGTAATAGGCTCTGGCATCCCTTACTCACTCACCAAAATATAGATGAAGACAAAATTATAGTTCTTTTTCATTTTAATAACAAATGTTCATCCGTCCGACATAATAGCGTTAAACTTATTTTTTTATATAAAATTTGTAACAATGGTTTAACAAAATTAGTTTTTTTTAATTTTATTTTAATAATTTTAATAACAGAAATTTATCCGTTCGAGATAATAGCGTTAAACTTATTTAATTTTTATATAAAACTTCATCATTTCAAGCAAGAGCGGAACCTAACTTTCATACCTAAGCGGAATAATATGATATGATCCTAGTTAGTGTCTTTTACCAACCAATCAATCAAGTTCGTTTTTTTTTTTTTCAATAGAATTTGTACTCAATCGCGCGCTTAATAGGGACCAATTTTGAATACACATCAAATGAACACCCCTGAACCGCGGTCCGCAGCCGCTTCGCCGTCCCCCAGCCTGCGCCCGCGCAGCGTCTCTCTACGTCCCGTTGTCATACACACAATGGCGCCGGGGAAACTACACTTGTATGAGCTTTGTATGGGAGAAGCGAGCGTGTTGTCGTGACATTGTTACCAACTTGTATGATTTTTTGAGGAAATATATATATATATTTTTATATTCACATATTAGGTAGGTAGTTATGTAAACACTTTTTTTTGGAGCGTACGACTTTTTCTTTTGACGTCTATAATATTATGTGTAGGTCAAGTGACGTCACACGCTGTAACGAAATCGTTCGTGCGAGCGCAACTTTTAAGTCGCACAACTTTTTCATTTCTATAGATTGAAATATTTTAATAATTCTTTCACATTTTTTGGTTCATTTTACTCAAATTTTTATAAATAATTAAAAAAAAATGTGATTATATAATATTTTCATGTTCCCACACCTGGCAACCCAGTTTTATGTATGTTTTAACTTGACAATTAAAAATTAAAGTAATTTTATATTTAAGTATTATATTATTTTATTTTTTAAAAATTTCTTTATGAAATAATTAATAGTGATTTTAGTTTTTTTTTTTTTTTTGGTTTACATAACCTCTCAAAATCATGAAACACGCTCGCCACAAGAAAAAAAGAAAAAGAATTAAAAAACATCGTCATCATCAGAAACAACAACGAACGTGGACACCGCGTAATCTGAATCGGTGTTGCCATAGGATCAAAATTTAATTAGTAAAAAAAAAAATTGGTAGAAATCACTAAATTTCTTCAAAAAAAAATTTTTTTTTTTGTAGAAACCACTTTATTAGATTTCTATCAAAAATAACCAAATTTTGGTAGATATCACATGACATACATTTCTACCAAAAAATTTTTTTTGGTAGAAACCACATGATTACTGTGGTATCCACGTTCAGACACACAAAAAAGATATTAATTCATCAATATTTCCAATAAATAAACAGTTATTAAAACAATCTAATTAAAATATTCGCTTTGAGCTTTCAAAATTATTTTCAATTACTTATATGTATATCTTAAAAGGAATCAAATGTATCAAAAAAATATATAATAATATATATGTTGAAGGCAAATTTGAAATCTTTATGAAAAAAAAAAAAAAAAAAAAACAAAAATTTTATTTAAAAAAAAAAACATATTAAATACAATCTCTGATATATATACACAAAGAAAATATATTACACACTTTAGAAGTTAAATTGAAAAAATTCACAGCGGGATTCGAACCCGGTTAAACTCTTATAAACTTCGGTTAAATTTAAACCTAGAAAGAGCAGTAAAAATAGGCGTTTGCATTAAAAAAAAAAAATAGTGTCTGTAAATAGAAAAACTTCACATTTCGCGGTCGACCGGGGCAATTGAATTTTTGAATAATATTTTTTTTACTACTACCCTAAAAAGGGTGGGTTGCACGGGTTGCACCGTAGGCTTGGTTATAGTTACGGTCAAAGTTAACTTTTTTCTTCTCTTTTAATGTCTTTTCTCCATCAGATCTTCGCTGATGATTTTGCCAGTGTCATTAGTAAAAATAGCAATTTGTAATAAGCCTTTAAAAAATCAAAAATAGCAGATCCCGAGACTAGTCAGTCAAGTCAAGTCTATAATTTTTCTTAGTTTTCCAGAACAGGTCCATCAAGTCCCAAAACAGTCAGGTCAAGTTCATTGTTACGGTCAAAGTTAACTTTAGCGGTAACTTTAACGGTGACAGTCGAAATTAACAATCGCATGTTGCACCATGATTTTGTTCGTCACTGTCAAAGTTAAAGGGGTTGCCATTTGCCATTATAAAAAAATGTAATTTTCCTAGGTTGTCGTACTAATATATATTTTTTAATATGGCAATATTCAGTCATCTGTCACAGTTAACTTAACTGTAACAATAACAATGACCGGCCAAATATCGAGCGGTTATTATTATCGTCCACTTGATGTGGTAAGTGGCTACCGTCGCATATCCAGACACAAGCACGAGTGCTGCTGTTGTGTTACTCACTCACTCACCGAAACACAACAGCACATGTGCTAATATATCACGATGGTCTCCGTGTGCACTTTCCAAATCCAAACCGGGGTCAACATGAGAAAAATTTATTTCCAAATTTGACCAAGCCGGGAATCGAACCCAGAGACTTTGGGCGAGCACTTTTACCACTCAACCAATGGGCTCGTAATAAAACACTTTAAAACTCAATATTTTTAAGGCATCTAAATTAGGGTTTTTTTTTTAAATTCCCAATCACCGCAGTCGACCGTATACACACACACAAAAAAAAAATCTACTCAGATTAAATTCAACTAGCTAGCGAATTCGACCCGGAGCCGTTTCCGAGCAAAGACCTCCCCGAGGATACAGACAATAATTCCCATTGACCCCACTAGAAATACGACAATTCCCATTGACCCCACACTAGAAATACGACAATTCCCATTGACCCCCACTAGAAATACGACAATTCCCATTGACCCCCCACTAGAAATACGACAATTCCCATTGACCCCACACTAGAAATACGACAATTCCCATTGACCCCACACTAGAAATACGACAATTCCCATTGACCCCCACTAGAAATACGACAATTCCCATTGACCCCCCACTAGAAATACGACAATTCCCATTGACCCCCCCTAGAAATACGACAATTCCCATTGACCCCCCACTAGAAATACGACAATTCCCATTGACCCCCAATAGAAATACGACAATTCCCATTGACCCCCACTAGAAATACGACAATTCCCATTGACCCCACTAGAAATACGACAATTCCCATTGACCCCCCCACTAGAAATGCGACAATTCCCATTGACGCAACTAGAAATACGACAATTCCCATTGACCCCCCACTAGAAATACGACAATTCCCATTGACCCCCACTACAAATATCACAATTCCCATTGCCCCACTAGAAATACGACAATTCCCATTGACCCCCAATGGAAAAAAAATCATACTCCGATTCAATTCAACTAGCTAGCGAATTCAACCCGGAGCCGTTTCCGAGCACAGACCCCCCCGAGGAAATCTAATAATCCCCTCCCATTGACCCCACGAGTGTGCGGGCGCTTCGCGACTCTCCTCCGCCCCACAGTTCCCACTGACCTGGTCTCTCCTCCTCTCCTTCTCCTCCTTCTCCCTCTTGCGGACCTCGGCCAGGTGCTCGTTGAAGAACGTCTCCCTGTCCCTGACCTTCTCTATACCTTTGAAACGTTCCTCGCGGCCGTACTTCGACGAGAACTCGCTGAACGAAGACCTGACATTTGGAAAGAGAGGAAAAGTTCTACCTGTATATTTCTTTTATTATATATATTTTTTAATACCTCAAAAAATTGTGGTGGTTAGGACCGACACTGTGTTTTAATAAGTACACACCATAATAAGTAAGACAAAAATATATAGAAGATATGCTACACTAGCGCCACTGTAGCCACTTTTGGAACCCTAATTTAAATTGTTGGGGGACCATTTTTTATTTTCATATTGATATATGATTGTCATATTATTATACGAGTCGGTGGTACTCCTTACAACAAATGAAAACTCCTTACAAAAAAAGTCAAAGTGAACACGCTATAGACGAGCGTACGCCTCGTGACGTCATCAGTCGCCCGTCTGTCGCGGAGCGTACGCCTCGTGACTCGTGACGTCACCAGTAGTGGATCCAATTGAAAAATTCTTTCTGTGTTGGATAGTCCATTTATCGAGGAAAGTCAGTCGTATCAAAGATACGATCGGGTCCTCAAACAATCTCAATACGGCCCGCGACCAGTCTGTCTAAGTCATTAAATTTTTAGTCTGGCCCGTTAACACAAAACATGCCAAATCTTAGCTATATATAGGCTAGTCATATACACGACGGCTATAGGTCTTACATATTGCTATATAACTATAACACTCACTTGGAATGCAGCTTGGCTTCCTCCATGAGCTGGAAGAAGGCGGCCTTCTTTTGTTGGAGACGATTCTTCTTCTCTTTCCTCTCCTCTTCGGCCCGCTCGCGAACATATTTATCGTATACCTGGAGGAGACATTGAAAAATTTTCATCATCATCATCATCATCATCACAGCCGTAGAAATGTCCACTGTTCGACCTGCTTGGACCCTAATCTCAGATCTTATGTCTGAACTGCTTGCTTGCTCGCTTGTTTTGGACATCAAATATTTTTTGAAGAAAAAAAAAACAAAGTATATTTAAATGCTATAATAATTTTCAACCGAAATTACGCGGATCCGCGTTCCGGGCACACGACACGAGTGAGTGGTGCATAATCGTTAACGCGGATCCACGTTCCGGCATACGAAGCGTTAAGAGAGTTAACAATGCACCAACTGACCTGCTTCCTCTCCTTGCTGGTGAGCAGGAGGTATCGCGAATCGAACACGATCTTGTGCAACTCCTTCTCCCAAGTGGAGAACGCCGACACGTCCCTGTCGGCCAACATCTGCCTGAACGAGCACAGCCTCTGCTCGAGCGGTACGACGGCCCGCTCCCTGGCGGCCCTCACCTCCGCCTCCATGGCGGCCTCCTTGCCGGCGTCTATCACACCGACGGCGGCGGTCGGCGCTGGCTTCTTGTCCGCTGTGAACCAGATGGCGTTGACATATTATATTATGACACCAATGACAGCTTAGTCACCGAGACACAGAGCCCGTGTATCAAGTATTTTGTTTTCTTTTGCTGAAGGGATACTGTTGAAAATAAAATAAATATATATTCACCTTCTGCCTTCTTGACTTTCTTCGAGTCCACACCGGAGTCCGAGTCGGAGTCGGACTTTTCCCTCTTCACTGCCCCGTTGGGTTCCGGCTTGGCCGCAGTATTACCAACGTCCTCCTTAACAACATTCACACACAGACATGTATCTTTTTACAATCTCTATCTCTATAAATATCTCACTACGCCCCCTCTCCATTCTCCCCCCTGTGATGTTTCGTTATTTTTGCCAAAATATCACAAACACTCATATCCCTCTCCTCCTTGCGACATTTCGTGATTTTTGTCGAAAAATCACAAACACTCACTCACTCTCCTCTCGTGACATTTCATGATTTTTGCCGAAACATCACACACCCCCTTCCCCAAACCCTATCGCTTACCTGTTGCTCTAGCAATTTGGGCGGCATATTGTTGACCGCCAAATCCACGTCCGCCCTGCCCTGAAGCTGAACTGGCCTCTTCCACACCGAAGTGTTCGTCGACGGATTGTAGAAGAACACCTGACGGTTTCCCGTCCACACCACACACCTGTCGTACACCGTTAACAATCAATATGCCATTTCTTTACCCTAAAGTAAAGTTCAATGAGGACCATATTAGACAACTACTCCTCAAGACAACGAGTTTTGAGTTACAAACAACCCTAGAATTATTTACAGACATGATATGGGCCAAGGGTCTACGGGAAATTACGTTCAGACGACCCGATAAGGGCCGAGGGTCGTTGTCGATTATCATTGTATGCTATTTGCACGCGAGTGTGTGTGTAATTTTAGTGACACGGTTGTTTGTTCTAATATGGCGTAAGATAATTTGGTTGCTAACAAAAGTATACTGACCAAGGCACGCCCGGTATGGGGGTGACGGAGACTGGGCGACTGCGGTCGCGCTTCGCCTTCTCCTTGTCGGCCTTCTCCTTGTCGAGGCGCTCGCGCTCCTTCTCGGCCTGCTCGCGCTCGGCCCTCTCTCGTTCGGCCCGCTCGCGCTCGGCCCGCTGCCTCTCCGCCTCGGCCGCGGCCTCCGCCGCCTCCACGACGGCCGCGTGTGCGTCCACGTCAATCACTACAACATTATGGAACATTAATATACGCAAAGTATAAACTCTTTCTATGTAGAAAATGCAACTTTATGTCAACACGTTTGAGTTCAAAATGAATAGTAGAACTTGGTCGTCTACCTTTCATCATTGACTCCGCCGTGATTCCGTTTTAAGCGCACTTTTTACGTGCCGCTATGGCATTTGTCACGCAAAATCCATACTTAACTCGGAGTATTGTAAAAAAAAAAACTTATTTCAAAACCTAGCTTACAGAGATAATATAATTGATATCTTACCTTCCATTTTATCGTTAAAGTTTAATTTTCTTTTAGATTTTTCACCACTCTCGGCGGCTATTTTAGCTTGGAGTTCTGAAACAAAAAATATAAATAGAAATAGTCATTCAACACTGATTTTGCTAGACTTCATACGACTTCGACGATCAAAACATGTTTCAAAACTCAAGCGGACACAAATAAACTTAAACAGTCCCTAAGACATCAACAAATAGAATAAAACAGACACTATTACACTTTATCTATGTCAAAATTAGTTCCAGTACTCAGGTACGGCGGCGCTTCAAAATGTTACACGAAAGTATCTGTAATTTGGACGGAATAACCCATCCAGATGTTTATTAGAGATCAGTGTCGTGTAATCAGACGCGTTCTATTGACTGCTGCAGTCGGGAGTATGTGGCTGCTAGATGCGCGGTCTGCCGTGCACCGTCATATGTTCAATTGGCCGCCGCAGTCGGGAGTATGTGGCTGCTAGATGCGCGGTCTGCCGTGCACCGTCATAATTATGTTCAATTGGCCGCCGCAGTCAGGCTGCCTAGTGGGCGATAGCGATATGCCTTATGGAGATACACACATACAATACCTACACATAGAGATAGTATTGATTTACCTTCCAGTTCCTTCATGGGCTTCGGTTTCTCCCATACGCTCTCCTGCTTGTTGGCATTGTGATAGTAGGCGCGACCGTCCGGCGCCCTGTGCGTCGTCCACTCGCCGGCCTCGGCGATCAGCTCCGGTGGGATCGTCTGAAAGTGTCACATTCAAAAATATATATATTTTTTCAACATTTCAAGCGTTTCTTGTGATCGGTTGGTTGAGGCTTTGAAAAAGGATGCACTAGATTGAGGGTCTCAAACTCGAAATCACTGCGAAAACGTGTCCACTGGATTTTTAATCGACTTTAAAAAAAGGAGTAAGTTCTCAATTCGACCGTATATATAATTCTTACTAATACTAATATTAGAAACGCGAAAGTAACTATGTCTGTCTGTTTCGCTTTCACGCCAAAACTAGTGAACCGATCACCATGAAATTTTGCATACACGTTGTCTGCAACACCAGAAAGGACATAGGGTACCTTTCATACAAGAAAAAGCTACTGTTCCCGAGGGATTATCTAAAATATAAAAGTGTAAGCAACGCTTGGCCAATTTGTTATAGCAACAAGTTGTCAAGCGTTGTAATTGCTTTCATATTTTTAATTTATCATCGTACGAAGTCGCGAGCACCAGCTAGTTATATGTATATTAAATTTTTATGTGTGTTCGCGGATAACTTCGTCGTTTATGAACCAATTTTGATGTTTTTTTTTTTTGTTGGAGAGGAGATATCCCAAGATTGGTACCGTGACAAGGAATTGAAATGATCAAATTTTTTTTTTCATTTGAAAGCCGGTGCTTCCCGTGTGGTCCCATTTCAAATTGGTCCAGTTCTCTGACAAATGGCATCAGTGAGAAAACCGTTTGCAAGTCGGTTTATTTTTTTTTTTTAACAGAAAAGCGTTATTTTTCGTCATAATATAATATTTTGCCAACAGAACCTAACATTTTGAAAAGCTATCTATATTATATGTATATAATAACATTATATAGATAGCACAAATAAATAGATGGTTTCATTTGGGGTAAAATAACCTAATGTTGGCACCACTCCAATTTATTGGCACCTTAAACTTTTCATTAAAAAATAAGAAAACTATTCCCACAAAAATAAACAAATCTGAGGTTTTTATGAGAATGGTTAACACTAAACAAACAGTCGAATGATTTCATGTCAAATGTCAAACTTTCAAATTTCATTTGAGTCGAACAAATATGCAAATGGTCGAAAAGTGCCAAGTGCCAATAAATGGTCGTATTTCATAAAGTGCCAATAATTGGGTATTTTCCCCCATTTTATGTACCCAGATTTACAGACAGACACAATAATTCAGCCTCACCGTTTCTTCCTTTTTAGCTGGCTGTTTAGAAATTAAAAAGCATACATTAACGCAGACTAACCTCAATCTATCTAAAACTTGTATGTAGACATTAGATATTTATATAGATACGGACATACGATAAATGATTGGTCTCGCTACGACCGACTAGATACGGCCCTACCTAATCCTTGTTCAGTGAAACGATATTATTATTATTATTATTATAGGGATATAAATAAAAGCTTTCGGCTGTGATTGGTGGAGATAACGAGACAATGTGAGTGTACACAGTACATGTACTTTTTAGTCCTGTATCCCGTTAATACCATACTTTTAAATGTTTATCTACCAAGTTTCATGGAAATCGGTTAATACGTTTAAGAGTTATGGATGAACATACATACATACATATATACAAATAAAGACTTCTCGGCAAATGTGCGCAGAACTCTATTTTTAGGTCGTTGAGGGTGCAGAGGAAAGTGAGCGGCTGAGTCTACCAATAAAGTGTGCCGACACGTTATTGGTAGACTCAGACGCTACACACCTCCCGCACATCGCGACACGTTATTGGTAGACTCGGACGCTCTTCCTCTCGCGCACTTCGTTCGCGCGTCTCGAGTCTCTTCGGTACTGTCGCGTACAGATTGTTTTATCGTATTAGTAATTAGTCATGGTGAATGAATGCCTACAAAAAAAACGTTCTTCTTCGACATCGCACTAAGATTTTATGGAAGGAATATTAACACTGCCTGTAATGTTAAGTTAGTGAGGTGAAAAATTACGAAATAAGAAAGAAAGATGTCATTTTCCTTAGCAATTTTGTGCGCAATTGTACACAATCATGCGCCGATTCCCCCACAAGTGTCGCCTAACGCCTTCAAACCTTAATATTATTATATGCACCTATACTTACACTTACAGATTTTTTATTAGTATTGCTTATATTATCATTACCAAATGGTACACTCACGGTTTCCTCTTTCGGCGGTGTCTCCACTATTATCGGATCGTCGCACACTATTGTCTCTGTTTGGAAATTGGTCGGCGTCGTCGGCATTTGCAATTGATTTTGACCGCCTGCGGATAAACGGCAACAAAATGTGGACGTGAGCGGATGAAGGTGATATGTCACATTTTTGGGTTTTTTTTTTTCCCGCTTTTTTGCATTGATGAAGGTAAGTAATATATATATATGTCCATTAAATGAATGATTAGAACGGACCTCAAGAGATCGTCGAATTAGAAGACATTTTTGAAAAATAAAAAGTTGAAAGTGCAAGAAAGGTCTTTGTCAACAGAAGCACATTTTATTTTTAATAATTAAATAATACAAGTGTTCAATTGCTATAATATACCATTTATATTTTAAGTTGTTCACACAACTTTTGCATCATGATTTGGTAAAAAAATCAATTCCTTGGCGACTTATTTCAAAAATTAAAAGTAAACCTTGAAAATTGGAATTATGCGACTTATCACATTCATCCACTCACGTCTTTAATTAAATCTATGTACATACATTTAAAAAAGTTGTGTTGTTTGTTATCGGTATTACTCTGTAAAAAAAACTAACCTTGGGAATAAATAATAAATAAATAAACTCACCGGAATTTGGCCCGGCGGCCATTCCTGGCGGGGGCTGCCCGACCATCGGGGGCCAACCGGGCCAACCGCCCCAACCGGGGGCCCCGCTCACCGGCGGCCCGCCCACGCCCGGCGGCGGTCCACCCATGGGGTTTCCCCCCATGGGGGGCCCGCCCATTGGCGTTCCCCCGCCGATCGGCGACGGACCACCGTTTGGACCGCTACTCATTGGGGGCGGACCACCCATGGGCCCCCCAATGGGCGGTTGTCCGCCACCTGGACCCGGAAATCCGACCATGTTACCTTGAAAGAATAGAAAATTAATACTACTGTAGCAGATTGAGCCTGTCCACACACGCGCGTAGTTGTAAAGTGTTGTATTTTATATTTTACTAGCTAGTGCTCGCGACTTCGTCCGCGTAGAAAAGTATAAAACGCCATCTACCGTATTTTGAATAGACGGCGCTATCTCCCGGGCCAAGCCGCTAGCATTTACTTTTATTTTAGATTTTCCGTAGGAATGAAGCATTTTCCAGCGGTGAAAAGTATCCTATGTTTGTCACAAAAAAATATCGGCTTCTAATTGTAAAAGAATTTTTCAAATCGGTCCACTAGTTTCGGAGCAACACAAACAAACAACAAACAAGTAATCAAATCTTTCTTCTTTATACTATTAGTATAGACAACCATTTATTGGCACATTTCGGCCATTTGCATATTTGTTCCACTCGAATAAAATTTGAAAGTTTGACAATGTTTAAATCATTCGACTGTTTGTTTAGTGTTAACAATTCTCATAAACCTAAGATTTACTTATAATTTATTTTTTGTGGGAACACAGTTTTTTTGGGAATAGTTTTCTTATTTTTTAGTGGCAATAAAAAGTTTATGCTTTTTATTGCCACTAAAAAGGCAACAAAAAGGTATTAATAAATTGGAGTGGTGCCAACATTAGGTCTTTTTACCCTATATATAATTATGTACATATATCAGTATCAGATGATATTGTAAAACTGTAGAGTAGGTACTTCCTTTACCACTTACCGTTGGGCGGATGAGAGGCCGGTGGCAAAGATTCACCCGGAGGCATTTCGTCGTTCTCTATTGGACTGTTTGAATCGCAGTGCTGTTGTTGTTCAGAGTTGCCTGAAAAAGCATATATATAAAAAATAAATTTATATTTTAATCTATATTATAAGTATACGCAAAAACTGGGTGTCTGTCTGTGGTCTATTAAGAGGGCGTATTACAGTAGTACACACTATAAATTTTACGAAATACTTGAACACTCCCATAGACAAAGATAAATAGATAGAAGTAATAGAAAATAGACAGATAGATGGATTAGAAATAGATAAAGATAGACAAAGATACATAGAAGTAATAGAAATAGACAAATATACAAAGATAGATAGAAATAATAGAAATAGACAAAGATACATAGATTAGAAATTGACAAAGATACAAAGATTAGAAATAGACAAAAATAAATAGAAGTAATAGAAATAGACAAAGATACATAGATTAGAAATAGACAAAGATAGATAAAAGTAATAGAAATAGACAAAGATAGATAGAAGTAATAGAAATAGACAAAGATAGATAGAAGTAATAGAAATAGACAAAGATAGATAGAAGTAATAGAAATAGACAAAGATAGATAGAAGTAATAGAAATAGACAAAGATAGATAGAAGTAATAGAAATAGACAGATAGGTGGATTAGAAATAGACAAAGATAGATAGAAGTAATAGAAATAGACAGATAGGTGGATTAGAAATAGACAAAGATAGATAGAAGTAATAGAAATAGACAGATAGGTGGATTAGAAATAGACAAAGATAGATAGAACTAATAGAAACAGATAAATAGGTTGGAAATAGATAGAAGTAATAGAAATAGACAAAGATAGATGGATTATAAGTAGACAAAGATAGATAGAAGTAATAGAAATAAAATAGACAGATAGATAGATAAAAATAGACATAGATATATAGAAGTAATAGAAATAGACAAACATTGATAAATTGAAGTACATATTAGAAATAGACAAAGACATTTATTGCTGGAGATGCTATTTTTTTCAGTTTGTTTGTCATATTTATGAGTCGGTACTCCTTACTTTACCTCTACCCTAAACAGTACTACTGTACACTAATCTAATAATAAATCTGTAAGTGTAGGTATTGTATGTATGTTCCTCCATAACTCTTAAACGAATTAACAGATTTTCATGAAACTTGGTAGATAAACATTTAGACGTACGGGACACAGAACGTGCTACTTTTTTTTTTTCAACGCGGACAAAGTCACGGGCGCCAGCTAGGTTATGAATGAAAAAAAAAAAAACAATTCAAAGGCCACTTTACCTTCTTTGACCCAAGGCGGTGGCTGTGACATGAACGGTGGAACACCTGGACCTTGAGGCATCATGCCACCGGGCATCATGTTCCCCATCATTCCCATGGGACCGCCCATGGGACCCCCCATCGGACCGTTCATGCCCACATTTTGAGGTCCGTTCATACCCGGCATTTGGGCTGAAACGGTTTTATCACATTATTTATTCGAGAAATTACATAATATAAGCTTTTACATCCTTTATTTTTATTTTTTAATTCAAACCATTGATGTAATACCATTTTATTATGGATTTCGCACGCAATACAAAACACTAGGAACTTTATGGTACATTTAAAAGTTACGTAATTATGCTTAGGCACACCATCAACTCTGAATTTGAAGAAAATGTGACTTTAAGTCAACACATTTGAGTTAAAAATGAATAGTAGAAGTTGGTCGTTACTACATTTCACCATTAACTCCGCCACGATTCCGTTTTAGGCGTACTTTACATGTGCTGGCTTTGGCATTTGTCACGCAAATTCCATACTTAATCATCACATTCTTTTTTTTATATTAAGGTCGACAGATGGGCCACTTGATGGTATGTGGCAACCGTTGCCTATGACACAAACAACGCCATAGGTGCTGGAACGCCATAGCAGAATAAGGGATGGGGGTAATGGGCTCTGACATCCCTCACTCACTCACTCCCAACAGCAATAGTAACCATTTTTACCCTCACCCCATTTTCTTAGGTGTTAAAACATTTATTCAGTTTTTTTTTAATAGAATATAATAGAAAAAACCTATTTTTACATTAATTTGTGGGGAGAACGCGACACTAAATTACCATAATACAAAGAAAACCAGTTAATCACATTGCAACTAAGTCAATACTTAGTCACAGGATCATTAAATCTGTAGATTGTCTGAAAATTTCATCATGCAAAGGCAAAAAGTCTTAAGGGGCCACTTGATGGTAGAAATCCATTTTTTTTTCTTACCGGCAGCGGCCATCGCTTCCATTTCGGCTTGAGTGATCACTTTACATGTGGGATTCTCTTGAGGCCTCGTCCAGGTCGTTTCACGAGTCCGCGAGTGATAGTAGTAGGGTTTGCCGTCTTCGGATTTTGTCTCCACCCAAATTTCTGGTGCAGGCTGAAGAAACGGAGTATAATATGTGTATATTTATTTTTCATAAACTTATCTTCAGATGTCACATCCAAAATATTATATACTTTTTTAATTTAAAGGAGGCCCTTCCTAAAAACCTAAAATCTGTACAGTACAGTGTAGTGTAAAAATATGTATACACTAAACTAATACTATAAATTATACAAATGCAAATAATTTACTATGTACTGAAGGTATCATGAAATATATTTTTTCTAATATGTCCCAAAAATAGACATTATATTAATTTTCCATAGATCAGATTATTTCTTTCAAAAGCAAAGCTTTTTATTTTCTTTGATAGGGCTTAAAATAAAAATACTCATACTAATGGGATTATAGTGACTTTCTAATGGCATTTATGAAACGTTTCTTTGGATACATATTTATGCACTTGAATCTAATAAACATTACGAAGAGAGAGAAAGCAGAATTAATACATACCATATTAGGCGGTGGCATTCCCGGTGGTCCACCAAACGGTGGCGGCTGCATCATATTGGGTGGCGGGCCCATTGGTCCACCGGGCCCCATCATCGGTGGTGGGCCAAATGGAGGTGGCCCACCCATCATACCAGGCGGAGGTGGTCCCATTGGACCCCAATTGCCGTCATAGTTGGGCCCGTTATTTGGGCCGAAGCCACGCGGGCCGCCTCGACCGCGGAAAAACCCGCGACTGCGCATTGGCGGGCCGCCCGGACCGTATCCGCGTCCACGGAAACGCGGTGGAGGGGGCCCGTTCATCCAACCTGGCGGGCCACGGCCTCTACCTCTGTTAAAAACAGAATACATAAACATTTTCAATTCACATGATGGTTGGTGGCTACTGTCGCCTATAACACAAGCAACAAT
This sequence comes from Synanthedon vespiformis, assembly GCA_918317495.1. Lineage (NCBI taxonomy): Eukaryota > Metazoa > Arthropoda > Insecta > Lepidoptera > Sesiidae > Synanthedon > Synanthedon vespiformis. The sequence goes on from OU906974.1 coordinate 3,911,308, forward strand.
AGATGGTTTGAAGGGGAAAAACAGGAATCTTGTATGAAAAGTGTAGTGTGCATTGAGAACCAAAATTATATCACACTAGCTGGTGCTTGCGACTTCGTCAGCATTGAAAAGTATAAAATTATAACACTTGATAATACAACGGTAGATACCGTGGAGCGGATCGCTAAAAATAGATGACGCTATCAAGTATATCCCGGGCCAAGCCGCTAGTATTTACTTTTATTTTAGGTTTCCCATAGGAATGAAGCATTCTGGTCAAAGTGCTATAGCAACAGGTCAAGCTTTATATTGCTGATATATTTTTTAATTTTTCAATGTGGACAAACTCACGGGCACCAGCTAGTACCTTATAACTAAACATTGGCTTACATTATTGTAATTTTCATATAGATCTCTAACTTGTTTGAATATAATATACCTATAGTCCATTTTACTCGTTGATAATGTAACTTTCTGTAAGTGTAAGAATTTATACACAATCAATTAAGTAAATTTTGAGTTTGTCCATTATAAACAAATACAAAAACAATAAAATCTGTTACGCGCTGATAAATGTGATAAATTGATAACGTAGCTGTCTATAAGTGATATAGTTCTACTAGCTGGTGCCCGCAACTTCATAGCCCCTTCCCTATAGCCTATATATAGCACTCTTCAATAAATGAACTATCCAACACAAAAAGAATAAATAAATAAATATCTACACACATTCCAAACAGCACCATCTAGTTCCAAAGTAAGCTACTAATGCTTGTATTATGGATACGAGACAGTTAATATACTACTTAGATTAATTTTAGTTTTGTAAATACATACATATTATAAATACAAAACATCCATGACTCAGGTACAAAGGCAAAATGTTAACACATAAAAACATTTGCCCCTAGCGGGATTCGAACCCGCAACCGTTTGGTTAACAGCTAGGGTTACTAGCCACTAGACCAAACGTGTCGTCTCAAGAAAAGAACGTTTCAATTCAAACCAGTAGTTTAGTTCCTGAGATTAGCGCGTGCAACCAAACAAACAACAAACTCTTCAGCTTTATATATTGCTATAGATAAATGATATAATATTAGTAAAGAAATACAGAAACGGGACCTAATTTATGTTATTGTTACCTATTTTTTTTTTTCAAAATAAAGGTTATATTTATAAATATACTAACTAGAGTTACGAGCGTACAAAAATTTAATGTCGAATCAAATTGCTGTTAACATAGTAACGTATCATAGGTAGAAATGCGTTATATTATCGCAATAAAATTATGTTATGTACACATACAATGAAGCTTGCAACTTAAATACAATAATCTATTATATAAAGCTGAGGAGTTTGTTTGTTTGTACGCGCTAATCTCAGGAACTAATTGCTCGAATTGAAAAATTATTTTTGTGATGAATAGTCCATTCATCGGGGAAGGCTATAGGGTATAGAGAAGGCGGACGAAGTCGCAAGCACCAGGTAGTATTGAATGGAGGGAAAAGTATATATTGAAAAATTATATTATTTACCTGAAATTCCCGCGACCACCGCGACCGCCCCTAAAACCGTTGCCGCCTTCTTCGCCGTCGTCATAACCCTCTTCATAAGAAACATCACCAAAATCCTTATTGGAGTCATTTATGTTTTCATTCGCATCGCCGCGATCACTCACAAGCACAACAGAGTCTTCTACGTACTCTTCCTCCATCTTGTTATTCGTCACTAATATCACTGTTTTACAAATATGTCCACATTATGAAATTATTAATAAGCGAAGCACAATCACAAAATATAATAATGATCACTTATCACTAACTAACAAAAAGCATGCAAATGCAAATGTCGTGATAGAAAATCAAAATGGCGGCATATGGTTATGGCAGAGTAGCCGGTAACCATAGATACCTGTTAACCACTTTAACTAGTGTCTATGGTTTTTTTCTTATCGCGTCTATGTCTTTTCTATGTCCATCGACCATGGTTGATTTGTTATAATTGTTATCGTTAGTATCTACTATTTAGTTTGTGATTGTTATGACAAAAACGGTTCAACTCCCCCAAACTTTATGCAGCCTTCACACTCAAGTTCCTTGACGAAGTATTCGAGAAAGTTGACCGAACGCGAAGTGCGTCGCTACACACTCGTTCAACTTCGCCAAGAGAGTATGCCATGGTAGCAGAGCCCAAGAGGGGATTTTTGGATTTACTCGAGCGCGTCAGATTTTCAGAGGGGATGTTAAGTGAACCTAAACTAAACTCCCATTTAAAATTCAGACGATTCTCATGTAACGCAAGTTCGTGGCAGCTTTTTGAAAATGCAAAAAAAATTTTTGACGATTCTCATTTTGTAATACTCGAGCGCTTCAGATTTTCATACAGATGGTTGAGCCTAAATTCCTAATCGTGCTGATTCTTCTTACCATGCAATCTACAAAGTTTAAATTTAGCATCGTGGGCTCTCTAACAATTATAAGTTACTCTATGCACGCGGCTTTGAGTCTTTTGACTCGGTCGCAAAAATGGCAAAAACCGATTACAAATGGAAGTAGCACGAGGCGAGGTAAAGTTGGACGAAGTAGGGCGAGGTGACCGGCCACACTCTCTTATTCGCCTCGCCTCGCCCAACTTCGCGAGAGTGTGATACTCAGACTATACAGAGATGCTAGCGTGTGATAGCCGTGATACTCTGTGTGCCTGCACCATAGAGTAACTTATTATGCAATATGCATGCACTCGGGCTGGGTCACTGGGTGGTTTTTATTTTTTATACTGCAATTGCAAGTCATGGTGGTGTGGTGTGGGTCAACTGTGCAAATTCAGCAAATTTTGCAAAATGCAATGCAAGCGCGTTATCGGGGTTTTCTTTCATTTCATATCGTGGAGGGAACGTGGAACGTGGCGCAGTTTACTTACATTGTCTAATTGGAGCCGCTCGCTTTAAAGTTACTACCAAATTATGATTTGTGACTATCGACAAACAAAACCTGCATAAGATAAGAATATCGACTGGAGACTTATCTTTGAAAACTATTCATTACGAAAAGAAATGCTTCAGATAGCGTGAAGTCGTCATCTTTAAGCAACATGAGCCCAAGAAAAAATGTGAGTATTCTAAAGATTTAATGAATTAAAATCCAATAAGATTTTTGAAAACGTATACAGACATTGTATAAGACCTGATAAGCAGAGAAAAATCGTGTACTTATTACCACGTGTCACTTACCGGCTTCTACATTCAATAATGATGAGGCTAGCCTCTTTAGTCTCTTTAGGCTTACCTCTTTCAAGTCTCATATGAATGGCCAGCGGCATAATATGTTGAACTCGTGTGGTGAGTGAGTTGTCGGCCTCGTCAACTCACCACAAGATATTTACCCCTCGTCGGAAAAAAAGGGTCTGTAGTGTCCCAACGTGCTTAATTTTTTTAATATATTGTCAAAATATTATATTTTACGCCTAAGGCGGTCGTCCTAATCGGCCATGATGGTACAAACAAGCCCATCGTGCGATGATGATTTCGTTTTAACACACAAAATGGCGCAAAATGGCGGTGGGCCATTTTGTGTGTAGTCATTGTATGCATGTCATGTTAAACTTCAAATACCATTTCACCCAAGGAGGATAGAGATAAGGAGGGCAATCTCTGAGTATTAAAAGTGTCTGTCGAATTACGGATACCAGACAGTTGAATACTACATATATTACTTTTTTATACATTTACTAGCTGTTGCACGCGACGTTGTCTGCGTAACTTTATAAAATATAAAACATTTGTGTCTGTGAAATGGTGGATTGGAAATACACATACAAAATTTCAACGCAATCGGTCAAGCCATTTAGTAGTTGACATACCGACAGCAGCGCCATCTGCAGGGTCCAATTGTATTTTAAATCATCTAGGAAACTATCGAAATACCCATATAAAATTTCAAACCAATCGGTTCAGCCGTTTAGAAGTTATTTGTGAAAATGATAAGTATGGAAGGATAATTCTTACTCTCCGTTGTCCTATTACCCGTTTTCCCGTAGGAATAAAGCTTTTTCCCGCGGTAAAAAGTAGCCTATGTTCATCACGGATAATGTCGGCTTCTAAATGTAAAAGAGTATAGATAAATACAAAACACCCATGACTCTGGTACAAGGGTAAAATGTTAAGAGCCCCTAGCGGGATTGGAACCAATGATCGTTTGTTACAAATCATCGTCAAATGCTTTACATTCTAATTCATGGCCTTGTAACTCATCGGTTATCCGCTCTGCGACAGATGTGACCGGCCTATTGCAACTTTAGCTTGAAGATTTATTTGGCTATATAGACACAATTTTGATTCTTCAAACAAATTTCAGAATTTTTGATCCTACGAAAGAAAGAAAATCCGAGCATAACCTGGAGCATAGAGGGGGCTATGCTTAAAAATTAAAACAGTGGAGCAATAGCTTAAACTTCAAAGGGATATGGAGAAATATATGACAGGCGCACGAAGAAGAAGATACCAATTAAAAATATACCTAACTTATGCCTCGATTATACCTTCTCAGGTAATTAAATAAATAAATATATTCATACATTCCATACAGCACCATCTAGTTCCACAGTAAGCAACTATGGATACTGATTTTCAAAATCGATAGCAAACCGAAAACGAAAAGTCAATCTGTCTTTTCTTTGAGAAAATTCGTTGTAGATGTTTTATTTATTTATTAAAAAAGTAATACCACTTGCTCATTTTATAATATTTTGTCTTTGTAATATAAGTGTCTTTGTCTTTGTCATCCTTATAAATTAATTAATTTTATCGTTAATTTAATTTAATACTTTTAATAATATATACTTTTGCTTAATATTTCCAATTCTATTGCAGATGAGAAGCCTGTTTACACCAGTTGGTTCCCACGTGTGACATGACGTGGACTATCGCAAGATCCTTTACGCAGTCAATCGCCGGATGCTTTATGCAGTCCATCTCTGGATACTCTACGAAATAAATCGCTGGATACTCTACACAGTCCATCATTGGATGCTTTACGCAGTCCATTATCGGATGCTTTACGCAGTCCATTATCGGATGCTTTACGCAGTCCATTCCTGGATGCTTTACGCAGTCCATTATCGGATGCTTTACGCAGTCCATTCCTGGATGCTTTACGCAGTCCATCTCTGGATACTCTACACAGTCCATCGCCGGATAATACAAAGTGAGATATTATGTATGATGAACAAGGATAACCTCGCCAATACAAGGGGTAACGGTATTTATAATGTAACAGTGCACTATACTTATCAAAAGTTGGCATGTCAGCAATTACAATTATTGATTACATTCGCAATTGCAATTGAGATTTTTGCAATAAATTCATATAAAAATAAGGCTTCCGATTAATAGCAACTTGTTGGCAAACTTGTGATAAGTATAGCGGCCTCTAAGTGAACTTATGGTATCTACATTTCTCAATTTAGGCATGTACATTAATTCACAGGAAACTTTCAATAACTTTCGATAAGTATAGCGCTATTAAAGCGCCTATAAGTGATTTTATCGTACCTACAATTAATTCTCCATTTATGTACACTAATTCGCTGGAAAATTTAAGCCCGGAAAAATGAATTCCATAAATGTCTATTAGATTATAGACAGAAAAGTAATGTGTTTTCCATTCTTATATTTATACAATCAATTTTTATTGAAGTTTATGCAAAAATCTCAATTGCAATTCCGAAAGTAGTCCATATTGAATTAGTGCTAAGGTAATCCAAACGCCTATAAGCGAACTTATCGTACCAACAATTTTCCACTTTTCTATACTAATTCGCCGGAAATGTCGCACCCGGGATACAAAAATGTAAGCCGGACGAAATGAATTTCATACGTATATATGTCTATTAGATTATAGACAGAAAAGTAATGTGATTTCCATTCTTATATTTATACAATCAACTTTTATTGAAGTCTATGCAACAATTTTCCACTTTTCTATACTAATTCGCCGGAAATGTCGCACCCGGGATACAAAAATGTAAGCCAGACGAAATGAATTTCATACTTTTATATGTCTATTAGATTATAGACAGAAAAGTAATGTGATTTCCATTCTTATATTTATACAATCAACTTTTATTGAAGTCTATGCAACAATTTTTCACTTTTCTATACTAATTCGCCGGAAATGTCGCACCCGGGATACAAAAATGTAAGCCAGACGAAATGAATTTCATACTTTTATATGTCTATTAGATTATAGACAGAAAAGTAATGTGATTTCCATTCTTATATTTATACAATCAACTTTTATTGAAGTCTATGCAACAATTTTTCACTTTTCTATACTAATTCGCCGGAAATGTCGCACCCGGGATACAAAAATGTAAGCCAGACGAAATGAATTTCATACTTTTATATGTCTATTAGATTATAGACAGAAAAGTAATGTGATTTCCATTCTTATATTTATACAATCAACTTTTATTGAAGTCTATGCAACAATTTTTCACTTTTCTATACTAATTCGCCGGAAATGTCGCACCCGGGATACAAAAATGTAAGCCGGACGAAATGAATTTCATACGTATATATGTCTATTAGATTATAGACAGAAAAGTAATGTGATTTCCATTCTTATATTTATACAATCAACTTTTATTGAAGTCTATGCAACAATTTTCCACTTTTCTATACTAATTCGCCGGAAATGTCGCACCCGGGATACAAAAATGTAAGCCGGACGAAATGAATTTCATACGTATATATGTCTATTAGATTATAGACAGAAAAGTAATGTGATTTCCATTCTTATATTTATACAATCAACTTTTATTGAAGTCTATGCAACAATTTTCCACTTTTCTATACTTATTCGCCGGAAATGTCGTACCCGGGATACAAGAATGTAAGCGGGACGAAATGAATTTCATACGTACAACAGTACGTATATGGATTTGAAGGAATTGATTTAAAAAAAAAAAGGATTATTTATTTGAGTAGGAAAAACACTTTAATTACACTTAACTTAGAAGTACAATATAAAAAGGTATTGAATAATGGAATGGTCACTGGACAAGATCTGACCCGGTTGAGCTCTCGAAGAAGACTGAGCTGTAACGTGGTCGCCGGGCAGAGCTTGGAAATGCTGGATCAGCGGAATAAAGAGTGAGTCAGGGATTCTGGGAACATTAGGAGGGTTATAACAGTACGTAAATGTCTGTTCGATTATAGACATTTTTTTTTTTAAATTTTCCATAAATTACATCAGTTCAGAGTATTATTGTAGAATGTTTTTGTATACATAATGCTTCGTCAGCACTCTTGAGCGTCTATTATGGCTTCCGCCTGGATAAACCATATTCTGGGCTGGTCTTACTTATTCTGAATTCTGAAATTACATATTCCTTTTCTACCAAGTCTATCGTCGACTGTAATTGTTGAGATGAACTTGTTAGACCCTCTATTATCTAAGCTGACTCCTGTTTCTGTCACTAATGTCCTGTGTGATTACTTAAATAAAAAGGTCTAAACTTGAGTTCTTGTTACTTTATTGCACTCCACTTTACACGTGCGGCGAGCGATCGTGAACGCTCCCACAGAGACACTGATTATAACTAATCTTATTTTTACTGTATACAAAAGTGCATATGCAGCTATTCACCAACACAAGTGAACGCTACACATGCCAACCATATTTACGCTTACATTGATTACTACTACATACATATGTCGCTACATCATTCCCCCCCTTTAGGAAAAAAAATTTTCATCTTTGTCCCAAAAGGGAGAAATTATATTCAAAATAATACATTCTTTAACACAAAATAATTATAATACATTGTCGATGCATCCTGTAACTTGTGCCCAACGTATAATGCGTGTTGATACTTCCCGAGTCAGCGTTTTGTCGTGCACCTTGCACCGTTACAGAATGCATGACGCAATAAGTTACACATGAAAAAAATATATATATATTATGTAGTATATTTGAACACATTAAAAATAAACCCAAAGTAACATTAACACACATGGGAATCTATCACAAAGTAAAAATTACATGTCATCAAAATATGGATATAAATGTATATGAACCCTCCCCCTTACGCACTTAATGCACTTCTGCCGTAAATTTCACACTCGTTCCATGCCCTGGGCTTGAAATTTGATTGCTGGTAGTGGCATTAGCTTTTTCGTCATCCACTTCTTTACTTTATCTTTGGCATGTTGATATGTATTGAATACTAACAAAATTATCAGCAAGACAATTATGCACGTAAGCATATACCGCTCCCGTGCTAATTGTTCTGCTAACATATCCAACTGCTCCTCGTGAATACGACTGTTGCCCACTTCGGCAGTCACTTTTTTGGTTTCGGTGCTCGAATATGAACCCATTTCTTAATTTGAAAAAACTTGCGAGAACAAACAAAACTTGGTAACTGGCTACTTGAGTGTGAGTGCGTAAAGAGTTGGTCATACGTATTTATTATAAAATTAATCCTACTCATCAAATAAAAATCTTACTGGCCTAGTTATATTCCTACCACTACGTGTGGTACGAGTAATAGGTGTTTGTTGAACCTCTGATGGCGTTTTATGCACATCTGTGTTTTTGGCTACTACATTATCACGTTCTAAATCGCTAGTGTCTATTTCTTGTTTATTTAACAAAAATGCTGGTTTCAACCTATCAATTGAAATTTCCTTTTGTTTGTTGTCCAGCTGTACCCTGAACATCTTTGATTTCCTACTTATAACCCTATATGGACCGTCGTAGTTCGGAGTAAGAGGTTTTCTTACCATATCGTTTCTTATAAAAACATGAGAACAAGTGTCCAAATCCTTACATACAAATATTTTTCTCGAAACGCTATCCGCTCGAGACTTGGGCTTAATATTATTGATAATAGATCTAAGTTTCTGTACATACGAAAATGTGTCATTATGTTCTAATGTTGGCTCTGTATAGAAATCTCCCGGTAACCTTAAAACATGGCCGAATACCATTTCTGCTGAGCTGACATCGCTATCCGATTTACATACTGCTCTAAGTCCTAATAAAACCGTTGGAAGTTCGTCTAACCAGGAAACGTTGTCTGTCATCCTAGCTGTTAACGCAACCTTCAACTGCCTATGGAACCTTTCGACCTTTCCATTGCTCTGGGGATGGAATGCCGTAGTACGTATCTTATGGATCCCTAAAAACTTCATGAGGTTTCTAAATAGATCACTCTCAAACTGCCGACCCTGGTCGGTTGTAATAATATTCGGGCATCCATATCTACATATCCAGTTATCGTACAAGGTCTTTGCTACTGTCTCTGCGGTCATGTCAACTATAGGTATGGCCTCTGGCCAACGTGTGCTACGATCTATCATGGTTAGTAAGTACCTATGTCCTTGACTAGTAGTGGGTAATGGCCCAACTAAGTCTGCATGTAAATGTCTGAACCTTTCAGCACTCTGGAATTGCCCTAAACCCGATACTGTATGACGATTAACTTTTGCCTTTTGACATTGTAGGCAGGTTTTAGCCCAAATGCCTACGTCTTTATTCATTTCTGGCCAATAAAATTTTTTTGCTACCATTTTTCGCGTAGTCCTAATACCTGGATGACTAATATTATGGATTGACTGAAAAGCCGTTAACCTAAATTCGCTAGGTAAATAAGGTCTGGCGTTGCTTGTCGATATTTCACAATACAGCATTTTATGCGAGCCTGGTATAGTCAGCGCTTTTATATTTTTTTCGCTAGCTAAGAGTTGTGTCAGTTGCGAATCGTTATCTTGCGCATGCGACAATTCTTCGAAATTGATGACTGTTGGACAAACTATTGTTTCGATGCGCGACAGCGCGTCGGCGACCTGATTCTGCGAACCGCTTATATGCAATATTTCACTTGTAAATTCACTAATAAACATTAACTGTCTCGCTCTTCTTGGCGTCTCCTTAGTCGTACCTACTTTGCTTAATGCTGACGTAAGTGGTTTATGGTCCGTATACACTATTAATCTCCTGCCTTCGATTATATTTCTAAAATGACTAATGGACATATAAATGGCAAGTAGTTCCCTGTCGTATGTACTGTACTGTCTCTGAGTTTCTGAAAAAACTTTTGAGAAATAACCTAAGGGTTTCCACACGTTGTCTACTTTTTGTTGCAAAACACTGCCTACTGCGGTGTTTGATGCGTCCGTCATAAGCGCTAATGGAACGTCTGCTAGTGGATGCGACAATATAACGGCGCTTTTTAAGCTATCCTTACATCGCAAAAACGCAGCGATTGCGTCACTGTCCCATTCGATTTTAGTTTGATCTTTTTTCTTGGAATTATGCAGAAACTTATTTAAATGTTTTTGATCGCTTGCTGCCTTATCTAAATGTGCCCTATAGAAATTGACCATTCCGAGAAATCTCCTAAGCTGCTCTACCGTTTCCGGTTGCGGATAATCTATTATAGCCTTAATTTTGTCCTCACGAGGCTTTAAGCCTTGACTTGATACGAGATACCCTAAATACTCGACTTCTGTTTTTCCGAATACGCATTTACTAAGATTGATTGTTAAACCGTTTTCGCTGAACTTGGCAAAAACTTGTTTCAAGTGTTGTTTGTGCGCTTTTTCGGTTTCTGAGGCTACAATAACGTCGTCGATGTAACAAAATAAACATGACTGGGCTCCTTCATCGTCTACAAAAGATTCTATATCTTGTAACGTCGCGTTCATAAACCGTTGAAAGGTTTGAGCTGCGTTACGTAATCCGAAACATAACCTAGGAAATTCATACAGACCGAAAGGAGTGATAATAGCTGTCTTCTCAACGTCCTCCGGGGCTACTTCTATGGCATGATAAGCACGATTTATATCTAACGTAGAAAATATTGTCTTATCTGTTAGTCCGTAGGTGAAATCCTGTAACCTAGGTATGGGGTAACGGTCCGGTTTCGTGACCGCATTTAGTCTCCTGTAGTCTCCGCACGGTCTAATCTGTCCGTCTTTCTTCGGAACTACGTGAAGAGGGCTGGCCCAAGGACTCTTGCTTGGCCTCATCATCATCATCATCATCTCAGCCGTAGGACGTCCACTGCTGGACATAGGCCTCCCCCAAAATTTTCCAATTGGACCGGTCAGAAGCAGCCTGGATCCACCGTCGACCCGCGGCCCTTATTAGGTCGTCTGTCCACCTTGTGGGTGGACGTCCTACGCTGCGCTTGCTGGTCCGTGGCCTCCACTCGAGAACCTTCCGGCCCCAGCGGCCGTCGGCTCTTCGTACTATGTGCCCTGCCCACTGCCACTTCAACTTACTGATCCGACGGCTTATGTCGGTAACTTTCGTACGTCTACGGATCTCCTCATTTCTGATTCGATCTCGCAGTGTAACCCCGAGCATAGCCCTTTCCATAGCTCGTTGAGCGACATTGAGCTTCCTTACGAGGCCCATGGTTAGAGACCACGTTTCAGCGCCATATGTCATCACTGGCAACACACATTGGTCGAACACTTTTGTCTTAAGACACTGAGGAATTTTGGAAGAGAAGATGTCTCGGAGCTTCCCGAACGCTGCCCATCCGAGCTGGATTCGACGATTGACCTCCCTCTCGAAGTTGGCTCTACCTAACTGGACTACAGATGCCTAACTCTTGCATGTTTCTAAACTCTTCCTTGACTTTTTCGTACCTATCTCGCGGTAGCGGCCTTGCGCGCGCGTATACCGGAGGTCCTGTTGTCTCAATAACATGCTTTACACTGTGTTTGGCGGGTCCCTTACACGATATGGGTTTGGTAATTTCCGGGAATGATTCTAGTAATTCCGCGTATGGGTGATTGCTGTTAATACATTTCACCGTTCCCTCCAAAAATGCACATTTCGAACCACAAACGTATAAATTAGTAACTAAATCTAAAAGTCTATTATTATATAAATCTACTGTTAACCTAAAATTTCTTAAAAAATCGGCTCCGATTATAGGTTGCTTTACTGCACACACTATAAAAGGCCATTTAAATACTCTTCTAAGCCCAAAAGTTATTTCTATATTACATATACCATATGTTTTAATTTCCGTATCGTTGGCTGCATACAATTTAAAATCACAGGGCTCTATCGTATATTTTTGTGCACATCTCCTTGGAATAACTGAGATATTAGCTCCTGTATCTATCAAAAAAGTAAGTTTAGAGAAATTATCCTTAATTAATAAACGGTGATTTTTAGCTACCTGGCTTTGGGTACATTCGTCCACCGATCTCGAATATACCGACTTTAGTTTTCCTTTCCCTCCGAAGACCAGGCACATGGCTGTTCGCAGCGCCTTGCCTTGCCCTTGTAGCGGTAATGAAACTTGCACAACCAGTTCGGGTCTCCTTCATTTTTACTTTTCATTCAACTTCAACTTTTCATTTGTAGAAATTCGCCCAAATCTTTTGTTGGATACTCTTCTACTTGCTGTTGTATTTCCACATCCGAAATTCCGAATCCTCCCCGCTCGAAGTGGCTGGTGAAATTGTTTGAAAATGTACTGCAAAATTTTTCCCCATCGACCGACCTCCGTTCGATGTCGAGGCACACGGAGAACTGATCGGAGTTGTCATATTCTGAATGGCTACTGCTGTCGCTTGCGAACGATGACATATTGACAATACGGTCGACTGCGCAAGTGATCCTTGGAATTTCTGCGTTAACAGATTACACTTGTCGTTGCATCCAACGTGCACTTCTTGTTTTGCATTTGATATAAATAAAATACAAGAATCCTATGCTTAGCGTTACTAGCACCACCAACGTGATAGATCCGTGCAATTTCAGATGCGTTTCTATGTTACTCGTGCTCAGCAGCACTACAACTCTTATTTCCTGAAGCTAATAATTGTTCATATAAATTTAACCGTCTTTCTTCCAGCCTTAATTCTAATTCTCTTAGCCTATTTTTTTCTCGTTCATTTTCCTGTTGGAAAGCCGGCCATTAACAGTCTTACCTAAAAAGAGGCTTGCCTTGCTTGTTCAGACTGTGTTTGTGTGCGGATCCTTCTGCGTAAGGGAGATGTCGGGTCATGCAGCACACGACCTCCTCTCTGTCGCCGACCGCAAGGGCCGTGAAACATGTTTTTGGCGTCGCGGAGTCTCCCCTAAGCTTCACAAGGTTTTGGTATATCTTCCCGTACATCTATTTCTACACTACTCGTGGGACCGTCTCCTTCGACGCAGAGGCCTTTGAAAACAACACATCCCTTAATTTGCCGGGTAATTCCACTGTCCAATCGTTCTTTCCTAGGACATAAAAAAGTTGAATGGTCTCCAGCGCACTTCTGTCTGTTACAAAATTTACGAGTGTGTCCATATCTTTGGCAGTTTTGACATTGGGGAGTTGAATCTAAATAAATCTAAATTTGCATATATTTTATTGTAGTTTCTGTGCGTTCTGCAAACGCCCAAGCGACATTCGAAAAATTTCAATTTTCATCCAAGGGACTCGGGATTGGCGGATTGCAGCAGATGTGGTAATATTCCGATATCAATGACTTTTTGAATTATTGGCTGCGTTCTATTCAGAACGTCGCCAAAGGCCCAAGCGACTTTCCAAAAATTTTCAATTTTCATCCAAGGGACTCGGATTGGCGAATTGCAGCAGATGTGGTAATATTCCGATATCAATGACTTTTTCAATTACTAGCTGCGTTCTATTCAGAACGTCGCCAAACGCCCAAGCGACATTCGAAACCAAATTTTCGTTACTGTTGTGTAGAAAGTATTCTGGTGCTGGCGACCGACGACGTCGCCGTCAAAATCAAAATATTTATTTATCAATTAGGTTTCTACAAGAAACTCTTATGATCGTCATTATAAATTTAAATTTACCAGGGTTTCGGTAAAAAGCCAAGATGACGATCCTGAGAAGAAACCCCGATAGAAACTCGGGATACTATTCTTTTTGTCATCATTAAAATATAAAATAGCACAAAATATACAATTACAGTTTTTTAATACTGAACTTATCACTGATTATTTGAGCGACAAAGGCTTCTTTGTCGCTCAAATAATCAGTGATTTTATAATAGCCTTTCGAGAGGAGTTTAGTTTTAATGACACATTAACAAATTTAAATTTATATATATATCGGAGAAACATTGTTTTCCCCGACATCGTCATCAGTGGTGGCAGACTTCGAGGGCGTCATCAGGGTCAAATGCAAGCACAAAACACCAAAGTCACTGATTTATACGATTTTAATTTGAAACTAAACAATTTTAATGAAAACTAACAACAACTAACTAACAATTTGTCACTTTTACAATAATTACAATACTTTTACAACAATTAAACTGAGCAGCGAGTTCAAGGTGCCTATATTCTCAAAAAAACTCCGAAAACACTACAACGATCCAACTTTGATCAATCTTTTCTCACTTCTGCCTTTTCAAAAAGTACAACTACCGCATCGCCTCCAATATGGCGCCGCGACCCCGCTCCAAGCATGTGCTTTGCTCTGATTGGTTGCGTTACATTAACAATATTCATTACTTTTAGATTTTAATTCAGATTTGTAAGGTTTTTAAACATAAGAATTGGTCCTTCGAGCCGGATGTATGTTGAGTAAAGGAGCTGATATAAGTGATAAGGAGAGTACTCACATTGGCATCGGCGAATTATTTCCTTTCTCGTGAGTTTCACAATAGTTCACAATATAATACACAAATTATTTCACTCGCGCCGGCCGGCATTGCATTCGAAAAACTGTCTATTTGACGTCACGCGCAGTGTTGCCAACTTCGCGTGAACAAGAATGATTTAGAAAATGAAATAAAATAAAATAAAGATTTTTAGAAATAAAATACAATGAAAACAATTACTATTTTGCGTTACAAATAACAATCAACTAATTAGCTTCCTCCGACATATAGATAAGGCTCTGACTGATTTTGAAAGCATCCAGTCTGAGTCGCAGGTGCCTGATACATATTGGCCTTGCAATTTACACGGATGGGAGCAAGATGATTCCACCGCTTGTTCACTGTCCGTGCCGAACAAGTGTGCGTGGTGCGGTGGCCGGTTTTACATGAACGGTTTCTCTTAATAATTACAACAACGCTAAATGCAAAAGAAAAGAAACAAAACACTTCGGTTTTAACTGTAAGTAGAGAATTGATTTTGAAGAATCAATTCTCTAATTCTCTAATGGAATATTATATTGACATGTTTAATTATTGTTTCTCGTGTTATATTCCTATTGAATAAAAGACACATATATATATATATTAAGAAAAAACTGAAATGTGAATTTTGAAATGCATTGTTCTAAATATGTACGCAACCGTCGGCCTCCTAGCAGGAATGAAGTGGAAGCGGAAGATCCTTATGGAGACCAGCGGTCACGACAAAGTCCGCGTCAGCCTATGCCGACAGCCAAGAGTCCAGGATATAAGCAAATTACTTACCCTAGTCCTCGATGGGTCCTAGTTCCTCGAACCCCGTCTGTCGCTTAGACAGCCCACGGCAGGTAAATAATATATAATATAAGTGGGTAGGGAGTCGGGAATGCAGGTTGGGAAATACCATGATCCTCCAGTTAGCAGCTGGGTTCCCGATGTAAAACTTCCCGTCACATTCCTACAAGCCTGACGGAGATGTTACGGACTAAGGTGATGTCAAGTACGTCTGAGGCCTTAGACAAAGTAACCAATCGAAAACAATAAAATGTATGGGATTGACATAAGCCTTCGCTAAATCACGTGATACTTCCCATACATTTTAACGATAACCAACTTCGTTATCGTTTTCAATTGTTACTTTGTCTAGGGCCCCAGGTCTGTGTGTGCGTAGAGTGAGGTAACGCGTAGGGGTTAAAGGTGCAGTTACCTCGAAGTTTAGGATGTCTGTCAGTCTGTCCAGTGTCGCGCCTCTTGTTGAGGTGGAATGAGAGTTCCGTCTGGTGTGCTTGCAGACTTGCAGTTAAGATCCCCCGCCAGAATGACGGAGTCGCCGAGGTTGAATAGCGAATCGAGATCGCACCTAAGAGGCGGTTTGGTGGGAGGCAGGTATACCGATGCTATTATGACGAAGGATGTCCAGTCATAGCTAGTCGGCAGTCCGAGGGTTCCATGATAATGAGAGGTGGTGTGTCCATTGGAATGCAATGGACGGATCTCCTATAGTAAATGAGGGTGCTACCACCGCGGCCGGTGTCACGATAATTACGTACTATGTGATATTGGGGTAGTCGGGGGTCGCGCCTACTGGGTTTTAGACGGGTTTCTTGAATTAACATCACGTCGACCTGATGGGAGAATTCCTCAGGTTTTCCTAGAAATTGGTGGATCTCTAATTTTTGAGCGGCGATACCGTTGGCATTGAAGAACGCTAATGCAAGTGAGGATGGGGCTAGTCTTTTGGCTGGAGCCATTAGTACTTGTGGAGGGAGGCTTGAAGTCGTTCAAGGGCTTCGAAGACTTGGGCGTGGCGTGAAATGAGGTCCAGAACGGAGAACATATCACTACATTTTTGGTATTCGAGAGCGACGGTTATGAGCTCTCTCATACTCACGGTTTCCGAGAGTTTGCTCGCGAAGTCCGTGAATGAATTTGGGGTGGCGGTCGACAGCAGGGAAGCTGGTGCCGATTGAGGGGGGCGGGGCGGGAGTGCTTTTGGGGGGTTGGAGGTAGGGACCCTAGGGTCACGTTTCCTCCAGGCGGGGACAGAGGCGGGGGCAGGTGCAGGTGCCTGTGTAGGCATAAGATTTCGGTTTGGAGGGTCCTTGTCGGGATTTCTTTTGGGCCTTCCGCTTGGGAGCTTTAGGGCAGCAGCGGCAATTGGCGGGGTGCCCTTGTAATCCATAAAGGACGCACGCGTTGGCAGTCGGTGGTGCCGTGGTCGCCCAGGCACTTGACACATCTCGGCTTTGCAAAGCAGTTGCGGGCCGAGTGGCCATAATACTGGCAACGGTGGCATTGGCTCCTGACAATCCGCACATTTTCGAGGCGCCAAAGATGCGCTTCGCGGAGGCGTTGTGTTCTAGCACTAGGAGTTTGAAAACAACACATCCCGCGTAGTTTTCACCAGTGTTAACTCGATAGATTTATGTGCCACTTCATGCCTCGCTTTCTTTCTAACAAGTACGTGGACAGTATTTGATCTTTTTTTAAGTACGGAACGCGCGACGTAGATTTAAATCTAGCACTAAAGTTTGTACGCCGTAAGTCTTAATTTCGGTTCCGTTGGCCGCGTAAAGCTTAAGACTAACACTTTTCACTTTATTAACTTTTTTGTTGAGCACTAACACTGGCACTACTGACACGTTGGCACCCGTGTCGACGAGGAAACGGAAACCACTCTGTAACTGTCTCGCGAAGTAACTGAGATGGCTTCCTGTCCCCTAGCTCCATTTCATCTATTAATTTTCTCACTTGCCGAGTCTGTGACTCCTCGTAAATGGAAAGGAGATGTGCCTTGATCTATAATAGCCTCCGCCTGGATGAACCATATCCTAGGCTGGTCCGTCCACTGAAATCTCCTATGACGCAATGTTAGACGGCATGGGGCACGGTGGAACACTGGCTGCTGCTTGCATTTTGCACGAGGTATCCACACGCGGTATATAGTTCGTAAGCGCACGCGGTACTAAGTTCGTATGCACTTGATAGCGGTCATCGAGTTGTTCCGTGAAATTTAGAAATATGAATTAAATTTTAGCGCCCTGGAATCACGTCGGGGTCACTAATGTAATAAGCTTGGTGGTAGAGCTTACTACGACTCCAGGTTGCTAAATAAAAGATGATGAAAGTCTGAACGAGTTTATGTAAATACAAAGATTACAGAGGTTATAAAAGTTACAAGAGTTACAAGTACAAGGGGTACTGGTTTGCGCGGGGCGGCCGCTTGCTAAAGAGCGGGCGCCTAAAACGCTGCGTCAACTCAGACGCGTCCGTTACAAAATCAACACCGACCATGTACTTATTATAGTCCTTGATGACAACGGGCTTTAGGCACATTTGGCCCGCCCGTTGTCCCGGTGTCATTGCGTTGTTGTGGTAAGTCGACACTGTGGTGACTAACTTGACGTCTTTCCACGCCATCACAGAGACGTCACCACATTGTCAACTTACCACATCCCCTCTACGCATGCTCCTTTCGTCTAGGGATTTAATATCTTGCGGTGTCCCTACTCCGCGCCTGTTTAATGTGCCCACAACATCGGTATTTTTCTGCTTAAGGAACCGAGATAATGCCACGGAGTTAAATTGTCCATGAATAATGTGTACCCCTTGCCAAGAAACCCCTGTAACAGCTGCAACACAGTTTTGGCTGTTGCGCTTTTGAAGCCGTGCAGGGGTTCCGGGCAAGTGGTACCTTTTCCCGCATAAATGTTCATTCTAGCGCAATACCCGGTCCTGGCTTCGCACACCTCATATGTTTTTATTCCCAATCGTGCAGCTTTGTAACGGATACACTGAACCCAGCTGAGGCGTCCCTTCCAAAGCAGCAACGATTCGTCTATAGAAGTTTCCTGCGCTGGTGTATAAACCTCAAAGAATTTTAAGTTAAGATAGTCCAAGATGACTTTTATTTTAAATATTTTTCATTCTCGTCTCCGAACGGCAGGTGTAAGCGACGTATTGTCGATGAAGTGCAAGAAACGCAATAAAATCTGGAACCTGTCCAGAGAGATCAGATTCCGGAAATCTGGCAACCCAAGCACTTCGGTCGACCAATACTCGTCGACGCGCCCTCTTACACAAATCCCCATGAGAATGAAGACTGAGATCAGGCGATAAATTTCTTCAACGCCCGTCAGTCCATTTCCTCAACCTAGAATGCTCCGATAGGCCCACCTCTGCAGCTGAAGTTATGGTTTGCCTGGCGTACCTATTGGTCTCCTCGACAATAATGTCCAAGAGAGGCTCGTCCCAAATTTGCGTGAATATATCAATGGGCGTAGTTCCCGCAATTTTGGGACCAGCCCGCTCTTGGAACATTTCATGTTTTCCTCTAAAAGTGGTATAATCAGCCGTCCACATGAGCTCCTCCCCCGTGTCAGCCTCCGCCTCCGGCTCCGTCCCCGGCTCCGCCTCCAAATCGGAGTCGAGGTCGGCTTCCGGCTGTTCCGGCTCGACCTCGTCCTCCGATTCGCTGGCCGAGTCGGCGTCGGGCCAAAACTGCTCTTCCTCCTAGACAAAAACATTTCCCATTTTAGCAAGGCCAGCAAGTTATTTCTAAGAAACTTTAAAAATTCCAAGTACTCACGTCATGTGGCAACCGCCAGTCGCGTGGGCCGCACTCCGATGCCTCGACGACCTCCACTGTGTCGTTACCGACCAGTTGAGTCGGGTTCCAGTGCTGTAATCCGAATGTTTTGATGAGGAAAATAAATAAATTATAAATATGTAATAAAAAATAATAATTGAGACATAGTTACACGAATGTTTCCCGACTCAGTCATCTCCAAGAGGACCTGGTCGGTAACTGTCAGCGTGCCTTGCGGTGTCCCCTGCACCGCAAGGCCAACGATGATGGGGGTCGCCTCGCATCGGCTAGCGCGGCTTGTCGACGGTTGCGGTTCATTCGGTTCAGGGTTCATGCTATAAAAAAAAATAAAATAAACAATGAGGTTACAGCTGAAATGTCATATAATCACAAACAAATACAGTGAAAAAACAGTGAAGTTAAAATAAAATAGGTACAACACATATACATTGTATAAAAATGCAACAGCTATTTCATCTTGAAAACTAGTTACCTGATTGGATTGATTGTTTCGGTATAGGATAAATTAAAAACGCGATGATAAGTACGGCCTTGAATTTTTATTAAAAAATATACACCCCTATCTGCGTTCTTAAACTCGTTTGAAACTCCAACGCACTAAACGCAAATGAATTATTATAAGCTCGAGGGTGAGACATAAAGAAGGATGATTTTTCTTCAAAAAACAAAGGAGCTCGACAATGACAGCTTTGATCAATATTTGAATCTAAAATTGATGTGTGTTTAAGAGAGAACGTTTTTACTTTATCTAAAGTTTCGGTGTGAAGCTGAGCTATTAAATTAATTTTACGCAAGTCTACATCTAGTAGGTATATTTCTACTAACTTTGTTATATTTAATTACGTTTATATTTATATATTATAGATGCATCTCAAAATAATATAAATTTTGGAGTATACGCCTATGATAAATGCGTTTAGTTCAAGATTTTCCATTGATGTATCTCAAAATAATATAAATTCTGGAGTTTACTCCTATGATAAATGCGTTCAATATTTTCCATTGATGCATCACAAAATAATATAAATTCTGGAGTTTACTCCTATGATAAATGCGTTCAATATTTTCCATTGATGCATCACAAAATAATATAAATTCTGGAGTTTACTCCTATGATAAATGCGTTCAATATTTTCCATTGATGTATCTCAAAATAATATAAATTCTGGAGTTTACTCCTATGATAAATGCGTTCAATATTTTCCATTGATGCATCTCAAAATAATATAAATTCTGGAGTTTACTCCTATGATAAATGCGTTCAAGATTTTCCATTGATGTATCTCAAAATAATATAAATTCTGGGGTTTACTCGTATGATAAATGCGTTCAATGTTTTCCATTGATGTATCTCAAAATATATAAATTCTGGAGTTTACTCCTATGATAAATGCGTTCAATATTTTCCATTGATGCATCTCAAAATAATATAAATTCTGGAGTTTACTCCTATGATAAATGCGTTCAATATTTTCCATTGATGCATCTCAAAATAATATAAATTCTGGAGTTTACTCCTATGATAAATGCGTTCAATATTTTCCATTGATGCATCTCAAAATAATATAAATTCTGGAGTTTACTCCTATGATAAATGCGTTCAAGATTTTCCATTGATGTATCTCAAAATAATATAAATTCTGGGGTTTACTCGTATGATAAATGCGTTCAATGTTTTCCATTGATGTATCTCAAAATAATATAAATTCTGGAGTTTACTCCTATGATAAATGCGTTCAATATTTTCCATTGATGCATCTCAAAATAATATAAATTCTGGAGTTTACTCCTATGATAAATGCGTTCAATATTTTTCATTGATGTATCTCAAAATAATATAAATTCTGGTGTTTACTCCTATGATAAATGCGTTTAGTTCAAGATTTTCCATTGATGCATCACAAAATAATATAAATTCTGGAGTTTACTCCTATGATAAATGCGTTCAATATTTTCCATTGATGTATCTCAAAATAATATAAATTTTGGAGTATACGCCTATGATAAATGCGTTTAGTTCAAGATTTTCCATTGATGTATCTCAAAATAATATAAATTCTGGGTTTACTCGTATGATAAATGCGTTCAATGTTTTCCATTGATCTATCTCAAAATAATATAAATTCTGGAGTTTTCTCCAATGATAAACTTCCATGTCGAATAATTTTCCCGACCGGCTAGCTATTCAATTTGAAGGTTAGACATAGCCATCTTTAATTATTTGTTCGGGACGATGTGCGGTGAAATACTCGCGAAATACTATATTACTATACTTTTTGCCAAAAAATATTAAACTTTTAACAAATTAACAAAAAATAATATCCCAAGACTCATGTTAATGCGAATGTTGTGCTTGTTTTTGATTAATCAATTTCTCCCATCCCATTTTATCCCATCTTTTATAATTAATCATTATCTCCCATCCCAATAAAATCGCTTAAATTTGGAAAATCGTTTTCCAAATTTTAGCGATTTCTTTGCTTGCTTTTTATTTTTTGCCATTGATGAAAATGTCAACTCGCACAAGTACGAGATGGCAAATGGAATCAAACACTTCAAAGCCTCAGTTGTCAATTATTATTACGGGTATTCAGTTTTTCTCCTTAACCAAAACGTATCCAAATCAGCAGACTTGAATTCCAAGTGTAACATCCCATCGGATTCTCATACATACATACATACATACATTTCTCTGTAAGTGTACATACCATAAGTTTAATTTTGTATTAAATAGAATGTCATAATAATAATAATAAATCATTTATTAGACGTAAGTTTTTACAAAACATTTATCTTCGTCAACATTCTTTACAAACTACCACCGGTAACACACTTATACTTCTGTCTTTCTTTCTAACAATACATAGTAATCTACATAACACAATAATCAACTATATTTGACTCCAAGGACAGTCATCATTTATATAATCTAATATCCTATAATAACCGTTTTTGCACAGGGTTTTCTTAATATAAACTTTAAATTTATTTATAGATAATTGTTGTATATTAGATAATGTAATAAGTTCCTATGTACTTTTTTGTGTTCATCTCAAAAAAAAAGTTGTTACCTACCCGCCAATTGCTAATGCGCAGGCTAACATCCACGTGACAATTCGCCACTAAAATATTTAAGGCCAAAATGTTGCTAACGGTGTCCTGAGTGTGTCTCGTGACACACCTCATCAAAATGGCGGCCAAACGCATTAGCAATATGCGCGGCTTAAACCATAGAGTACAGCAATATGCCTCCTAAAATGTTGTTATATATATATTATATATATAGTTTACATGTGCATAAAATATAAATATAAGTATTTTAAATTATAAATGTCTTTAATTTTAAAAAGTTCTACCTACATGAAATGTTTTAACAGACAAATTCATTGGTCCCGGGTTCGATTCCCGACAGGGCTTTTTTTATTAGAGATGGGTTTGCTCTTCGCCAACAAACCAGCTGTGTAGCAAGGATGGGACCTATGATGAAGCAAGCTTACCCAGAAGATGCCTATTCACTCAACTTTTGAAAAGATTTGGGTTATATGAGATCGGAAATATAGACAGGGAGTTCCAAATCTTGGCAGTGCGCATTATAAAGAATGTTTTAAAGCGCTTGGTCCGAAAACGCACCTGCAGCACTATACTATATCTATACTAATATTATAAAGAGAAAAGATTTGATTGTTTGTTTGTATTGAATAGGCTCCGAAACTAGTGGACCGATTTGAAAAATTATTTTACCATTGGAAGCAGACATTATCCCTAATGAACATAGGCTACTTTTTACCGCGGGAAAATGCTTCGTTCCTACGGGAAATCTAAAATAAATGTAAATACTAGCGGCTTGGCCTTGATAGCGCCATCTATCCAAAATCAGATGAAGCGACCAACATGACAACTGCTTGGTGATATTTTTAGCGATCCGCTCCACGGTAGATGGCGTTTTATACTTTTCAAAGCGGACGAAGTCGCGAGCACCAACTAGTAAGTGAATAAATAAAAGAAGCCAGGATCCATTCCTCTATCCCAGACTGTCCTATGATCTGTAGTCCCTAGGGCCTAGGGGTTGCTTCAATTATAGGCAACGTTGGTCACAAGTCAAGCCAAGTATTACACTTTCTTTTGTAATTTGTAAGGGTGATTATAATATACCTACATTATATCTTAATGATTAGCAAAAATCTAAATAGGCTTGCAAATGAAACACAAGAGATAATTTTCATTCCTTTATACAGATTCAGGTCACAAAAATATTTTATTCCATTTTAATATCTGTTATTCCATTCCTTGTAGATAGAGTTTAGAATATCAAAACTGTAAGTAAACCGTGTCTCCTTAGTATAAATCCATTCGGTTTCTAATCAAAGTCAGCATAAGGTTTCGGGTATGGACATCTGAACTGGGGCATAGTTTTATAGTCAAACTCTCCAGGTTTAATGTTTGGTCTGTCTCTTTCTTCACGAGACAAGACCACCCTGGGCTTCTTCAACAAAATACACTTGTCGCATATACATCTTCTTGTCCCTCTGTGATCCATTGGACTGTTCCTTCCTTTTTTGTCAAAACCGGACAAAGATTTGAAGAACGCGTGCGATGATTTCCTGCAAACTTGTGGCCGAGTTGAGAAGTTGCAGTTGGAACTTGTGCTGAAATTGTTGTACTTCGTCTTGTTCACGTCTGCCCTCTGCTTATCACGGAAATATGGACTGCTAAAAGTTTTTGGCACCGTCTTCTCAGCTAGATGTGATTTTATATTCGCACTAGCTGGAGCAGGCATTGTTGCGTTGAAAGGGAACAACCTTGAAACGTTTGGATTATTCTTCAGGTATTCTTTTGGCACGGGCGGCCTATAAGTAGACTGTGCATACACCGAAGTATATCCCTTGCCGACGTCCCATTTATCTTGGCATACGTTTGACGATCGATTGGTCCCAGGCCTGGAGCGGTCTAAACCTTGATAAATATTGCTGTGCTTCTGATCTTTATAGTCTGAGTATGATGTTTGCTCTACAATCGGACTGGGGGTGTCGACAATACCTGCAACGCCTGTAGCGGCGGCGCCAGGACAAATGCAGGCCGGACAGGCGCATTTTGGACAAGTTGCACAAGGCGAGTTGACCGGCGCACATTGGCTGGCGACATGGTACGGCCCGCAGAACCAGCCCCCGTATGGATAATAATAGTAACCGTTCATCCATTGCAGACATTTGGCTGGTGTGTTGCACGGTGGAGGGAGACAGCCAGGATCGCAGGGTAGACCGCAAGCTGATGGTCCACAGGGGCAGCATGGAGCACAAGGTCTGCAAGGTCCGCAAGGTCCACATGGTCCACATGGTCCGCAAGGAGCGCAACACGTGTAATTTCTTTTTGTCATCTTAAAAATTGAGCCAGATTCTAACAGCGAGGGAGAGACTTCTACACACAAGCTGATGGCTAAAGTGTGACTGGTATTGTAGGAAACTATTTTAGTTTTTGACGGATAAGGCAATAGATCTCTTGTGTTATCTTCACTGATAAGGTTGGGACAGGACACGCAGCGAAGAGGCATATTTCTCAGAAGCTTGCCCTTAGTCACATCATTCGTGGGTTCTTGAATTTGAGTTTTCTTTGGCTTTTTCGTATTTCCGTCCTCTTCATTCGTTTGGTGGGTGTTAGATTTAGCTGAAAATATAATTAAAATAAAAGGTATTAAAAAGTGGAATCGTGTTAAGGTGGCATTATCTACATTTAAATTGTTAGATTTGTGTAGAAAATAATTTGAAAAATCTCCGCGCAAATTGCCAATTTCTGCGAAATTTTTTGTCACATTGGTCACGTAATTGAGTGACACACTCAGTGCCCTAATAGTTAGCAGCAACACTGACAGGACAAGCAAGTTTTTAGTTGCGGTTGACGTCACGAGCGTGCTTCATGGTGATGGTAAGTGGCTACCATCGCCTATAACACAAGCAAAGCCACAGGCGCTGCAAGTGCGCTGCCGAACATAGTCGAATTTAAAATGGACATTATGAAGGTACAGGCAAATGGGCTCTGTCATCACTCACTCACTCACTGAAACACAACAAAACCCCATCACTGTTTAAATTCAAAAGTATACCACAAATCAAAATTAGGTAGCTGTTGCACGCGACTTCGTCCGCGTTGAAAAGTATAAAACGCCATCTATCCAAATGAGGTGAAACCTCGCAGAGATTATTTCGATGGGGTGGTGAAACGACTAACATGACAACTGCTTGGTGATATTACCAAGCAGTTGTCATGTTAGTCGTTTCAGGAATGAAGCATTTTCCCGCGGTAAAAAGTAGCCTATGTTCATCACGGATAATGTCGGCTTCTAATGGTAAAAGAATTTTTCAAATCGGTCCACTAGTTTCGGAGACTATTCTATACAAACAAACAATCAAATCTTTCCTCTTTATTATATTAGTATAGAAATGAATATTATACATCGTTACGTTAGAAGCATATTTTTAAGTAGCATTAAATGTTAAGTACTTTTCTATTAAACTGAATACTAGAGAAGATAAATAAGTATTTATATGTTACATTTATTAAAAAATATATATCAAAATATACTAAATAAATATGAAATAAAACAACCATAGGTATTTTTGTAACGTACCATATGAAGGATTGTGATTGTATTTTGGCACTAAAAATTTTTTTGGAATTTTTTGATTTGTGGTACTTTTGAATTTAAGCAGCGATATTGATGGTGGTCTTCTGTAGATTTAGTACACGTCCGTCAGATTTGTGATGGCTCCGGTTTCCTCATAAATTGTAATATATGAAAATATAGTTCGCTTTAGTCATCAATGACGAAAGTTGAAATGAAAACCAATAATGACACTTCTACCCAAATAGTGTAACAGGTCGAAGTGTGTATAGTTACTGTCCCCCAATGGATTGGGCTGTCCATATAACTGCGAAATGCAGCGTGCCCAGCCACTACTTTCCCCAGACCATTTTGAAATGTTAATTTCCAAATTTCGACCTTTGGAACCCTAGAACAGCCCTCCGGAAGGCAAGGCAGACTCAACCACTCATCCAACGGGCTCGTCAAACCTAATTATTTGTGTATGTATGTTCCTCCATAACTCGTTAACGAATTAACCCATTTTCATGAAACTTGGTAGATAAACATTTTGAAGTACGAGACACAGAATAGGCTCGTTCTTTCTTTTTTAACACGGACGAAGTCGTGGGCACCAGTTAGTCCTTACTAATATTATAAATGCGAAAGTAACTCTGTCTGTCTGTCTGTCTCGCTTTCACGCCAAAACTAATGAACCGATCACCATGAAATTTTGCATACACGTTGTCTGCAACACCAGAAAGGACATAGGATACCTTTCATCCAAGAAAAAAGTACTGTTCCCTAGGTATTATCTAAAATAGAAAACTGTAACTAACGCCTGGCCAATGTGTTATAGCAACAAGTTGTCAAGCGTTGTAATTGCTTTCATATTTTTAATTTATCATCGCGTAAGAAGTCGCGGGCACCAGCTAGTACAAAATAAAACTTATAAACTTTTGTAATTGGTGTTTATTTATTAGTAGGACTCTATTATTTTACATTATAATATGCAATTTCAACCTTAGTTTAAAAATTATACTATCTAGTGATTTGAGGTTTAAATTCGAGTCTAGAGCTTATAAGTTTTCTTGGATATCTTCCTTGCTGGTTATTCTCTTGGCATTTTTTCTGTTTGGCATATTGGCAGTTGTAGCTGTTGTTGCTACATAAGGATATCTGCGCAATGTTGTCGCTTTCATTCGAATATTGTCAACCACAGTCCTTCCCACAGTTGCGCAGGACCTCTCCGGCAACTCGACCCGGCTTCTATCGAATCCAGAGTAGATGTAGCCAATCTTCTTCCTTGTATCAATTCTATTGGGCATGGGCACGTTATTGGGCCCCGTCACCGCCGGACAAATGCACGCTGGGCAACATTTTGGGCACGGAGGCGGGCACGTCAATTTACCATTCACCACAGCAGAGCACAAGTTCCCCACATGGTACGGTCCACAGAACCAACCACCGTACGGATAGTAATAGTAGCCGTTCATCCACTGAATGCACTTGGGAGGCGTGTTGCACGGTGGAGGCAATTGTCCGCAAGGATCGCACGGGCTGCTCGTTGAATAGCTTCGAATAAACGCTTTGCGCATTGCATCGGTTTTGAGGAGACTTCCAGATTTATCTGTGATGACGTGGACACTATTGCTTGTCAAATTTCCAAGTTTCTGCCGTGGCCCAATTCTCCGCAAGTCTGCAATGTCCGGACAAGTTTTCGACAATCCCAACGGTGTTGTGACAGGCGGTGGTGATGGTAGTGGTGGTGGTGGTGGTGTGTAAACAGTGGTGCGCATCGGTTGCTTCTTGAACATTTTCCATTCGTCCGTGCACATCTTTTTTCTCACTTGACGTACGATTGTCTTCACTGCAATGACATTTCTACATTAGGCCACATCATCCAGGATACAAAAACATTGAAGCAGTAACGGGAACAACTAAACTTCTCTTGGCATTCGTCTAATTTCTGTCTAATCTCACACACAATTTGAACGCAATCTCCGAAGACAGGGTGTCGCTTAATTGTTTATGGGTCAGTCTAAATCAGCTATTTGTAAAGAACCCTCCGGAGCTGAATCTAGGAGTTCAGGTTTATAGAAAAAAATCGGCAGGGTTCTGAGAAATTATTTGGCCCTAAGTAAAAAATAGGTAATAAAATTTCATTTTGAAATAGCGTAAAATATGTGTTGAAAGGAACCGTCCCCTTATTGTTATGTAAGTAGCTATCAGATGCCTATTTTGTAAAGTTTTCTAACCATTTGATAGGTGATTTAGTATTCCTTCATCATTAGGAACCCCTGCCTTAGATATTTGGGAAGGATTTTAAATCAAAAACAAAATATTCTATTTAATATTGTATAACGTTTATTGAAGTAGTATATTGCATCAATATAACATCCATAAAACAAAGTGAAAATATTTAAAATGAAAAACATAAAATTTAAATTATACAAAATGCG
This sequence comes from Synanthedon vespiformis, assembly GCA_918317495.1. Classification (NCBI taxonomy): domain Eukaryota; kingdom Metazoa; phylum Arthropoda; class Insecta; order Lepidoptera; family Sesiidae; genus Synanthedon; species Synanthedon vespiformis. The sequence continues at coordinate 3,939,564 of OU906974.1, forward strand.
CTTCGGAAATTTACGATCAAGGAGAAATTTTTGCCGTACTGGTGACACGGGATGTAATTTTTTTGTCAGCTTTGGATTTTTCAGACTTCTTTTGGGGGGTCATTGAAGCCTTAATGGGATTCATGTCCAATGCGGCTGCATCGCCCATTTGACAGGCGTCATGGTCTCCAGTCGGGCAAGTTACGCAGGCAGCGCAAGAACACTTCTTCGGTGGGCATTTTGGAGGGCATGGGCAGGGACAGGGACAGCATGGACCACAAGGGCCACATGGGCCACATGGACATGGACAGGGGCATGGGCATCGACAGGGGCCGCAAGGCCCGCATGGCCCGCATGGTCCACATGGCCCACATGGCCCGCACGGTCCACAAGGTCCGCAAGGGCCTGGACATCGGCATGGCCCACACGGGCCGCAAGGGCCACATGGTCCGCATGGTCCGCATGGCCCGCACGGTCCGCACGGTCCACAAGGTCCGCAGGGACATGGACATCCACACGTCGGGCAACCAGCACCAGACTGCTCACTCTTTTTCTTGTCGGCAAAACAACGCACAAGCACGCGTTGGTCGCCCACGCGTTGGTCGCCCCATTGCATAGGTCTCGCGCGCCATTTGCAAAGACCACGTGACAACGCATTCAATTGGTGGTGCGCCGCTGCAAAAAACATTCAAGCTTATAATACTGCGAGTGTCACCGCTGGCGAATCTGTGTATTCAGAAGAACGAGGGGCCACGCGAGTATTATAGCTTGGAGGTCTTTTGGCGGCGACCACCGTTCTCCAAAATAACGCAAATCACCAGCGGCCGTTAGGGAACGAGAGCCGTAATCAATTCGTTTCACTTCAAATCGCGTCAAGGCAAAAACAACCTTACTGTCGCAAACATACAGTCGTAAATTGTAAGTACAAGTATAAAATAAACAATCCAAGGTTACCTACTTATACTGCACAATGTTATACCGTGATATATAAATAATTGTTGTCAATTGTCTTTTGCCCCTGGCAACACAAAACTTGCATTGCTAAGTAAAGTGACAGCTGACAGATCTAATGTGCCCACTTTATGAAATAGTGTGCAAAAAGCTTCATTTATAGTCGAAAACCCTGTAACTTATTGCTGAAGAAATACTTAAATGAAAAATCATTAGCCGTAAATATATTAATTTTGATATTTTCACAACCAATTAATTTTGACATTTTGAAACCCTTTCAATTGTGCATTTTTTTTTTCGTAATATGAAAATGCAAATAAATGTGTCTTATAAATAATATTCCAGACTCTTAATAACCATGACATTAAAATTTCTAATCCTAATTTATTTAATTCTCAACAATTTTCAAAATATTTTTACCATTATTTCTCTACATTTGTTACAACAATGGTTTAAAACAAAATAAATCGAAAAACAGGCAAGGACAACATGGGATAAATATTTTTTTTTTAAATATCCCCAGAGTTTGGTTAAGCTGCGAGTAAAAAAGAAAAGAAAAGATAATATTTACCTTGAGGAGTATTAGTGTTCCTCTTGCAAGATGCCGTCGCAAGAGTTTGACCCTTGATACATTTCAGCAATGCAATATTTTTCGGCAAAACTGCCTTCCTCAAAACCAAAGCCATTTTTTACTGTTGATTTTCTTGATTTACTAATGTTTAGTTGAATATTACTTGAAAATTTTTATTTTCCGGATTGTGATTAGAAAATTTTGGGCATGGCAGAAGCCTGGAAATGTTGTATTGTCAGGAACAAAAGATGGAATGATTGTAATTTTTGAATTTGTTCCTTTATTCTTCTTTTCATATTCTTTTTCAAAAAAAATCTCTAAATAGGTTTCAATCTTGATAATCCTCATTTTGAGGGTTATGCAAAATATAAATTTAATTAGGAATTATAGTTACGTATAGGTTGTTATAATTGATTTAAATTTAACTAAATTTTATAATAATAAGAAGTAAAAAATATATGCTAATTTAAAAATTAAATATGTATATACGATTATAGGTAGGTATGTACTATCCACAGTAATATTATACATGTGAAAGTAACTGTATTTTACAGTAAAGCAAGGTCGTTGCGGATAACGGATAATCCGCAGTATTTCGCGAATGCGCGTATAAATCAATTTGTATACCTTGATTACTTTCCTAATAAAAAAAAATATTAAAATGATCAATTTCAATCATTTATTTCTGCATTAAAAAAAACTTGAAATCCGCATTCGTATACCCGGTTATGACCGCGGATGTTGAAAATCTGTAAAACCCTGCTATAAAGTTTCATTAAAATCCGACCAAAACTTTAAATTTGGCTTAAAAGATCTCTATCCAAGCTAAAAATTAATTTAAAAAATATGTACTCTTGACAGTTTTGTAATTTGTAATGACATTGACACCTTTCAAACATTTAAATTTTTTTGTATTGTTTATTTGTTTGTTGTTTATTTTATTTATAGTGAAATAAAAATATAATTAACGGTTTATTTCTTAATTTTGTAAAAAATAATAGATAAATATTATATTTAAAAATATGTGTAAAGAACTGTGCAGATTATGTTTGAGCTGTGATAATTTAAAACCTATATTTGTTAATAAGACAGAAATTGATCGATCTGCACTAGTTTTGAGTCTAACTACAGGTTTAAAAGTGAGTTCAATCAACTTTTAATGCTTTAAATACTTAAATAAGATTTCATACTGGCCAAAGGGATGAAAATTGGGGGATAATTACAGTTTGTAATAGCTACGTTACATATCTATCATCTACATCCAAAATTTTATTACACCATTCTATAAAATAAAATATTAATCGTAACATACACAATATCCACACTAGAATATATATTTTTTAATACTAGCAAAAAAAAAAATAGTATTCTAGAGTGCAGTGCCACCATTGTTGCATCAAAGGAGATGTTATATTTAACTACCTGGTGCCCGCGACTTCGTTCGCGTTTTATGTCTTATATAGCCTATGTCTTATTCTGATATATAAGCTATATTATTGTAAAGTTTCATTGAAATTTATTCAATAGTTTTCGCGTGAAAGAGTAATAAATATCCATACAAAGTTTAAAATTACTAAGGACAAGTGTTATACTATATTTTTTTATTTTTTGACTTTCAGATTAAGCCAGAGGATGGATTGCCCCAACAAATTTGCACAGACTGCTCAAAAAAAGTGGATACAAACTTGAACTTTCGAAACATGGCACGTCAAAGTGAAATAAAACTTTTACAATTATTTGGATACAGACGGACAGATAACACGGGAACTCACATTGAAATAAAAAATGAAATTAAACAAGTTTTTATAGAAACAAATAATCCGAATGACATAGATGATAAGAAATATAATAATATACTGTTTGATACAAAAGAAAAAGATATAAGTAATGAATTGAAAACGGAAAGCGAAGATGAGTGTGACATTGAAAATAATACTGAAATAGACGACACAAGTAACATATGTTTAGAAATAAATAAAGAAATTTCAAAAATGTATGATGATTGCGAAGATTTTGATGGATTTAAAAAACGCAATGAAGTCGTTTTGTTAACGGATACAGAGAATGGCGTGAAAAGTGAAATAACAGCGCCAAAAGTTAAAATATCCAGAAAAGAAAGGAAACAACTGTATTTAAGTTTGATCGAAGGTGAATTCAACTCGAAAGGTCCTATTAAATGTAAAATATGTCAAAAGAGCGTCAGCAAGTGGTCTTGTTTCATAAGTCATGCGAAACTACACTTGGGATTCAAATTTATGTGTGAAGTGAGTTATCTGTACCTCTATACTAATATTATAAAGAGGAAAGATTTGATTGTTTCTTTGTTTGTTTGTATTGAATAGGCTCCGAAACTAGTGGACCGATTTGAAAAATTCTTTCACCATTAGAAGCCGACATTATCCGTGATGAATATAGGCTACTTTTTACCCCAGGGAAAATACTTCATTCCTACGGGAAATCTAAAATAAAAGTGAATACTAGCGGCTTGGCCCGTAATACGCTTGACAGCGCCATTTATCCAAAAATCAGGTGAAGCGACTAACTGGTCGGTGATATTTTTTAGCAATCCGCTCCACCGTACATGGCGTTTTATACTTTTAACGCGGACAAAGTCGCGAGCACAAGCTAATCTATAAATAAAGTGGAAAGATTTGTTGTTGGCTTCGAAACTAATGGACCGATTTGAAAACTTCTTTCACTTTTGGGAAGCTATGTTATCATCGAGTAACATAGGCCTCCATCATAATAATAAATCTGTAAATGTAGGTATTTTATGTATGTATGTATGTATCTTCCTCCGTAACTCTTAAACGAATTAACCGATTTTCATGAAACTTGCTACATAAATATTTAGACGTACGTACGGGACACACGATATAGACTACTTTTTCCTTTTCAACGAGGACGAAGTCGCAGGCATCAGCTAGTATAGTTCGTGTAGCGAATAAAGACTTTTCGGCAAATGTGCGCAGAATTCTATTTTTGGGTGTTTGAGGGGGCAGAGGAGCGTGAGCGGCTGAGTCTACCAATAACGTGTGCCGACACGTTATTGGTAGACTCAGACGCTCTTCCCCTCCCGCCACCGCACTTCGCGACACGTTATTGGTAGACTCAGACGCTCTTCCTCTCGCGCACTTCGTTCGCGCGTCTCGAGTCTCTTGGGTACTGTTGCGTACAGATTGTTTTATCGTATTAGTAATACGTCATGGTGAATAAATGCCTAAAAAAAACGTTGTACTTCGACATCGCACTAAGATTTTAAGGAAGGAATATCAACACTGCCTGTAATGTTAAGTTAGTGAGGTGAAAAATTACGAAATAAGAAAAAAAAATGTCATTTTTCTTAGCAATTTTGTGCGCAATTGTACAAGTGTCGCCTTCAAACCTTAATATAATAATTCACCTATAATAATAATTATTTATTAGTGTTTCTATCTATTGTTTTGTTTTCAGTTTTGTGGCAAAAAATTCATATCAACCACTCAGTTGAAACGCCACTGTCGTTCAAAACACGGACTCGAACGTGAAATATCGTGTAAATTGTGCAACTATTTGGCTATTGATTCTGCTCAATTAAAGGTGATTATTACAGGCTTTTATCTATACTAATACTAATATAATAATAATAATAATAACTTTATTTCAGACAGCTTGAATGTCCACAGCTTTGAAAAATTTAAAAACTAAAAAATTATGTTAAAAAAGACATACACATTTACATATTATAAAGAGGAAAGATTTGTTTGCTTGTTTGTTTGTATTGAATAGGCTCCGAAACTAGTGGACCGATTTGTAAAATTCTTTCACCATTAGAAGCCGACATTATCCGTGATGAACATAGGCTACTTTTTACCTTAAGGGAAAATGCTTCATTCCTACGGGAAATCTAAAATGAAAGTAAATGCTGGCGGCTTGGTCCGGGATACACTTGATAGAGCCATCCATCTTTTCAAAACGCGGACGAAGTCGCTAGCACCAGCTAGTAAGGTTGACAGATTACAAAACTCCTTTTTTGATGAGCTCATTGGATGAGTGGTAATGTTACTAGTCCAACATCTCCAGGTTCGATTCCCGGCGGTGTCAACTTTGGAAATGAACTTTTTATTTTTAATTTTTAACTAGCTGGTGCTCGCGACTTCGTCCGCGTAGAAAAGTATAAAACGCCATCTACCGTATTTTGGATAGACGGCGCTATCTCCCGGGCCAAACCAAGCCGCTAGTGTTTACTTTTATTTTAGATTTCCCATAGGAATGAAGCTTTTTCCCCAGGGTAAAAAGTAGCCTATGTTCATCGCGGATAATGTCGGCTTCTAATGGTGAAAGAATTTTTCAAATCGGTCCACTAGTTTCGGAGCCTATTCAATACAAACAAACAAACAAATCTTTCCCATAGCCAGTTTATAGTATAGATTAAACCTGGATCTTAACAAAGTCGATCTCTCTCTCGTTGAAACGTTTCAATTAATTGTCGTCGAAGGTACACGAGCGCAGATATCACACAGGGGAGAGACCCTACGTTTGCGACCTATGCGGTGCGTCCTATTACAGTAGGAATTGTCTCGTTCAGCACATAGAGAGTCATAACACGATCGCGTCAATACAGGTACATAAATAACCAATCCTATCCTATGGAGTAGGATTCACCATTTATCTATGTATACGTGTAATACGTAGATACACATTTACATATCGCTGCTTTAAAACTAAAGTGCCACAAAACAAAATTACACTTTATACAGGAGGATATAATCTAATAATGCTAAAGTAACTCTGTGTCTGTCTGTCTCGCTTTCACGCCAAAACTAGTGAACCGATCACCATGAAATTTTTCATACACGTTGTCTGGAACACCAGAGAGGACATAGGACACCTTTCGTCCAAGAAAAAAGTAATGTTCCCGAGGGATTATCTAAAATGTAAAAGTGTAACTAACGCTCGGCCAATGTGTTGTAGCAACAAGTTGTCAAGCGTTGCAATTGCTTTTACATTTTTAATTTATCATCGCGTACGAAGTCGCGGACACCAGCTAGTGGCGAATAATTATATGCATGCTTCTAACGATGTATGTTGGAAGCGTCTTTTTAAGTAGCATTTAAATATTTTAAGTACATACGTACTTTTATAATGAACTGAATACTAGAAGAGACATAAATAATCATATACAACGGTAAGCTTATCTTTTTGCAACATACCTTAATTATGAACGATTGTGATTGTATTTTTGCAATGAAAATATTTTTGAATTATTTTGTATTATGCCACTTTAGATTTTAAGCAACGATATATAAATTTTTGACACAAATATTGATGCTGACGATTCAAAGATATTCTAAAAATTATAATAATATGCTTCGTCTGAGAATCGAACCGACTTAAATGTGCCACATAATCAAAAATGGTTTGATTCAAATTTGTAAAATATTATTTATAGTCGACGAAGCAAGTAATTTTTAGAAAATCTTTGAATGCAGTATTACTAACTTTCAAAAATAACATAAAGTCTTCTTTGAGCAAAATGTCCTATCTACGATATTTAACTATTTAGTACTTTCCCTTTATGTCGCATAGTCTTAAGACGGTCTGTAGATTTGGGCTTCCTTACCTCTATTTGAATAGTAATGATGATGATGATGATGATGATGATGATGATGATGATGATGATGATGATGATAATGATGTGATGGTAATACAAATTGTATTTCGTCGTGCCTCTATTCTCCATGGAGAATAATGATGATAATAATAATAGTAATGATAATGATGATTTGTACTATCATTTGACGACACGTTTGGTCTAGTGGCTAGTAACCCTAGCTGTTAACCAAGCGGTCGCGGGTTCGAATCCCGCTAAGGTCAAATGTTTATGTGTTAACATTTTACGTTTGTAATCCATAATACAAGAATTAGTTGCCTAGTGTGGAACTAGATGGTGCTGTGTAGAATGTGTGTTAATTTTTTTTATTTACAAAAGAAAATATGATTTAGCGCTAATATTGTTCTACAGAGATTTTATGATGATAATATAGAGGGTACCTAGAGGTAAAGGAGGACCAATTTACATTGGTTGGTTGGTCTTCCTTTATCTCTATTCATAGAGGGAATGGAGGTAAAGGTGGACCAACTTACATCGGTTGGTTGGTCCTCCTTTACCTCTACTCAATGATTATGATGCCAATCGAAAGAATGGACAAGAAATAATAATTCTTCTTAAGTCACATTCTTATTCTTAGAATAACGACAACGTAATTTTAAAGAAATCTTTGATTGCAGTATTACTAACTTTTAAAAATAACACAAAGTCGTCTTTTAGCAAATAGGATATTTTGCTGAAAGAAGACTAGTTTCCCTTCATGTCGCAAATTTTGGGACGCCCTGTAGAGTTGGGGCCTCCTTACCTCTATTTCCATGGAGAATAATGATAATAATAATAGTAATGATGATGATGATGATGATAATAATGATGTGATGGTAATACAAATTGTATTTCGTCCAGTGCGAACAATGCAATCACCTGTTCAAGTCTCGCCGCCATCTTGCGAGACACAAGTACAGCACGCACAAGACAAGTCGCTCGACTTGCCCAGTGTGCGCGCGGACTTACAGTAGGAAATATTTGAGGATTCACATTAATAAACATCACAACAAGGATAAGGATGGGTGATTTGTGTTTTTAAAGGACTAATAAATAGAATATTAATGGAAAAAATTGTTTAATTGGTGACCTATTTATTAAAATGCGAAAAAATTGTGCAATATCACACTAAATCGTTAATTTTTACGCAAACCACACTAGTGTTATGAGCTACGTGATTTTTTTAGGGATGCATGCAAAAACCTTCCCTGATTATCCCTCTATCCATGAGTGAAGACAAAATTAAAATTAGTCCAGCCGTTCTCGAGTTTTGCGCTTATACAAAACACATTTACATTTAGGTATTCATTTTCATTTATAACAAGCTGCTGTCCGCGTATTCGCCCGCATAGCTTTGTAAATGATATACTAAAACGTTCCTCGAGAACCACTCTATCCATTGGTGAAAACAACATGAAAATCGGTGCAGTAGTTTTTGAGTTTATCGCGAACAAACAGACAGACGCGGGAGTGGACTTTGTTTTATTTATAATATGTAAGGATGATGGACACTTTTTAGTATGGGGAAAATACAGTGAACTCGCCATGTGAGCGACACACTCAGTGAAGTTTATTTGTATGAAATAAGCGCCATCTACCCGAACTAGTACGTACTTCTTGGTTCATAATAAGCTGAACTTCGTCAATATCAAGTGGCGTAGTTTTCAGTTACTCGTTCTGTCATTTTTTTTTATTTTGTTAGGTTTTAAACAAAGATTTAAATCGAAGATGCGCCCTAATCTCCTCGCGCCATACTAAAAACACACCGAAAATTGTTAACAATGTTAACTACATTGGAACGTGTTATCTGTGTTTAAAAGTGTGTTTATACTTTTGCCTTTAGTATATTTATTTTGTTCTAGCTGGTGCCCGCGACTTCGTACGCGATGATTAATTAAAAATATAAAAGCAATTACAACGCTTGACAACTTGTTGCTATAACACATTGGCCAGGCGTTAGTTACAGTTTTCTATTTTAGATAATCCCTCGGGAACATTGCTTTTTTCTTGTATAAAAGGTACCCTATGTCCTATCTGGTGTCCGAGACAACGTGTATGCAAAATTTCATGGTGATCGGTTCAGTAGTTTTGGCGTGAAAGCGAGACAGACAGAGTTACTTTCGCATTTATAATATTAAGGATTTTGTAACACAGTTTCGCTAGTAAGGGCGCATCTCTCGATTTAAATCTTTGGTTTCAAAAATAAAAATACATTTCAAGACACAACAGTTTATTAAATAAGACTTTAATGAAGGCAAACATTTATTTATTACATAGTTGCTTTTTTTGACAACATTATGACAGTTTATGTGCGTGCTCAGTATTCGTCGTGGAAAGGATAATACTTGTGGTCGACACTGAAAAGGAAAACAATAGATTTAAAACACGTTTGGTCTTACTATTGGCTAGTAACCAAAAGGTCGCTGGTTCGAATCCCGCTAGGGGCATATGTTTACGTGTTAACATTTTACCTTTGTACCCTCGTCTTGGATGTATTTTTTTTTTAGAAACTAGCTGGCGCCCGCGACTTCGTCCGCGTTGAAAAAGAAAAAAGTAGCCTTTCCTGTGTCCTGTACGTCTAAATGTTTATCTACCAAATTTCTTATGGAGGAACATACATACAATATACATACATGCAATACCTACACTTACACAACAAGTTGGGACTTTTATATCCGTCACTCACGTTGTAGAGGTAAAAAGCAAAAGTGCTTTTATTTATCAGTGATTCTATAAGATAATTGTCAAAAGCATTTATCGGTGACTGTAAGATAGTTGTCCAAAAAAGCACAAGTGCTTTTATTTATCGGTGATTATCTAAGATACCTAGTTGTCAAGAAGCACGAGTGCTTTTATTTATTAGTGACTACAAGATAGTTGTCAAAAGCACAAGTGCTTCTATTTGTCGGTGATTATACAAGATAGGTGTGAAAAGCACAAGTACTTCTATTTGTCAGTGCACATAAAAGATGGTGGTTAAAAGCACAAGTGCTTTTATTCGTCGATGATTGTATAAGATAGTTCATAAAAGCACAAGTGCTTTTATTTGTCAGTGATTGTGTGAGATAGTTGCCAAAAAGATTTGGCGGTGATTATATAAGATGGTTGTCAAAAAAGCACAAGTGCTTTTATTTCTCAGCGATTCTATAAGAGAGTTGTCACTGGCGCAAACTTTTAGAAGGCTGCACTAAATAATTTTTTATCCTTTTTCCGTATGTGAAAACCGAATCAAAATCGATCTATCTATTCTCGAGTTTTTGAAGCGTACACAATTAACGAATAAATAAAACTCGCTACTCACTCCCCCATCTGGCAGACTCGTCCATTGCACTCAAAGCTGGCGATCAGCTTGAGGTCTTCCGGGGACAGGTGGAAGTCGAGCACCTGGAAGTTCTGTGCGATCCTGGACTTGGTCACAGATTTCGGGATCACTATCATTCCACGATCGATCGCGTATCTGCGCAAACATTGTTCCACAGTACAGGATTTTGAATTGATGAAATAATTTTTAATGAGCTCTCGCAACCTTTAATTAACTCATCGAACCACAAGAGCACATATGCTATTATTCCACTGTTAAGGGTGTGGTTGCCAATGTGTCCTGTCACTACTTAATGTTCACAAAATGTTAACATTTTACCTTTGCACCTGATAATAATAATAATAATAATAATAATAATTTATTTGCTGAATATAGGTTACAATAATGGATGTCCTGAGTCATGGATGTTTTGTATTTATAATGTGTATGTATTTACATAAAAAAGTAATCTATGTATCAACTGTCTGGTATCCATAATACAAGCATTACATTACTTTGGAACTACTCAGATGGTGCTGTGTGGATTTATTTGTTTGAATACCTACACCATTCCATCCCACTCACCTAATAAGCACTTGTGCGGTACTCTTGTTGTACCGTTCCGCGATCCCCTTCAACCTTGGATCCTGCAGGAGCTGGGGGTCGTCCGGCTTCGCCCAGGGCCTGTCTGGAGAGCCCAGGGGCGAATAAGCCGTGACAGTTATACCTTGGGATTTGCAGTACTCGAACAGTTTCTGGTTGTTGAGGTACGGATGAACCTCTACCTGAGAAATTATTTACTAAAAGTTGTAACGAAACGAAATAACAATCTCTATCCACACTTCCATATTGATATTGTATTAAATTGAAGTTGAAGGTGAAGTGGATGAAGGTGGTATGTCGCATTTTTGGGTTTTTTCTTTTTTTTGCGTAGATGAACGTAATATGTCCATATGAATGATTACAGACCTTAAGATCGTCGATTTAAGACATTTTTGGAAAATAAAAAGTTGAAAAAGGTGTAATTTACAGTTAATTTTAAAAAGCAAAAAGTGCAGAAAAGTTTACTTTTGTTAATTTAGGAAGAGGGAGCTATGTTCACTTTTTTTTTTAAATTCAATAATAGAAGTGTTTAATTGTTATCATACCATTAATATTTTAGGTTGTTTACACAACTTTGCATCGTAATTTAGTACAAAAATCAGTTCTGTGGGTGGCGACTTATCTCGGAAATTAAAAGTAAAACTTTAACCTTGACATATTCAAAATTGGAATTTGCGACATACCACCTTCATCCACTTAAGTTTTAATTTCTGACAATGTTATGACGCTTGCCCCATGACAGTACAACTACAAACCCAATATTTTACCTGATTGACAGCTGGCTTGATCCTCGCGGCTGCCAAGACCCTCTCGATCTGAGCCTTATTGAAGTTCGAGACTCCGATGCTCTTAGCGAGACCCTTATCGACGAGGGACTCCATTGCCTTCCATGTGTCCACATAGTCCACGTCGGAATATATGGACTTACCGTCGGCGTCCTTGGGGAACATATCCACGTCCTCCTGTATCGTTGAATTTATGAGTTACTAGCTGTTGCATGCGACTAAGTTATAAGAATATACTTAGTTATAAGTAAAATACTAGCTGTTCTACGCTACTTATAAAATACTAGCTGTTACACGCGACTTATAAAATACTAGCTGTTGCACGCGACTTATAAAATACTAGCTGTTGCACGCGACTTATAAAATACTAGCTGTTGCACGCGACTTATAAAATACTAGCTGTTACACGCGACTTATAAAATACTAGCTGTTGCACGCGACTTATAAAATACTAGCTGTTGCACGCGACTTATAAAATACTAGCTGTTACACGTGACTTATAAAATACTAGCTGTTACACGCGACTTATAAAATACTAGCTGTTGCACGCGACTTATAAAATACTAGCTGTTGCACGCGACTTATAAAATACTAGCTGTTGCACGCGACTTATAAAATACTAGCTGTTACACGCGACTTATAAAATACTAGCCGTTGCACGCGACTTCGTCCGCGTAACTTAAATACGAATGTATTAATAATGTATAATACATTCGTGTCTGTGAGTGAAACCATGGAAATGCACATACAAAATTTCAATCCAATCTTACTACCCGTTGTCCTATTACCCGTTTTTTCGTAGGAATGAAGCATTTTCCCTCGGTAAAAGGTAGCCTATGTTCATCACGGATAATGTCTGCTTCTAATGGTAAAAGAATTTTTCAAATCGGTCCACTAGTTTCGGAGCCTATTCTATACAAACAAACAATCAAATCTTTCCTCTTTATAATATTAAAGTAAAATTTACTTCACCCAAAGTGGTGTATAAGGCTATGATGATGATGATGATGATGATGATGAAAATATAACACTCACCTTGTAGGCTTGCGGCCAGTGAATAAGATATAGGTCCAAATATTCAAGACCTAAGTCCTGTAACGAAGTCTTGATAGCGCCTTCCACTAGATCCGGCCGGTGAAAGGTGCACCAAAGTTTGGATGTGATAAATAAGTCTTCCCTGTAATAAGAAATATATTACATGTATGTATTCTATATCTATACTGATATTATAAAGAAGAAATATTTGATTGTTTGTTTGTTTGTATAGAATAGGCTCCGAAACTAGTGGACCGATTTGAAAAATTCTTTTACCATTAGAAGCCGACATTATCCGTGATAAACATAGGCTACTTTTTTCCGCGGGAAAATGCTTCATTCCTACGGGAAATCTAAAATAAAGTAAATACTAGCGGCTTGGCCCGGGAGATAGCGCCATCTATCCAAAAACATGTGAAGCGACTAACATGACAACTGCTTGGTGATATTTTTAGATGGCGTTTTATACTTTTCAACGCGGACGAAGTCGCGAGCATCAGCTAGTTTTAAATAAAGAAAGTCTTCATAATAAATTATTTTCTGAACATATTTAGGTTATATTATAATAACTTAGCCGGCGCCTGCGACTTCGTCCGCGTTGAAAAAGAAAAAAATAGCATGGGAATGAAGCATTGTGTGGGATTGAAACAGCGCTACATATAGATAGATAGATTGTACAATATAAAGGTTAAGATGATGATAATAAATTCCTATAGATGATATGAAGATAACTCTTTGATTACTATCTTTGAGTAGGTACTTACTACTTACTAAAATAATATTATTTTTCTATAAATATTCCTTCACTAGCTCTTGCACGCGACTTCGTCCGCGTAAGTTTATAAAATATAATACATTCGTGTCTGTGAAACCATGGACATGGATTACAAAATTTCAACCTTTAGTAGTCAAGCCGTTTAGTGGTTGACATACCGACAGCAGCGCCACCTACCGCGTCCAGTTGTCTTTTTAAATCATCCAGAAAAAAGGAAGCCATCGAAATAGCCATATAAAATTTCAACCCAAACGGTTCAGCCGTTTAGAAGTTATGTGAAACCCGTTGTCCTATTACCCGTTTTCCTGTAGGAATGAAGCCTTTTCCCTGGGGTAAAAAGTAGCCTATGTTCATCGCGGATAATGTCGGCCTCTAATGGTAAAAGAATTTTTCAAATCGGTCCACTAGTTTCGGAGCCTATTCAATACAAACAAACAAACAATCAAATCTTTCCTCTTTATAATATTAGCATAGACTATCTTTTGCCTTTCCTATCTAAAATTTTAGAAAAAGTAATATATGATAAGGTGTACAGGTATTTGGAAACATTTGGGGATTGCCTCGGTGTCTCCGGGAAATCTCCGTTTGACGTTAGCCTAGCCAGAAATGGCTAAGCTACCCTGGGGTGGATCGGAGTTGTTGCCTCGTCAGAGCCCAGTTATTCAAGTCAATAAGAACTGTGGTTTACATTAAGACGACGCATTGGAAATTTTGGTGGCAGGGATTTAGATTTTTCTCAGCAATGACAAAACATATGAAAGTGATGTTTGGTAATCTGTTTCTTCATGTTATTGACTTCATTTTTACGGTTGGATTTCACGATTGATAAACTTTTATAAGATAGAAAAAAAATTCAAAGAAACCTCTTACAAGTAAAACACAGATTTACATTTTACAGCCAAACGGGACCAATTTCTAACTCCAATTTTTCTAGGTACATTAGTATAAACATATACTTTAATTTGTCGGTTGGATTTATTAAAATTCATTATAGTTTTATATTTAAACAATAAAAATCGCATACGACCTTACGACATAAGCAAGCACGCTCTCGTTTATGTATTGAATCACAGCCCTCGAGTCTCTCATTAATTGTTTATCGTTGCGTCGCCTTAACCCATGTCATTTGTAAATAAATTATTTGAATTTGAATACTTAAAGAGTTTTCACTTCAAAAATCTTACCTCTTGACGACTCCTTCGGCGAGCTTCGCTTTGAGAGCCTCCCCGACCTCCTTCTCGTTGAGGTAGACGTGTGCGCAGTCGATGTGACGGTAGCCAACATCAATGGCGTCTTTCACGGCCTGCGTCACCTCGCCCGGTTTTGACTTAAATCGAAATCAAAATATTTATTTACTAAATGTTGCACGCGACTTCGTTCGCGTAACTTTATAAAATATAACACATTCGTTCGTGTCTGTCTGTGAAACTATGGAAATACACATGTACAAAATTTCAACCCAATCGGTCAAGCGGTTTAGTAGTTGCAATACCGACATCAGCGTCACCTACCGGGTCCGTATTTTTAAATAATCCAGGAAATCATAGAAGTAGCCATGTAAAATTTCAACCCAATCGGTTCAGCCGTTTAGAAGTTATGTGAAAAAGAAGTTAAGTACATAATTTTTACAGATTTTAGTCAGTTCGATTCCCGCAGGCTTATTATCTAAAAAACAGGCGAAAAATGCGAAAAAATTGTGCAATATCACACTAAATTGTATCACGTAGCTCATAATTTGCGTAAAAATTGACGATTTAGTAACGATATTGCACAATTTTTTCCCATTTTTAGCCTGTCGCTCTGCAGACGCATTGAGACAATAAGCCTGCTTTCCCTTAAGGTGGCATTACAAAGTTCCACTCTGTATACTACAAATTACTCCTCTATTTTTAAATCATTTGCGTTGCTTTCTCTTAAAAAAAACTCCTACGAAACCAAGCGGTTAAAAGGGAAAATCCAATCTTATCACCTACCCTATAATAGGTATAACAATTATGTAGTAATATACCTTCCTGTTTTGTATTTTAAACGAGATCACCTTGAACTTTTTTTTGCTGAATAGACCAGTTATGAATTTAAGTTTATTGTGAGACAGTAATTGTCTATAACATAATAGACAATGTGTATGTGTAACATATTATATAACATACTAGCTGTTGCACGCGACTTCGTCCGCGTAACTTTATTAAATATAATACATATGTGTCTGTGAAACTATGGAAATAAAATACATGTAATAAGTATTTGTATTATAGGCTGTAGAAATAAAATAACCGAAATGCGTTGCTCTGAAAGAGAATATTATATTTTTTAATTAAACAAAACAATTTTACATTTTCAATTTTATACAATTCACAGTACTAAATATTAACCTTACCTGAAAGAGAAACAACATTTAAAGCTATTACTTCTATGTATTTGTTAATTATTTAAATGTTTTAAATTATTTAGTATTTATTTACACGACTCGTTTTACAATCCGATTAATATTATACCTCCGTATTATTCCCGCGTTGTAGGTAGCCGCTTTCAAAACTATAAACAACTACCCACATACATACTAAAACTAACAACGCGGGAAAATTCAAATTAAATGAAGTGACACAAACTTCATTTACATACACATATACAAAATTTCAACCCAAACGGTCAAGCTGTTTAGTAGTTGACATACCGACAGCAGCGCCACCTACCGTGTCCAATTGTATTTCTAAATCATCTAGGAAATCATAGAAATTCCCATATAAAATTTCAACCCAATCCCTTCAGCCGTTTAGAAGTTATATGTGAAAAAGTACGGAAGGAATTCTTACTACCCGTTGTCCTATTACCCGTTTTCCCGTAGGAATGAAGCATTTTCCCGCGGTAAAAAGTAGCCTATGTTCATCACGGATAATGTCGGCTTCTAATGGTATAAGAATTTTTCAAATCAGTCCAGTAGTTTCGGAGCCTATTCTATACAAACAAACAAACAATCAAATCTTTCCTTTTTATAATATTAGTATAGATGCACCCGTTTTATTGCATCCTTCGATAGGCGATTTTTTTTTTATTATTTGTTACTTTTACCGAACAAACAAACAAAGTTATAATGAGCTCCATTATCCCCGGTTACCGGTGACTTTAAATGACAGTTAGCCTACTAGGCGGACGGTGAAAGAGGCCCTAATATAAGGTGCCTATAAATAAGGTAACTAATACGGTGAAAATTACCTTCCAAGTGCCTAGTCCTAGTACAGGACACGTGTGTCCATTGTTGAAGACGACAACCGGCATTTTTTGTGCCATTTTTTAATAATTA
This sequence comes from Synanthedon vespiformis, assembly GCA_918317495.1. NCBI lineage: Eukaryota > Metazoa > Arthropoda > Insecta > Lepidoptera > Sesiidae > Synanthedon > Synanthedon vespiformis. The sequence continues at coordinate 3,956,497 of OU906974.1, forward strand.
ACTCACAAAATTCAATAGAATTGTATTATCGTATTCACACTATTTTGCATAACACGAGTTCTCACAGCAATCACACGTCAACCGCGAATGACAGATCGTTGTTGACTGACTGGTGTGAGCGAATAAAAGGATACTATTTATAGGCTATACATGCACGATTTAGGCGTGGGTTTCACGGTTGCGATTTTATTTTAATACTAGCTGGCGCCCGCGACTTAATTTGCGTTGAAAAAGAAAAACGTAAATAGCCTATCCTGTGTCCTGTACGTCTAAATGTTTATCTATCAAGTTTCATGAAAATCAGTCGATTCGTTTAAGAGTTATGGAGGAACATACATACTTACATATGATACATACATACACTTACAGATTTATTATTAGTATTGACAAAGTCCTCCGCCGCGTCTGTCTGTCTGTTCGCGATAAACTCAAAAACTACTGCACCGATTTTCATGCGGTTTTCACCAACGGATGGAGTGGTTCTCGCGGAATTTTTAGTATATAATTTTCAAAGTTATAAATGTGACCTGTGTGTCTGTCTGTGGATCGTAGCTTACAAACGGATGGACCGAGTTTGATCGGGTTTATGTTTGTTTGAAAGCTGACTTGATAGAGACTGTTCTTAGCTATAATTTATGAAGATCTGTTGAGGCCTTTGAAGACGCCTCAACAGCCCTTTTCCTAGTAGACGAAAGGATCTCACCAACTTTTACGTGTTTGATTGATGTGAAATTTGGTATACTGTTGCTTGGGTGGTGTTTCCATGAAATGGTAACCTTGACCTGATGCTGCAGCGTCAAGTAGTCTGCCAGGGACACCCAACTCCTCAGCAACTTACAGCAGATATAGCGTGTTTGGGCTCAATAGAAGGTCGAGGGATAGTTTATAATTTTTAAATATAGCTTGTACAAAGTTGTCCTTGTAGGCAGTTTTAGGTTTACCTAAAGAATAATCAAAAGCTGAGTAATGACCTAATACAATTTCCGAAATTCTTGAAATTTTTTTTTAAATTTCCAGTGTACGTTCTAAGGTTTTTTTAAGACTTACTAATTTCTTGTCACCTAGTTTTCGTTATTTCTCATCTCATTCACATTGTCGTACTATAGTCGGAGGTAACGGATCCCTTACCTTACAGAATTTTTACAGAATTTAAGACGCATGCGTAAGGAATGCCTGATAACCTTGTAGTGTCCTTGATTTTTTTCTTTAATTTTATTTAATGCAGGTATCGCAAAAGGTTTTTAACTTATTATATTTTAAAAAGATACCTAGTTAAAATAAAGTCACTGTTTCTTACAAAAGTTACCAAACGGATTTTGATACTCATGAAAAGAGCGATTACACGAGGAAGGTTTGTGTACTAGTTGGTATATGATTTCTAGAAATATTGCGCGTACAAAATCGCAGGCCGGTGGCTTGTTAATTATAATTTAATTATTCAAGCACCGTTATATTATGTATACGAAAACACAGAACAATTTTGTGTTTCTATTACTATATTAGCAAACAAACACTACTGTTCTGATATATAATTTACAAAATCGGTCGCGTCATTGTTTGCAAATCGTGTTTGTTAATGTAGGTAACATAGGTATTCAATTAGCATAATTATTATCTTTACAGTTTTTAAGTCGTGCTAATATCTTTTGTCAATATTTTTGTTTATGAACTTTTGTGTATAAATAACTTAGTCGGAGAGCCGGCCTAAGATCTGCCTTCGACCCATCTGATAACCAGATAAGACATATTTTTGATGAAATATTATTTATAAACAAACATGCCTATGACAACTTGCCTATCGAAAAGTGGTCATGGCTATTTTTAAATGAATTAATTTTAATATTCTTTTTTCCATCTCCTTCACAAGCAAGTTTTTTGCAGGCAAGCCTATATTGTATTGTTGGTTTTTAAATTAAATTATCTTTCTTATGATATCACATTGAATTGGTTATAAGATCTGTGTAGTTACCTATATTGACTTACCTGTTCACATCTACTTGCCAGGTAGTCATGAGCAGAAATAAGTAGGCAAACCTACCTAGGCATATTCTGTGTGTTGAAAACTATCAGTTGAGATAAATTTCATTTGGTTATCAAAAGAGTGAAGGTGATTAATTCATTTAAAAATAGCCATAACCACTTTTCGATAGGCCAAGTTATCATAGGCATGTTTGTTTATAAATAATATTTGGTCAAAAATATGTCTCATCTGGTTATCAGATGGGTGAAGGTTAGACCGGCTCTTAGACTAACTTTGAATTGCCATAAGTTAGAAAAGGTTTTTTGGGAGTTTGCTCCATAAGAATCGATTCGATTTCATGCGAATAATTTATGGGAATAAAATGCAATAAATACTATTATATAAAATTGAAGAGTTTGTTTGTTTGTTTGTACGCGCTAATCTCAGGAACTACTGGTTCGAATTGAAAAATTATTTTTGTGTTGGATATTCCATTTATCAAGGAAGGCTATAGATAACGTGAACGAAGTCGCGGGCATCAGCTAGTATATATATTTATTAAATTATTTATTTGTCGTTCCTAAAAAGTAAACTGCAGTCGTGCTGACACACACATTTTTTTTCTATTAAGTTAGTTTACCTTAAGAGCGTGAGAATCAACAATTGCTGCAATAGTTAACTTAAACATCAATCGATAATGCATTAATATTGTCACCTTGACATGCTGTGAAACAATGAAATATAAAATCAATATTAATAACATTTTTCATGCATAAAAAAAGCGGGCAGGCTAAAGGTCCCTTCAATGTTGGGTTAGATAGTATAATATATAAAATACTAGCTGGCGTCCGCGACCTTGTATAAATGTTTATCTATGTTATGTTATATCTGTTTATCCCCCGTACGTATAAATGTTTATCTACCAAGTTTCATGAAAATCAGTTAATTCGTTTAAGAGTTATGGAGGAATTAATTAACAACTGGACCAATTTTTTAAATTCTTTCACCTATAGAAAGCTACATCACTAGTGAGAAATATTATAAATGCGAAAGTTTGTATGGATGTTGGTTACTCTTTCACGGAAAAACTAACACTGAAAGGATTTCAATAAAACTTTAAAATAATATAACTTATACAAAAGACCTAAATAAAAAAATATAAAAAGATTTGTCCTTTCTACTTTGACATAGTCGCGGGTATATACTATATATATTTTATATAAGTACTAAACTATGTTTTATATAAGTTACGCAGACCAAGTCGCTAAGCAACAGCTAGTCTATGCAATATTATAAAGGGGAAAGATTTGATTGTTTGTTTGTTTGTTTGTATAGAATAGGCACCGAAACTAGTGGACCGATTTGAAAAATTCTTTTACCATTACAAGCCGACATTATCCGTGATGAACATAGGCTACGTTTTACCGCGGTAAAATGCTTCATTCCTACAGGAAATGTAAAATTAAAGTAAATACTAGCGGCTTGGCCCGGGAGATAGCGCCGTCTATCCAAAATACGGAAGATGGCGTTTTATACTTTTCTACGCGGACGAAATCGCGAGCACCAGCTAGTTTATAATATAAAAAATTCAAATTATTTTAATTTATAATTTCAAAGGATAACTTTTGTAAATCAATGCAATCGCAACGGTGAAACCACGGCTTAAGTTTAAATGGAATTTTCGGTTTGACTCAACAGTTTGCCGGCCGGTGGAAAAATTATGGTTCATGATCCTTGAACAATTTTTATGTTGGTATAGTATGATGTGTTCAAACCTATTAAACCATAGGTAGGTTATTGCAACAGATAAGTTATCTATCAGTTACCTAAGTCAACATAATATTCAATTTTGTATGGAACTCATTCGGATTACTTGAGATGATTTTTTTATTGCTTGTCAATGTGCTCGCACTTATTAAACTGGTGTTTACTCCTTACAAAAGATAACAAAAAACCTAGTTTTAAAAATATGTTAAAAATAAATAAGTAATTTATTAACTACTAGCTGGTGCTCGCGACTTCGTCCGCGTAGAAAAGTATAAAACGCAATCTACCGTATTTTGGATAGATGGCGCTATCTCCCGGGCAAAGCCGCCAGTATTTACTTTTATTTTAGATTTCCCGTAGGAATGAAGCATTTTCCCGCGTTAAAAAGTAGCCTATGTTCATCACGGATAATGTCTGCTTCTAATGGTAAAAGAATTTTTCAAATCATTCCACTAGTTTCGGAGCCTATTGTATACAAACAAACAATCAAATCTTTCCTCTTCATAATATTAGTATAGATATAATTATATATTAGTATAGATTTCATTGTCATTACTGTAAGACTAAAAACAGAAATAGGTATTTAAACTTTGTATTTGTATATATTTTTTTCAATTCTATATTATGTGGGTAGGTAAGTTATGTTTTGCGAATATAATATTTTCAGAATATAATACCTAATCTAATCTAATATATAAAATGCTAATGTTAGTAAGTGAAGTGAAGGGTTTTCTCTATGACCACCGACTCCAATCAATTTCCCTTTAGGCTGGTAATTCCCCGTTGGTCTCCTGGGCCTGTATCACAGATTACCTGTATTCTGTATGCCAAATACGATTCCACACTCTTGTCTTACTTTTTCAAGAAACGTCATAAATAAAATAGTACATGGAGTGGATAAGGATAAGCTGATATAGGAACAGTGAAATAAACTTCCTTCTGAAATGTTTCAATCCTGCTACAATATCAGGTTCTTCAAGGGAGCTGTTTTAAAAAAAATACCACTTTGTCTTACCAAGCAACTAACTCCTTTCGGCTTTGCTTGTGTTAACACTCTCGGTCATCATTACTCAAGAAAAGGCCTTTAAAAAGAACATGACATACAACTACAATAATTGGGAGAGTATAAAGATGAAGACAATTCTTATTAACATTAATATGTAAATTAACTTGTGAAATAACGGTGGATGACTTAGTGATACTTGATCCCATTCAAGCGATACTTATCCTTTATTTTGTTATCTTTAAGTCGGCAGCGAACTTGAGTGGCAGTGGATTCTATCCATATATAATTTTTTTTTTTTTAAATTATGAACCCCTCCAGCATCGTGCGCTGAAGCCTATATTTACAGAGTCTCTTTCATACAAGGGCCCTTAGCCAAGAGCACAATGCAAACGGGAGCTTTACGCTTATTAACGAAACGATAGAAAATAAAGCCCGGTGATTGGTTGTTGTAACGCCCACATAAAATTTTGACCAATCATCGGGCTTTATTTTCTGTCGTTTCGTCAATCTACGACGCTCCCGTGTGCACTGGGTGCTCTTGGCTAAGGGCCCAGTTCTCGCTTATTTACTTCTCGCACTTGCATACTTTATCTTTATCTTTCATGCCATTGCGGGTGGGATTCCCGCCTGTCTGTATCCTATTCTAAGCTATTTTCTTATCTTTATTGCGGTTTGGGTGTTAGGGGGACACTGTCATTTTTCATTAACATTACAGCAAATATGGTCCACTAAAAATTAAAATCCATATATAATTTGTCTTGGGGCATCAGAATAGAGACATAAGAATGCAATGACACGACAAGGAAAAACATTAGACGTGTTTTGAAAAAGTAAGACCAAGAGTGTGGAATCGTATTTGGCATACAGAATCAGGGCCCTGGTGAAAGTAAGGGAGTTTGGTAGCGGTGGGTGGTTGTGGGTGGTTGTGGGTGGTAAAAATGTGAAAAAATATATAGTTATAGTATATATTTAGTCTAGAAGTTCCAAAATCTAGAAAGTTCTAGGAATGATCTAGAGAAAGTTTGTTTAAACCGACAACTATAATATAGTTTGATTTATTCTATACACACCGTATGTTTAATGATCGAAAAATCTCTCAATATCTAAGATTAGAAATCTATAAGTAATATCTACGTTAAAAAATGGACTATTAATTAAATATTTTTATACCATTAAACATGCTATCTATTTTAACCTGAGCAACGCCGGGTTTAGCTGCTAGTTTGCCTATATTTTCAACCGACTTCCAAAAAAGGAGAAGGTTCTCAATTGGACTGTATTTTTTAAAATGTTTGGTACCTCATAACTTTCGACTGGGTGAAACTATTTTGATGATTCTTTTTTTATTTGAAAACTTTTGCTTCCCGTGTGGTCCCATTTCTGACAATGGCATACATGAGAAAACGGTTTGAAGTCGGTTTATTTTTTGTTAAGGTTTGAAGGCGACACTTGTGGGGCAATCGGCGCATGATGTGTACAATTGCGCACAAAATTGCTAAGAAAAATGACATTTTTTTTTCTTATTTCGTAATTTTTCACCTCACTAACTTAACATTAGAGGCAGTGTTGATATTCCTTCCATAAAATCATGGTGCGTTGTCGAAGAAGAACGTTTTTTTGTAGGCATTTATTCACCATGACGTATTTACTAATACGATAAAACAGCCCATTACCCCCTTCCCTTCCTTATCCTTAATCCTTCTATGGTCAGCAGCGCACTTGTAGCACTTATGGCGTTGCTTGTGTTATAGGCGACGGTAGCCACCTACCATCAAGTGGACCGTCAGCCTGTCTGTCGACCTTAACATTACGCGACAGTACCCAAGAGACTCGAGACGCGTGAACGCAGTGCGGGAGGTGTGTAGCGTCTGAGTCTACCAATAACGTGTCCAGTAGCACTACCATGAGTTGCTATCGAAATCTTACGTTAGTTTACTTCTGTCGATAACGAACGTTTCACCCTTCAATGTGCTAGTGAATGATTTAACTACTAACGTTACGGTATTTCTCGAGAGCATCAGTCAAATTTGTAACTCATGGTACCGATTTTGTATAGAAATGTCAAGTTAAACGTCAATCGCTAATGGTCGCTAGCGACTACATTCGATAGGTTTTTCACTTATACAACTCATGTTACCGGTTTTAGTTCTTTGCGTGACCGCTAGAGGCGCTGTACAATTTTTCATACAAATATTTTACGTTCTCGCTCATCTCTCGCTAGCGATTTCTGTCGTCATAAACTCATGGTAGTGCTAATGAAGTGCGGGAGGTGTATAGCGACTGAGTCTACCAATAACGTGTCGCGAAGTGCGGGAGGGGAAGAGCGTGTGAGTCTAGCAATAACGTGTCGGCACACATTATTGGTAGACTCAGCCGCTCACGCTCCTCTGCCCCCTCAAACACCTAAAAATAGAATTCTGCGCACATTTGCCGACAAGTCTTTATTCGCTACACGAACTATAATGATTTGTTACATTGTCAAATAAGAACTAATTATTGTCACTTCGTAATAGTTAGGTACTGGATTTATCAAAACCTAGATTACACGATCGGCCATTAATTTCATTTTAGCACATGTTAAATTTTTTTATTATTATTTTAGCGGAGCTAATCTAAGCTGTTTGTCACGTTCGATCGCAGCCACTTTTAAAATGGCCGTGGAATAGCACGTTTTCATATCACTACATAACATCTATACTAATATTGTAAAGAGGAAAGATTTGATTGTTTGTTTGTATAGAATAGGCTCCGAAAATAGTGGCCCGATTTGAAAAATTCTTTTACCATTAGAAGCCGACATTATCCGTGATGAACATAGTCTACCTTTTACCGCGGGAAAATGCTTCATTCCTACGGGAAAACGGGTAATAGGACAACGGGTAGTAAGAATTATCCTTCCGTACTTATCTTTTTCACATATAACTTCTAAACGGCTGAACCGATTGGGTTGAAATTTTATATGGCTATATTTCGATGGTTTGTTGGATGATTTAAAAATACAATTGGACCCGGTAGGTGGCGTTGCTGTCCGGCATGTCAACTTCTAAACGGCTTGACTACTAAAGGTTGAAATTTTGTATGTGTATTTCCATTCCACGGTTTCACAGACACGAATGTATTATATTTTATGAAGTTACGCGGACGAAGTCGCGGGCAGATGCTACTAAAATACCTATAAAGACACAAACGTCCCCCGCTACAAATTTGGAACAGTTAGGAATTGAAGTAAATAAAAAAAATTGTATGTAAATGCAAACATTTTATTTCAATTTAACAAACTTAATGAAATAAATAACTGTTAAAAAAAATAAGCCGTACTTACTCGTAACTTCTTGCATTATACGACAAGTTGTGTTTATTAAGTTTTTATGCATAACTTATATAAAAGACTTATTATAATCTTTTTTTAATATATAAATTCTTATATTTTTCAACAATTTGTCACACGCGATTACCACAAAATTACAGTTCCAAATAATTTCATTTTGACAACGGTAGGATATATATATATATATATACAGGTGGATTATTTTTTAACCGCACCTGGAGGAAGAGTAGGTAAAGTCGGGGTACGAAAACCCTAGTCAGTTTTCAAATTCATTCCTTTATCAAAATCGTACTCTTTAGGTTTATATTTCTTTATTCTCATTAAAGCACAGAGCCACTAACATGAGAAATATAATAATATAAGAAAACAAAATTATGAAACATTAAACATGCAGACACTTGACATAAAATGTTTAAATAGCTCGGATTTGAATTTCCCAAAAGACTTCGCCTGCCTTATTTGCAACGGTAATTCGTTAAAAAGCTGTGCTCCCTCAAAAGTAACCTTTTTTTTGCCATGTGTTGTTCTTACCTTTGGTAAGACAACATGGCTTTAGTACCTTTTGAAACTAAGGCACTAAACAGACGTTTGAAATAAAAAATTTTGATATGACTGACAAATGAAGACGCTAGTGGATGAAGGTGGTAAGTCGCATAATTCCAAATTCGAATAAATCGAGGTTAAAGTTTTCCTTTTAATTTTTATCATAAGTATCGCCACGGAACTGATTTTTCTGTACTAAATTATGATGCAAAGTTGTGCAAACAACCTAAAATATTAATGGTATGATAGCAAGTAAACACTTGTATTATTTAATTTTTTAAAAAAAGAACATAGCTCCCTCTTTCATTGACAAAAGTAAACTTTTCTGCACTTTTTGCTTTTTAAAATTAACTGTACATAATAACACCTTTTTCAACTTTTTATTTTCCAAAAATGTCTTAAATCGACGATCTTAATAACCATCGCAATTTTTATTGGCGGCATTAAGAGGCATTATTTTAAGAGGCGGGCATCTATTTTTCTCAAGAAACCCAGTCCTTGACCAGATTATTCATGGTGATCGGTTCACTAGTTTTGGCGTGAAAGAGAGACAAACAGAGTTACTTTCGCATTTATAATTTTAGTAAAGATTACCGAGCCAATGCCCCACATACACTACACGGTTAAAAGTAAGTATTTAGAGTACTCTCCTTCCAGGGGCGGTTAAACAAAATTCCACCCTGTATATTCCCATCAATTTCTACTGGTGCTGCGTGTAATAGGAAAAGTGACATAATTTTAAAAATTGTCACACGATTACCACAAAATTACAATTGATAGCGATAACATAAAATTACTGTATGCAGGCAACGATTTATTAGAATATTTACATAAGGGGGCGTCCATAAGTCACGTGAGGTGTTTAGGGGGGAGGGGGTTGAGCCAAATCTCACCAAATCTCACGTGGGGGAGAGGGGGATATCACGTAATATTTTTACGCAAGAAACAGTATAACATTGGGAGAAAAATGAGTTAATTATAAAACATGTTTCTCCACTAAAATATGGCTAAATCCTACACAATAATTAATAAGTAGTGTAATAGTTCGAGTACTTAATAAGAACCAATTGTAGAAATAATAATAACACTACAATCAATCGAGCACAGATTAATGCTAAAAATATGCATTTGGAAAAATCTCACGTGAGATTAGACTGGGGGGGGGGGGGGGGGGGTGGAGTCGAGCAAAATCTCACGACATCTCACCAGGGGGAGAGGGGTTGTCGAAAAATCGCCTCACGTATTTATGGACGCCCCCTAATTTTTTTATTAAAAGCGATATCAAACAGGCATTTGCTTATCAGAATAAATAGCGACCACACATTTTTGAGACGAATTTTTAAACATTTCAAATAGACACAATAAATTTTCAAACACTTTCTTTTTTAAGACTAAGAGGCCTAATATTTTTTTAAAGGCATACAAGTTTCAAATACTGTGTTTTTTTTTTTTTTTTTTTTTTTATTAAAATTATAAATACATTTAAACAGATGTCACGGTTCACAAATCAATGATCCAAGCAATATTTCTGTCGATATGAAAAAAAAAATTATAAAAAAATTTTTGACTATTATTTTGATTTAATAAAACACAACATTTGTTGGGTTGCTTTTTTTTTAATTATTTTTAATAATCCCTTGGAAATAGTATTTTTTTTTTCTAAACGACAGATGATATGTTTTTATTCGTACCCCTGAAAAGAAGTTAAGGCGTGAAAGCTTCACAAAATAACACACACTAGCATTTATAGTATTACTAATAAGAATTCCAATGTGCGACTGTATTACACTTTTTTTAATTATTTTTATTTTAAGAACTTTCCTTACAAAAACATAATAACAGTCGCCATTTATGCCCATAGTCCAATTAATTAATGTAATTGAACTACTGACTCTGTAAAGTCCCAATAGTCCTATAATTAAACTAGTGGGATTATATTTATTAATAATAATAATTATTATTATTATTATTTAAACAACATATTATTATAAAAAAAGTCCTCTGCCGCGTCTTGCTTGCTGTCTGTGTGTCTGTTCGCGATAAACTCAAAGACTGCTGCACCAATTTTCATGCGGTTTTCACCAATGGATAGATAGAGTGGTTCTCGAGGAAGATTTTGGTATAATATAATTTGCAGTTACGCGGGCCAAGTCGCGGACAGTTGCTACTTTTATTAATATAATAATTGAACACTAAAAAGTCCCAATAGTTCAATCAATTCAACTCCTAATTGAATTGAACTAGTGGGAATATTAATTGGTGTTGGATCAATTTGTGAACCAAGACATCTTATGTTGCACGCAAAATGACATTGGCATTATCGCTCCAAATTGAAACAGTAGATGGCTCTGCTTACACAAAAAGCGATAAACATTTAATTTTTAGGAAATGTATGGAAACTTTTAGGAAACACATTTAATTTTTCATATTAACGTCGACACGACAAACAGGCTGACGATCCACTTTTGATGGTATGTGGCTACCGTCGTCGTCTTAGCACAAGCAACGCCACAGGTGCTGGCAAGTGCGCTGCCGACCATAGTAGGCATAGTACCTTACTCACTAACCGAAACATAACAGCACATGTGCTGTAAAGGGATGGTTACTGTGATACGCGGTGTGCCCTGCCAGACAGTTCCAAATCCAGTCCAGAGCCAAATTTGAAAAGTTCACTTCTAAAGTTGACCCCGCCGGTAATCGAACTCGGGTGCCCTGAGACGTCAGGCAAGCACCTTTACCACTCATCCAACGGGCTCACCAAAAACGCTTAAAAGATGCCTAGCTAGCCATAAAATGCTTGATTATCGTTGGTAAATTACAAAAATCCTCTTCTACATCTATGTTCCAAAAATACATGTTCCAAACGTCTATGTTCCAAACATATATGTTTCAAAAATATAAGTTGATAACATCTATGTTCCAAACGTCTATGTTGCAAACCTTTGTGTTTCAAACAAACATCTATGTTCCAACCATCTATGTTTCAACCATCTATGTTCCAAAAATATATGTTGCAAACGTTTATGTTCCAAACATTGAAAACATCTATGTTTCAAACTTCTTGATTCAACCATTTATGTTCCAACCATCTATGTTTCAAACGTCTATGTTGCAAACCTTTATGTTTAAAACAAACATCTATGTTCCAACCATCTATGTTCCAAACATATATGTTCCCAACACCTATGTTGCAAACGTCTATGTTTCAAAAATATATGTTCCAAATTTCAGCTTTCTAAGGGCCTGCACAAATTGGAAGCCGACGTGGCAAAGTAATGATTTTTTTATTCATAGTTTAGTTGATCAAATAGGCAATGTCACTGTCATTTCACGTGTATTTAACAGTATTATATACACATAATTATTTTTATATATATGTAATACATTCTAGATAATATACATATTATAATATTTTTAAGGCAATGTATTTGTATTTATTAGTAATTGGTAATCTTAATAATAATAAAAAATATTCAGTCCATCCAATCGTCGTCGCCGCCGAAATCGGCGCTCTCCGAAAACGATGCGACGTTCACCTGTCAAAATTGAAAATCTAAATTAGATTTTCGTTTTTTTTTAAATCGGAATAAAAGACTTCAGTTTTTATGAGAGACTAGCTGACGCCAGCGACTTCGTCCGCGTAGAAAAGTATAAAACGCCATCTACCGTATTTTGGATAGATGGCGCTATCTCCCGGGCGAAACCAAGCCGCTAGTATTTACTTTTATTTTTGATTTCCCGTAGGATTGAAGCATTTTCCCGCGGTAAAAAGTAGCCTATGTTCATCACGGATAATGTCGGCTTCTAATGGTAAAAATTTTTTTCAAATCGGTCCACTAATTTCGGAGCCTATTCAATACAAACAAACAAAGAAACAATCAAATCTTTCCTCTTTATAATATTAGTATAGATTGATGAATCTAATCTACTTTACTTCTCTAAAGTGCTAATTGCAGTAGTGTTCCATAATCATAGGATCGACTATTAGGCGGTTGGTTATATAAAAGGACATAATTATTTTTTCGTAACCCAGCTACGTAGAAGGAAATAAAAATTCTAGGTTTGTAACCTAGTTACGCAGGCAAACGAAACCATCAAATTTGAATTATTCATTCGTAACCTGGTTACAAACCAAAAGAAAAAACTTAGTTAGTTACCTACGCGCACGAAAGGGTTCAATTGAATACATCACCTGTTCCGTGGGACTGTCGTTGCTACTGAAACCGCCTCCCAGTGCGTACCCCGCCAACCCACCGGCCGCTAGAGCCCCTACCCCTAGGCCTACGGCTGCCCCTGTGCCGAGGCCCCGGCGTTGCTGCTGTTGGCCCACATATGTCGTTTCATACTCCTGAAATTTCATTATTTATTTGTGTAAAAACAGTCGCAGAGGTGCAATTTTTCATACATAACAATTCAAGACGTGAGTGGATGAAGGCGTTGTCGCATTTTTGGGTTTTTACTTTTTTCGTTTTTTTTTGCTTCGATGAAGATAATATGTCCATACAGACCTTAAGATCGTCGATTAAAGACATTTTTGGAATATAAAAAGTTGAAAAAGGTGTTATGTACAGTTAATTTTAAAAAGCAGAGTCCAGAAAAATTTACATTTGTTAATGGACGAGAGAGCTATGTTCACTTTTTTTAAATTAAATTACTGGCTATCATACCATTAATATTTTAGGTTGTTTACACAACTTTTCATCATAATTTAGTACAACAAACACTTATCTCAAAAATTCCGTGGCGACTTATTTCAAAAATTCAGTGTAAAACTTTAACCTTGATTTATTCGAAATTGGAATAATGCGACATATCACCTTCATCCACTCACGTCTTCAATTGTCAGCCTCCTATATTTCATACGTACGTATGTACATCGTACGTTCATATTGTATGTTGCAAAAAGACTTATGGTGGTTTTATTCCATATTTAGTATATTTTGATCATTTTTTTTATATTCAAAAGTAACTTATGTGCTTATATGTATCTCTTCTAGTACTCAGTTTATTGTAAATGTACTTAAAACATTTAATGCTACCTAAAAATACGCTTAAAATAAGTCAGTGTCATACCGTATATATTTTTTCTCTTGTATTTCTTGTTGTGATCAATAATTTACCTAAATCGATTATAGCAAGGAACTTAAATATCATACAATTTTTTTGTGTAGCTACGTTTTCACTTAGGCGAGTCCAGCGACTGACATTTTTTTTTCAATACAAAACAATCATGGCCGAGGCCCATCATGGCCCATCGTGTAAAGGGGCCTTAAGACACTGTTCATTTGCTTTGGTCTAGCGGCTATACCAAAAGTGTCGGCAAATACTCTAGCTAGTGGCTATAGTAACAGTAGTAAAGTAACCCTAGCTGTTAACCAAACAGTCGCGGGTTCGAACTAGATGGTGCTGTGATTTATTTATTTATTATTTTGGCTCCCATGGGATCCTAGAGTCTTTTTTTATACTTCTCTTTTCTCCCAAAGGATAGTGTGTAGAATGACAATTTACAACCTTTGAATCCCATTTCTTTAATGACGAATTAAGTCCTTCTTTTTCTTAAAATCAACAAATGAGCACTTCTTGCAATTGATCACTTTATCACTACAGAAATACTAATCTGGTTACAAAGTTGACATTTACCGGTTTTCTTTTTAGTTTTTAGTATTTTCTTGGTCATTATGAATTGACCTATTTTTTTTACATACCATTTATAATAATAAGAAACCAATTTATTACACATACCTGACACAGGCTGAATATGAGTGAGAACTTTACTTAACATTACTATTTAGGAGCTCGCCTCAAACGAAAGATATATTAGGCTGATATTTTCTCATGTATGTATTGTATATTACTTAAATTTGCATTTCCATACTACTTTTTCAGTTAATCGTCGTCACTGTAGCTCGATATGTCCGTATCGTCATCACTGTGATTGTCATCATCGCTATTATGTTCGTCTTCGTTGTTTTCTTCGCCATCGTTCGTGCCAGTGTGTCCACCAGCGGGCACACCGCCAGAGCACAGACCACAACAATACCCAGCTATGCATCCCATGAACGTGTGCATGTATGTCTTTAACGTGTCAGACTTGGCTGTCTCCTTTACTTTATCTTTGACGGCATTCAACCTTTTTTCTTTCTCTTTGCCTTTGTCGTCGGAACCAGACTGGGCCTGATCAGACGAGGCATTAGATTTTCCCGCCTCCTTGATCCTCTGCTCTGTCTCGCTAGTCTTCCTCTCTGCTTGCTTTTTTGGCATTCTTCAAAAAATCTGTAAAGGATTCGGATCAAGGAAACGGATGGTACGGGACAGCTGGGTGGATAATGTTTGAAAAAATAATAATAATGATAGCTATATACATACCGTTGGTATACCTGAAACAATAGGAGCGTGGTGTTAAAACTGGTTTAAAATATTTGTGACTACAGTAACCCCAGTACCCCCATACAGAAAACCACTGTGAATATTTCCCTGACTCTGTCCACTCGGCTTCCATGGAAACTTCTAAGGTTTATAACACTTACGGTTTAACATCAATGGCGTTGATAGTCAACGGTGACCACCTACCATAGAATGGACAATAAGTCTGATTGCCGAACTTAGTTACATCGATTATAACAACTGGGCCCTTAGCCAAGAGCACCCAGTGCAAACGGGAGCGTTGTAGATTGACGAAACGACAGAAAATAAAGCCCGGTGATTGGTTATTGTAACGCCCACATACAATTTTGACCAATCATCGCGCTTTATTTTCTATCGTTCTCTAACTTCGTAAGGGAGAGTTGGAATTGGTGTGCTCATGACTAAGGGCCCTGGTGTGCCAGCGAATTCATCCCTGGCAACATAGTGTATGGAGAATTAAGGCGTGAAAAGTTAAAGACAAACAGGTTACCTACTTTTATATTCATAACTAACTGCTGCCCGCGACTTCGCCCGCGTAACTTTGTAAATGATATACTAAAACGTTTCTCGAGAACCACTCTATCCATTGGTGTAAACAGCATGAAAATCGGTGCACACTATTATCGCGAATAAACAGACAAACAGACGCGACGGTGGACTTTGTTTTGTAATATGTTAGGATTAATTTAATTTAGTAACTAGTTTGTTAAAAATTATTATTATGGAATGATTTATTAAAAAAAAATATTGTAGGTACTAACCTAGTGATTTAAATCATAACTTGTAAATTTGATGAATTTTTGGTAGGGACATTTTTTTACAACTTTCTTTGGGATTTTTTTTGAATCCTGTAAGTGTTTTTTACGGTGTTTTAAAGCTAAATTAGTTAGGAATGGTTGTTAGCTTTATAAAAATATAGTTTTTATGTCTAGGAAATCCATTCACAAGTAATTTTATAAACATTACATTATGTTTTATAACACATTTTGAAATGAACCAGAGTCATAAACATTACAAGATCTAACCTATTTTGTTACCAATCGTACTGCTACAACCAGTATTACGGGTGGGCTCGCTCCGCTACGCACCGCTGCGCACAGCTGCGCTCCGCTCGCATTAATTTTCATAACATTCCGGAACCTAACCTAACCTATTTGTTTCCAGTGAAGTAAGTATTGTAACACATTTTGTAATAAGCGCACAATTGTTGTTATTGTGTTTTAAAATGTTTATAAAAGTAATTGTGAATGGATTTCCTAGGCATAAAAACTATATTTTAATAAAACTAACAAGCATTCTTAACTTATTTAGTTTAAAGACACTGTAAAAAAACGGTTACAAGATTCAAAAGCCAACCCCTTTTTTCGTATACTGTTAATTTTAAATAAGAAAATTAAATATAAAAAAACTCTAAAAATATTGTTATGTATATTGCTTTCCAAATTGATTTCATGTGTCATTTTATGAAAGTCGTAGATATTTTAGTCGAAATAAATAGATGGGAGTAAAGACAATAAAATTCTTTCCTCTGTATAAAGAAGGTTTGATCAAAATCAAAATATTTATTTACCATTTAGGTTTCTACAAGAAACTCTTATGATCGTCATTATAAATTTAAATTTACCAGGGTTTTGAAAAAAAGCCAAGACCACGATCCTGAGAAAAAAACCCGAAAGAAACTCAGGATACTATTCTTTTTGTCATCATTAAAAAATTGAAATTGATATCATGAGTGTATATATATATACATATCAATCATCAATACTAATAATAAATCTGTAAATGTAGGCATTGCATTCGAATTTTTATTGGGGTCGTATTAATGTACTCAGTAAGTTGGAGAATGTTAATAGGTATGCAAAATCGTCTAAAATTTTTGTTTTTTTCAAAAAGACCCAGTAGTTGCGATTTTACA
This sequence comes from Synanthedon vespiformis, assembly GCA_918317495.1. NCBI lineage: Eukaryota > Metazoa > Arthropoda > Insecta > Lepidoptera > Sesiidae > Synanthedon > Synanthedon vespiformis. The sequence goes on from OU906974.1 coordinate 3,973,421, forward strand.
GACATTTAAATGTCGAGACCTCTAGCAGGCGCTGGGCGCCCGCGTGACGTCACATTCCAACGGTCGCGTCGGTTCGCTCCAATATGGGAGCGCGCGAACTGACCGAGAGACCGTTGGATTATGACGTCACTGCACCGAGCGCAGGCCCGTGACATCCGCGTCGCGATCTCATTTTTAAAACGCCATATCTCAGAAACTAAACGATGTATCAAAATATTTTTTTCACATGTATTTATTATTTTCAATAGAGAATACGAAGAGTTAAAAATTAAAATTAGTGAACATTCTCCATGTTGCTAAATACTTCCATCTATCCTTACCACGTCAACTGCCCTTCATGGGTGGAATACCTATTTTGTACTGTATCTGCCCTTGTCGGGTAGAACATACTTACTTTATACTGTAACTGCCTTTCTCGAGTAGAACATACCTATTTTTTTTACTGTAACTGCTCTTGTCGGGTAGAACATACCTATTTTTTTAACTGTAACTGCCCTTGTCGGGTAGAATATACCCATTTTTTTTACTGTAACTGCCCTTGTCTGGTAGAACATATCTACTTTGTTCTGTAATTGCCCTTGTAGGGTAGAATATACTTACTCTGTACTGTAACTGCCCTTGTCGGGTAGAACATAATTATCTACTTTTTACTAACGGACATATTATGCTCTTGTCAAATCTTGTCGGGTAGAACATACTATGTACATTGTACAGTAACTGCTCTTGTCGAGTAGAACATACCTATTTTGTACTCTAAATGTAGCATATGAATTAAAAACCTGTACTATTGCAAATAATTTCCCTTTCTACAGAAAAATGACGTCATTAAGTAAGGAAAAATGCTGAGAGGAGTTTTGGATCTAAACGAGCAGATCAGTCTTCATTTTATAATAAAAAAAAAACAAATATATTTTCTCAATACAGATTTTTATTTAACCATTAAATAACAACCATACATTTTATTTTAATTTTAAATGCAATGTTTATTTTGCAATATTAAATGCAAATTTTATTCTACTCAAACACGGATAACGTTTTTTAAGAAATCGTTTTAACAAAACACAGTTTTGCAAGAGCTGCGTATTATTATGTTTTCAGAGATTCATTAAAAAATCCTTTTTTGAAGAAATACTTTTTTTTTGAAGACAATCTTCAAAAATTAGGTAAGTGTAGTTTATTGTCACATTTGTCCGTTATCCATGGTTGAAACGAAATAAATATAAGAACCGAATAGAATATCAAAAACTTCTACTAAGTATATATATATAAGCTATAATAGTTATATAGTTTCTTCTTTTTTATTATCATTTTTTTTTTTTGGAAATTTAATTTACATTATTTAATATTTAGAATCACAATGAAAAAAGAACATTTAAAAGGCATAAAATATCAGACAGCCGCGTGTACAGTCATTTATGACTTAAGTGCAAAGGTAAAATGATACATAAACATTTTACCCTAGCGGGGGATTCGAACCCGCGACCGTTTGGTTAGCGGCTGGGGTCACTAGCCACTGGACCAAACGTGTCGTTATAGACGTAAAGAAGAAAGAGTATCGAGTCGAACACTTTCTGTCCTCGACTGTACAGCAAACAAAGGACTGATAGTGTAACTTTTCACCACTTACGCTTAAAAGGAAAATTATATAAAACGTATATATATGTATCAAGATAATTTGAATTATTCAACTTTAAAATATTGCAAAGAGTTCGCAATCACTGTTTTCTCTCTGGGGGCCGTCCATTAATCACGTGAGGCTCTGAAAGGGGTTTGCCCGTGTACGTATGTCGCACTGATGTGTGATATCAGGCTTGATTTCCTCCTACGCTGAAGCCGGCCGCTGACGTCGGTCGCGTATGACAAAGAAAAAACCCGAAGCGAAGCGAAGCGAACCGCCCGGTCAACTTCGCACTGAGCGCGCGATAGGGGCCGTTCGTTAATCACGTGAGGCTCCGAAAGGGGGGGGGCCGGGGTTCGGCAAAAATCACGAAATATCACAAGAGGGGCCGGAGGGTGTAGTAAGATATCACGTGTATTTATTTATTCGTCTAAAGCGCGATTAAGGAACATGTAAATTGATGTCACAAGCAACCTAATCCGAGCAACAAGAGTCTATAGAGATGCACAATGTTCGTAGATGTTCGTAGTAAGATTGTTTTGAAATTTTGGATAGTGTAAACAAACCAATGTCAATGTTTTGTCAATGGTTGGATCAAAAAATTAGTGATGGGAACTATTGAATACTACAAATGAAAAATATGCAAAAGTATAGAGTTTGGATTACTGAACTTACTGGTTATAAATTTATTACCAAGCAGATTCTACCAAGAAATTTAATTTTTAATTTTTTGAGGTTATGTAAAATAACACCTAAGTATCATTTGGATTAACATATTATATTTGGGGTATTTTTAGATTAAAATAAATTTTACTATAACACTACTGTACAATTTTAAAATTTCAAATTATACTGTACCATTAAAAAATATACTTTCTTATGAAATACGATTTTAAGTGCTAAACAAAAAACATCACGTGATTAATGGACGGCCCCTCTCTTAATTTTTATTAGAACCGAATGAAATGAATGTTGAGCTTACAAATAAAATGTGTATATTGCTTCTTAAGATATGAAAATTAATATTGCTTAAAATTAACATAGGTCTTTTAGCGTCGTCGGTCTCTTTAGCGGTGATTGGTGCACTGAAAAGTTGCATTAAATTTTGTCTAGACTAGAATGTAGATAATTAATTTTGAGACAGAGCAGACAAAGAGAAATAAATGTATACTTTTCATAATAATAAAAAAAAAGTATATATCGTAAACGAGCTGTTTGTAGTGATATAGTATTACAGTAAATACAGTATTATTATTATTTTTTTAAATTGTATTTTTTTTTTTTTTTTTTTCAAAAAAAATTAAAAAAACGTTGTATGAGCTATTATTTTTTTTTTTATAATTTTTGTCTGTCTACGCTTGCGCATGGTAATCTCAGAAAGGGTTTATTTATTAAGTATTATATATTTATTTATTTATTTATATAAATTTTTTGCGAAATTCATGCACCTTTATTTTTATGCTGCAATTTTGTTTAATTTTTAAAACATTATTTTTAATATTTACCAAGCCATCCGTCCTAATAAAATAAAAAAAAAATATACATACTAATAAAAATTCTAAAAAAAATTTTGCAATAATATACAAAAAAAAAACCTCACAACGCACAGTGATTCAAAACTCTTTGTTTACGAATTGCAAAACAGAAATCAACAATCAAAACTAGTTAAAATGAAAAAAAAAAAAAAAAAAAAAAATGTAAACACAAAAAATATTACAATTGCACTCACAATAGGTTAAGTAATACGATCTAGAAAAAAAAAAAAATTAACAAGATTATCTTCACAAGATTAAAAAACGTTCAAAATATTATTACATATTAATTAATAAGAACAAAGACAAAAAAATATTACTCAATAATAAAGTCTGTGATCAACGCACACGGGGAATCACCGATCGCACCCTGTCTTACAAGGCACCTGAAAGAAAATGAAATTTTACATTATTGTTAGCCGTTTAATATTAAAAAAAAAAAATTAAAAAAAAAATTAAAAAAAAAATAAAAAAAAAATAAAAAAAAAAATGAAAAAAAATTTTTTTTTTTTTTTTTTTTTTTTCATTTTTAATATACAAGCACATAAAATTACTAATAAAACTAAACTAAATAAAACCTAAAAAATTGAGATTACCTATCCAATAAAATTACAACACAGGTGAACACGATTTTTGGGTCTGGCTTCTGCATAATTATGAAATTTTGATTTCTTCCATGTTAAAAATAAGGGTATAATAAACAATTTTCTTGATCAAAGTTTGCTTTTGTAGAAACTAGAGCATTTTTTTTTTAATACAAATGATAGACTAGAAAATTTTTTGTTGAACACTGGAAGCCTTTGTCATTTAACATTTTTGATAAACAACAGGAAATATATGTAAAATAAGGGAAAAATGAAGTTCAAAAATGAATCTTTTTAGTGTTTCTCTTAATACCATGCTGTTAGTTTAATGATAATTTTAATGATTATAAAATCATAGTAACAGTGACAGTTCGTAACTCTATGGTATGGGCTGTCTCGTATCTTACTTATCGTCATAATAAATCAGGCAAAAGCAAACTTTAAAAGCTACAAATGAATATGTAACTACTTTTAGATGTCTAGGTATCAGAATTTAAGCATTAGAACAGAAACCCAAAAAAAAAATATTTTTTTTTGTTGACCGATGTTATCAATCAATATGTGTTATAACTATGGATTTCGCACGCCATACAAAAAAAAAACCATTAGGCGCCCGCGACTTCGTCCGCGTTCAAAATGTTAAGTGAGCTCCACACTCGCGCGCGATTCTTATTAAAAATTAAATTCTTATTAAGTCACGAGTAAAAAGTAAAAGCTAATCTATACTAATATCTGTGCTAATATTATAAAGAGAAAAGATTTCATTGATTGTTTGTTTGTTTGTATTGAATATGCTCCGAAACTAGTGGACCTATTTGAAAAATTCTTTTACCATTACAAGCCGACATTATCCGCGATGAACATAGGCTACTTTTTACCCCGGGGAAAATGCTTCATTCCTACGGGAAATCTAAAATAAATGTAAACACGTAGCGGCTTGGCCCGGGATACGATTGACAGCGCCATCTATCCAGAATCAGGTGAAGCGACAACATGACAACTGCTTGGTGATATTTTTAGATGGCGTTTTATAATTTTCAACGCGGACGAAGTCGCGAGCACCGGCTAGTTTTAAATAAAGCAAGTCTTCATAATAAATTATTTGCTGAACATAATTAGATTATATTATAACTAGGCTGTTGCCCGCGACTTCGTCCGCTTTAAAAAAGATAAAAAGTCGAAGTCGCGCGGACGAAGTCGCGTGCAACAAGCTATAGTCTCCCCCTATGAGCTCGTCTAAATGAATAAGGTATTTATTTACTATACGAGTTCTTAAGGACGTGTTTGCGAAATGAATAGGCCATATGAGAAATGAATAGGCTGAGTGAGGGAGTGATATTTCTTTAGAAATGTTTTGTGTAGACTAAATAAACCCTTATTGTCACCCATTAAGATTCATGCATAATATCAAAACATATGAATATGGATATTTTGACGGGACTTTTTAATTTTTTGTGAGGCATTTTCTAATATTTTTAGAATTTTTTTTTTTACCAATGTTGAGTTTATTATGTCTGCCATCCTTCAGTATTTTTAAACAAACAAAATTTGGACCATAAAAAACATAAAAATGATCCTAAACACGACCACTTTTCGTAAAATTTCGTGTGAAGAGGCGATCAAAAATTGTATTTACAGTACTAAAAATCATATTTTTTTAAAATTTTTTTTGTAATATTTGCAGATAAAGAAGTAATCTAAATGTGCCACCTGTTAGTTTTATTTGATTTGGTTTCATTTGGTCGCAAAATCTATCGAAAAACAACTGAGTTTTGTCAGATTCGTGAACACGTCCTTAAGCAATAAAAGAAACCTCAAATTATGTATAATAAATAAAAAAATACTACCTAGTAATATATATACTGCATCAGCCCGCTACAAACAACTCAGTAGAAGCCTGCGACAATAGAAAACAAGAAAAAAAAATTATTGTTGCCCATGTAAAAAAAAAACTCCGATGGGAGTGGCCGATAGAAGTGAATACTTGAACAATTACGTCAAAAAATTACATACTTATTTATATACACAGAGGTGTCGGTTACATTACATCACAAGTCGCGAGTTCGATGTTTTTTATTCATCTCAAAAAAAAAAAATGCCCAACGCGCCTGAACAAGTTTTCACTTCAAAAATAATATCATCAATCAATACTAATAATAAAATAAATCTGTAAGTGTAAGTGTAAGTGTATGTATGTATGTATGTATGTATGTATGTATGTATGTATGTATGTATGTATGTATGTATGTATGTATGTATGTATGTATGTAGCAATTAAATAAATCTATTAAATAGCAAATTAAATTAAATATTAAATTATTAAATATATTAAATTAAATAGCAATCTTAATTCGAATGCAATTTCTTGTTTTTGTAAAATTTCAAAAGGAAGGATAACACAAAAATATTTAAAAAAAAAATGAAAGTATAGTTGAAAAAAAAATTGTTTTTTTTTTTTTTTAATTAATGTCTACATCTATTTCTAAAAAAAAGCTTAGATTTAGTTGTGTTCATACACTTTCATTTTTAAACATATTTTCGAGTTAGGGTCTCTTGTCGTGTGTTATATAGTTACTTTTGAAATGTTACAAAGTACATATGTATGTATATACCAAATTATATAATTGTGTTTTTAATAATAAGGACTATATAGACAGACATTTTGAAACAATGTATTTTGTGAACGAAACAAAACATTTTAACATTTGCGCACATAAATATAAAACATTAATAGCAAATATAATATCGCTGCTTAAAAATAACTAAAGGGTCATAAAACAAAAAAAAAAATCCAAAAACACTTTTATTGCAAAAATACAACTTATTATTGTTTTATTCAATATTTAATATATTTTGATATATATTTTTTATATTCAAAAGTGACTTATACGCTTGTATCTCTTGTAGTATTCAGTTTTTTATATAAGTATGTACTTAAAACGTTTAATGCTACTTAAAAATACGCCTCCAACATACATTCGTTAGAAGCATTCATATAATTATTTAATATTATATCTAATAAGAGAAAAAATAGACAAAAAATTATTTAAATTTTTCCGATTAGCTCTCCTGTGAAAGTGTAATTTTAATTTGTAGCACTTTAGTTTTAAAGCAGCGATATAAATCTACATAAAATGTGTACTGTGTCTATGTAATCGTAGTTGACTTCTACGATACAATCGCAGCTACAAAAAGCTTAATGTGGGGGTCAATTGGAACGAATGCCTAACATATTTATACATTAGCTTTAAAAATATATAAAAATAAATATATATCACATTATTATTATACACATCAGTATACAACAAAACTAATCGATGCAAAAGTGAATAATGACATGCAAAGCTCCGACATCCCATATAAAAAAGTGTGTGCTAAAAAATTCAACGAAAAAATTGTGGTACGACAAGCAAACAAAGCACAAGTTAAAAAAAACTGTTAGTACTGTTAGAAGCGGAAGGATAAAAAAAGAAGCAACAGAAAATTTCTGTTGCTAGAGCGACTATTCTGTTGCTAAAGCGCCTATTCTGTTGCTACAGCGCCTATTCTGTTGCTAGAGCGACTATTCTGTTGCTACAGCGACTATTCTGTTGCTACAGCGACTATTCTGTTGCTACAGCGACTATTCTGTTGCTACAACGACTATTTTGTTGCGCAAAATTGTCGCAAGCAACAATATGATACAATGTGCGGCCTCCCACAAGGGATACTATTTTATTTCTGTACATACATATCGCTGCTTAAAATCAAAAGTGCCACAAATCAAAATTACACTTTTTACAAGAGAGCTAAAAAGATTTTGTATATTTTTTTCTTATTAGACATAATATTATATCAAATTTATGCATATTATACATCGTTAGAAGCGTATTTTTGAGTAGCATTAAATGTTTTAAGTACTTTCATAATACAAACTGAATACTAGAGGAGATATATAAGCATATATAAGTCACTTTTGAATAAAAAAAATACACCAAAAAATACTAAATATTGAATAAAACAACCATAAGTCTTTTTTGCAACATACAGTATGAAGGATTGGGATTGTATTTTCGCAAAAAAAAAAAAACTTGAAATTTATTTTTTTGTTTTATGGCCCTTTAGTTTTTAAGCAGCTATATTTATCGTGTACGTGTAAAATTTAATTATGGCTAAAGGATCTGTTATTTTTTTGGTATATTCGAATTGATTGATTGGATATATATATATACACATTATAATACGCTCAAAGAAAATATTAACGTACACATATTCGCGTAAAACAAACGTCTGTATTTATTTTGTAAACATAACATTATGTATGAGATCAAGATATACTATTAAATAAATAAACAAATAAATATATATACAACTACTTACCTGTGTAGATTAAATTTGTTTTTAGTCAATTGTAAAAACACTTCACTCGCGTTCAAAATCAACATACGCAGCGTAAAATTTGTGTTCGTGCGAAGCGAAGCGAATTTTGCGAATTTTGCGAATTTTGCGACATTTTTTAAGAACTTAAATTTTATATTTAGCGTTAGCACCCTCTAAATACTTCGGGGACATTAATTAAACCACTTTATGTTTAGTCCAAATACTTTTATAGTCCGATTTTTCAATATCAGAACTGTTAATCCGCTATTTGACTAATTTTAGAAAATCGTTTTAAATTATTCTATATTACATAATAAGCACACTACATTGATATTTCCGGACGTATGATAATTAATAAAAATCAAGGTTAAAGTTTAAATTTCCAAAAAACGCAGTTTCTGTAATGGCGCTTGTATTTGTCACGTGTGACGTCACACGCTAGTAAACAAACAGAACTGAATGATGACACAGAGAACTAATATTAAGTGAACAAACACTATTTATTACTCTACCACTACCACAATTTGTAGTAAATTTTAAATCTTGTCAAATAGCCAATTTTATACTTTTCAACGCGGACTAAGTCGCGAGCACTAGCTAGTTGGTTAATAATAAGATTAACTTCATCAACAGATGGCGAAATAAGGTGTGCGAAAGTCCTTAGTGCTGTTTTATAGTCCTCAATATTAAAAAAAAACTCTCACGGAACTATATTCGCTAAATTCGTTTCGTTTCGCTTCGCTCGCTTCTTAAAGCGTATAGTTAAATAACTCTATACAATTAATCGTCAATTTTACCAAAACTCTTCATTACAAGCCAATGATACAATATTAAGCGTTTTTATATAGAAGCGCCATGCATTTTTTTACAATATTTGTACCGAGTTTATAATAAATATATATTTTTATATTTTTTTATAATAAATCGGAGTCCAACTGTACACCAAATAAGTATATTTTCAATAAGACGGACAACAGTAAGGTTTGAAAACCATAAAACCGTTCTCAATTTAAAAATTAATCTAAACACATTACAATCTCAACCCATAGGTTATATGATTTTGGCCCACGGTTGAAGCCCAAAATTATAATATATGCCCACGGTGACCGACGGGCATAGACCCATAATGGCCAAAACCCAAGCCTATATAAATATTCATATAATTACTGAAGTCTAATCTAAAACTGCCCAAACTACTTAAACCCATAATGGCCAAAGCCTAAAACTTAATTACAGAGCCCAAACTACTTAAGCCATAATGGCCAAAGCCTAAAACTATGTAATCCCATAATTACAGAGCCCAAACTAATTAAACCCATAAGGATTGTAGCTTAAAACTATGTAAACCAATCATTACAGATCCCAAACTAATTAAACCCATAATGGCCGAAGCCTAAAACTATGTAAACCAATCATTACAGATCCCAAACTAATTAAACCCATAATGGCCGAAGCCTAAAACTATGTAAACCCAAAATTACAGATCCCAAACTAATTAAACCCATAATGGCCGAAGCCTACAACTATGTAAACCCAAAATTACAGATCCCAAACTAATTAAACCCATAAGGACCGAAGCCTACAACTATGTAAACCCAAAATTACAGATCCCAAACTAATTAAACCCATAATGGCCAAAGCCTAAAACTATGTAAACCCAAAATTACAGAGCCCAAACTACTTAAAACGTATTTGTTCTAAGGCAGATTTTAAGTACATAATCACATAAAATAAAACATGTTAGTTTGTTAGTCCAATAATAGTAATATTTTTCAAGAGAGATGATTGCATTCGTTATTTTATGATAATAAAGACTTGTAACCAAACCAAGTCGACCGTCCACTTGACTGTAGGTGGTCACCGTCGCGCCTTAAAACACGAGCAAAGCCGGGGCTATGTGCAAGTGAGCGGCCGACTCCAACGGGATAATAAGGGATAAGAGACAAGGGAAATATTATCCCACATATTCCTTAGAAGCAAAAGTTTTGATATTTTTTTTTAAGTACACTAAAGTGATGGTATGTGGTCACCGTCGTCCAAGGGCGCGAGCAACCTGTCGACGTGTTCGCTTGATGAATTCAAGTTACTATTCAACTCCGTCATTCTAATTTGAACTTTATGATAATAGATTTAAAGTCGAATTTAAAGGAAACCACTATTCACTTTGTTCTTTGATAATCTTAATCTTACGAGGCTTTTAACTTTAATAATAAGACTCACCCTGCGGTGCACCATAACCGGGGGCTCCATAGGCCGGGGGCGGAGCCCCGTAGCTGCCGTAGGCTGGTGCTTCAGACTAAAATGAGAAATAAAAAGTGATAAGCAAAATTCAACATCAATATATACATACATATAATATGTAGTTCGTGTAGCGAATAAAGACTTCTCGGCAAATGTGCGCTGAACTCTATTTATGGGTGTTTGAGGGGGCAGAGGAGCGTGAGCGGCTGAGTCTACCAATAATGTGTGCCGACACGTTATTGGTAGACTCACACGCTCTTCCCCTCCCGCACTTCGCGACACGTTATTGGTAGACTCAGTCGCTATACACCTCCCGCACTTCACGACACGTTATTGGTAGACTCAGACGCTCTTCCTCTCGCGCACTTCGTTCGCGCGTCTCGAGTCTCTTGGGTACTGTCGCGTAATGATTGTTTTATCGTATTAGTAAATACGTCATGGTGAATAAATGCCTACAAAAAACGTTCTTCTTTAACATCGCACGATGATTTTATGGAAGGAATATCAACACTGCCTGTAATGTTAAATAAGAAAAAACCACCCGCTCTCAGTTACGTCACAGTTACCGGCTGGCAAGGACGTCTTATCTCATGCATGTTTTGTCTCACTCACACAAGCATGGTACGCGTTCACCTACACGAGCTTAGACTGTGTGCGTAGCAAGTAGCAACGCGTTTGTTTCATACATTTGATCGCCAGTGACCGGGGTGTGCCTATACTACATACGGTGGAAGCGTCAGAGTCCTTCCTTATGAATAACTCTTTTTAACATAAAATAAACCGACTTCAAACCGTCCACGTGGTCTTTTCTCGTGGATGCCATTTGTCAGAAGTGGACCCAATTGAAATGGGACCACACGGGAAGCATCAGGTTTCATCGAATACATTAAGAATCATCAAAATCGTTTCACTCATGCGAAAGTTATGAGGTGACAGACATTAAAAAAGAAAATACAGCCGAATTGAGAGAACTATACGTGAATTATTATATTAATGTTTGAAGGCGACACTTGTGTATGTGTACAATTACCGCATGTGTACAATTACGCAAAAAATTGCTAAAGAAAATGACATTTTTTTTTATTTCGTAATTTTTCATCTCACATCAACATTACAGGCAGTGTTGATATTCCTTCCATTAAATCATCGTGCGATGTAGAAGGGCAATGTTTTTTTTAGGCATTTATTCACCATGACGTATTTACTAATACGATAAAACTATCTGTACGCAACAGTACCCAAGAGACTCGAGACGCGCGAACGAAATGCGCGAGAGGAAGAGCGTCTGAGTCTACCAATAACGTGTCGCGAAGTGCGGGAGGGGAAGAGCGTGTGAGTCTACCAATAACGTGTCGCGAAGTGCGGGAGGGGAAGAGCGTCTGAGTCTACCAATAACGTGTCGCGAAGTGCGGGAGAAGAAGAGCGTGTGAGTCTACCAATAACGTGTCGCGAAGTGCGGGAGGGGAAGAGCGTCTGAGTCTACCAGTAACGTGTCGGCACACGTTATTGGTAGACTCAGCCGCTCACGCTCCTGTGCCCCCCTAAAACACCCAAAAATAGAATTCTGCGCACATTTTCCGAGAAGTATTTATTCGCTACTCGACCTATACAAGAAGAAGAGAAATTTTTCGTACACGTCCGTCCGGCTGTGGAGAAATATAATTATGTCGGATAAATCCGACTCGGGCCGCTTAGGGACACTTTCAAAATAAGCATGTATACACTCACCATGTACATTTGTTGAGTGGGCGGCTGGGCACCCTCGAAGCCGATGTACTGGAGCTGAACGTCACCGTCCACCGTTATGTGTGTGATCCGTTGGAACGGTACACGGTGGATGAACTCGCAGAAGTGTCTGCCGTTGAACGCTATCTGTGTCAAGGCAAATTCAAAACATTCAAAACTCTTAGGGACTCCGCTCACTGAAGGAAAGTCGAGTCAGCGTTGCGTCGGAGGCTTTTATAAAGGATACACTAGATTCAGGGTCTCAAACAAAATCACTGCAAAAAGTGTCCCTGGTTTTTTTTTTTTTTTTTTTTTTTTTATATATACACGCGAAGGAATAACACGAGAACGTTGCAGTGTGTGATTTGAAATTTCATTGTTAAAAGTTTTATTTAGATTTGTCTAAAGAGACGATATAAAACAAGCATAACAAAACAAGAAACTAACGAGCACCTTTTTGCATTCATTTTTTTTTTTTTTTTAAAAGAGATTAGATCATTCTTTTGTCCAATTTGATATGAAATTTAACTAACGGATCGTTATATAAAATTGGAGCTTAAATTATAAACTATCCCCACACTTGTTAAATGTCACCAATGTAAATATAATTTAATTGCTTATAATATAATTGCTTGTTTTCCCTAATATGTATAATTTTAAATAAAATAAATAAAATAAGAAATGGATAGAGAAAAATCTCCAACTCGTCGGGAGAAACGGGGAATATTGTCAACCTAGTTTTAAATTAAAAAAAAAAAAGATAAGACATTTGTATCAATTGGTTTTTTTTTTTTTTTTGCTGTGTTTTCATTTACAATCAGTCAGTTCATCAAATGTATCAAATTCTATTAATTCTTGTAAATTAATATTCTTATTATTATTATTATTATTATTATTTATTTTCTTTTATCTTGTATTAAATATCTAATTACTGTTGTATATGTATCTATAGTATAAGGCTATATATATAGGAACTGTTTAGTTATATATTATATTAAATTAACAATGAATGTATAAACAAAATATGGGTCTAGTTACCTGAAAATAAATGAATTTGAATTTGAAACAAATGATTTTTTTAAATCAAAGAAAAAAAAATCTCCCACTCGTCGAGGGAAACTTGGAATATTATCAACCTATATATAGTTTTAAAAAATTAAAAAAAATTACACAACTGTAAAATTGAAAAAAAAAATATACATACAACACGTAATGATGAATTTAAAAACACCAAAAAAAAAAAAAGGTTACCTTTATAGCGTGCGATTCGTACAGTATTAGGGCTTCAAAGTTTTCACCGCGGGCCAGTGGCATGCCACCGTTGGTCTCCTCGATGCCCCAGTTCATGGCGGTCAAGTGGTTCCTCACTACGCACATCTCAACGAACCTAAAGTTCAAGTGGAGGGCTATGTCGTCCCGGGGGTCCGTGTTGGGACCGCATTGGAAATTTATTGCGAATCTGAAAGTTTCATTTAAGGTCACTTTTCGACCCGACGAAAACGAAAAAAGCAAAAACTGAGGAGGTACTCAATTCGACGCGTATATATATATATATTGTTAGGGTATTGATCACGCATATAACTTTTGACAGGGTGGTCCGATTTTGATAATTCTTTTTTTATTTGAAAGGGTGCACCCCCAGGGGGGTCCTATTTTAATTTGAAGAAAAAAAAAAAAAAAAAAAATTCCAACCCTAAGGTTAGGAAAACAGGGGATGATTGATTGTTCACTCACAGATTGTAGCGTATAACCACGCATAACTTTTTACAGAGTAGTCCGATTTTGATAATTCTTTATTTAATGGATAGGGTATACCTCGAAGTTGGTCTTGTATAAATTTGGAAAAAAAATCCTAAAAGGGTGGGAAAATGGGGGTGGGAAAATTAAAAATTAAGCATGTAGTAAGTAAATATTAGATTATAGCCACAAAAACATATAAAATAAAACTTTTCAACAAAAAATAAAACCGCCGAAAAAACTGAAAAGCATAAAATAATCTTATTATCATTTTACCTAAGTAATTTTGAGTCGGCGCCAAACAAGCAAAAATTACGTAAAGAGTGATGCGCGGCGGCGACTCAAAATTACTTACATAAAATAATTGTAATAAGATTATTTTTTGCTTTTCAGTTTTTTCGGTGGTTTTATTTTTTGTTAAAAAGTTTTACCCTCCATACAAATGAACGTAGAACACTAATTACTCCGCTGTTTTATGTTTTAATTACAATACTAAGCACGATACCTATTTATCTTGTCGATAACCAGCTTCGAATTGTATGGTTACAAACTTGAAAAAAAAAATTATTAATTTAAAAGAAAGATAATATTAAAAGATGGAGTTTATTTTTAAATTGTTGAGTCGCTTTCTTTAAAAAAAAAAAAATTACCAGTCGAGCGCTCTAGGGGCGTGACAACTCCTACAAAACCAAGCGGTTAAAAATATAAATTTAAAAAATATATCAAACATTATATATATATATATATATACCTTTGAGCTCCCGGAGGTATGGTCCCTTGGACCCTAACCATGCGACCGGGATAAACTCCACCGGGGATGTCGTAAACGCACGGTACTGCCTGTAAAATTAACATTTATTTATTTTATTTTATTTTATTTGGGAAAACAAACAATTACACCATATATAGTAAATTAAAAATTAAATAAAGAGAAACATACATAATAATTTTTTAAAAAAAATATATTTTTTATATATTTTGTAAAAGATTTCGAATTAAAAAAGAAAATTAATATTACACGAATAATAATAATTTTTTAATATAACGCTTGACCCCCAAAGATATTTGATTGGTCTCACTGTGCTCGACTAGATACAGCCGCCGTACTTGAAAAATGCGACAACAAATAGTACGCCAAATTCCCCGACCCCCGTCCCGCAGTGTGACCAAACTGTCTGTGATGTGTACATGGCAAATGTTTTATTAAATTTTGGGCATAATAAAATGCCAATTAAAGATAAAGATAAAGATAGCCTTTAATTGCGAGGAATTTAAAAATACAGAAAAATGCTTCATTACTTAAATTAAAAATCTCTTTTATTATTCTTCCTCGCCTGTTACACGACATAGGCCTCCTCTAAGTCCTTCCACCATTTATGCCAATTAGCATTGTGAAACTGTGTAAAAACTCTGTAGAGCAATCATTAGCACAGCGAGACCAATCGTTTATCTATGGTTTGACCCCTTGTTGCTGTAACACTTTGGCCATGCATATTTTATTATATTTTAGATGATCCCACCGGAACAGTGGTACTTTTGCCTATGTCCTTTCTTATATCTGTGACAATGTGTATACAAAATTTCACGATGATCAGTCGAGTAGTTAAGGCGCGAAAATGTAACAGACAGACAGTCATAGTTACGAGTTATTTTCACATTTATAATATTAGTATGATCATCGTTCATTTTTTTAAATTAATCATTGTGAAATAACGCCATAATACAAAAAGAATTGAGTCACAAACAAAGTGATTTACTTAGACCATTACTGTCATTAATTTCATCATCAAAATGATGACGGCTCGGAACTTTATTTAGAGTGAATTTAAAAAAATCCTTAAAATTATCAAGTACTTACTAAAGAGGAAGGAAAAAAAACTAAAAAAGTATTAGGAAAACATAACGAAATTCCTTTTAGAGTTGGGAAAAACCTTGAAGAATGATTCGCATCTACCGGCAAAAAGAATTCCAATTTTGAACATTCATAACTTGGTAATTTTATATTTATTCTCAATAGTTTTATACATTGTAGAGTCATAAACGCGAGCCCCATCTTTTGTTATACTCACATGCCCTTGAAAACCATGGAACAATGTCTTAAATGTCGGTTCGGAAAATATTTGCAATGATATAATTAATACTCACGGGATTGAAGATTGGTTGTGCAGCCATTTTTCTTGCAAATTGAGTGCCAAGGCGTTTACGTTACGAATTTAAACTGAATAAATTTAATGTATATGCAAACGATAAGATATGAGAAATAGCGATTGCACAAAATACGCTTCGACTCCGCCTAATTTACTTAAAGCAAAATTAATTTTCCGATGAATTGGAAAATGCGTCATATGACGATAGACATAAACGGGCACAACAAACGGAAATTTGTCATTGACAATATAAAGTGTCAATGTCATTTTTTGCAGGCAGTTTAATTTTATGTTCTGTAACTATATGTATATTATTTTATAAATTATAAATATAAATAAATTTGCGGTAGTTGTTTTTAGGCACTTTTGAGAATATAGGGAGCTTTTTGATTTTTTTGCTAGCGAGATTAGTATATTGTATATTCATGGTACACCAGCATACACTCTCATGAAGTTGGGCGAGGCGAGGCGAATACGTGAGTGTGACGGGCACCTCGCCTTACTTCGAACGAGTGTTTAACGTTATATTTCATACTTCGGTCAACTTTCCCGAATACTTTGTCGAGGAACTTCGCAAGAGTGTAATGGCGGGTATATTCGGATTCTTGTCACGGGCACAGAACAGAATACTATAAATACAGGACGTTATTTTATGGCTATGCACTTTATTTAATTTGTCTATGGTATGGTATGATTTGATTTCCATAAACTTCTGTTCTGTTTCTGTTTTCCTTCCTTCTCTGATTCAGAGAAAATAAATGTCAACTCAATAGTTAAAAAGTCAAATGAATACGCAATACGAATTAAAATTAATTAACTATCTAATCTAATTAGACTCTTTAATAAATAGTCTTCACATCTCAAAGAATCTTTTAACGATAGTTCTACATTGCACTTCCCTTTTGGGGACATTGAAAAATGACAATCGAAGGGAACAAGGACGAAGCAGAAAAATGTATAGAGATCGCTCAAGCTGCAATTTCTATTGGAAATAATGAAAAAGCTGAAAGATTTTTGATTAAAGCCGAAAGATTATACCCTACGGCTCGAGCTAAGGAGCTTCTGAACCTTGTACGGGCGGCAGGTACTAGTGGAAACGCTAAAAGGACTCCTCCCGGGACTCCGAACGCTGACGAAATAAGAAGAAGAAAAACTCCTACTCATCAAGCTCCTCAGAGGGAATACACTGCGGACCAACTCGAAGCCGTGCGCAGGATCAATACTAAGTGCAAGGATTATTATGAAATATTAGGTAAGAAGAGTCTATTGAGTAACATAATTATGAAATAGCGTTTTTAAAATTACTTTCAATGCATTTTTTATTTACACACAAATATAAATTTACACGCCTAAACAAATATGAATTAAATAGTTCCCACATCTTTTACTAGTAGTCTTTATTTAGGATCATAAAAAATCATAGTGCAGAAACAGATAGCATCCAGCGCTTCTAACAATTTCATAATAATGACTCAATATGATTCGCGATTTTTTTTTAATTTTGATTGCATTGGCAAGATATAGAGGAAAGATTTAATTGTTTGTTTTATTTGTTTGTATAGAATAGGCTCTAAAACTACTGGACCGATTTGAAAAATTCTTTTACCGTTAGAAGCCGACATTATCCGCGATGAACATAGGCTACTTTTTACTGCGGGAAAATGCTTCGTTCCTACAGGAAATCTAAAATAAAAGTAAACACTAGCGGCTTGGCCCGGGAGATAGCGCCGTCTATCCAAAATACGGTAGAGGGCGTTTTATACTTTTGTACGCGGACGAAGTCGCGAGCACCAGCTAGTTCATAATAAAGGATCATAAAAATTGATAAAAAAGCACTTTTTATTTACTTTTGGAGCATAAAAATTGATAAAAAAGTAAATAAAAAGTGCTTTCCTGTAACACAAAACAGATAGTGCCTACCTACCCTATCTGACATTGTATCCCTCGTTTTAAAATTCAGTAAGGGTGGTCACTGGACATACAAGATTACCCATTTATCACCCAAAAAAGAGGAAGAACAGAACCTTAGATGGGAAGAAGTCCTAAGAAACTAACAGGCTTGAAGGTTGGCTTGTGAAATCCAACAAGCGGGATTCCAACCAGTGACTGTTTGGTTAACCGATAGGGCTACTAGCCACTAGACTAAATGTCTCGTCAAATCCTCTGAAAGCATCATTTAAATACTTGTGCACAGGTGTGAGTAAGGAGGCTACGGATTCGGACATCAAGAAATCTTACAAGAAGTTGGCTTTGCAGCTTCACCCCGACAAGAACCATGCGCCGGGATCCGCCGAAGCGTTCAAGGTAAAAAAAAAGAGTCAGTCATAGGAGTCTACATGCAAAAAAGATGTTTAATTAGTTTGGTTTTTCGACGATTTATAGCGGGGCGCCAGGTTGTAACGCGCTAACGTTTCGTTCCTCAGTGTGAACCACATCTTTTTCATACAAAATTTATATTTACGCCTTTATAAGCCAGAGGAGAAACCTCTCGTGTTGATTTTGTATACAAACCTCTCCCCCCTCCCTCCCTCTCATTTTAATGTTATGAAAAAAAATTATTCGATTCTGTAGCCACTCCGGGACGACCTTTTTGGAATATCACCGGCCATTTTCTATATTACTGTGTTAATCAATACTAATAATAAATCTGTAGGGGTCGGTCGTGGAGTAATTTAATTTGTTTTCAGAAATATCGTGTAAATTGACCATTTTTACAATTAGTATGTTCCTCCATCACTCTTAAATGAATTAACTGATTTTCATGAAACTTGGTAGGTAAACATTTAGAAGTATGGGACACATGATAGGCTACTTTTTATCTTTTTTAATGCAGACGAAGTCGCAGGCAACAGCTAGTTCTTTTGTAATTTTCAACTGAAGTGTCTGTTACGGTAACAGTGTCGCGAGTCCAATGGGTTTTTTTCCATCACTAAAATGCCGACACGCCTAAAGAAGTTTTCACTTGAAAAATTACAGGCGATAGGAAACGCCGCAGCGATCCTCACAGACCCGGAGAAAAGGAAGCAGTATGACATCCGCGGAGCGGAGCCGGTCCATCATCACACGCATCAGCAACAGTACTACGCCCGGGGCTTCGAGACAGACCTCACCGCTGAGGAGCTTTTCAATATGTTCTTCGGGGCTTCCAGTGAGTACCGGGACATTTTGAGTAATATAATATTTTATTTGCAGTAATGGTTGGGGAGCCCAAGAGGGAATTTTTGGATTTACTCGAGCGCGTCTAATATTGCCAATGTATATTCCCCACGTGTCTCCCATAACTGATAGGTATTAATGTGACGGTTTGGTCGGTGGGTTTGGTCAGAGGCGTTAAGTCTGATATGTTTACTAGCGTATGACGTCATCAGAGTTGCAACCAGTCACAGGGCGTTTCGGCGCCAAGATAAAATTTCAAAAATTATGATTTTGTTTTTCATATAATTTGCAAAAAATATACACAATTTAGCTTAAAATTAAGTGACAAATATGTTTTTTTTTTTACGCTATTTTCTGACATTTTCTGATATTACAATTTCTAGTATATTTTAAATCATGTCAATCAGCCAATTGTTCGTCTTTTTTAGATGTTTTTTTTTTTATACTTTTACTTTGGACGTTGAGGTCGCGAAAGTCTAAAAAACCCCAAAAAAAAAAACACAGCATTCCCCGGCGCCGGTCCGAGCGTGTATACGCGACGTCGCCAACGCGAGCCGGAGCCACGGGAGCCGCACGCTGGCCTAGTGCAGCTGCTGCCGGTCCTCGCCCTCATCCTCCTCTCCATGATGAGCGGGTTCTTCATCAGCGAACCGGTCTTCAGTCTGACGCCCAGCTCCAAGTATCCGGTGCCGAGGGAGACGGTCAACTTGAAGGTATACACAGTTTATACCCCGCCCCGGTTAGGTGTTGTGAGATTGACGCGTCTGTCTGTGTATGTGTATCTGTGTATATATGTATGGCTGTGTATGTAATGTGTGTCTGTGTATCTTGTATCTGTATGACTGTGTATGTATATATGGCTGTGTATATTGCGTGTATCAGTATGTTTTGTATGTATTTGGATCTATATGACTGTATGTATATCTGTTTGTGTATGTGTATCTGTGTATCTATGTATGTATGTGTGTATCTATCGGTGTATATTGCGCGTATCAGTATTTAAATGTATATGTATGTGTGTCGTGTGTATTTGTATGCATGTGTATCTGTATATCTGTGTATATTGTATGTAAATGTATATTATGTGTGCCTGTATCTGTACGTCTGTTTTTATCTGTATATCTATATGTGTATGGCTGTGTATATGTATCTGTGTATCTTTGTGTGGAATCGTAGACATACCGCGCACTTTTACAGCGGTCTTAATTAGCCTCCGATGCAAAATCGGATTGTTATAATTGATTGTGATAACGTCGTGTGCCTTAATAATATGTAAACTTGGTATTGGGGTGCACATGTGAATTTGAACTCTATTTTCCTGCGCTTTTAAGGTTCCATATTACGTGAAGGACAACTTCCACACGGACTATCAGGGCTCACTGCGAAGACTGGAAATGGCCATCGAGGAGGAGTACATTGGTGAGTCTTTTTTGTTAATAGTCTATCTTCGCCCGTGTACGCGTATGTCACACTGATGTGTGATATTAGGCTTGATTTCCTCCTACGCTGACGCCGGCCGCTGACGTCGGTCGCGTATGACAAAGAAAAAACCCGAAGCGAAGCGAAGCTAAGCGAACCGCCCGGTCAGCTTCGCACTGAGCGCGCGATAGGGGCCGTCCGTTAATCACGTGAGGCTCCGTAAGGGGGGCCGGGGTTCGGCAAAAATCACGAAATATCACAAGAGGGGCCGGGGGGTGTAGTAAGATATCACGTGTATTTATTTATTCGTCAAAAGCGCGATCAAGGAACATGTGAATTGAGGTATTGTGTTTATTCTTCGCGTCCGGTCCATTACAACCAAATCCCAAATTTCCCGATTCCCATTTCGCCTGAAATCTGAAATGCCTTAGTACCAAATTGTCTGAAAATTTAAAGATTGAAAATTGAAAATATTATTAGATATTATGCATGTTTATTGTTTATCAGAGCCAACTTTGTTATTTTTTTTTTATTATTTAATAAGGTACACAAAACAGGACACTGACAAATACATTGAATTACATTGATAAATTAGATCGAAGTGAGCTGGACAGTGGCCCAAAACATGTGTACACAGCATGTCCAAACAAAAACAGTGTTACTTACAAATTGCAGAACAAGACAAAAGAAGGAAACAAAAGAAAAGAAAAGAGACGCACTTTTTTTTAAAAACATAAACATAAAAATAAAAAAAAATGTGCGGCTCTTACCTTAGTAATTAAAAATTAAGGCAATTTGGAATTCAGGCGAAATGGGAATCAGTTTTTTGGGATACTTAAAAAAAATGTGCGGCTTACTTTAGTAATTAAAAATTAAGGCAATTTGGAATTCGGACGAATTGAGAATCAGTTTTTTTGGGATTAAGTCGATATAAAATTCAATCTATTTGGGATTCAGACGTATTCACACTTCAGGCAATTTGGGAATTTGTTGTAATGGACCGGACGCGTTTATTCGTACGCTCGACCGACGTCAGCGTAGGAGGAAATCAAGCCTTAGGGAATGTACCCATACTACGTGACCCGTTGAAAGGGTCCTCAAAATACCACCTTTGGTCAAAGAGGGGGAGTGTGGGGGGTTTACAAATTGTAAGAAATGGGTCACGTACGTAGTATGGGTACAGTGTCGGCCGCGTAAGTCGATTAACACATTCAAAAGTGCAAAACAACTGAAAACTCAATTTATATACTTACTGAAGCTTTTTACGATCGTTTGTATAGGTAGCGCAGCGGATTAAGACTTCTCAGCAAATGTGCACAGAATTCTATTTTTAGGTGTTTGAGGGGGCGGAGGAGCGTGAGCGGCTGAGTCTACCAATACGCTACACACCTCCCGCACTTCGCGACACGTTATTGGTAGACTCAGACGCTACACACCTCCCGCACTTCGCGACACGTTATTGGTAGACTCAGACGCTACACACCTCCCGCACTTCGTTCACGCGTCTCGAGTCTCTTAGGTACTGTTGCGTACAGATTGTTTTATCGTATTAGTAAATACGTCATGGTGAATAAATGCCTAAAGCAAACGTTGTCCACACACACTGCCTGTAATGTTTAGTTAGTGTGGTGCAAAAAACACGAAATAAAAAATAATAATAATAATTTCCCTTATCAAATTTTGTGCACAATTGTACACATGCGTCGATTGCCCCCACAAGTTCCGCGGTCTGACCTCAATATATTGCGAGACTTATACGTGAAGTTTATTTTGCTCTCTAGTAGTGACAACGACTTATGGCGCGTTGAGTGTTCAGTTGTTATGCACTTTTGAGTTGTGTTAATCGACTTTAGCTCCCGACTGTACGTTCCCCAATGGGAGTTTCCGTTCATACTTTTGGATCCGACGACACGTTTGGTCGGGTGGCTAGTAATCCTAGATGTTTATCTAAAGGTC
The DNA here is from genome assembly GCA_918317495.1 of Synanthedon vespiformis. Lineage (NCBI taxonomy): Eukaryota > Metazoa > Arthropoda > Insecta > Lepidoptera > Sesiidae > Synanthedon > Synanthedon vespiformis. The sequence goes on from OU906974.1 coordinate 3,995,895, forward strand.
GCCGGTTCGAATCCCGCTAGAGGCAAATGTTACCTAGCTGGTAACCCTCCGCTAGATGGTCCAGTATCCCTCAAAGGATTTTTTCTTTTCAGTTTACTAACAGGCTGAATCTTCGTGAGTAGCTTCAGTTTGCCCAGACTGAAGCCTACTCACGAAGATTCAGCCTGTTAGTAATCAGAAACTTGGACTAAGAGGGTTACTAGGCCATTTAGACCAAACGCGTCGTCAACGATGTTTATTAAATTCGTCTATCCTATCCCCCCCTCGTAGTGGGATTGCGTCACGCGTGCCAACGCGAGAGGAACTATCGCGACAGTATGTCGTGGAAGGCTCGTAACTTTGGCGACTCACGCCAGTACGCAGAAGCGCAGCGCCTGCGCACGCCGTCGTGCGACAAGTTGAACAGTATGCACCGATAGATGGGATAGGATAGGATAGGATAGCTGATGTGCCCCGTGGACGCCAGCCAAGTGGCCGAGGGTCGCCAATTCCGTTTCGACACATTATATCGACGGCAACAAGGAACAAAAAGATGTTGCATTTTATCGAAATTCACTTTTTTACATAAATTAATTCAGAATTCTATTTTATCTAGTGATTTTTTTTTTTCATAATAAATCTCATTTTTATGAAAATTATGATTATTTTTATGATTTTTTTTAATAAAAAATTACATTTTTTTTTACAAGAAGAAAAAGTCATCTGCAGTATTACGAAAATAAAATAAAAATATCTGTTAAATGATCAGTAGAGATCATCTTGTTCAGAAATGCCATATTAATTAACTATTTCAAATATGAAAAAAAAAAACTGGCTTTGTTCTTTTAAAAGTTATCAAACTTTCGCCCTAAAAACGCTCTCCTGAAAACTAGTGACTTTGTAGATAGCCGTTTGTTCTTTGTTGCCGTCGATATTAATCTAACTAATAAGTCTCGCGTCAAAAGTTTTGGTTTTATTTAAATAGATAGGGTAAAATGACCTAATGTTGGCACCCCTCCAATTTATTGGCCGCCTAAACTTTTCACTAAAAAACGAGAAAACTATTCCCACAAAAAATAAATCTATTTATTTATTCAAAATCCACAGCTCTCAACAAAAAAATTACTGACATACAAAAACACACCCTGTAGGGTGTGTTTTTGTATGGATGCCAATTATGGATTTTACAATACAATACAAAAATATACAAAAAATATATATTACAAAATTATACGATTCCCTACAAACTAAACAAACTATAAAGCTATAAAAATCATATTACATAGAACTGCCACTGCCTTAAAAATTTAACATAAGTAAACATAAACATATTATAAATATAAATTATAAATAAATCTTAGGTTTTTATGACATATGCTAACACTAAACAAACAGTCGAATGATTTAAACATTGTCAAACTTTCGAATTTTATTCGAGTTGAACAAATATGCAAATAGGTTGAAAGGTGCCAATGATTAATGGTCGTATTTCATAAAGTGCCAATAATTGGGTATTTTACCCTATTTCATTTCACATATCCATCGAAGTGTAATAATAAAATTTATTTTCCAAACAATTATTAAGTTGATGTGTGTATTACAAGTATGGATTTCGCGTGACAAATCGTCGGCCTAACTAATACGTTAACCTGCTGAGTCACATTTTGCACAAAATGACATTATCAGTACAAAACTTTGGATTTAGCAGGTTTCCCTTTGCTTTTAGTCAGAAAGCAGTTTTTCATTTATGAAATTTCTCACCTCTTTAGTTTGACAATCGCCATTATTCCTTCACCAACCGGTAGATGATAGTTTGATCGTCTAAACTTGTAAAAAAAAGTAAAAAAAGTGAAATTGGCCCAAAATTGACTTAGCAGTTTAACGAATTATTTATTTAGGCCGACGAAATGCAAAAGCGGCACATGTAAAGTACGCCTAAAGCGGAATCATGACGACATACGACAGACAGAGTCTATGCTCTACGCATAAATGTTTTGTGTGGAGTGCGAAATCCATAGTTGTAGTACATCGATGTTCACATCCTGATATGCATAGGTATGCCAGTGTCCATTTCATCCCTATCCTAATCCCACTATTGGTAGTGATGGTAGGTGGCTACCGTCACCCACCATCAAGTGGCAGTAAACACTTCAGTGAGTAAGTAAGCGATGCCACAGACCATTTCATCCCCATCCCCTATCCCTTATCCTTCTAGGGCCTGCAAAGCACTTGCAGCACATGTGCCGTTTCTTGTTTTATAATAGGTGACGGTAGCCACCCACCATCAAGTGGACAGTCAGCCTGTAACTTAAAAAAAAAACGAAAATAAGGCTAAATTATCTATATGTTGATGTTCTGACATATCTAAGAATAGCAATATAAAAGCCTTTTAAACTAAATGGGCCTCACTAGACCACACACTAGTTAAGTCGCTACTAGATCTATATAGTTAGAGATGAAACGGATATCCGGTAACTAGCGCCTAGCCGGCCAAATACCGGATAACTAGCGACTAGCCGGCCGAATACCGGATAACTAGGGACTAGTCGCCAAATACTAGCTGAATACCGGATAACTAGCGACTAGCCGGCCAAATACCGGATAACTAGCGATTAGCTACCGGACAACTAGCGCCTAGCCGGCCAAATACCGGATAACTTAGCGCCTATCCGGCCGAATATCGAGTTTAAAAAATATATATTTTTAGGTGAATAATTGTTTTATTTATCACTTAAGAAATACAATCAGTAATCACAATATAATTCTACACTACAACTTTAAAAAAAAGAATAACCTAGTACTCGTATTGCACTAAGGGCAAATTATGGTGAATGAATGAATACTAACTTCTCCGCTTTATTTTGGCCAAAAAGGTAGCTGCTATCCGGCTAAAATATTGGCCGAATATCCGGCTAAAAGATTGGCCGAATATCCTACTACAAGATTGGCCGAATATCCGGTATTCGACTAAACTGCTATCCGTTTCATCTCTGCTCTCAATAGTAGAATTATTATGCACGTTTCAATAGTTAATTTGTGCATTTTTCTCAAAAAAAATGCCCGATTTTTTTATATGTTGCACTATGTTTGCAATATTTTAAAGACAGCAATAAATTGTAAATAAAATGGTTCGAAAACTATGTTTTCTCTACACTATATTATGCCTGTATTGCATTTCTAGTTTTGAACACGTGTAATTATTATTTTTTGCAAGACTATTTTCTCTTTTAAAACGCTAAATCAGAAAGGAAATAATGAATGTTTAATAATTAAATTGATATGATATCGAATTTTAAAGCATTTTAATGGCATACAATTTATTTCTAATCCTCTTTGAATGTTATCGTTTAAATTAGACCAAAAAAACTCAATGTTATGTTTATAATATCCGCAAATTGCTAATGCGCCTGGCCGCCATCTTGGTGACGTCATCTCGTGACACACTCAGTCACAGTTAGCAACAGTCAAAATGGCCGCTTATTTTTTAGTTACCGACTAGCTGGTGCCCGCGACTTCGCTCGCGTACTTAACTTAGACGCGGCGAAGGACTTATATATTATTTAAAACATATAATATGTAAGGATGACGTCACGTTTTAAGAGCGCTCGACTCGTAATTTTTTTAAGAGCTTTCTCTTGCTCTTAAAAAGCTTCAATTCAATTATTTAAAAATAAACATTATAAAAGTGGAGGAATTCGTCGTACCTACGGCTCTGGCTAGAGGAATAGATACGAAATTGATTGTCGGATAAATCCGACTCTGGCGGTCAAAGGGCAGACAAGACAAGGTTTCTGCGCATAAGCAATTTGCGGGGATTTTATTGCTTGTTGAATTTATTATGTATAAAAAAAAACACTGTGAGTAGTTTATAGGTTGTATTATTTATTTGAAAATAAATATTGGTTAAATATTAAAAAAAAATAATGTTTTATTTGAAACTAACCAGTTCTATATGACCACAGATAATTTTGATTTTCTTTGAAATGACATTTAATTTGTTTGCAATAAAGTTGAACTGTCGGTTTTTTGACCAAATTGATTTTGATTAAATAAAAAAAAAGATCAAAATTATTATCTTATATATTTTTTCTTTTAATAATATACATATAATACAAACATATTTTATATCTAAAGATTTACATTTCTGACCTCACTCTTTTACATTTGTATTTTATCGATAATGACTTTTAGCCTGGCTAAGGGTTATCTACCTTTCTGATTAGCCGACTTTTTATCTGGCTAAAGGTTGACTACTTTCTGTTTGGCCAAACGCTAGCTGACTCAGCCTGGCTAAGGGTTAGCTAACTTTTAGCCTGGCTAACGGTAATAGCTAACTTTTAGTGTGGCTGAGGGTCATCTTCCTTTCTGCTTAGCCGACTTTTTATCTGGCTAAAGGTTGACTATTGACTTTCTGTTTGGCTAAACGCTAGCTGACTCAGTCTGGCTAAGGGTTAACTGTCTAAATGGCCACCTTACTTTTAGTCTGGCTAAGGGTCATCTACCTTTCTGCTTAGCCAACTTTTTATCTGGCTAAAGGTTGACTACTGACTTTCTGTTTGGCCAAACGTTAGCTGACTCAGCCTGGCTAAGGGTTAACTGATTTTTGGCCTGGCTAACGGTAATAGCTAACTTTTAGTTTGGCTGAGGGTTATCTTCCTTTCTGCTTAGCCGACTTTTTATCTGGCTAAAGGTTGACTACGGACTTTCTGTTTGGCCAAACGCTAGCTGACTTAGCCTGGCTAAGGGTTAACTGACTTTTAGCCTGGCTAAGGGTTATCTACCTTTCTGATTAGCTGAGGGTTAGCCGACTTTTTATATGGCTAAAAGTTCACTGACTTTCTGTTTGGCCAAACACTAACTGACTCGGCCTGGCTAAGGCTTAGCTATCTTTCAGTCTGTCCAACGGACTTTACTTTTACTCATCATCTTCCTTTCTGCCCGGGCCGTGGGCTAGCTCACTTTGAGCCTATCGATGTGCTGCTGGTCCGCTTGCAGTCCGTGTATCCTCTGCAGGTGTCTCGTCACGTTCCTACGTCGCGCGAAACTATTATCGCACACGCGACACTTAAACGTGTACTGCGGAGCCCTGTGACGGTTCTTGTGGATCCTCATCAGGGTCACCGACTTGAACCGTGCCGGACACTGGTCGCACTGGGAAATTTTAATAATCTTCTTCTTCTTCTATCTATGTATAAATAACTAGCTGGCGTTCGCGACTTCGTCCGCGTTTTATTAAAGTATTAAACGCAATCTACTGTATTTTGGATAGATCAATCGCGTCCGGTCCATTACAACCAATTCCCAAATTGCCTGATTGCCATTTCGCCTGAAATCCTAAATGCCTTAGTACCAAATTGCCTGAAAATTTGAAAATTATAATATCAGAGCCAATTTTGTTATTTGCAAAGTTGCAATTGCAAAACAGTATTTGCAGTTTACCCATTTTTTCCTTATTTTTTGCGCGGGAAATCCTATCATCGAGTGGACCGTAAGTCTGTCTGTTGACCTTACGAGTAACATAAGAATTTAAAAAATGTGGCGGCTTACGTTAATAATAAAAATTAAGGCGAATTGGGAATCGTTCGTTTTGGGATTTAGTCGATTTGAGATTCAGGCGTATTGACATTTCAGGCAATTTGGGAATTGGTTTTATTGAACCGGACGCGATCAATCAATCAAACATTTATTTCCAACTTAGTAACACAACACAAGTAACATAAACTTAGTAACAGTAAGCGCCTCTTTCACCGACTCCAAGTAAAGTGATAAGTACAAGTAAAGTAGATGGCGCTATCTCCCGGGCCAAGCCGCTAGTGTTTACATTTATTTTAGATTACCCGTAGGAATGAAGCATTTTCCCTTAAGGTAAAAAGTAGCCTATGTTCATCGCGGATAATGTCGGCTTGTAATGGTAAAAGAATTTTTCAAATCGGTTCACTAGTTTTGGAGCCTATTCTATACAAACAAACAATCAAATCTTTCCTCTTTATAATATTAGTATATAGAGGATTACAGACTTTAATAGGATAGTCGTTTTGAGACATAAGTATTTTGGAAGTTGAAAAATGTGTTACATACGGTTAATTTTAAAAAGAAAAAAGTACATGACATACAAAAATCTGTTCCGTGGCGACTTAACACATAATATGTATATGTCAAAAATTAAATGTAAACCCCTTAAAAAACCTAGACACCCACCTGCACGGTCTTCTCGGGCAGGTGTATGGCAACGTGTTGCAGGTAACTGCTCTTCCTGTGGAAACCTGAGCCGCAGTCTTTGCATACGTACGGTTTCTCACCGGTGTGCAAGCGTTCGTGTATCTGAACCAACGGGATAGCCAATAACGGTCAAGGGTCTTTTCACGGCGATCTTTTGGCAGTCATATTGGGCAGCCTAAAAAGGCGACAGTAACCACCATCTTACAGAGAATACCACCGTGAAATTACAGCATTTACGTGCTGTTGTGTTTCGGTGAGTGAGTAAGGGATACCAGAACCCATTACCCCCCCATCCCTCCCTTATTATCCCTTACCCTTAATCCTTCTATGGTCGGCAGCGCACTTGTAGCACTTATTTATGGCGTTGCTTGTGTTATAGGTATAGGCGACGGTGGCCACATACCGTCGAGTGGACCGTCAGCCTGTGTGTCGACCTTAATAACTCTGTACATCTATCTGTCTGTAACCTTTTTAAGCCTCAACTACTTGACCCATTGTCGTGAAATTTTGTAATTGGGAATGTATTGTATATACATTCCCAATTACAAGAATTAATATAACTAGGGATACAAGAAAGGACATAGGGAATACAAGAAATGACATAGGGGGTACAAGAAATGATATCAGGGTACATGGAATGACATAGGGGGTAAAAGAACTGACATAGGAGTACATGAAATGACATAGGAGTATGTACAAGACATGACATAGGGGGTACAAGAAATGACATCAGGGTACATGAAATGACATAGGGTGTACAAGAAATGACATAGGGGGTACAAGAAATGACATAGGGTGTACAAGAAATGACATAGGGTGTACAAGAAATGACATCGGGGTACAAGAAATGACATAGGGAGTACAAGAAACGACATAGGGTGTACAAGAAATGACATAGGGGGTACAAGAAATGACATAGGGTGTACAAGAAATGACATCGGGGTACAAGAAATGACATAGGGAGTACAAGAAACGACATAGGGTGTACAAGAAATGACATCGGGGTACAAGAAATGACATAGGGGTAAAATAAATGACATAGGGAGTACAAGAAACGACATAGGGTGTACAAGAAATGACATAGGGGGTACAAGAAATGACATAGGGTGTACAAGAAATGACATCGGGGTGCAAGAAATGACATAGGGGTAAAATAAATGACAGGGAGTACAAGAAACGACATAGGGGATACAAGAAATGACGAAGGGGGTACATGAAATTACATAGGGGGTACAAGAAATGACATAAGGGATACAAGAAATGACGAAGGGGGTACATGAAATGACATAGGGTGTACAAGAAATGACATAGGGGGTACAAGAAACGACATAGGGGATACAAGAAATGACGAAGGGGGTACATGAAATTACATAGGGGGTACAAGAAATGACATAAGGGATACAAGAAATGACGAAGGGGGTACATGAAATGACATAGGAGGTACAAGAAATTACGAAGGGGGTACATGAAATGACATAGGGTGTACAAGAAATGACATCGGGGTACAAGAAATGACATAGGGTGTACAAGAAATGACATCGGGGTACAAGAAATGACATAGGGTGTACAAGAAATGACATCGGGGTACAAGAAACGACATAGGGGATACAAGAAATGACGAAGGGGGTACATGAAATTACATAGGGGGTACAAGAAATGACATAAGGGATACAAGAAATGACGAAGGGGGTACATGAAATGACATAGGGGGTACAAGAAATTACGAAGGGGGTACAAGAAATGACATAAGGGTACAAGAAATGATACAATTCTGTCTGTCTGTCTGCTACCTTTTCACGCCTTAACTACTCGACCGATCATCATGAAATTGTGCATACACATTGGGATACAAGAATTAATATAACTAGGGATACAAGAAAGTAACTCTGTCTATCTGTCTGCTACCTTTTCACGCCTTAACTAGTCGACAGATCATCATGAAATTTTGCATACACATTGGGATACAAGAATTAATATAATTAGGGATAGAAGAAAGGCGAAATGGACACGAAAATGATAGTCGGATAAATCCGACCCTGGCGACTCAAGGGTTGAAAGACGAAGAAATAAATATACCTTGACTTGTTCAGCGTTAGACGCCTTATAGTCGCAATAACTACATTTGTCCGTCTTTTCGTAACCGTGTTTTGCTCGACAGTGCATCAAGAGAAGTCGTTTCGTTATGAATTTCTTGCCGCAGTGCTGAAACAATATATCTATCTTTATATACTAGCTGTCGCACGCGACTTTGTCTGCGTGACTTTGTAAAATAGCCTATGTTACTCGCTGATAACGTAGCTTTCTATTGGTGAAAGAATTATCAAAATCTGTCCACTAGTTTTTGAGTTTACTCGTTAAAGACATACAAATCTTCTCTCTTTTATATAATCTATATTTAAATTGAAGGTGTTTTGTTTGTTTGTGTATTACTCAAACGCTAGAAAACTAGTTGCATATTAAATTTTTACACAATATGCAATCCGCTTCAAGGATTGATCGCAATAAAAATAATAATATAATCTGCCATCTGCCGAAAGCGAATGGAACTAACTCACCAACGAGAATCGCTGTCACATTTAAAGTGGAAGTTAGCCGTTGTTATGGCAGCCGAGTTAAATAAGACTGAGCCACAGCGAAGTGTGCAAAGGCTCACCTAGTATTAGTAGAGATAAGTTTCAAATGAAACAAAAAAAAAAAAAAAATTACATCAATATAACTCAAGACTGAGTGGATGAATGTGTTATGTCGCATTTTTGGGTTTTTTCGTTTTTTTTGCATTGATGAAGGTAATGTGTCCATATGAATGATTACAGAACTTAAGATAGTCGATTTAAGATATTTTTGGAAAATAAAATGTTGAAAAAGGGTTGTTTATGTACAGTACAGTTAATTTTAAAAAGCAAAAAGTGCTGAAAAGTTTACTTTTGTCAATGGAAGAGGTAGCTATGTTCATTTTTTTTAAATTAAATAATACAAGTGTTTACTTGCTATCATACCATTAATATTTTAGGTTGTTTGCACAATTTTGCATCATAATTTAGTACAGAAAAATCAGTTCCGTGGCGATACTTATGACAAAAATTAAAAGTAAAACATTAACTTTGATTTATTCAAAATTGGAATTATGCGACATACCACCTTCATCCACTCACGTCTTCAATTATTATATTACCTCGCAAACTACATCAAATCCCGTGTGAATCTTATAATGATTTCTCAAAGACAGTTTCGATGTCAAAATCTTGTGACAGTACTCACACTCGATCTCCTCTCTCACTCGCGCGTTTATCTTTCCTCTATCTTTTGTTTCTTTCTTAGTTTTCACTCTCTTGACTTTATCTTTAACTTTTCTCTTCGTATTGATAACTTCTAGCTCTTTCTCGTCTATATTATTTTCAAAATCATTTTCCTTCTTTGTCTTTTCTTCCGCTATCACAAAATTATTACCAATTTGGAATGTGTCTAATGTGACATTATCGTCGTAGTCTTTGAAATCGTCGTCAAAATCGGACACGAGATCATTAGAAATGTCTATGGTTGCAAATTTTCCATTTTCCAATTTGAAAATATCATCTTCACTTTTGATGTTACAATCGAAAATCTGCTTATTGTTTATTCTGCTCAATAGTTTTTTCTGTGTGGCGTCACATTTTTTCCTAAATTTCACAGATTCATTAATGAAGTTTATACAGGGTGTGCAAATGAGTTGAGACAACGTGTCATTTATATCCACCTGTAAATATTGTTGAAGAGAGGTTGAATTTTAAAAATGTATAAGATAGTGAAATAAGATTTGATTTGGATTTTGATGTCATGGAAATAATATTGTTTCCAAACATTTTCTTATGATACGAGGTTTTTAGAGTTAATAGGTTCTCGTGATGTAAGTTGACCACTTATTCAACGGGCTCCAACCCCAAATGGACCGTAAACCTGCACATACGTAAGGTATAGCCCTTAGGTAGGTCTACAATTCTACATAAGAAAAACTTTATGTAGACCTACCCACATAACCTTAAAATAAGAAAAAAAAACAGTGGCACTCCGGGAGCGCCGACAGAAGTGAAAACTTGAACAATTACGTGTGTATTTTTTGAATTATCAAGAAAGTACGTTATTTGGTTACACGATTAAGGTAACAGGTCGCGAGTTCAATAGTTTTTCCATCACAAAAATGCCCAAAGCGAAATTGGAGAAAGAATTTTCAATTAATTATGGCATTTGTTTACCTTGATTCCAGTCGTCATAAATATGACGTTATTGTATCTATCACAGTTTTCGGGAGCGGAATATATGGGATTCAGCGCTTTCACGCCGAGACACATTCTACAGCAGTTCCAAGTATACATATTTGTTATAAATCACATACATTTGTTTCGTTTTATTAAAGAGCGAGGTAAAAATCAAAATTGCCTAATTGTAAACCAAATAGTAAACAAAAAAGGAGTGCATGTATTTGAAAAGTAATTTAGAAGAATTCAAAAACAAAATAAACAATTTTCTTTTTCAATCACAGGCCATATATTATTATACTCTTTGCACAGGCCACAGATTCTTCATCCGTCATCCATAGATAAACATCTAAAAATCTTCCTAGTTTTATTTAATGGTCTGTGATTTTTAACCACAGAACACTATATATTTTCTCACAGTACACAAAGGGTTGTTGAAGTTGAACTTGATTAATTAATCAAAATTATATCAAGCCAAAGTTGATAAGGAGATAAATGATTATTTAGCATAGTGAAAAATATAGTTATAGGTTATTTTTTGTTATAGCTATGATAGTTATCTCATTAATCAAATTTCTTATCATTTTTATTGTTACTGTTATTACTTATTTTAGGTGTATTTAATAGGTGTAGGGAAATAAATGTATTTTATTACGTTATTTTTTTTTCATAATGTTTAATTTTTTTAACAAATCCTTCATCCTTGCGAGAATTTCAAAATCTTATAGTCTATGGTTAGGTTATTGTTGACAAACAAAACAAATCTGACTATTTCTGATTTCATGATTTCTGACTGTCAGAGAGAGGAAGCAATGAAAAATAAATAAAACCTATAATGTTTCATTTTAATTAAATAACAGGGTTGTAATAATTATTTTAGCATACGTTAGTTGATCAATAAACAATATGAATCATCACTGCAGAACATGTCTCAGCAAAACGTCTTTAAATGAAATATTTCAAAATAAGAATTTTGTGGAAACATGTACAACTATTTTACACAATATTTCTGGATTAAAGGTAAATTGTTCGATTATTTTGCTTTTTTTACAAGGACTGAAAGTGTGTTAAGTAATTATAATTATTTAAATAAAATGCCTTCCTAGCGTTGCTAGCTTTCTCGCACTTTTTTTTTGTATGCCGCAACCACAAATCTGTCAAGCGGCCCTGAATTTATTTAAATGGAGTGGAAGGACCTTCAAGCACAGCACCATCAACAAGGCAGACAGGAGACTTGATAAGGGATCCAAGCTGCTTCTGACCGGTCTTTTAGTTCAATTATGGGGGAGGCCTAGGTTCAGCATTGGGGGACTTTCAAGTATTACGTAACGCAATTTGGGGGAGGGGGGGAACATTATGATGTGGGAGGGGAATCCCTCGAATGCAGCAACGTTTTCGTTGGTAATAACTTTAGGGGTTGAACACCTGCTTGAATGAGATCATGATTAATTTGAAATTAATGCTAATATTTTCAATTTTGATTACATCCTTTTTCAGATAAAACCTAATGACGGTCTCCCACAACTAATATGCACCGCTTGCATAAAATTCGTTAACAAATATATAGAATTTAGAAAAACATGTCACAAATCATACAAAATTCTATTGAAACAAATAAAAAATAATATAAATATTGATCCAAAGGAAAGAGAAATGGAAATGGAATATAAATTTTCAAAAGATAAAATAAATTTTGAAGAGTACAAAGATAATAATGATAAAGATTGTGATGATGATGACAATGATGATAATTCTTATGATAATATAATTTTAGATGATAGAGATACATATGATAAAAATAATACAAATGTGGAATACGAATCTGAAATACAAGAAATTTTAAAAATGCCTTTTGATATAATATTTAATAATAGCAAATTAGATAAAGTCGTTAGATTGAATCATTTTAAAAACAAACAGAGGGATGGTGAGGTGAGTGTTTTTTTTTTTAATGTTAAGTCCTCAATGGCTACCACATACCATCAAGTGGCTGTCCACTTGATGTATCTACCTACTGACCAAATAAGAAATATTTTTATAATATATTACTTAGGTAAGTACTAGGTATTATTTGTAGTAAGGTAATTACTTAGGTTACTTACAAAAAAATATTTTTGCTTTTCAGTTTTTGCGGTGGTTTAATTTTTTGTTAAAAACTTTTATCTTAAATAAGTAGGTAATGTTGTTTTCTTATCATCTTCTTACAGACTTCAAATTTTCTCATACAAACCATCAATAATGATATTAATGAAACTCTCACCAAAGTCAACGATAATCGAGTTGATGGTAAAGTAACAGTGAGTGGTGAAAATTTGAACGGCAACGATGATGGTGTCGGGTGCGAACACTGCGGTAAAATTTTTAAGAGCAAAGTTTCACTGAAGAATCATTATAAAATACATAGGAACACGAAAATTATATGCGAGGTAAGTTTTGACACTCAGACATTAGGGGGCGTTCAAGTATTACGTGACGCAATTTGGGGGGGGTCCCTCCCCCCAGGTGTTTTGTAAAGTATTACGTAATGCAATTTTGGGGAGGAGGTCTTGTAAAGTATAATGTAACGCAATTTGGGGGGGAGGAGTCTTGTAAAGTATTACGTAACGCAATTTGGTGGGAGGGGTGGTGTTTTGTAAAGTATTACGTAACGTAATTTAGGGGGAGGAGTCTTGTAAAGTATTACGTAACGCAATTTGGTGGGAGGGGAGATGTTTTATAAAGTATTACGTAACGTAATTTAGGGAGGAAGTGTTTTGTAGAGTATTACGTAACGCAATTTGGTGGGAGGGGAGATGTTTTATAAAGTATTACGTAACGTAATTTAGGGGGGAAGTGTTTTGTAGAGTATTATGTAACGTAATTTAAGGGGAGGGGGGTTTCGTAAAACGTTACGATGCGTCACAGTGTAGTGTCATTTTATTGCTTTTATATTTTTTTTTCTATTTTTCAACGCGTACAAAGTCGCATGCACCAGCTAGTGTCCCAATAGTATAAAAAAATAATGTTTTTTTTAGCATTGTGGCAAAATGTTTATGAACAAGAGACGGCTGCTAATGCACTGTAGAGCGAAACATGGTTACGAAAAGACAGACAAATGCACATATTGTGACTATAGGGGAAGCAACGCTGAGCTTGTCAAAGTGAGTACCTGCCTAGGTATTCTAAAAGGCTTAAAATCAATCCATCCATACTAATAATAAAACTGTAAGTGTAGGTATTGTATGTATGTATTTTCCTCCATAACTCTTAAACGAATTAACTGATTTTCATAAACCTTGGTAGATAAACATTTAGACCTACGGGACACAGGATAGGCTACTTTTTTCCATTTCAACGCGGACGAAGTCGCAGGCACCAGCTAGTACTAATAATAAATCTGTAGAGGTCGGTCATGGAGTAATTTACTTTGTTTTCAGAAATATCGTGTATATTATATAGGCTCTATACATGATACTGAAACTTATTTACTAGCTGTTGCCCGCGACTTCGTCCGCGTTAAAAAAGATAAAAAGTAGCCTATCACATGCGTGTCCCGTACTTTTAAATGTTTATCTACCAAGTTTCGTGAAAATCAGTTAATTCGTTTAAGAGTGATGGAGGAACATACTAATTGTAAAAATGGTCAATTTAGTTTCAGTATCACGTATAGAGAGAGCCTATAAACACGATATCTCTGAAAATAAAGTAAATTACTCCATGACCAACTCCTACAGATTTATTATTAGTATTGATGATACAACGTGAAATAAAAATAGCGAACACAATATTTTAGATCCACGAACGCCTACACACTGGCGAAAAGCCTTACGTGTGCGCCAAATGCGGCGCAGGATTTCATCGCAAGAGCAGTTACATGCAACACTTGCCAATACATCTAACTGAGAAAAATGTTCAGGTGCGTGTGCGCATGTGCATGCCTTTTTTTCTTTGATATAGGATACACTACATTCTGGGTTGCTTCACTAAAAGTGGCATAGTAGAATATCGGAACTCCCTGTTGTTCCGAGCTCATATAATCCTAATCTTTTCAAAGTTCGAGTGAATAGGAATATTCTGGGTGAGCTCGCTCCATCATAGGCCTCCTTCTTGCTACTCGGCTGGTTGTTGGCCAAGAGCAAACCCATCTCTAATTGCGGAGCTCTCGGGGTGATGTTTCAAATTAAGGGTCGTCCATTAATCACGTGATGTTGTTTTAGCACTTTTAACCCCCCCTCCCCCTTGGTGATACGTGGTGAGGTTTAAAACTAACCCCCCCCCCCCCCAAAACACGTGTATTTTTAATACCTACAAAAATTTTTAGAATCTACCGATCGATTGTCGCGTGAGGATGCGTGAAGGACGAACATTGTGCATCTCTAGACATGAATTTACATGTTCCTTAATAGCGCGTTTGACGAATAAATAAATACACGTGATATCTTACTATACCCCTCCGCCCCTCTTGCCGAACCCCTTTCGGATTCTCACGTGATTAATGGACGTTATGATGGACGGCCCCTTAGTTGCACAAAGTTGCCCTCAAGGACAAGGTGAACACGTGTCACGACTTGAACTGTTATTATTATTAAATGTTAAGGTTCAAATCAGTCGTGCAATATTTACATTATTCTTTTTTTTGTTTGAGACCCTGAATCTTTTAGGGTACTTTTTACCTTGGGAAAATGCTTCATTCCTACGGGAAAACGGGTAATAGGACAACGGGTAGTAAGAATTATCCTTCCGTACTTATCTTTTTCACATAACTTCTAAACGGCTGAACCGATTGGGTTGAAATTTTATATGGCTATTTCGATGGTTTGTTGGATGATTTAAAAATACAATTGGACCCGGTAGGTGGCGCTGCTGTCCGGCATGTCAACTACTAAACGGCTTGACCAAGGAGAATAGAGGTAAAGGAGCGCAAGCTCCGTGTATTAAAAGTGTCCGTTGAAAGACGACGAACTGATGGCGCTGGTTGCAGCTAGTGATAGTAAACAATTCAACTCAGCGCGCACTTCACTCCGTTTCATTTCATACTCTCAAACTCTCTAGATCACTGCCCTAGACACACCAGCGCCATCTCAATTCGACGATTTTAGTCTTAGCTAGCCACTTTTTTAGTTTAACACCCATATAAGATTGTTCTCCTTATCTCTACGCTCCTTAGGCTTGACTACTAATGGTTGAAATTTTGTATGTGTATTTCCATTCCATGGTTTCACAGACACGAATGTATTATATTTTAGAAAGTTACGCGGACGAAGTCGCGTGCAACAGCTAGTATACATATAATTATGTAAGGATTATAACATTTTATTATTATTTCAGTGCGATGAATGTCCAGCTCGGTTCAAGTCTGTGACACTAATGAGAATACACAAATCTCGTCATAAAAAATTCCGAAGATATTCGTTCGTCTGTGGCGATTGTCGCAGTCGATTTGCGACGCGACGCGACTGCGTCAGACATGTCGCAAGATTGCACGCGCACGCTAATGTTATAAGGGTATCTGTGGAGGAATAAAAAAATTATTGTGAATATATTTTGTTTTTATTTGCCTGTATGTACTAGTCCAGTATCCTTTGATAAGGGATATATAAAATGTCATAGTAGAATATCACCGCACTTGCACAGCTCGGGGTGATATTTCAAATTAGTTGCACAAAGTTGTCCTCAAGGTGAACACGTGTTACGATAAAAAAAATGTGTTAAATGTTAAGATTCAAATCAGTCGTGCAACATTTACGTTATTCATCTTTTTATCAGAAATTAACGAAAGTTATACAAATGTTTACTAAGCTGCAGATAAAATATCAGCTGGTTAGGTAATTCTATCCCTCCCAAAAAACCACTTAATATATCACAATAAATAGATCATAAAAAATATTTTTTGTGAGCGGGGCACGAACGGGCTTCGCTATTTCTATGTGTGCTGTGCTCTACGTAGGATGGATATCCATCCTCCTTGTTTTAAAATTAGTTTAAGTTTAAAATATAATTATTCTTATATGTTCTGTGACCAACTGTCAAAGCATAGACACTAGTATACGTTAGTATGTGTCAAAGCAAACATTAAAATTGGCTCAAAGGTCTACTAGTAACCAGGCTATAAAATTCCAAAAAAAAATCAAAATAAAATAAATAAAGAGTGAGCGAGAGAGACGCGATCGCGTCGCGAAATTCGCGAATTGATATAGCGTTTTTTTGAAATTTATTTAAATATAAATAAATAAATTACGGTAATGATTATTAATAAATATAGTACAGCCTTTCCTTCAAAAGTTAGCAAAAGATGCTTGCTATATTATTTCTAAACAGAATGTCTATGAATCGACGTGCAATCAACGCATCCAAACAAAAGGAAAAATTAAATAAAACACACAAATCCTGCTGCAGAACATGTTTAAATGGCAATGTTCTTGTTGATATATTTCCGGACAAGGATACAGAGAAGAAAAGGTCGGAAGAGCTTAAAATCGTGACTGGTTTAGAGGTACAATATTATTTATTTTTAATCTAATTGATCCATTACTTAGTCGTTAAGATGCTGTTATTCATATAATATTAGCTGATCCGCGTAAGTTTATAAAATATAGCCTACGTTTTTCGCTGATATTGTAGCTGTCTATAGGTGAATGAATTTTTAAAATCGATCAACTAATTTTGGAGTTTATCCATTACAAACAAACGTACAAATCTTTTCTCTTTATAATATTAACTAGACTGGGTGATGGAGCTTCGATTGTGCCAAAGAAAGGTTTAAAGTTTTTTTACATAATAAGAAAGAAAGTCTATGAAACAGAAAAAATATTCAAGAACTTGAATTAATAATTTAAAATATTATAAAACGAGTAAGTGGTATTACTTTTGTAATCGTACCATTAAAAAACTACCTAAAACGAATTTTCTCAAAGTTAAGACCCTGACAGGTTGATTTCTAGACCTAAGAAACCCCTAACCCTAGATTTTAGTTTTTGTATTTTTTTTTATTTTGAATCTTTATAGCTGTTTGTGAGATTGTCGTCTCCAGTGGACCGATTTTCAAAATTCTTTCGCCTATAGAAAGCTACATTATCAGCAAGTAACATCCTTACTTCCTTACTAATATTATAAATGCGAAAGTAACTCTGTCTGTCTGTCTCGCTTTCACACCAAAACTAGTGAACCGATCACCATGAAATTTTGCATACACGTTGTCTGGAACACCAGAAAGGACATAGGACACCTTTCATCCAAGAAAAAAGTAATGTTCCCGAGGGATTATCTAAAATATAAAAGTGTAACTAACGTTCGGCCAATGTGTTGTAGCAACAAGTTGTCAAGCATTTTAATTGCTTTTATATTTTTAATTTACCATCGCGTACAAAGTCGCTGGCAGCAGCTAGTAGTAGGCTATATTTTATAAAAACTTATGTGGACAAATACACGTGCTAGTAAATATATAAAAGTCTTTTAATTTTCAGATAAAATACAATGACGGCTTATCGCAGAAAATGTGCTCAAAATGTATACAAATCATGAACTTGGCGTTACAGTTTAGGAAAAGGTGTCGGAAAGCCGAGAAATGTCTTCTCGATCTCGCCTTGGGAACGAGAGATGTCGTAAAAAAGAATAACTCAAAGAGTTTGTCGGTGAAAAAGAAGAGTAGAGTTGAAAAACATAAGGTCACAGAAGACGAGGTAAGATGAAGATGTTTACACAGTACGGAGAAATGGCTATCTGTTGCCAAATGAGTTTTTTCTTTACTAATAATATTATAAAGAGGAAAGATTTGATTGTTTGCTTCTTTGTTTGTATAGAATAGGCTCCAAAACTACTGGACCAATTTGAAAAATTCTTTTACAATTAGAAGCCGACATTATCCGCGATGAACATAGGCTACTTTTTACCCCGGGGAAAATGCTTCATTCCTACGGGAAATCTAAAATAAAAGTAAATACTAGCGGCTTAGCGTCTATCCAGAATCAAGTGAAGCGACTAACGTGACAACTGCTTGGCATTTTATACTTTACAATACGGACGAAGTCGCGAGCACCAGCTAGTAGTTAATTTAATTGAGAGATAGTTTTTAGACAATTTTTTTCTCTATTTTAAGACTTCAACTCCTATAGCCCAATCGAATTAGATCAAAAAGTGGGAAGGGGGGGGGGGGGGGGGGCTTTATCCGTGTCAAATCCTAATTGAACTGGGTTATTGTCGAAAAAGTTCCACAATAACCCAGTTCAAGTTACAGTTATACAAAGTTAACTTATTCAAAGTTAACTTTATTAGCATTTTATTAATTGTTATTACTAGCTGGTGCCCGCGACTTCGTACGCGATGATAAATTAAAAATATAAAAGCAAAATTGTAACACTCGACGCCTTGTTGCTATAACACATTAGTTAGAGTTTTATATTTTAGATAATCCCTGGAGAACATTACTTTTTTCTCGGACGAAAGGTATCCTATGTCCTTTCTGGTGTCGCGGACAACGTGTATGCAAAATTTCATGTTGATCGGTTGAGTACTTTTTGTGTGAAAGCGTAACAAGCAAACAAACAAATTCACATTCACCTGTTTCACAGATAGTTTTCAATTATTCCGCTAAACAAGAACCTCTATGTGACAATTACAACGACACTTTAGTGTCTGATGCAGCCGACGATTGGCAGAATGATGATGATACGGGGTTGGTGAAAAATGAAGACTATCATCGTGATTATGATGATGAGGGTATTGCAAAAGCGAAGCAGGTATAATAATTATGCTTCTTTCCTTAAAAACTATATTCAAATACACAGTCACACACGCACATACACACTCACGCACTCACATACACATACACGCACGCACATACACACGCACATACTCACGCATGCACGCACATACACACTCACGCACGCGCATACACGAACGCACATACGCACACGCACGCAAACGCACACGCGCGCACGCGCATACACACGCACGCACCCACACACACGAACGCACGCAAACGCACTCACGCACATACACATACTCTCATGCATACACTAATACGCAAGCACTCACGCTCACGCACACGCGCGCACGCGCATACACACGCACGCACACACACGAACGCACGCAAACGCACTCATGCACATACACAAACTCTCACGCATACACTAATACGCAAGCACTCACGCACACGCACACGCGCGCACGCGCATACATACGCACGCACGCAAACGCACGCACGCAAACGCACTCACGCACATACACATACTCTCATGCATACACTAATACGCAAGCACTCACGCTCACGCACACGCGCGCACGCGCATACACACGCACGCACCCACACACACGAACGCACGCAAACGCACTCATGCACATACACAAACTCTCACGCATACACTAATACGCAAGCACTCACGCACACGCACACGCGCGCACGCGCATACATACGCACGCACGCAAACGCACGCACGCAAACGCACTCACGCACATACACATACTCTCATGCATACACTAATACGCAAGCACTCACGCTCACGCACACGCGCGCACGCGCATACACACGCACGCACCCACACACACGAACGCACGCAAACGCACTCATGCACATACACAAACTCTCACGCATACACTAATACGCAAGCACTCACGCACACGCACACGCGCGCACGCGCATACATACGCACGCACGCAAACGCACGCACGCAAACGCACTCACGCACATACACATACTCTCATGCATACACTAATACGCAAGCACTCACGCTCACGCACACGCGCGCACGCGCACACATACACAAATAAACACCTATACACTGTGACGCACATACACATGCAAGCATTTGGCTTTGGCTCTGGGTCCGCTGGTCACTAAACGTGCTGAATTGCTGATGTGCTGATGAATTGACCCGTTTCAGTTCTCAAAAAAATCCGCCCCCGAAGCGAAAAAGTCCGTCCAAAAAAAGCGAACTCCGATACCAAACAATCTGAGGTGCGACACATGCAATAAGGAGTTCCGCATGAAAGCTACTTACAAAGCACATATGCGGTTTCACACAAACTATTGCGTGTGTGAGGTGAGTTTTTTTTTCTAATTTTTTTTTTAGGGCTATAAAGTGTAAAATGTGGGACAAATAAAGTAAAATAAAAAGTCTCCGAGTGATCTAACCGCCGGTTAAAATTAAAAAGTTAATGTCAATGTTAAATTTAAAGTCACCGGTAAGAAAGCGTACGAGTTTAGCCGTCTTCTAGTAGCATTACTCAAGGGATTGATTTGAATGATGTTGTTGACACGAGTTACTTTAGTTAATATCTAGACTTTGTTTCATAATATTGTAGTGATATTATATGTATTATGCCTTTTTTCCCTTCTCGAAGACGTGCGGTAAGCGATGTAGGAACAACAATCAGCTGCAAGAGCACAAACGCGCCAGACACGGTCTGGGGAAAATACACAAGTGCGCCTATTGCGAATACAGCTCCGCCACCAAGGAGGCGCTCACGGTGAGTCACGCTCTCCCTCTCCCCCCCTCTCTCTCTCTCTCCCTTCCTCCCTCTCCCTCTGCACCCCGCCGTACACGCGTTCAAATTTTGTATTGTGCGTGCGTGCGTGGATTACTCTCTCTCTCTATAGCTTTTAGGCTTACGCTTTACGCGTATCAAAATTCGAATGCATGGTTAAACGCGCGCGCGTTTGTGTGTGTGTGGGTGCGTGCACGCGTGTCTGAGGGTGCGTGGACGCGTGTTTGTGGGTGCGTGCGCGCGTGTCTGTGGGTGCGTGCGCGCGTTTGCAGATGTCCTCTCTCTACTTCTACTTCTACTTCTCCTACCGTACGTGCATTTAAATTTAGTTGTGTACGTGTA
The DNA here is from genome assembly GCA_918317495.1 of Synanthedon vespiformis. Taxonomy (NCBI): domain Eukaryota; kingdom Metazoa; phylum Arthropoda; class Insecta; order Lepidoptera; family Sesiidae; genus Synanthedon; species Synanthedon vespiformis. Next base: position 4,017,128 of record OU906974.1, read on the forward strand.
TGCATGCGTGCGTGCGTGCGTGCGTGCGTGCGTGCGTGGATGTCTTCTCACATTTACTTTTAGGGTCTTCACGCGTATCAAAATTTGAATGCATTGTTGTGAGTGTGTGTAGTAGTAAAGATATAATATAAATATAAGTACATCGTCATACAGATACACGAGAGACGTCACACCGGCGAGCGTCCGTACATTTGCGATCATTGCGGTGCGACGTTCCATCGTCGTTCGAATCTAGTTCAACATATAGCCATACATTTGCCCGAGAAAAACTTTCAGGTGAGTTTGAGAACACGATTTGGTCCTTCGAGCGGGATGATTTAAAATAAATTGATGTGTTTTTTGCCCCACCCATACAGTGCCTGAATAGGTTAAAATAGAGAAAATTTCTCCAAATCCAATCCGATTTGGTCCTTCGAGCCGGATGACACTTTTTTTTTTCAAAATCGTTTAAAATTTTGTTTTTTGTCCCACCTATACAGTGCGACATGTGCCCGAAGAGGTTAAAATCGCGAAAATTCCTCCAAATCCACAAGCACAACGCCCACACTGGAAAGCGTTACGGATATCTGTGCGCGATATGTTCGCACCGTTTCGAGAAACCGAATAAGGTGCGCGCGCACACGCGCAGAGTGCACGGACTGCCCGATGACCAACAAGCCCCCATAGTCAGAGTGCAGATGTAGACATTGTGTGTGTGTAGACGCCCTAATAGCTTAATAATCCTGGCTTATTACTTTTTTTCAGTTTGTTTTCTAGAAATTTGAAAATCAACAGACAGACAGGTAGTCGAAAAATGGCCTGAAGATCCAAAATAATAACGGTATTGGTCATGCGCCATATTGTAAAGTCACCGACTTGGTACATAGTGCAAAAAGGAGACCCCATTCCCATAATGTGGAGCGAAACCACCCTAGTCCCATATTCTCTTTGTGAACGTTTCCCATATTACCTACGTGACCATATAGTCCCATGTTCCCTACATGACCACACTAGTCCCATATTTCCCTTCGTGACAACACTAGTCCCATATTCCCTTCGTTAGCGTTACCACGCTAGTCCCATATTCCTTTCATAGACCTTCGATTTGGTCCTGCCCCACCCATACGGTGCGACATGTGTCCCAAGAGGTTAAAATCGAGAAAATTTCTTCAAATCCAATCCGATTTGGTCCTTCGAGCCGAATGACTTTTTTCTTGAAATTAGTTATATTTTTTCTTCGACACCATATTGGTGAAAGAATTTTTAAAATCAAATCACTAGTTTTAAAGATTACCCCCTAAATACAAACAAGCATACAATCTTTACCTGTCTCTAATATTAGTACAGATACACATACAATGTTCTATACATCTGTAGTCTATAGATAGATGGCAAATAATTATATATTTTTTAAATAAATAATTATTTGAAATAAATGAGGGGCTCTCGGTCTAAAGAAGGACAAAGGACAGAGTAAGGTAAAGGCACTTTTGTTGAAATATTTTTTGAAACAATACAAAAGGACATAATTATCTAATGATATCTAATTATGATAATCATTATCATGATGATGATCATGATGATGATCTTATGCGGTTCTATTTGTAACTTGTAACTGAAGTAGACGAGTCATAGCGTAAAATCTTGAAACGTTCAAAATGAGCTAATAGTAATTGGCACATTTTCACTCAGTCAGTGTTGCCAGATCTCCTGATTTTTCGGGGAAATTTAATGATTTTCCCAGAATTCTACTGATTTGAACTGAAAGTCAAATATATAACTGATTTCTTTCATATATAGTTTTACTTTAAAACATTATTAGTAATAATAAAAAAAAAACCCGAGTGAAATATAACTATCATGTAATCAAAATTATCACGATTACGTTGGCACTACAAAAATGTCATCGTAAAATGGACTTTACGTGATGCACATATAGTTGAATATTGCTCCACAGTTAGCGTTAGCGAAATTGAAATTGCTACAATTTCAATATAATATGTGAAATCTTAGGCAAGCAAGCATAACAGTAAAATGTACAATATATAACTTAGTACAATATATAACTACAAAAAAAATGCAATGTTATTTCGATCCCTGACATTGTTTTATTTTAAAAAAAATTGCATCTACTGATTTTTCTGAAAAAATTTCCCCATAAATCTCCCCATTATTTTCTAGTCGCATCCTCCGATTTTATAAAAATGAATCTGGCAACACTGCACTCAGTGTTCTCTATAAGGAGCTGCATTAAATTCTTTGGAGGTTAAATTCCTTCTTAATTTCTTTAAAGGTTTCAAACTAGCATAAGTTTTGAGATTGTTTTTGAAATGTCATTTAGTAAAGTCAGTAAAAATGGAAGTCTTTGATAGAATAATTATATTATACCCAACCCAAGTCTTTTTGTATCGTTTAATTAATAAGAAACTGCGCATTGTTTGCGCAAAAACGAAATTGTGATACTTGTGGAATTGTTGAGAAATAACTTAAAAGGGTGTTTTTTTTAAAGCCCAATAAAAATTTAAATTGTAATTTTTTTTGCCCCCAAAAAGAACGCCATTTTGGCGCTATAGTGGCTATATAGAGCGACAGTAATTGGAACTAAAATTCCGACATCCGTATAGGGAATAAAAATACGCAAACGTCAAAATTAGTTCTGATTACTTCCGAGGGCGGCGTTTCAAAATGGCACACGAAATTATCTATCATTTGTATAGGACAGCCTGTCGAGGGGCCCTAGCCAAGAGCACGATGCCAAAGGGAGCGTTGCGTATATTTACGAAACGATACAAAATAAAGCCCGGTGATTGGTCAAAATTTTATGTGGGCGTTACAACAACAACCAATCACCGGCAGGCTTATTATCTAAATGTCTCTGCTGAGCGACAGGCGAAAAATTTGTGCAATAGCACACTAAATCGTATCACGTTACGTGATACGATTTAGTGTGATATTGCACAAATTTAGATAATAAGCCTGCGGGCTTTATTTTCTATCGTTTCGTAAATATACGCAACGCTCCCGTTTGCATTGTGCTCTTGGCTAGGGCCCCAGTGGTCTCAACGCTGAACTTTTTTCGGACCAAGCTCTTTAAAACATTCGTACTAATATATTTATAAACTAGCTGGCGCCCGCGACTTGGTCCGCGTTGAAAAAGAATAAATGTAGCCTATATCCTGTGTCCCGTACGTCTAAATGTTTATCTACCAAGTTTCATGAAAATCAGATTGCAACTGCTCTAGCTAGAGCCCAATCGGCGTAAGAACTAAGCGTATGATGGTCTCATACGTTTGACGTTTGTGGTGTGTCTTGATAAGTCTTATATTATGTAAAACTACGAGTATGTCCCTTGTTGCAAATAAAATTTCATTGTAATCTATAATCTATTCGTAGCTTTTATTACTGCAACGGCTGGATCTTGAATGGGTGTAGTGTAGGGAACGATCTTTGCGCAAAACGGTACTTACTGAGTGTGTCACGACGTGACGTCACCAAAATGGCGGCCACAAGCTTTAGTAATTTGCGTCAGAAGTGTTTTCCTTGAAGTTAAAACTTCTATAGCCGCGTTATACGACTTTGGGTAGGGAAAAAATGTATCGGTTCGCATCAGCAACATTCTAATGCTTACAGTTAATGCGCGCGCAGCTGTCCATTGCATATATCCGATTGTATATTATGTGTGTGCGTTGGACGCTCAGTTTTAAGTTTTAACTTCTGTCGGCAGTCATCATGACTGCCTCTGATTTTAATTTTTTTTGTTCAAATCGCAAGCATCACAATTTCAATGTTTATTGTATGGCACTAATGGTTGACATCGGGGACTTTTTAAAGTTGACTCACATTTCTAAAATATATAAATATATTCACATATTTAAAAGTAAATTACATAGTTTAACTTGAACTTTAACGCTTCTGTCAACTGCTAGTCCCATGACAAGCACTAGTGCCTTTATCTTATCTTTAATATGTCTAATATTAATGTGTTGAATCAGAATTCGTAGCGACTATTTTTTTTTAAAATAGGTATAGGGGAAAATACCCAATTATTGGCACTTTAAGAAATACGACCATTTATTGGCACTTGGCACTTTTCGACCATTTGCATATTTGTTCAACTCGAATAAAATTTGAAAGTTTGACAATGTTTAAATCATTTGACTGTTTAGTGTTAACAATTCTCATAAACCTAAGATTTATTTATTTTTTGTGGGAAAACAGTTTATGGAATATTTTTCTTGTTTTTTAGTGAAATGTTTAGGGTGCCAATAAATTGGAGGGGTGCCAACATTAGGTCATTTTACCCTATATAGTATTTTTTTTTTTATTCAAAAATATTTTAATGCCTCTTAACTGCTCGTCAGACAGGGTGACGGTCCACTTGATGGTAGGTGGCTACCGTCGCCTATAACGTGGCAGTAAGGCGACGTTCAAGTATTTGGTAACGCAATTTGGGGAGTGGGAGGGGGGGGGGGGTCTTGTAAAACTTTACAAGACTCCCCTCCCTACATTACGTTACACACGTTCAATGATACAGGGGCGGGGAGTAGGGGAGTGGAATCCCTCGAGTGTATTGTACGTCATTTTTATTTTGCTCCCCCAAGTTGGCAACCCTTTTAGTTGGTAAAAATGGTCACTTGGTAAATTTGGTCCGAAATATAACGTTTAGGGGGGGGGGATACAGAAAAACGTTCGGCGCGTCACAATGCGGGGGGTTTACAAAAATTGCTTTACATAATACTTGAACCAAAACCTAGACACTTACACTTACAATGGGCCACCATAAAAAAACAGCATTCTTGTGTTTCGGTGCGTTAGTAAGGCAACGCACTTACGGCGCATAATATGGGCGTTGTTTGCGTTATAGGCGACGTTACAGCCACCTCAAACTGAGTGGACAATAACCCCCCCGGGGCCTTACTATCGACTCTTAATAAGGTTAGGTTAAATTTAGGACCTAAACTCGATTGCATTCAAATGAGGCGCTGTTTTACTAAAGGTGAATTGAATACGAATTTTAGCGATTTTGTTTAGGAACCCAAATTAAATAATAATAATCATTTATTTGCTGAATATAAGTTACAACAAATGTTACAATGGTTTCACAATAGAAGTCTCCCTACATTCTACCCTTTGAGGGTGTGCAAATATTTCAAGTAATTGTACTACATAAAACAATGAAGCTAATTAATATTAATAATTATTACAATAAATTATCAATCTTACAATTTGCTTCATATTCTTCTTGAATAAATTAATATTGAGCTCTTTAATGGTGTTTGCAATTTTGTTGTATATAACTGGCGCTTCACAAAAAACACTTTTTTATGCATCAGTGCTGTTTTTGCTAAACTGCTCTAAATTTGAATCGTCTCTTAAAAGTCGATAGTAGGCCCCCTCTTGTCCTTTACATGAGAAACATGAGAGAAAATGTTCCGTTTTCCCATTCCAGTGTCCCGTGTGCAATAAGTATGAGAAATCTAAAAAGCTCTTGCAGGTGCACGTTTTCAAAGTGCACAGAGAGAAGCGTTTCAAGTACACATGTCCCATGTGTCAGGACGTTTTCTCTAGGCCGTACAACGTGAGACTGCATCTGACCAGGACCCACGGGGTCGCCAGGTCCGAGCAGACGGCGGTGATACACAGGTTCGAAGTGGCAACGGGCGTTGTGGACAGGGGGAGTTTCGGTTGATTCCCGTTGGCCACCTTTTCTGACACGTGACTGATGAGATTCCCATTGGCCACTTTATATAACTTGTGGCGGATGGGATTCCCGTTGGCCACCTTTTCTGACAGATGACTGGTGGGATTCCCATTGGTCACCGTATGTAACGGGGCGGATAGGATTCCCGTTTCCCACCTTTTCTGACAGATGGCGGGTGGGATTCACATTGGCCACTTTATATAACTTGTGGCGGACGGGATTTTCATTGACCACTTTATATAACATGTGGCGGACGGGATTCCCATTGACCACTTTATATAACATGTGGCGGATGGGATTCCCGTTGGCCACCTTTTCTGACAGATGACTGGTAACTTGTGGCGGATGGGATTCCCATTGGCCACTTTATACAACAGGTGAGGGGATAGTATTCCCGTTGGCCACGCGTATTCTGTACATGTTTTTTTTTCAATGGATTACAGTTCCATCGTCTATTTTAAATTAAATGAGAGTTGTATTACAAATATAGATTTTAATTAATCCTTTTAAGCAATATCTATATTACTTAATATATTCTTAAAATATATCAGTTTTATTTTTATTTTATTTTTTATAATTTTTTTTTTTGTAGTGTCAAGTATCGTAATATTAATTCAAATATTTAATTTGTATAAAGTAATTTATTTATTGAAATTTTAATGTAGTTAGTTAGTATATTATAATAATTAATAACCTTTTTTAATGTATGACAAATAAAATGTATGTATTTGTAAATTACATACAGTTGTTTTATTTTTACAACAAGCGACCAATATTTTACAATGAGCGATGCAATTTTTTCTAGCAATTATTATTATAATAATATATACAAATAACAAACCTTCCTTTATCGCTGTTACCATTAGTGAAAACCGTATCAAAATTAGTTAGATCCTTGAAAATGAACGGGTTAAAATCTTATCTTATCTCTGTATATCTTTCTATGGGTGATAGAATTTTCAAAATCTGTCCAATAGTTTTTGAGTTTATTCATTACAAACAAAAATACAAATCTTCTCTCTTTATAGAAGAATCTTATCTTATCTTTATCTTTTAGAAGATTAGGTAATCTTTAGATTTAGTAGGAAAGTAAAATTTTTATTGAAATAAAACAAACAAACATACAAATTGACTAGTTCATTTATTATACTGGTATTTACATTTGTGCGTTTTTTTACAGGAACTGTGGTAAATGTACAATTAATCACACCGTACATTATTATTATTTTTAAAAAAACTTTGGTATTAATCCATTACGTATTAAATTAAATGCAAAAACCACCATTATAACTGAAGTAGACGAGTCATAAGCACATAATCTTGAACCTTTCAAACTGAACTAATTGGCACAGTTGCGCTCAGTGTTCTCTAGAGTAGAGCCAAAATTGCTCGACAAGCACGCGAATTTACGTAGTTTGCTTGTCAAGCACATCAAGCTCCGTTCTAAACGGTCAAAATTGCTTGACAAGCACGCGAATTTACGTAGTTAATCACGTAGTTTGCTTATCAAGCTCCGTTCTAAACGGCCAAAATTGCTTGCCAAGCGCGTAAAGTTCGCGTGCTTGTCAAGCAATGCGTAGTTAATCACGTAGTTTGCTTATCAAGCTCCGTTCTAAACGGCCAAAATTGCTTGCCAAGCGCGTAAAGTTCGCGTGCTTGTCAAGCAATGCGTAGTTAATCACGTAGTTTGCTTATCAAGCTCCGTTCTAAACGTCCAAAATAGCTTGACAAGCGCGTAAAGTTCGCGTGCTTGGCAAGCAATTTTGATCGTTTAGAATATCATTTGGCAGAATACACTGAGCCTAGCTCAGTCATAATGGAAGTCTTTGGTTAAATGGCACATTCAAAATCAATTTAAGTTGATGACAATTTTCACTGGAGACATTTTCATAATTATTAAACTATGTCAAACATGCAGACTTCCCACTTGATGGCAAGTGGTTACCGTCGCCTAGGGCTCAGATTAAATGAGAGTTACGCCAAGGGACACGAGCCGATATTAATTTAAAAAAAAATGGGTCAGTGGCGTATGCCCTCAGTGGTCAACGCACCTGTGGTGGACGCCCCCGATTCGAATAAATTAAATATCTACGGGTAAGACGCTAGGGACAAATAAAATTGGGTGATTTTTGGGAAACAAAACAGATGAAAAAAATGTAATTAAATTTACATTTTGAACATTTGATCATTATTTTTGAAGTGAAAACTTCTATAGCCGCGCTACACGACTTTGGGTGGGGGGAAAATGTATCGGTTCGCGTCAGCAACATGCTAATGCTCACAGTTATGCGCGCGCAGCTGTCTACGTACGCGATCACGACAACACGTTGCATATAATATGCAGTTTTTTTTTTAAATATAAGACTGTGTTATGTTAAGAAGTATTGCTTTGCGATTGTTATTTAGGAAAACACATGCTATCGCTTGTGCGCTCTAGCCCCGGGGCATCGTGCGATAGAGAGCGTTGCAGCTTCCGACTGACAATAGTCCTTTTTTTGATGAAATTTCATTTCGGGAGAAAACAGTTTCAACTAACTAAATCTTAACAAATCACTTAGATTTTCATGTCGATCGTTTCAGCATGATATATTCTAGGTTTATAGGTTTCGCTTTTTATAAAAAAATAGATTATAATTTATAAAACAAACGGTTTAATTCGACAAAGTTTTAATCATAAAAAATAAGTTATTTGAGGTGCCTATAAGTTTGAATCTAATGCAAATTTTGAAAAAAGGAAAACCTACAAACTTAGTCTTTCACTGTGACAATGACATGCAAAAAAATCGTGGAGATTGGAAAATATTTAGAAGTGGAAAAACGTTTTCTCTTTTTGTGTGGACGAGTGCGTGCTATTCTTCCCTCTTAACCAATAACCCCAATAGTATGTATATAGTTAAACTTTATAACTTCTTTTTTAGGGTTGGCTTTTGAATCTTGTAACCGTTTTTTACAACCAATAACCCCAATAGTATGTATATAGTTAAACTTTATAACTTCTTTTTTAGGGTTGGCTTTTGAATCTTGTAACCGTTTTTTACAGTGTCTTTAAACTAAATAAGTTAAGAATGCTTGTTAGTTTTATTAAAATATAGTTTTTATGCCTAGGAAATCCATTCACAATTACTTTTATAAACATTTTAAAACATAATAACATAACAATTGTGCGCTTATTACAAAATGTGTTACAATACTTACTTCACTGGAAACAAATAGGTTAGGTTAGGTTCCGGAATGTTATGAAAATTAATGCGAGCGGTGCGCAGCGGTGCGCAGCGGTGCGCAGCGGAGCGAGCCCACCCGTAATACTGGTTGTAGCAGTACGATTCGTAACAAAATAGGTTAGATCTTGTAATGTTTATGACTCTGGTTCATTTCAAAATGTGTTATAAAACATTATGTAATGTTTATAAAATTACTTGTGAATGGATTTCCTAGACATAAAAACTATATTTTTATAAAGCTAACAACCATTACTAACTAATTTAGCTTTAAAACACCGTAAAAAACACTTACAGGATTAAAAAAAAAATCCCCTTTTTTATATTAGTTTATAGATAGTTTTTAGAGATTTAGATAATTAGTTTATAAATACCGTAAAATTCTTTTTGTTATCTTTATAATATTTAAAAATAAAGTTCTAATTTATAACCCCAATAGTTGAACGTCATATTTAACTGTTATTTCGTGCCATAGCTATATGAAAAAAGAAATAGTATATTTTATGAGGTATTTCACGTTTAATTGTTATCGATAACACAAGTACATAATTATATTACAAAGTCCTTGACAGTTGAGCAATAAAAAAAAATTGTCATGATTTAAGTTTTTTAAAACGTAGTTTTTTTTTTAAAGTTTAAGTTAAGTTTTTAATATTTTACTATAAGACATTTTAGAAATCGTCAATTCTCGTCGCCATTGCTTTAACAGTCTTATATAAATTATATATAATTTTTTTTGTTATATGTATAATGGAAATTTAATATATCAAAATTAATGTTTTTCCTTTTTTTGCCGACCGTACTTTAATTTGTCAAAACGTATTAATCAACATGGCGTCCGTCCGTTCATATTCTATTTCTACCCACATTATACACACGACGTATTACAAATCTATGTTTTGATGAAAAAACAAAATGAATATCATTTTTGATAAATATCATTTTAATGAATATCATTTTAATACCCCAAAATTAATGTTTTTCACTTTTTTGCCGTCTGTAGGTACTTCAATTTGTCAAAACGTATCAACGTTCAGTTCATATTCTTAAACTACCCACATTATAATCACAAAACATTTTAAATTTACGTACTTAATGAAAAGGATTTTTAGTTTAATATCAAAATTTTACTAATTTTTTTTTTCGGGTCGAACCCGGGTCATTTTGAATTCGACCCATTCTTTGGCTAATAAATTATTCGGACACGAAACTTGGTACGAATTTCTTGTAACCACTTCTGCTGTCTTCGAATAAACTCCTAACGAATATCACCTGCAATAAATACAATAGCAACAATAAACCAAAGATATTTAAAAAAAAAAAAATAATTGAAGACGTGAGTGGATGAAGGCGTTATGTCGCATTTTTTGGGTTTTTTTTCTCCGTAACTAGTGGACCGATTTGTAAAATTCTTTCACCATTAGAAGCCGACATTATCCGTGATGAACATAGGCTACTTTTTATTGCGGGAAAATGCTTCATTCCTACGGGAAATCTAAAATAAAAATACTAGCAGCTTAGCCCGGCATACACTTGACAGTGCCATTTATCCAAAAACAAGTGAAGCGACTAACATGACAACTGCTTGGTGATATTTTTTTAGATGGCGTTTTATACTTTTCAACGCGGACAAAGTCGCGAGCACTAACTAGTATAAAAGAATAAAATCTAAACCGACTCATTTATCATACAAACAAGAGTGGGCAAATAAATCATATATGTGTAGTATGGGCAGAAACGAAAACCTAGAAACCTGAAAAATACACATTCTGTAGGGTAGGTGTAACTAAAAAATATATTTAGGACTAGATATTAGGACACGGATGGGCTGAAATAGTACAGAGAGCATTTAAATTAGACTCACCTGTAAGAATCCGACACACATCATCAAAACTATTTGCCACATGGACCACCTGAGTACTCTGAAAAAAAAAAAAAAAATAAAGAAATACCCTCATCAGTACAACAATGTGGGTAGAAACAAAAAAGTGTGTGTACGTCAGCTCCGATGTACGATTGGAGTTCACACGTTACGAACGTTAAATAAATCAAGACGTGAGTGGATGAAGGCGTTATGTCGCATTTTTGGGTATTTTCGTTTCTTTGCGTTGATGAAGGTAATATATCCACATGAATGTTTACAGCCTTAACCTTACCTTAAGATCGTCGATTTAAGACATTTTTGGATTTACAGTTATGTATAGTTAATTTTAAAAAGCAGAGTGCAGAAAAGTTTACATTTGTTAATGGACGAGAGAGCTTAGGTTCACTTTTTTTTAATTAAATTAATACTAGTGTTTACTGGCTATCATATCATTAATATTTTAGGTTGTTTACACAACTTTACATCATAATTTTAGTACAAAAAAATAGTTCCGTGGCGACTTATCTCAAAAATTCAGTGTAAAACTTTAACCTCGATTTATTCGAAATTGGAATAATGCGACATATCATCTTCATCCACTCACTTCTTCAAATCTAATGTAATATCTATTACTCTATACTATATTATATTATTAAGAGGAAAGTTTTTCTTGTTTGTTTGTATAGAATAGGCTCCGAAACTAGTGGACCGATTTCCACTAGTTTCGGTCTTTTACCATTAGAAGCCGACATGATTTGTGATGAACATATGATACTTTTTACTGCAGGAAAAATAACTGTTCAGGTAAAGCCGACGAGTGCTGAAAATGTGTTCCGAAACAAATCTACGTCTGCGACTAACCTCGAACACATATCCTCGGCCAGATTCCTATCCCTGGCCTCGTGGGCGGAGTGCAACTCTTGCAACCTTCTGGCGGCCGCCACATTGTCACGAACCTTATTAATCGACTCGGATATGTCTCGGACTTTCATCATGTAAGTCTCGGCCGAGTTTCCTGGAAATGTTCATGAGAAACTTTACGATTTTTTCAATGGCTATAGGCGCTTTGGTTTTAGAAAAAACAGCTAGTTCGTTCCGTCACTCTCTGTGAGCGACACTCTCAAGCGATGTTTAATGTTTTTGTTTCATTTCTAATTCTTTAAATTTCGCGCCCTAAATCAAGGATTTTCGGACACTAATTTAGGGTGTTTAGGGCAATTTTCGGAAAAATCTAGCGCAAAACCAGAACTTGATAGTGGAAACACTGCCTTAAGGTTATGGATAGGGCAATGAGCAATGATAATGGATGATGGATAGGGCAATGAGCAATGATAATGGATAGGGCAATGAGCAATGATAATGGATAGAGCAATGAGCAATGATAATGGATGATGGATAGGGCAATGAGCAATGATAATGGATGATGGATAGGGCAATGAGCAATGATAATGGATAGGGCAATGAGCAATGATAATGGATAGGGCAATGAGCAATGATAATGGATGATGGATAGGGCAATGAGCAATGATAATGGATGATGGATAGGGCAATGAGCAATGAGCAATGATAATGGATGATGGATAGGGCAATGAGCAATGATAATGGATAGGGCAATGAGCAATGATAATGGATAGGGCAATGAGCAATGATAATGGATGATGGATAGGGCAATGAGCAATGATAATGGATGGGACAATGACCAATGATGGGGAACTGATAAAAAAGCAAGTAACAACTCACCCAATTCCATTTCCTTATCATCGTCGTAGTCTTTTTCGACCTGGTCTTCTGTGTCCACCATTAAATCAAAGAAAACCTACAAATTAACGTACAACAAGCTATAATTTTATAAAGTTACTAGCTCGCGACTTCATCTGCATTGAAAAAAATATATATCAACTCACAGTTTTAGCACTAAACGTGCTGAAGGTATTGTCGAAGCAGAATCTGTAGTCACCGTTCAGTACAGCCGTGTGACGGTGAGAGTTCTCCGGTTTCTTGTAGTCAGCGACTATGACCCGACCGACGGGGTCGGCTAATTGAAACGATATGTCTAATTCTCCATGGGTAGAGTCTATCACCTGAAATAGGCAAAATATAGACAAAAGTGTTAGATTAACTCGGCTGCCATAAAAACAGCTAACTTCCACTTTAAATGTGACAGCGGTTCTCATTGGCAAGTTAGTTTCCTCACTTACGGCAGACGGCAGATTATATTATTACGCGAAAAATAGATATTATGATCAATCCTTGAAGCGGATTGCATATTGTGTAAAAATTTCAAGTTAATGGTCGGCTTATTTTCGATTTTTTGAGTAATACACAAACCAACACAACATTTGTATATAATGTGAATGTGAAAACAAAATCAGAATCAATCTACCCATTCTCGAGTTTTTGAAGCATACACAAACTTAACATTTTACCATGTTTTGAAAATACAACTGAAGTAACAGTATACCAAATTTCACATCAATCGAACCTGTGGAAATTCTTGAAGTACCTTCGTCAAATAAGAAATGGGCTGATGGTCTTCAAACGCCTTGAAAGATCTTCATAAATTTTAGCTAAGAACCATCTTGATCACGTAAGCTTTCTAACAAAAAAACTGAATCAAAATCGGTCAATCCGTTTGCGAGTTACGATGCCACAGACACACACACACAGGTCAAACTTATCAACCGGGGTGTTTATTTTTGCGTTGTCCGCCAGGGGTTAAAAAGAGGTTAATTAAAAAAAAATACCTGATATTCTAAATCGATAACTTCGTTCGGTAGAACTTTCTGATAGAAACAATCAGTTTTTCCGGCTTGCACTGTTATCGTCATGTCTTTTTCGTATGCGAATACAACACTAAAAATTGTCATCAGAAATAAATAGCGCATTTTTTAATAAAATTACAGCCGAGTCCGTAGAAAATCGTTATCGATGGACGACTAGTCCCTGTGAAGTTATTTTTGGTGTTTTAATTTGTTATTTTACCACAAATAGGAACAAAATTCCAAATCTAATTCCCGAACGAAAAATAAACTAAGTTTGATTTCAATTTTCATTGGTTTGATGTGGGCGGGTGGGTAATTTTACACAGAATACTTTGATTTGAAAATTTATTGCGCCGGGATGCGGAGTGACTTTGACAGCCTAGATCAAATCTTGACATTGTCACAGAGTAGTCATATACTGCAATGATACAGACAGATTGCTAATAATAAAATGGAAGGACGTTAGAGGCGAGCTGGAGAATCGTCTTTACATAAGTGGAAGATTGAAGTTTTGACCTTGCTGGTATTACTAAATAAAGTATCCTATATTACATAGAATAATCTAATGTTAATTTGATATTCCGATGACACAGAGCAAGAGAATCATCATCTGGATATGTGTGTGTGTGTGTGTGTGTGTGTGTGTGTAGGTTGTGTACACTGTTTTACATTTTTATAATTTTTGTTTGTCGGTTTGTTTGTTTTTTCTCTTTTCTGGCACAGCTTTGCTATGTATTATATGAATTCTAGTTAAATTCTTACCAAAAATGGCCAGTGGAAACGACTCTGGTGCAAAGACATCCGAGGGAGTAGTGCCTAATAGCGCATTGTCTTTCGTTGCGCCGGCGCAACCTACTTTGCAACCCCTTGAAGAAGTATTGGAAGGAACTTCTAAATCCAAAAACACTTTGACTGATACAGGTATTGTATGTATTTCTTAAAAATCTTTAAATAAACACAGTTTGAAGCATGATACCTACCATAAATTGCAAGTTAGCGGAATTAATAAAAGCACCGTTCGAAATTCAAATAATTAATAGAAAAGAAGTAAAGATAACCGTTCCTACTATTTACGATTTTTTTTAAATTATTAATATGTCCATATAATAATTATTTCTTTGGACTTAATTATTTAGCAGACCTAGGACTCCAATTCTCCCAAAATGAGGTCAATTTAAGTTTTTTAGCAATAGAACTTAGGGCCCCTTTAATTTGACCGATATAAGCTTGCGACTTCGTTTGCGTTGAAAAGTATAAAACGCCATGGAATGTGGAATGGATCGCTAAAAATATCACCAAGCAGTTGTCATGTTAGTCGTTTCACCTGATTTGGATAGATGGCTCTATCTCCCGGGCCAAGCCGCTAGTATTTACTTTTATTTTAAGTTTCCCGTAGGAAGTAAGCATTTTCCCGCAGTAAAAAGAAGCCTATGTTCATTGCGGATAATGTCGGCTTCTAATGGTGAAAGAATTTTTCAAATCGGTCCACTAGTTTCGGAGCCTATTCTATACAAACAAACAAATAAACAATCAAATCTTTCCTCTTTATAATATTAGTATAGACAAACACTACAGTAATGATGAATCATTTACATTTTTTTGTATTTTCAGTAAGACAAATGCCGATAGGTCTACAGGCGCTGTATGATGTGTGCTCCGTAGTTTATCCGGACCAACCGAATCCTTTGCAAGTAACAACTAAATTAAAATACTGGTGAGTGATTTCAATTTTTTCTTATCAATACTAATAATAAATCTGTAGGGGTCGGTCGTGGAGTAATTTAATTTGTTTTCAGAAATATCGTGTAAATTGACCATTTTTACAATTAGTATGTTCCTCCATCACTCTTAAACGAATTAACCGATTTTCATGAAACTCGGTAGATAAACATTTAGAAGTACGGGACACGTGATAGGCTACTTTTTATCTTTTTTAACGCCGACGAAGTTGCGGGTAACAGCTAGTATATTATAAATTAGCTTGCGCTCGCGACTTCGTCCGCGTTGAAAAAGAAAAATGTAGTCTAAGTATCTTTTGTCCTGTACGTCTAAATGTTTTGCTACCAAGTTTTATGAAAATCAGTTAATTCGTTTAACGAGTTACGGTTACGAGTTTAACGAGTTTTTTTTTTTTACAACAGAACAACAAGAGTAACAAGAAAAAAAAATTAAAAAAAAAAAACAAAAAATAGTTAGTTGTAATTATATAATGTAACATATTTTTTTCTGTATTAGGATTCGTCGCAAATAAAGGCTATCTTTATCTTTATCTTTATCTTTATGTTTACAAATTAAAATAAATAAATAATGCACATGAGTCCAATTCCATATCAGCGTGTCCTGCCGACACATAGGCCTCCTCTAACTTTTTCCAAGCTGTTCTGTCCCGAGCCAATCTCATCCGCAAAGGTCCAGCAGTCCTTTTTATGTCGTCTTACAATCTCTTCAGTTGCCGACCTCTCCTCCTTTTGGCGTTGTATCTTGGAGTCCACTCGGTTAGCTTTTTCGTCCACTTTTCTGTTGGTTGCCTGATCATATGTTCTGTCCAGCGCCATTTCAGTTGTTTTGTTTGTATGCATAAAGGAGTATCTTAAGATATCGTAGGAAAAGATTAAAAAAAAAAAAAAAAAAAAAAAAACGAGTTGCTGATATGAGGAAATTAACAAAATTTTTTTTTTAATAAAGTTTTTTTTTTTTTTTTTTTTCTCATCATGCGATCAGTCCAAGGACTATGAGCAGATTTGTTGAAGGTGTTTAGGGCTTAATTAATAAAGAATAAAGATTAAAAAAAAAAAAACGAGTTACGGAGAACATACATACATACAATTATTATTAGTATTGATTTATTTTTTATATGTGCATTTGCAGGTTGGGTGGTCACGAGCCCTTAGACTATATCAGCATGTATTGGAACCCAGGTGACCCAAGAGACAACATTCCACCTCATTGGCATTATATTAGGTAATTAACGGTTTTTTCTTACTTTTTTAATTTTAGTCTTGAGTATCTTTACTTAAGACTAGCTGTTGCACGCGACTTCGTCCGCGTAACTTTATAAAATATGTATAATACGTTTGTGTCTGTGAAACCATGGAGATACACATACAAAATTTCAACCTTTAGTAGTCAAGCCGTTTAGTAGTTGACATACCGACAGCAGCGCCACCTACCGGGTCTAATTGTATTTTTAAATCATCCAAGAAACCATCGAAATACCTATAAAAAATTTCAACCCAACCGGTCAAGCCGTTTAGAAGTTATGTGAAAAAGAAGTTAAGTACGGAAGGATAATTCTTACTACCCGTTGTCCTATTACCCGTTTTCCTGTAGGAATGAAGCATTTTTACAAGGTAAAAAGTAGCCTATGTTCATCACGGATAATGTCGGCTTCTAATGGTAAAAGAATTTTTCAAATCGGTTCAGTAGTTTCGGAACCTATTCTATACAAACAAACAATCAAATCTTTCCTCTTTATATTTTATTAGTACAGATTAACGAGAGACAGTGATAGCATGTACAAAAAAATCCAGTGGACACTTTATCGCAGTGATTTTGTTTGAGACCCTAAATCTAGTGCATCCTTTATCAAAGCGGTGTGCCAAAAAAAAAAAAAAAAAGCAAACCAAGAATTTATTTCAATGTTTTTTTAAATTTATGGCATTTTATTATGCCCAAAATTTAAAAAAAAAAAACATTCGGCACGTACACATCACAGACACAGACAGTTTTCAGTGTAACTAGCTCGGATACGCCAAATTCGGCGTACTATTTGCTGCCGCATTTGTCAAGTGCGGCGGCTGTATCTAGTCGAGCGCATCGAGACCAATCAAATATGTTTGATATTTAGTGTACGTTGTAATCTTTCAGTTTCGGCTTATCGGACCTCCACGGGGACGGTCGCGTACACCCGCCCCCAGAGTCCACTGTGCAATCGGCTAGTACTCCGTCTGGGTACGGTCTGGAACTGAGTATGCGGGTGGCTGTACTGGACGACCGGCTCAATGGGCCTCCACTTTGGCCCGCTGCCATGTTGCAAGCGCTCGCCAGATACGTTTTCACTACTGGTAACACGTTTTCTTAAGGAGTTACCTATTTCATTGAGATATTTTTTTTTTTTTTTATGTTAAGGTCGACAGACAGGCTGACGGTCTACTTGATGGTAGGTGGCTACCGTCGCCTATAAGGGCGCTGCTGACCATAGAAGGATTAAGGATGAGGGATAAGGGAGGGATGGGGTAATGAATGGGCTCTGGCATCCCTTACTCACCGAAACACAACAGCACATATTGCTGTTATTTCACGGTGGTATTCTGTAAGGTGGTGGTTACTGCCGCCAGACAGGCTGCCCAAATGACTGCGAAACGCAGTGTGCCCTACCACTACTTTTCAAATCCAGACCAGAGTCAATTTTGAAAATTATATTAAAATTTCCAAAGTTGACCCCGCCGGGAATCGAACCCGGGGCCCCTGAAACGTTAGGCAAGTACCCTTGCCACTCGTAATCTACCTAATAGAACCGATCAATTATTGGACCTATTACCTATGGAACTATTTAAGTTTTTGTGTTTTATTTGTATTGTAAGTTTTGAACCATGAAGGAATTGTCTATTCTGTAAATGCCCTATCATGTGGACATCACTAGTTTTAGTTCCATGTACATACACTCCATAGCGTACAGCGCCAAAATGGCGATTTTCAAATAGACATAAAACTAATTTGACAGCAGCTTATCCAGTGCTTTATTATATACTAGTTGATGCCCGCGACTTCGTCCGCGTAGAAAAGTATAAAACGTCATCTACCGTATTTTGTATAGATTGCTATCTCCCGGGCCAAGCCGCTAGGTGTTTACTTTTATTTTAGATTTCCCGTAGGAATGAAGCATTTTCCCGCCGTAAAAAGTAGCCTATGTTCATCACGGATAATGTCGGCTTCTAAAGGTAAAATAATTTTTCAATTCGGTCCACTAGTTTCGGAGCCTATTCAATACAAACAAACAACAAATCTTTCCTCTTTATAATATTAGTATAGCTCAGTGGAATTTGCATTTGTAATTCCAGGCAATAAATTTGTGGCCGGCGACCACATATCGTGGCACACCAAGTTGGACCCAAAAGCGCCTGTGACGTCACGCATACGTCACCTTTTGGTTTGTGAGGACCCGCAGCTGTCAACAATTGAAACCAGACTGGGATATGTCACTTTCTTACAGGTAGATAATTGTTTGGCATCTTTATAATGCAAGCGTCAGGTGGTGGGCGTCAACTATCGTATCAAGGTCACGCGCACAGACACCGGTTAGAAAGTTAAGACCCGTATCCGCCGATCTTGAAACCAAATATCCGTATCCGCGGATCTTGACACCAAATATCCGTACCCGTATCCTCGGATCTTGAAATCAAATATCCGTATCCGCGGACCTTGACACCAAATATCGTATCCGCGGATCTTGAAACCAAATATCGGTATCCACGGATCTTGACACCAAATATCCGTATCCACGGATCTTGACACCAAATATCCGTATCCGTATCCGCGGATCTTGACACAAAATTATCCGCGAATCTTGACATCAAATATCCGTATCCGTATCCGCGCACCTCGACTTCAAACATCCGTATCCGTGGACTTTGACACCAATTATCGTATCCGCGGATCTTGAAACCAAATATCCGTATCCGCGGACCTTGACACCAAATATCCGTATCCGTATCCGCGGACCTTGACACCAAATATCTGTATCCGTATCCGCGGATCTTGACACCAAATATCCGTATCCGTATCCGTGGACTTTGACACCAAATATCGGTATCCGTATCCGCGGATCTTGACACCAAATATCCGTATCCGTATCCGCGGATCTTGACACCAAATATCCGTACCCGTATCCTCATCAGCGGATCTATCATTTTTAACGATCCAGCACATCACTAGTATTAACTCAAAATCAGATTTGAATGTGTGTCTGTCCGTAGGTGGTCGGTTGTACAAGCAAAGAGTTGAGGGCCGCACAGCGAGGCTCAGGGAAACACGTGCTGCGAAGACTTGCAGAGGACAAAAGGTATAATATACTTCAACTCTTCACAACAGCCTTGCGACGAGTGGTTAGCGTGCTTGCCTAACGTCTAAGGAGTTCCGGGTTCGACTCCCGAGGCGAGATCAACTTTGGAATTTTTTCCAAAGTAGAATATGGTCCGGTTTTGAAAAGTAATGGCCAGGGCACAGGTTAGGTTTCTAATAAACCTCTGGATGGGTTATCCCATTCAAATTACAGAAACATTCGTGTACCATTTTGAACTAATTTGTTTTATTCACGTAAAAGTATAATAGTGTTCTGTTTTATTCACGTTTTATTCTATTTGTTGACGTTTTAGGGACTGTTTAAGTTTATTTGTGTCCGATTGAGTTTTGAAACACGAAGAAATTGTGTATTCTGTAAATGTCCCCTGTATAATGCGAGCATCACTAGTTTTAGTTCCATGTACATACAATCCGAATCCAGGGAATTTTTTTGAATCTTGTATGTGTTTTTTATGGTGTTTTAAAGCTAAATTAGTTAGAAATGGTTGTTGGCTTTATAAAAATATAGTTTTTATGTCTAGGAAATCCATTCAAAATTAATTTTATAAACATTACATAATGTTTTATAACACATTTTGAAATGAACCAGAGTCATAAACATTACAAGATCTAACCTATTTTGTTACCAATCGTACTGCTACAACCTGTATTACGGGTGGGTTACTTTGTCTAAGGCCCAATCTTTCTTTCTTTCTTACCATGAGACGGTTTGAAATCGGTTTATTTTTTGTTAAAAAGATTTATTTATATGTGTATAAAATAATGATTCTTTATAGTTGGAACAATTCAAATAAAAAACAACAAAGGCGAGTCTGCGTTTCTGTAAATTTGATCAATAACAATATTATTATGATAATTTTATATAATTTACTAACCTATAAAAACGAGAGAAACAACATTCAATTCAAAGCCCTTAGTATGTCTCTTTACAAATTTATCACTTATTTTGAACGTTTGTTGTTAAATAATTTACCTCACACATTCGTTTCGTTATTTTAATATACCCAAACATTATTCCTTTATTCATATTTAAGTGGTCAGTTGTTAAAATATCGTTAGGCAATTTAAAAAAGGCGGCAAATTCAAACCAAAGACAGCATTATGAAGTAGTGGTGTCCTTTACATGTGTATTAACGAAGCTGCGGTGGCAGTTGGCACGTGACAGTCCCCTGGAGGCAACGTTCCGCCCGTTCTGTCCGCGTTCGCCCAAGTGGACAGATGGTGGAACTGTCCGGTGTTACTGCCCGAGTGCACTGGATGCCTTGGACGGAGGTCAGTGACCTTTTTATTTATTTATTTTTAATCTCGATAGAGGTGGCTGAAGGAGTTAGCAGCCGCAAAAAACTTCCAAGCGTAGGACTGGGAAAACGTATCACTCAATTTGTAGGACTATGCGGCCATTTTATTATACACTAACTAGTGTTCGCGACTTCGTCCGTGTAGAAAAGTATAAAACGCCATCTACCGTATTTTGGATAGACGGTGCTATCTCCCGGGCCATACCAAGCCGCTAGTGTTTACTTTTATTTTAGATTTCCCGTAGGAATGAAGCATTTTCCCTTAAGGTAAAAAGTAGCCTATGTTCATCACGGATAATGTCGGCTTCTAATGGTAAAATAATTTTTCAAATCTGTCCACTAGTTTCGGAGCCTATTCAATACAAACAAACAATCAAATCTTTCCTCTTTATAATATTAGTATAGACTAGCTGGCGCCCGCGACTTCGTCCGCGTTAAAAAAAGAAAAATGTAGTGCTGTGTCCCTTACGTCTAAATGTCTAAATCTATCTAGCAAGTTTCATGAAAATCAGTTAATTCGTTTATAGAGTTATGGAGGAACAATACATACATACATACAATACCTACACTTACAGATTTATTATTAGTATTGATTGATTAAAACGAACTTATACAATTTGTAAATATCTAAATACATCAATCCATCGTCAAAATATAAAACAAAGTCCTACGCCGCGTCTGTCCCTGTCTGTTCGCGATAAACTCAAAACCAGCAGGAAAACAGCAGGAAAATCGGTGCACTAGGCACCGATTTTCCTGCTGTTTTCACCAATTGATAGAGTGATTCTCGGAGAAGGTTTTTGGTGTATATTTTACAAAGTTACACGGGCTAAGTCGCGTGCAACAGCCAGTAATTTATGAAAGAGTTTTACCAAAATGTCTCTCCGTTGAGCACGTTTAACCAAAAGTTTCAGACGAACAAAGAAGAGGAACCAGCTTCACCGTCCACCATCACGCCAGTCGTCGAACAGGAGATCAAGGATACGCTCCAAAGGGGACTCACCACCATGAGCACGGACAGGACAGACCCTGAAGGTATACCATCAGTTCTTTCAGGGAGGCCTGTTTGGCGAGTGTTAGGGAACGTTAACTGCAAATCTTCAAAATTGCGTTACGTTAGAGTATTACGTAATACGTCAACTATTACGCAATACTCAAGTAATTGAACAATTGCGTAATACGTCAAGTAATTAAGAATTGCGTAATACGTCAACTATTACATAATACGTCAATTATTACTCAATACGTCAACTATTACGTAATAACGATAGTTCAACTATTACGCAATACTATTGAACAATTTCGTTTTACGTCAAGTAATTAAGAATTAAGTAATACGTCAACTATTACTCAATTAACTCAATACGTCAACTATTACGTAATAACGATACGTCAATTATTACGTAATACCGATGCGTCAACTATTACACAATACTCAAGTAATTGAACAATTTCGTTATACGTCAAGTAATTAAGAATTACGTAATACGTCAACTATTACTCAATTAACTCAATACGTCAACTATTACGTAATAACGATACGTCAATTATTACGTAATACCGATACGTCAATTATTACGTAATACCGATACGTCAATTATTACGTAATACCGATGCGTCAACTATTACACAATACTCAAGTAATTGAACAATTTCGTTATACGTCAAGTAATTAAGAATTACGTAATACGTCAACTATTACTCAATACGTCAACTATTACGTAATAACGATACGTCAACTATTACGCGATACTCAAGTAATTAAGAATTACGTAATACGTCAAGCATTTGTTTGTTTGTTTCTTTGTCCGCAGGTCACATGTCAACAGACAGCTTTGAGATGTCGAGCATTGAGCGAGCGTTGCCTCGTTACGAAGACACCAAATCCAGTATGCAGGTAGTTTTTGATTACCATATAAGTACATAAGTACTTATTTTGTCAAAATCCCTCTTTTTAGGACCGAGCGCTCTGCCAACATTTGGAACTCCTGAACTCATATAAACTAAATGACAAATTGACGATTGTTTGGTCTAGTGGCCAAACAATCGTCAATTTGTCACTAGAGTGGCCAAACAATCGCGGGTTCGAATCCCGCTATATTAACTAGCTGGTGCCGGCGACTTCGTCCGCGTTGAAAAATAATAGGTAACCTATCCTGTGTCCCGCAAGCTTATTATCTAAATGCGTCTGCTGAGCGACAGGTGAAAAAATTGTGCAATATCACACTATTTGGTATCACGTAGCTCATAACAGCTAGTGTGGTTTGTGTAAAAATTTACAATTTAGTGTTATATTGAGGAGCCCTATGGACGAGTGGCGAGGGTGATTGCCGGGTTCGATTACAAGCGGGGTCAACTTTGGAAATTTTAATGTAATTTTCAAAATTGACTCTGGTCTGGATTTGAAAAGTAGTAGTAGGGCACACTGCGTTCCGCAGTCATTTGGGCAGCCCGTCTGGCGGCAGTAACCACCCCCTTACATAATACCACCGTGAAATAACAGCATTTACGTGCTGTTGTGTTTCGGTGAGTGAGTAAGGGATACCAGAGCCCATTCATTACCCCATCCCTCCCTTATTATCCCTTACCCTTAATCCTTCTATGGTCGGCAGCGCACTTGAAGCACTTGTGGCGTTGCTTGTGTTATAGTTATAGGCGACGGTAGCCACCTACCATCAAGTGGACCGTCAGACTGTCTATAGACCTTAACATAAAATATCTGTCGCTCAGCAAAATGTTTATCTATCAAGTTTCATGAAAATCGTTTAAGAGTGATGGAGGAACATACTAATTGTAAAAATTGTCAATTTAGTTTCAGTATCACGAATAGAGAGCCTATAAACACGATATTTCTGAAAACAGAGTAACTTACTCCATGACCGATCCCTACAGATTTATTATTAGTATTGATTGTTTGATGCGCACGCGCAGGGCATATGGCAGGAGCAAGGCATAGATTACTTTGACGGTGTTCATTTGCTGTTCAACGCTGAGGCCGCGAGACTTTTGCCTCTCGCCATTGAGTAAGTACTTCTGGTCCATGAGCCAGCGACAGATTTTCATGACCAATTTCCTCCCAGTCGATAACTCGTAAAATGACTGAGAGAGTTGTGTCATGAAGCGTTGTGAACGTCAGCTGCGGCTCCGATGTAGGGTTGAGCAGAAGAGTGGTAGACGCCCACGCACATTGTAAAGGACTCCTACTCATATTTTGTAATATGATTGAATAACTCGGGTTTACTCCTTTAAATGAAACACCAAGCCCTGGTAGGAGACAATATTTAATCATTATACCTTTGAACTTATTAATATGGGCGAAACACTTCAATAGCGTGTCCGCGATAGTATCTGCGACATCTAGATGTATTTCGACATCCGTACCAATAAACATTTCAAAATACACCTAGCGCCATCTAGTATTCTTAAATTACATTAAATTACATTTAACACACATAATAAAAAAAAAAAAATTAATCATTTATTTCCGATTAAAAATTCATCAAATTAAAGTTAGCCCAATATTTTGAAGAAACAAAATTGTCAGCTATTCATAAAATGGTGGATTATGCGTCTGCAGGTCACACGAATATATACGTGTTCAGTGATTACCTCCTGAATAGAAAATTTATCAGATGATAGTCTATGTATTAGTGTTAATAAATAAAAAAGTCAGCTGGCTATATCTTGGTGGAATGCTTGTCAGCTGATGCTCTGAAAGTGTAACGGGCTACAACTGCTCAACCCACCATCGGAGCCGCAGCTGACGTTCACAACGCATCATGATACAAGTCTCTCAGGCATTTTACAAATTATCGACTGAGAGGAAATCATTGACGAAATTAGTGCCTGGCTTACGGACCATTCAATAATACGATTAGTCAATTGGCTATTTGACATGATTTAAAATATACTACAAGTTTATTTATAAAGAAAACACAACAATACAATTTTTACATTAAAATAAACTACTACAAATTGTGGTTTTCCTATCAGAAAATAGCGTAAAAAAAACATTGACTATGTCACTTAATTTTAAGTTAAATTATGTAATTTTTTTTTGCAAATTAGGGTAAAATGACCTAATGTTGGCACCTCTCCAATTTATTGGTGGCACTAAAAATTTCACTAAAAAATAAGAAAACTATTCCATAAACTATGTTCCCACAAAAAATAAACAAATCTTAGGGTTTTACGAGAATTGATAACACTTAAACTACACTTAACTATACTAATATTATAAAGAGGAAAGATTTGTTTGTTTGTTTGTATTGAATAGGCTCCGAAACTAGTGGACAGATTTGAAAAAATCTTTTACCATTACAAGCGGACATTATCCGTGCTGAACATAGGATACTTTTTACGGCGGGAAAATGCTTCATTCCTACGGGAAAACGGGTAATAGGACAACGGGTAGTAAGAATTATCCTTCCGTACTTAAATTATTTTTCACATAACTTCTAAACGGCTGAACCGATTGGGTTGAAATTTTATATGGCTATTTCGATGGTTTGTTGGATGATTTAAAAATACAATTGGACCCGGTAGGTGGCGCTGCTGTCCGGCATGTCAACTACTAAACGGCTTGACTGATTGGGTTGAAATTTTGTATGTGTATTTCTCACGGTTTCACAGACACGAAGGTATTATATTTTAGAAAATTGCGCTGACGAAGTCGCGTGCAACAGCTAGTGTGTTAATGAGTAAAAAAAAAAATTTCTCAGCGGCCGAGTGAGTCACGCGTGTCATTTCACTTGGCGGTGGGGGGCACGGGCCGTGACCCTCACCGGGCACGGGGTGGCCGGCGCTTTGGCATCTTCCGCCAGACCGTACGCGGCCAGGGACTATTGGCTACAGGTGACCAATATCAAACTCCCATAAGCCTGACTCCCAACTGATTCATACATCCTTTTTTACAGACAGACAGTCTGACGGTCCACTTGATGGTAGGTGGCTACCGTCACCTATACCTATAACACAAGCAACGCCACAAGTGCTTCAAGTGCGCTGCTGACCATAGAAGGATTAAGGGTAAGGGATAATAAGGGAGGGATGGGGTAATGAATGGGCTCTGGCATCCCTTACTCACCGAAACACAACAGCACATAATGCTGTTGACCTTAAAAAAAACAAACTGCCAGGGTTTTTTGGAACTCCCTGGGGGGTCCGTCTCTACACAGTGAGCCAGTGATCAGGGTTTGGAACTCCCTGCAGTATTTTGTGTCTGTATTTCCAGGCTCATATAACCCTAATCTTTTCAAAGTTCGAGTGATTAGGCATATTCTGGGTTGAGAATGAGGTTCGCTCCATCATAGGCCTCATCCTTGCTACTCAGCTGGTTGATGGCCAAGAGCAAATGGTCCAGTATCCCTCATCTGGTCTTTTTCCTGATTATCAGGCTGAAACTCTGTGAGTAGCTTCGGTTTGCCTAGACGAACAACTTTTTCCTCTGCCAAAATTCTCGACAAAGGGTAGCTAAAGGAGTTAGCAACCGTAAAAAACTTCCAAGCGTAGGACTGGGAAAACGTACCACTCAATTTGTAGGACTATGCGGCCATTTTATTATACAAATGTTTACTAAGCTGCAGACAAAATATCAGCTGGTTATTAATAATTTTTATGACCTCATTATTATGATTTATTGGGAGTGGTTTTTTGGGAGGGACGGTTATACTATATTATTATTATTATATTATACGCTTAGTGGCTATTTCTGTCTGCTAGAGAACCAGTATCACTTCGTCCATTTCTGAAATATTGTGATCGCCACGTAAACTAAAGCTAAACTAAACTAAAGCCTATACCTACCACGTTGAGAAACTGTAGTACTTTTTTGATAGAGGCATTCTTCACATCTTCACAAGCCATTGTGTGGCTTCCTAGGATGTGACTGCGCTTGTGCATTAAGGGGCCACACTCGCACAGGATATGCATTGGTGTTTCTTCTGCCTCATGACAGAAGCGATACTAATGAGACCCATACTAACCAGCTGATTTTTTTGTATGGAGCTTATGATCTTAGTAAACATTTATGTAATAAAATGGCCGCATTGTCCTACAAATTGAGTGGTACGTTTTCCCAGTGCTACGCTTGGAAGTTTTTTAGAAAAAGTTGTTCGTCTCGACAAACTGAAGCTACTCACGAAGATTCAGCTTGTTAGTAATCAGAAAAAAATCCTGGGATACTGAACAAAAACCCATGTCTAATAAAAAAAAAATAAGCGGGCGAAGTCGCGGGCATCGGCTAGTATTATTTATCTAATGGATGTCCATCGGCTCCACACAGGTATACCTACCTTCAGATCTTCTCGAGGACATGTCCGAACAGGTGTCAACATTGTCCGGACTAAACGAGAGCGACTCCGAATCTGAGAGTGAGAGTGAGAATGTTACAAACGAACCACCCTCAGTGCCACTCACTATGACGTGGCCGAAGCACAAGTTGAAAATATCAATCGTATATGACCACGAGATATTATAACTACTTAAATAATATTTTTCAAACCTATTGTTGGGCCATTTATTTATTCATTTTCATTCATCATAGGTTGTTGGCCAAGGGCAACCCATCTCTAATCTATCTACACTAATATTATAAAGAGGAAAGATTTGATTGTTTGTTTGTTTGTATTGAATAGGCTCCGAAACTAGTGGACCGATTTGAAAAATTCTTTTACCATTAGAAGCCGACATTATCCGTGATGAACATAGGCTACTTTTTATGGCGGGAAAATGCTTCATTCCTACGGGAAATTTAAAATAAAAGTAAATACTAGCGGCTTGGCCCGGGAGATAGCGCCATCTATCCAAAATACGGTAGATGGCGTTTTATACTTTTCTACGCGGACGAAGTCGCTAGCACCAGCTAGTATATAAATAAAAATGAATCCCTAAATGTGTTGCTAAGCTCAAAACTCGAGATCGGCTGGACCTATTTGGCTGATTTCTTTTTTGTTGTGTTTGTCGAAGTCCAAGGAACGTTCTTGTGGAGAGAAAAAAATACGAGGAAAAATTAAAATCCACAATTTTCTTTTCCCATACAAACCACTCTGTCCCTAGCTATCAAACATTTGACATTTTGACGTCAATAGTAACAAAAAAAAGGCGCGTTAGTAAATACTAATGCACCCCGGGCAAAGCCTGGAGTGGGGCGCTAGTAAAAAATATATATTATTACACTAGCTGGCGCCCGCGACTTCGTCCGCTTTGAAAAATAAAAAAAAATTGCCTATCATGTGTCCCGTACGTCTAAACGTTTATATACCAAGTTTCATGAAAATCGGTTAATTCGTTTAATAGTTATGGACGTATACATACAGAAAAAAATTGTAAAAATGGTCAATTTAGTTTCAGTATAATGTCTAAGAGCCTATAAACACAATATCTCTGAAAACAGATTAACTTATTCCATGACCAACCCTTACAGATTAATTATTAGTGATGATAAGTGATAACCTACGTTATCGCTAACGTTATCGTTACGTTAATCGCTGATAACGTAGTTTTCTATAAGTGAAAAAATTTTCAAAATCGGTCCACTAGTTTAAATTAAATATAAGTAGTACTGGCTCTTCAGAAACTATAGTTTCGACCAAAGACTGAGCGATTTGTTAAAAGAATGTTATTTTTTTAATGAGAAATTAATATGTATAATAAAAAGATTTCACAATTATTTGAGTTTTTATTTGCTTCGAGCTAGGGTTACCATATCTCCGGATTTGTCCTAAGATTTCAGGATTTTTAGAGTACTGACAGGATTGCGGCCGGATTTCAGAAATCTCAGGATTTTTCCATTTTCAATAAAATACAGTAATTTTTTTAGATATTTTTAATAGAAAATTTCAATCAACCAAAACAAAAACGTAATCTCCCTTGGATAGTATCACAAATCAACGTAATTAACATAAACATAATTTAAAAACATAAAATAATTCACCTTTTTTTTGAGTTGAGTTACATTTGCGATGAAATCGTGGGACCAACTCGGGACTTTTCTATGGAAATCAGGCTTTATTGTCAGGACTTTACAATTTTCCATATGGTAACCCTACTTCGAGCTTCATTATAATAAAATAGTAAGATCTAGAGAAAGATGGTATCGGCAAAATAACGGTTGAGCATAGGATAGAAAATAATCCAAATTGTTACGTTGAACGAAACGTAAACTTATTCGCTGCACTGCTCTAACGTGTGAAGGTTATACATTTTCTCTCTCTCTCTCTTACTACTCGCAACGTAACAAACCGCATAACGATTAACGAAGAAGCCATTTTGTTTTGTGTTCGTTTCGTACATCGTACAAAGCTAGTGATCAGTGATTTATAGTTTCGTTATTTTTTAACGTATAAGTGGCGGTTAATTTAAGCGAAAATGAGTGATAATACTCTTTGGGATTACTTTGAAAGAAGCGATTTAAATGATAAAAAGGCAGTTTGTAAATTTTGTAAAAATGTCTATTCGTACAAGACAACATCACATAACCTCATGATCCATTTGCGAAGAAAACACAAGGACCAATGCGGCGAATTATTCTTACGCCCCAGAGCGAATAATAATGCTTTGTGGGATCATTTTACTAAACTTGATGATCATAAGAGAGTGTTGTGTAAACTGTGCAATAATTTTATTCCTTTCAATCGATATCTATCAGCTTTAAAGAAACATTTAGCAGATTCTCACCGAGACACTTACGATAAACTGAACGAGAATCTTCAGTGCGATGACTTTTACGAAGAAGAGTATCTCGGTAAGTATTTAACTTAATGCGTATTGATTTGTGTTAATAAAATATAATGTTCTACAATAATTATGTATAAAGAATAACTCTTAGTATTTATTTACAAATACAAAAAGAATAGTTGTCAAAAATGTCAAAATCTCGGCACGCACTGTGCTGTGCCACAGAATAGATAATATTGTGTTATAGCAGTTAAAATAGCACCGTAGCACAGTATAAAACTAAATACAAGTATTATAGTTACGCATATATACAGTTCGGCTTTTTAATTTAATCAGTATTAAGAGGTGAATCGCTAAGGCCGGGTCCCACTACGCCGGACCGGTAGATCTGCCGGAAACCGGACAGAGTGTTCACATTACACCGGATCCGACAAGAAAATCGGACAATCAAGTACTCACCTCTGTTGAATTTGGACCTGTGCGCACAATGGACGACGAAATTGTTGTATTGTGGTGGTATCTTAATAGAAGACAAAATAAAAGTAAACATTGGGTACATCCTATTTTACGGGAAAGATTTTCACTTGGAACATTTGAAACATATGGGTGAACTTAGAACTGAATGACAGCAACCACTTTTGACGATTTACTGGGACGACTTTCTATAGACATAAGCGAAAATGCAATGGGGAATGGAAATGGGGAGCACGGGCGGGGCGAACGGGGGACAGAATACCGGCACAAACTCGTTCACATTACTGCGGTCCGGTGGTTTTACCGGCACTTCGTAGTGACAAAACGCTCGGTAAAAATGCCGGACTCGGGATAATGTGAATAGCTTTATATAAATTGTACACCCACTAGCCCTTCCGGCAGTTTTACCGGCCCGGCAGATCTGCCGGTATGAAATGCATGAAGTTAACGAGCGAGTGAGTGAATAGAGTGAGCAAATTATATGTGCCTCATCCAGGTATACGTCTGAACTTTGATTAAGTAGTTTTTTTAATGTGGACTTTATGCCGAGGCCTTAGGCTTTCATTTTCTTGTGAGCAATTCACCGTGTTCATGTTGGATATTTGAAATTTCATTCGCAATTCACTGATTCACTCACAACTGTGATCGCGTCGTGAACTGCTATCATCTGCTATAGCATATTGCGATGTGTGTGTGACTTATTAGCATTTCTGATATTAAATTTTTTTTTATATATTCGTCCGTTTAGCGGACGACTAGACACTTCGTAACAATTTGGTGTGAACAAATTGAATAAGTATTACTTACTCAAATACATACTCAACTATGGGTACTTCCGTAGTTTGGAATCATTTTAAAAAACTTCCAGGAAATTCTATGGCAAAGTGTGTTTTATGTCGAAAGGATTATTCATATCGCACTTCGATAACCAATTTAAAAAAACATTTGAATAATAAACATGGTAATGTTTACCAAAACAATTTTTATACTAGCCGTAGTGAAAAAACTGAAAAGCTATCTTCGCCAACAGGTTCGTAATTTGTAACATAAACTGTGACAATTATTATGAAAAATCATTATGTACGTGTTAAATTTCACAGATTTAATCACTGTGAAAAATATTATTTTCAATGCTATTTATACTGAATTATATTAATATTACTAGCTGGCGCCCGCGACTTCGTCCGCGTTGAAACATTGCCTAAGTACCTGATAAAAACTCTATTTCTATTAAGTATATATTAGATAGGTATCTAATTTAAATACATAACGGCCAATTTATAAGTATAACTTTGCTAAGCAAGTATATATATTACATTTCCTAGCCTACTAACTAATATGTACCTACAGATTTGTCTATCTACACTATACTAATATTATAAAGAGGAAAGATTTGATTGTTTGTTTGTTTGTTTGTATAGAATAGGCTCCGAAACTAGTGGACCGATTTGAAAAATTCTTTCACCATTAGAAGTCGACATTATCCGTGATGAACATAGGCTACTTTTTACCCCAGGGAAAATGCTTCATTCCTACGGGAAATCTAAAATAAAAGTAAATACTAGCGGCTTGGCCCGGGAGATAGCGCCATCGGAGACTCAGTGCAACGAGTAACATGACAACTGCTTGGTGATATTTTTAGCGATCAATTCCACGGTAGATGGCGTTTTATACTTTTCAACGCGGACGAAGTCGCGAGCACCAGCTAGTCTGAGATAAACATTAAATTTTGTTTTAAGTCAAAGAGTTTAAAATATCTTTGCTATAAGTGTTGATTTTTTTTTTTTTTTTTTTTGTATAGAAAATAAATACCTACCTAGAAGTAGGAAAATAGAAATAACTAAGTAAGTATAGGAATGAGTATAGGTACCTACTTACTTACAATATGGGAAACCAGTATTACCCACTCCTCAGGTACCTACTTACTTATTTAATGAATATTAATTTAAGTATGTACTTATAATAGACACTTATGAGAGGTTTTTTAAAAAGTTGCACCTTTTTTGCCAATATTTTTGAGTTCTTAGATACGTACCTATACAGGATTTTGGAGTTTTTTTGAAAATTTTGAACGGCGATATCTCTCTTATTTCTTGGAGTTTTTCGGTGTGGCGCATGTTGTTTGAAGCCTTTTTCAAGGCTCTTTCAGACTGCCTACACCAGTTGTTGTTGTTGTTATTCGTCAAATTGCTATTGTTGATTTTTTGTTTTTATGTTAAAATTTTAAAGTCGGAAGTCGCGATAACTTCGGTTCGCGCGAACAGATTTTGTCGAGAGCTAGCTTGAAAGAAGCCTCTTCGGAAGCTCTTTCAGCTAGCTCAAACCAGCTGTCGCTGACTTTTGTTGTTTTCTTGTTATTGTTGATTGTTGTTGTTTTCATTGAAGTTGCAAAGTTGGAATCCGCGACAACTCCGGTTCTAGTGGCCGGATTTTGTCCCGGATTGGTTTGAAAGAGGCTTCTTCGGAGGCGCTTCGGAACCAGCTGCTGCTATCTTTTCTCGTTAAGTTTTTATTGTTGTTCTTGTTATCTAGTCTTAAGGAAAATTGTTGATTTATCGTTAAATACTGTGTTGTTCTGTACCCCCTCTAGTAGGGGTGGACTCCCCCACGAGCTCGGAGGTCGGCAGGGCCATCAACTGGCCCATGTCGGACTCCACCGAGACCAGTGGGCCTGGCAACAAGGGAGGACGTAAGTTGTACTCCAGCGTTCTGACCCGGTCGGTGGCTCGTAAGCGGGCCGCCACGATGGAGGCACCGGCCACGGGGCTGCCCGAAGCCACCAGTAAGTTTTTTAGTCTGGTGTCGGGGTCGGAGGAGACGGAGGAGCTCGCGGAACCCGCGATCCCTCTTAAATATAAGAGAGGCAGCAAGGGCCGCGGCGGCAAGTCGTTCGGCCATGATGTCGGAATCTCGAGGGCCCGTCGCGAGCTTATGGAGGACTCGGACTCGGAATCCACCAGGTCTGCGACGACTTACCAGTCGGCTAAGTCGTCAGCTGGCTCCGTTGAGGAGCTGACTCATAAGGCGGCGGCTAGTGCCTCGGCGATACTGGAGGTTGTCAGCAAGTCGGGCAACCTCAAGGGCACCTCCCATAGGGAAATAAAGGAAGGCATGCGGTCCATAATGGGAGTGGTCGAGGCGGTGGCGGCGCGTAAGCCATCGAATGAAATTCGGCGACTTCGGGCCGATGATAAACGCCTCCGTGGGCAAATTGATGCCCTCACAGAGGAGGTGACCGCGCTCCGTAGGGCTTTCTCCGAAAGGCCCCTACCTGCGAAGACCCCTACCGAAGAGGCCGTAGAATTGCCTTCGACAGTGGCTGACTCTCAGCCCCTGTCCAGGGCGGAATTTTTGGAGGCCTTCTCGGCCCTCCAGGCGGAACTGACGGCCCACGTTGGGGGTGTCGTCAATGCCCACCTAGACGGGTTGGAGGTGGACGGGAGGCTGCTCCCGGCACGCCAGCTCCGTCCGCCTCTAAAGGCTGATAAGAAACGGGAGGACCGCGCAGTGGCCTCTCAACAAGAGTCGGGGTCAACCCTCGCCCCTCCGGCTAACCTGCCTAAAAAGGCGAGGCCGGTCAAGGTAGCGAAACCCCCTGCCTACAAGACTCCTGAACCGCAGGTGGGGCGCTCGTCAGAGCCAGGTGGATCTGCGGAAACCTGGATGGAAGTGGTAAGGCGCAAGAAGCGCACCCCCGCTGCTCCAGCTCCGACAGCCGGAAAGGCAAGCGCCCCCAAGCTCCCCAAGGAGCCTAAGAAGCTTGCTGTGGTCGTGGCTCTCAAACCTGAGGCGATCGAGAACGGCGCCACGTATAAAAAGGCTTTAGATAAGACCAAGGCCATGGTTTCGTTGGACGCACTTGGGATTGGCCCGGCCCAATTCCGCACGGGCGTCACGGGAGCCCGTATTCTCGAGCTCCCGAAAGAGACTACGCCCCTGCAGGCGGACAAGCTGGCGGCTCAAATAAGCGCAGTACTGGGTGAGGAGGCGAAGGTCACGCGCCCAGTTAAATCGGTTGACATTCGGGTCAACGGCCTCGACGACTCGGTGTCGGCCGAGGAATTGCAGGCTGCGCTGGCCCTGAGCACGGGCTGCCCCCTCGAGCACTTTAGGGTGGGCAGAGTTCACCCTGGAGCCAGAGGAGTAGGCTCAGCCTTCGCCTCTTGCCCGGTAGAAGCCGCCAGGAAGTTGGTGACCGGTGGCCGTCTGACGGTTGGTTGGAGCGCCGCCTCCGTCCAACTGTTGGAACAACGTCCCATGCGCTGCTATAAGTGCATGGGGCTCGGCCACCCAGTGGTCAGATGCCCGTCCAACAAGGATCGCAGCGGTCTCTGTTACCGTTGCGGATTGGATGGGCATTCCGCCAACGATTGTGAGGCGGCGTACAGATGTGCCGTCTGCGCAGACGCCGGTCTCCCGGCTAACCATCGCATGGGGGGGATGAACTGCTCCCCCCCAGCCATTAGGGGCCGCTTCATAGCGGCTAAACCGACAGCCAGCACAGGGGCCACCCGTGCTGTAAGGGAGGAGATTATGGACACCACCAATGCCCAGTAGGTCCACTACAAAGATCCTCCAGGCGAACATCAACCACTGCGCCGGGGCACAAGATCTACTGTGCCAGTCCATGGCGGAGTGGGAAATTCACCTGGCGGTGGTGGCGGAGCCATACGCGGTCCCCGAAAATCCCAACTGGCTAGGGGACCTGGACGACTCCGCTGCTGTTGTAGTGAGACCTGGTGGTACGGCTCTTCCCCTTTCTCTCAGGGAGAGAGGTTCGGGTTTCGTGGCAGCAAACTGGGGGAGAATGGTGGTCGTGTCCACCTACTTCTCCCCTAACCGTAGTCGGGCGGATTTTGAGTTCTTCCTGGCTGCGGTGGAGGGTGTGGTGAGGCGCGCAGCCCCACTCCCAGTTTTGGTGGCGGGGGACTTCAACGCCAAATGCTCGGCATGGGGGTCCCCCAGAACGGACGTGAGGGGGGGTATTCTGGAGTCCTGGGCGCTGGGCCTGGGGCTCCAGGTGCTCAACCGTGGTACCTCTCCCACGTGCGTACGGTGGCAGGGTACGTCAATCGTGGATGTATCCTTTGCCACTGCCGCCCTTGCTGCCCAAATCCGAAGCTGGCGGGTCGAGGAAGAAGTGGAGACCCTATCGGACCACCTCTATATCCGATATGAGGTCTCTACGCTGGCCCCCAGCGCGTCACAGTGTCGGGATCCTACGGCGAGTGTCGCTTTTCCCAGGTGGGCACTTGCCAAGCTCCGCCCGGATGTGGCGGAGGAGGCAGCGATGGTGAGGGAATGGTCGTCTCTCCCCCCTCACCTCGCAGGAGATCCCGACGGCATGGCCGACCATTTTGCGGACGACCTTCGGGACGTCTGCAATGCAGCCATGCCACTGTGGCGCCCTCCTCCCCGTTGGAAGAAAGTATACTGGTGGGCGCAGGAAATTGAGGCACTGCGCTCCGCCTGTCTAGCGGCCAGACGGGCTCTCCTCCGGTGCCGGAGAAGGCGCTCCAGGAGGACGCCTGATGAAGAGGTCCTCCTTCATCAGGCGTACAGGGAGGCTCATAACGCCCTGCAGAAAGGTATCTGCAGGGCCAAAGAAGAGGCCCATGAGCGCTTCCTGGCCCTCCTGGACGCCGACCCCTGGGGTCATCCATATAGGGCTGTGAGGGGGAAGTTCGCATCAAGCTCCCCCTCCACAGCTAACCTCGACCCGACTCTGCTCGATGAGGTCGTGGGGTCTCTGTTCCCGAACCCCGGCCCATTCGAGCCCCCCCCTATGGTGCCTCCGGAATCACTGCCGGAGGCCGAGCTGCAGGGCCCTCCTGTCTCCGACGTAGAGTTTGAGGCGGTGAGGGAGCGGATCGGGAAGAAAAGGACGGCCCCGGGACCAGATGGGGTTCCGGCTAAGGCCCTAGCGATAGCCCTGGGGCCTCTGGAGGAGAGGTTCCGGGGCAAATTCCCGGCGAGGTGGAAGGTGGGGCGACTCTGCCTTCTCCGCAAGGAGGGTCGCCCTGCCGACTCTCCGGCGGGGTATCGACCGGTGGTCTTGCTCGACGATTCCGGCAAAGCCTTGGAGAGAATCATGGCTCGTCGGATCGTCGAGCACCTGGAGACGGAGGGGCCGAACCTGGACGAACGCCAGTTCGGCTTCCGAACCGGTCGGTCCACTATGGACGCGGTGAGCCTCCTCAAAAGGTGGACTGAGGAGGCCACCGGCAGGGGGGAGGCTGTTGTTGCGGTATCGCTTGACATCCGCAACGCTTTCAACAGCCTCCCTCATGAATGCATAAGGGCGGCACTTAAGTTCCACAGGGTGCCGTCCTACCTCTGCGCCCTCGTCTTCGACTACCTTTCCGATCGGGTAGTGTTGTACGAGGGCGCTAATGGGTGCGTCCACCGACGGCCAATGGCGGCAGGTGTACCCCAGGGGGCCGTACTCGGTCCCTTATTGTGGAACCTGGGGTACAACTGGGTCCTGCGAGGCAAACTCCTTCCCAAGATGGAGGTTGTCTGCTTCGCCGACGACACTCTGGTCGCGGCGAGGGCACAGACGTGGGAGGACGCAGTGCGGTTAGCATCGGTCGGCACCTCTTTGGTCGTCCGGCGCATCCGCCTCCTAGGATTGGAGATGGCCTTAGACAAAACTAGGGCCATGGGCTTCCATCCCCCACGCCGCAGGATCCCTCCGGGGCTCCGCGTCCGAGTGGAGGGGGTCCGGATTCCGGTCGGGGTGCATATTAAGTATCTTGGCCTAACACTGGACCCCCGCTGGAGTTTCGAGGAGCACTTCAAGCTCCTCGCTCCACGGCTGACTGCAGCCGCAGCCGCGCTCGGACGACTCCTCCCGAATCAGGGAGGACCAAATTCGGCGTGCCGTCGACTTTACCACGGGGTGGTAAGGTCGATGGCACTTTACGGAGCCCCGGTGTGGGCGGAGTGCCTCACTCCTCGCACCCGGGCCCTCCTGCGAAGGCCTCAAAGGGTCATGGCGATCCGGGCCGTGCGGGCCTATCGCACGGTCAGCCACGGGGCCGCCTGCGTATTAGCGGGCACTCTCCCGTGGGATGTCGATGCCCTGGTTCTGTCCCAGGTGCATCGGCATCGGATCACCGCAAGGGCCC
This sequence comes from Synanthedon vespiformis, assembly GCA_918317495.1. Lineage (NCBI taxonomy): Eukaryota > Metazoa > Arthropoda > Insecta > Lepidoptera > Sesiidae > Synanthedon > Synanthedon vespiformis. The sequence goes on from OU906974.1 coordinate 4,054,311, forward strand.
TAGGAGAAAGACCCGTTGCCGAGGAAGTGCAACGGGTCCGGGCAGAGGCGCAGGAGAGGGCCATGGACGACTGGGACGAGGCACTCCTCAATCCCACCGCCGGCCACCGGACGATTTCCGCCATCCGTCCGGTTTTAGAGGAGTGGGTAAGGCGTCGACGAGGTGGCCTTACCTACCGTATGGTGCAGGTAATGACCGGACACGGGTGCTTCGGTCATTACCTCCACCGTATACAAAGGGAGGAGTCCTGATGACACGGCCGAGCATACGCTCCAAGTATGCTCGGCCTGGAGATCCCAGCGTCGGGAGTTGAGTGCGGCGCTGGGGGGTGGTGACGTCTCACTGTCAAGCATGGTTGAAGCCATGCTTGACAGTGAGACCGCCTGGAGAGCAGTTGCCTCCTTCTGCGAATCTGTTATGTCGCAGAAGGAGGAAGCTGAGAGGGAGCGCGAGAAAGACGCCGGTCTCGCCTCCCTCCGACGCAGACGGTTGGGCAGGAGAAGGCGGGCATACCTAGCCCGTCTTTAAATGTCCAAGGGGGACCTGCGCACATGGTTGGCTAACTGTGTGTGCCTGCACAAGGTTCCCCCGTCTGGGGATTGCCTGGGTGTCTCCGGGCAATCCTCCGTTGGCGTTAGCCTGGCCAGCAATGGCTAGGCTGCCCTGGGGTGGATCGGAGTTGTTGCCTCGGCAGAGCCCGGTCCACCCCGCTCAAAGGGCAAGGAGGCACCGGGGAGTTTTAGTGGGTAGGGGCCAGTTCTGCTGGTCGACCCCCACATACCCCTGCCCAGCGGCAGGAAGTCAGTAAACGGATCTCTCCTCGTCAAAAAAAAAAAAAAAAAGATACGTACCTATACTTACTTCTTGCGAAATGTGAACGGTCCAGTTGCATTGAAGGTCAATATTATTTTAAGTGTTGCTTTTGCATTTATTATTTCGTTGTTATGGACTATGAAAGTACCTAGTATCTAGGTAGGCATTTAATTGAAGAAAATCTACGTGATATCTGCCACGAATATCATATTATATAGTATAGATTGTACACAAATAATTCTTAAAACATCCATTCGAAACTCAACCAGAATGCGTTTAAAATAAGACTCATTTCTGAAATAACACAAAAACTTACATTACTTGTGAACTACAAATTTGTGTCAGAAAAATAAGCGAACAATGAAACTAGAGCTCTGTAACGAGGGAGTAACGTGTTGTTTTGTTCGCGTTCGATTTGCACATAGGACGTTACGGTTGTGAGTAAGAATAGAGAGCCACCATGTTTTCAACGGAAGTGTGGCAACGTCGCAAACGCGTTTGTTTATATTGATCCTCCCTAGCCTAGTCTATAAATGGAAAGGTTCCTCCGAGCTTTACCTGGGATACGTAGGATTGTTCTCAATTTATGAATTGAGAAGGATTATTATAATTACTTACATAGGTAACTCTATATAGCTGCTGCCTGCGACACTTTGTAAATGATATACTTACTAAAACCTGCCTCGAGAACCACTCTATCCATTGGTGAAAACATCATGAAAATCAGTGCAGTAGGAGTTTTTCACAAAAAGACAGACAGACAGACTTTGTTTTACTTAGTGATTATGTACCTACCTACTAAAATGTTTATTATTTTTGTTAGAAAGACACCTGAAGTGCTTACAAGAGTTAATATACTTACTTTCACAAGTAGGTAGGTATAGTCGGGGTAAAAAAGTCGAAATTCGCTTGCACAAGGGCAAATGTCAGTAATGTCAAAATTTCATTTCAAACGTCTGTTAGTTGTCTGCTTAGTACTTTAGTTTCAAAAGGTACTAAAGAGTACGACTTTGATAAAGGAATGAATTTGAAAACTGACGAAGGTTTTCGTACCCCGACTTTACCTGAGTGAGAGACATCTGTTTTCTTTGTTTCTATACCTACTAAAAAGGTCAAAAAAATATGGACCCTAAAAAAAAGGTCCACAATTAATAACTATTGGTAAAATATAAACAAACCTATAATAAAATAGGTAGGTACACCTTTCAAATACCTAAGTGAGTAGACATTAGACATTAGGGTGTATTTATGGGCGTCAGTCTAGTGGAGCTTAAATAAAAATAATTAAACTGATATTTTAGATTTTTGCATGCTAATAATATAAATAATAAAGATTTGATTGTTTGTTTGTTTGTATTGAATATTCTCCGAAAGTACTAGACCTATTTGAAAAATTCTTTCACTGTTGGGAAGCTATATTATATTATCAGTGAGTAACATACCTACTTAGGCTATATTTTATAAGTTACACGGACGAAGTCGCGTGCAACAGCTAGTCGTATAATATAGATAGAATATTATATCCTAGCATTATCTAAACTAAGCCCCGCCGCATAAGTACGTATTCCGAATTCGATTTCCGAATAATAGCAGTTGTAGTTATATAGGTAGCGCAGCGAATTAAGACTTTTTGGCAAATTTAGAAAGGGCATGGGCAGAATTCTATTTTTAGGTGTTTGAGGGGGCAGAGGGGCGTGAGGGGCGGGTTTCGCGTCGGTGTGCCGACACTTTATTGGTAAACTAACTAAACTCAGTCGCTCTTCACCTCCCGCCCTTCGTTCACGCGTCACGTGTCTCTTAGGTACTGTTGCGTACACATTGTTTTATCGTATTAGTAATACGTCATTGTGAAAAAAAAATGCCTAGAAAGGAAATTATAAGACCGCAAGCCAGAAAAATTATTTACAACGTGAATTGTTATGTTAAAAAGGAAACAAATGAAATCGTGGGTAAGTTACAGCAAGTACAAAATACAACTGCAGAAGCCACGTTATCATTACAGAAAAAAATGGCAACACCTATACAACGTTTACACCTGATTGCAAATAGAACAACAAATCCTGCTGATAAATCCGTATTAATTGAAATCTGCAATCAATTGGAGAAAATCCGGGAAGAGACTGAGGAAGCTAGAGGAACAAGTGATTCTCAATTACAAGAAATTATAAACACATTAAAACATGCACAAAAAAGAACGGCACTTGCTACGAAAACATCTGTGGTAACAGTCAATAGGATTGCCAAAGAAACCGCTAATTCTGACAGTGCGCAAAACCAATAACGGACATCGATAAATAGGTGGAATAACACTGCCCGATGGTTTTTTTTCCAATTTATTGAATATATTAATATTAACTAAAATGCACTTTTGTCTTTTATTTTTCTGAATATACTACTAGCAAGATAAGTCATAAGCAAATTGTTATTACATGTTAAGTTAGTAAGGTACAAAAAAAATACGAAATAAGAAAAAAAATATTTAAATTCCCTTAGCAATTTTGTTTTGTGCGATTGTACACATGCGCCGATTGCCTAGTGATGTGCCAACTCGGAATAAACACAACTCGAGTCAAATCGAGTTGAAATTCACGTAACTCGAGTCAACTGGATGAAACTGAGTACAGAGTAAATTAAATGTTTTTAACAGACGAAAACAAAAAACGCAGGAGGTATCTTAGGGTAGACCCTAAAGGTGGGAAAATAGGGGTGTTTATTGTTCACTCGTAGATTTTAATGCGGAGTTGTGTATTACAATTTTAAAAAAAAAATCAAAAATTAAGCATGTAGTAATTAGTAGATTATAGCCACAATTTTTTTTGTTTTAACCTTAATAACTAAGTTCTTAAACTAATGTAAGTACACCTAAGAAATTTGGAGTCGGCGCTAAACAAGTAAATTAATTAATTAATTACGTAAAGCGTGATGCCCGGCGGTGCAGTTAGTTTATTTATATTAGTTTAATTATTAGTTATTTATTTATTAACTAGCTGTTGCCCGCGACTTCGTCCGCGTTAAAAAAGATAAAAAGTAGACCTAAATAACTGATAAACATTTAGAAGTACGGGACACGCGATATGCTACTTTTTAACTTTTTTAACGCGGACGAAGTCGCGGGTAACAGCTAGTATATATTATAATATGTATACTCTACTCTCTAGCATTCGGCAGAACCGCTAGGGCGGGAGAGAGAGAAAATTCAACTCGAGTTAACTCGAGTCGACACATCACTGCGATTGCCCCACTAGTTTCGCGGATCGATCTATTATCTATACACTGATGTGACTGTAAACTATATAGGTACCACTGGACAGGCTGCTGTTAAATTATTTTTACTCCTATGATAGGAGTAAAATAGGAGTCCTGTTTGAAAAATGCCATTTTGGTGCTGTAAGTAGACTATAATGGCTATGGAGCGACAGTAATTTGAACTAAAAATAATTGCGTGATATGGACTACTGGAACTTAGCATGGCCATTTTGTTTTTTTTTTCCAAAAACTAGACATTTGTGCTGCGTTGTGCCGTAAACTGCGAGTGCCTTTCTCAAAAAATGGAGCTGTAATGATAATGACGAAAAATCGATTTTTGCATCAGCATGGCCACCTCTTGGAAATGTAACGCTTCCGAGGGCGCAAACAAACAAACAAATTTTTCCTCTTTATAATATTAGTTAGTATACATATTATAATATATTACATACATAGGTATTATAAATCCGTCATGTTGTCATGTTTGTGTCTATTTCTCGGCTAACTATTTATTCCCAACGGATTTTAATAAGGTTTCCACTTGTGGAAATAGGTTTAAAAAAAATTGCATCCCAGACGAACCCTGGAGCGGGTCGCTGTCGCTAGTAACAATATCAAACATGAATAAAATTGACGTCGTAATTTATTCTTTGCTGTGGCCCATTTGACCAGCCGTCAACCCGCTTGCGTCACTTGTTTTGCTGCACGAACTGGCAACGTTGCCTTTCTTTTCTACAAGCCCACTCGCTAACGAACGCTGTGTTGAGTTTTGTATTATGTAGGCATTGGTTATGTTCAAAACAGTTTAAAACGATAAACGAAACGATGCATGGATACTAGTTCTTTTTTGGATAGAATTCTCTCGGTTGTACTGTTTTTGTCTTAGGGCCTTTGATAGGCGATTTTTTTTTATTAATTTCTTTTTAATGTTTAGGACTCTTACCGTACAAACAAAGGTATATCAGCTAAATTATTCCCGGTGACAGATGGTGAAAGAGGCCCTAGGGCCTTGGGGCCTCTTCACCAAGTCTCAAGTAGGCTAACCGCGTCATTTAAAGTCGCCGGTCACCGGGGATAATAGAGCTGATACATATACCTTTGTTTGTGGTACGGTAAAAGTCCCAAACATAAAAAGAAAATAATAAAAAAATTCGCCTATCGACTTAAAATTATTTCTAAAAGTAACTAATCAACACTTCCCTTGTAGTTGGTGAAAGAGGCCCTTAAAATAATATTCTACTAATCATTGACTTTATATATTATGTACCAATAGGTAAGTACTTAATTATATAATCGTTAGTCCATACCGGTCCAGACTATAAGTATTTATAAAGTAGGTAGGTCGCTACCGTCGCGTCGCCTATAACAGCCTATAACACAAGAAACACCATAAGTGATGCAAGTGCACTACCATCTATAATAGGGTGAAATACTGCGTGTGTGCTTTTGGTCCGGGGTGTCCAAAAGTGACACCTTAGCCATTGGTCCGGGGTGTCCAAAAGTAACACCTTAGGCATTGGCCCGTGGTGCCCAAAAGTTACACCTTAGCCATTGGCCCGTGGTGCCCAAAAGTTACACCTTAGGCATTGGTCCGGGGTGTCCAAAAGTTACACCTTAGGCATTGGTCCGGGGTGTCCAAAAGTGACACCTTAGCCATTGGCCCGGGGTGTCTAAAAGAGTCACCTTAGCCATTGGCCCGTGGTGTCCAAAAGTTACACCTTAGCCATTGGCCCGTGGTGCCCAAAAGTTACACCTTAGGCATTGGTCCGGGGTGTCTAAAAGAGTCACCTTAGCCATTGACCCGTGGTGTCAAAAGTGACCAAAAGTGATAAGAAGGTTGCGAGTCTCATGTCTCAGTGTCTCAGTCAGCATGAGGAAACATGGTGGGCTTTTAGTTGGTAGAAGTCCTACATAACCATACACCATCAATCTCCCCATGGTCGATGGGGATCTGGTTCGCAGATTTTCCCACGAAAAAAGGGGCTGTTAGAACGGCAGTGAATGTTCATATTTACAACGCCTCTGTGTCATTTGCAAAATGAACCTTAACGTAACATACTTTAAAGTCGACTTTGAATGAACCGCATCTATTTATTTACAACTAACAAATGCACAAGGAAGCCATCTTTGCCCTTCTAGCAACAAGGAAACGGTTTGGTTTCCTGCCTACACGTTTCCAGGAAATTGGTTATGTCAACGAAATTCTTATATACTTATGTCGATCAATTACTGTACTATTACCCATGTAGACCTCAAAGAATTTATACTAGCCTTTGCCACCGTGTTCGACCGCGCCCCATTTTCTTAGGTCTTAAGATATCTTTAAAATTTTTATTACTTACATATTATTATATCGCAGACTAAGTCGCGGGCGCCAGCTAGCACCACCTAGTTCCACAGTAAGCAACTAATGCTTGTGTTATGGACACCAGACAGTTGATATACTACAAACATTACTTTTTTGTAAATACATCATACATACCTATTATAAAAACAAACATCTATGACTAGGTACAAAGATAAAATGTTAACACATATACATTTGCCCCTAGCGGGATTCGAACCCGCTACCGTTTGGTTAACGGCTAAGAGTTTACTAGCCACTAGACCGAACGTGTCATTGTATTAGATTATTATGTCTAATGTAGATACTTCGTTTGTCTCAGCACGATTTGTCAGATTACAGCAAAGATATAAATCACAGATGCGCCCTGTGCTTCTGAAAACTATCCACGTAATATGTATGTATGCAACGTGAGCCGCTCACTGCTTTCTACTATACAAGCGACTAAGGCGGGAAGAGTGAGCTCACTCTTCCCAGTTCCCAACGATGAGACATTTTCGGTCGCCTCAAGTATGGCAAGGGCGCATCTGTGCTTCTGAAAACTGTCCATGTATTAAGTCTGTGTGCAACGTGAGCCGCTCACTGCTTTCTACAATACAAGCGACTTAGGCGGAAAGAGTGAGCTCACTTTTCCCAACGATGAGACATTTTCGGCCGCCTCAACTATGGCAATGGCGCATCTGTGATTTAAATCTTTGCTTTATAGACATTTATGTCTTATTAGATTATGTCCGATGTACTAATAAGTAAAGCCACCGCGGTGAGTCATAGGAAAACCATGTGCGATTTGCGAACGTCATACAAGGAACGCGGTAAACAAGTCATTCGAATAAAAATAACTCGCTCCCCCAATTTGACGACGAGTGCGATCCCGAAATAGAGAATGCGGGGAGTGTTTTTTGATTATTATATTTTTATCGGTGATTCACATATTAATTATTTCAGCCGCAGGACGTCCATTCTAATTATGAATTTGTTTAATACCTTTATGTATCGACTAGCTGTTGCACGCGACTTCGTCCGCGTAACTTTGTAAAATATAATACATTCGTGTCTGTGAAACCATGGAAGTACACAGTATACAAAATTCCAACCCAATCAGTCGAGCCGTTTAGTAGTTGACATACCGACAGCAGCGCCACCTACCGGGTCCAATTGTATTTTTAAATCATCCAGGAAATCATCGAAATAGCCATATAAAATTTCAACCCAATCAGTTCAGCCGTTTAGAAGTTATGTGAAAAAGATAAGTACGGAAGGATAATAATTCTTACTACCCGTTGTCCTATTACCCGTAGGAATGAAGCATTTTCCCCAAGGTAAAAAGTAGCCTATGTTCATCACGGATAATGTAGGCTTCTAATGGTAAATGAATTTTTCAAATCGGTCCACTAGTTTCGGAGCCTATTCAATACAAACAAACAAACAAACAATCAATCAAATCTTTCCTCTTTATAATATTAGTAAGTATAGAGTATAGACTAAAGCCGAATTGGGAAGCGAAGTCCCGTTGGAAAGTGACATTGGAGGGTACCTACTTGAAAAAATTAAAGGGGGTGCTAGCGCTCACCCCTAGCCACCCCTTGTCACAACACATACTAGTGTTCCATGATTTTATTTTAAACCAGCTGGCGCCCGCGACTTCGTCCGCGTTTAAAAACAAAAAAGTAGCCTATTCCGTGTCCTGTACGTCTTAAATGTTTATCTACCAAGTTTCATAAAAATCAGTTAATTCATCTAAGACTTATGGAGGAACATACATACATACATACATACACTTAGGAGATTTATTATTAGTATTGATTAAATTAAATATTCTCAGGTATAATTTAACAGAAACCACCGACCCTTCAATTTTTAGCACCCTTTACTAAAGGGTCGACGAACTCAAAAAGACCCCTCGGTTTTGTATTGAATATTTCATCGAATTCAATTTTTAAAAAAATAACCTTCAAATTTTTTTTTCTGTGAATAGACCTACTCTATTATTATATTGAGTCGTGTTCGTGAAGTGTGTATGTGAAATAAGGATTTTTTTACTATACTCCCTCCCCCATTGTGATTTTTGCCGAAGCCCCCTCCCCTTTCGAGCGTCACGTGATTAACCCGTTCATTGCCAAGGACTCGCCTGACTGGCCAAACTATTTATTGGTTTTTCTTCAAAAATACTAGGAATTAATGTAAAACACAACTTGAAATGTCATATATATGTGGGAAGTTAATAAAGCAATTTTGGAATATCTTTTTATCTTTTAATTGGAACACACTTCTACAGTTTCACTTGACATTACACAGTCTGTTATACCGACTACTTAATAATAACCATGTTGACATTTAAAAAAACAACTTTAAATACATAGACTATAGCGAGACACTTTCAGTTATTATTCTATGTTTTAATGATACTATCCCACACGGCCATCCTGTTCATTCATCTGCCTCAGATGAATCTTCTGTGCGGATCCAGGGCTTCATTAGATCGGCTGAGCTGGTCGTATGGATTGGTCCTTCACCATGACCAACTTTCTCCAATGCGTATCTATCATTGCGTCTCTTCTGAACAATCTTGTAAGGTCCAAGGTATTTAGGGTAAAGTTTACTTCCTTGTGAAAATTGGGTCTTTTTGATGGCAACCAAATCTCCTACTTCATACAAATTTGCTGATTTTCTCTTTTTATTGTAGTATTTGATATTCTCGTCCTGTATTTTCTGTATAGATTCTTTCGCTTTCGTTCTAAGTGCAGCTCTTTCATCGACATAGTTCTCTATGGTTTCTTCCACGATAAGCTTCAAAATCTCGTCTTCTCCGTGTCTCAATTTTACACCAATGAGTAACTCGAAGGGTTTCATACCAATACTTCGTTGATAAGTGCCATTTAAACATCTTTGCACGGCAGCAACTTTGCGGTACCAATTGGATGGGTTATCAATGGTAAGTTTACTCAAAACATCAATAATTATCTGATGGATTCGTTCCACCTGACCATTTCCTCTAGGCTGACCAGTGGTTATGGTGTAGTGAACGATGTGTTCTTCTTCACAATATTTTCGGAACTCGTTAGAAGTGAATGCGGCGTTCTTATCTGTAATTATTCTTTGTGGTGAACCAAATGTTTGTTGCTGCAACACTAGTTTATTCAAAGTTTCTTCGGTAGTCAAAGTCTTAACTGGATAGATCCACGTAAACTTAGTGAAACCATCAACTACGGTAAGTATGTACTTGTAATTCTTATTTGTTGAAGTTAATGGGCCCAGATGATCAACGTGGTATGTCGATAACGGAACGTCACCTTTATCTAATGGATGTAAGTATCCCTCTTTCTTTCCTCTCTTATGCGATATGAGAATACACTCAACACAATTATCTATTATCTTCTTAATTTTCATTTTCAGGTTTTCAATGTAGTACTCTCTGTTAATTAGTTCTTCGGTCTTTGTAATGCTAAAATGTCCCTTTTCGTGGTTCTTTCTTATAATTTCGTTCTCCATCTTTTTGGGTACTACGATCAATCGTTTTCCGTCTTTCTCTTTAGTAAGTATACCATTTTCAATAACGTAACTTTCATATTGTTCTCTTTCTAGTATCTTTTTTATAAGTCTGATGTGAGGATCTTCATTCTGAGCTTTCTCAATTCGAGCTGTTGTTTCCGTAAATATTAGACAAATAGGGTGTCTACTTAAAGCGTCGGCGTGTTTTAGTCTTGTGCCAGGTCGGTGTTCTATCTCATAGTCGTACTCTTCTAATAACAAAGCCCAGCGAGCAACACGAGGAGGTAAGTCCTTTTTCTGTAGTGTCATTGTTAGTGCTGAACAGTCAGTTACGATCTTAAAGTGAATCCCGAGCAAATAAACTCTAAACTTCTTTATAGCTTCTGCCACAGCAAGGATTTCTAAATGATAGCTATGGTAATTTCTCTCGGCTGTTGTAGTCTTTTTGCTCATATAATGAACTGGATGCATCTGATTGTCTTTTGTACTTCTTTGTAGAAGCACTGCTCCATATCCCTCTGCGCTTGCGTCTGTATGTACTTCTGTTTCTAAATCGGGATTGTAAATATGGAGTACAGGCGAACTACACAATTCCATCCTCAACTCTTCAAACGCTCTCTCACATCTTTCATCAAAATTAAAATTAGTATCTTTCTTAAGAAGATCTGTTAGCGGTTTTGCAATCAGGGAGTAATTGCGAATGAACTTCCGAAAATAACCTGTTAGGCCAAGAAATGATTGCAGTGACTTGACATTACTAGGCAATTTAAATTTGGAAACGGCGTCAATTTTCTCCCTGGACGGACATATTTTATTGTCCCGGATGATATAGCCTAAATAATTAATCTCTCTTTTCATAAAATGGCATTTTGCCCAATTAAACTCAAGCCCATATTCCTCAGCTCTTGCAAAGACTGTCTTTAGCTTCGACATGGCTTCGTCTTCAGTCTTTGGCGGTATAATCAAATCGTCTAAATAGGCTAATACGATTCCATTGGAAATCAGATCTTGGAAGAGGTTGTTAATAAATCTTTGGAAGACCGACGGTGATGTACACAGGCCAAAGGGCATCTTTCTGAATTCAAACTGGCCTTGTGGTGTTACAAAGGATGTGTATTTTCGGCTGTCTTTATGGACGTTGACATGCAAAAATCCGTTTTTTAAATCCAAGGTTGTGAATGTCGTAGCTTCCTTTAGTTGGTCTATCTGGTCTTCAATCAGTGGTAGTGGGAATCGTTCCTTTATTATCTTTTTGTTTAGCCTTCTGTAGTTTATACATAAACGGTATTTTCCATTCTTCTTCTTTGCTAGAACGATAGGACTTGCGAAATCTGACTTGCTAGGCTGTATGATCTTCTGTTCTAACCATTCTTCAATTTGTTCGTTCACTATTTTTCTTTCCAGAGGTGCGAGTCGACGTGGGGTTTGATTAATCGGTTCTTCATCGGTAAGTATTATCTTCATCATAACATTACTTTCCTTCTTTGCTTCTTTAGTCTTATAGTTTCTTATCATCGTCTTTATTTCTTCTAGATATTTCGTTTCTCCTATCTCGTATGATTCGTGTTCTGTCTCTTCTTGTGTGATCAAAGTAAGGTGTTCTATTCTGTTTACAATCACTTCATTTTGGGCGAATCTTACTTCGAAATCGTTCAATATCGGTCTTCCGAGAATCATGTTTACGGGTATTGCGTCATCTTCAACTACGTGGATTTTAGCATCCGCAAAGTAAGCACCTATTTGTAGTTTGGCAATAAATGATCCTTTTGTATTTGCTTTTCCTTCGCCCAAGCCCTTCAGGTGTAAGGTAGCATTCTGGTCGTAATTAACTTTCAGTTTTTTGAACTGGGTCTCTCGGATAACATTGGCGTCACTTCCGGTGTCGATTAAAGCTATCATGGCGATATCATTAATCTTGATTGGACAGGAAACTTCGTCTTTTGTGTCTTCTGTATCAATATTCATTAACTTCTTAGGCCGATTCGGACAGTCGGGTCCTTTGTGACCAAATTCGTTACACGCAAAACATTTTATGCCCTTAGTGCAGGATGTTGTTTGATGTTCTGTATCGCCGCACTTGAAGCATCTCTTAGGAGGAAAAGGTTTCCGCATTCGTGGTAGAGGTGTTGCACTTGGAGTGTGATTAGATCTTGTCGCCATCTTCGTCTTCAGATTACAATAAATGTCTAACTTTCGTCTGAATTCTTTCAAGTCTACAGCACCATATAGAATGGCCTTATTAATCTCGTTGTCACAGATGCCATCTATGACATACTCTATAAGTGCTGCATCCTCAATATTGCCATGTACTGCCAACTCTTTCATGTGGAGAAAGTATTGTTGGTAACTTTCATTACTTTGCATTTTTCGTGAGGCAAGCTTCTTGTGTAGAACCGCACTGTTCAGTTTGGACCCAAATTCTTCAACTAAATTGCTTTTAAGGTCATCCCAACTCTGAATGCTTCTTAATGACCTCATAAACAATTTGGCAGTTCCTCCTAACAGTCTCTTTCCATAAATAAGTTTTTCAATGTTAGACCATTCCATAATGGTAGCAGTATCTTCGAATTCTTGGATCCATGATGATATTGGGTAAGTGTCATCGCCAGAGAATTCTGTCATGGATTTCTCTAAATCGCTAAACGAAATTCGGGGTGCAGTCATTTTCTTTAATTTTTGTTTACTTTCTTTATCTGACAGGCTTTCGTAATCTTCACTAATATCTTCCTCTTCTTCTTCTGAATAACAAATTTTATTTTTCTCCTTTTCTTTATTATCTTTCTTAGGTGATTTCTTTGTCTTTTTCTTAGTCTTAGGCATAATAAAATTATTTATTCATCTTAGTTTACTTGTTTTTCTTCTTAAAATGTTTGTCTTGTCTACTTCTTAAAATCTCCATTTAAAATTGTAATTAACACGCATGTTCGGTATCCTTTAATTCATATTTAACTATGCCTCTTAGTAGTCTGAGCGACATTGGTGCGAATACCATTTCGTTGTTCTGTGGTATAGTGCTTCTGTGGTCTGATACTTTGTTGACCTTTACATGTAATGTATTCGTTTGTAGGTATTTACCGACTTGGTTTGATGATTTTCTTAATTCTTCGTCTTCAATCACTCCAAAATAATACTTCACTAAACTCCAATTGTATCCCGGACGAGCCCCCAAAAGTTGTGGGAAGTTAATAAAGCAATTTTGGAATATCTTTTTATCTTTTAATTGGAACACACTTCTACAGTTTCACTTGACATTACACAGTCTGTTATACCGACTACTTAATAATAACCATGTTGACATTTAAAAAAACAACTTTAAATACATAGACTATAGCGAGACACTTTCAGTTATTATTCTATGTTTTAATGATACTATCCCACATATATGCAATGCAAAAGCCGTGGACTCGCATCGCGAGTTCTCATTCGTACGGCCGACGACACACCACACGAGTTCAACATATTATACCGCTGGTCATTCATATGAGACTTGAAATTTTTGGTGCGGCAATGAATGCATGTTGGGTTTTCGCCCACGCATCGATAGAAATTCAAAACACAAAACGACGAGTGGTTTTATGAAATATCGTACGTGTACGAAGTTAGCGTTTTGTGACGTCACTACAAGGTCCGTCACGTAGCGTGCATGGGGAGTTTTATTATCATTGTTTCTAAGATTTCTAATTTTGAATCTTAAATACGAGAGCGTTAAGGTAGAGTCTTGCGTAATGCGAACCTAACGAGCGTCAAGGTGTCTGTGATCGTCACACGCGTATAACAAAGAAAATATAGATGTTATGTAGTTGTAGTTGAGTTTTAGTTTTTTAAATAATACCTATAGTTAAAATAGCTTTCACTTATGGTCCAGTATCCCTCAAAGGAATTTTTTTCTGATTACTAACAGGCTGAATCTTCGTGAGTAGCTTCAGTTTGCCCAGACGAACAACTTTTTCCTCTGCGAAAAATCTCGATAGAAGTAGCTAAAGGCAATAAGCAACCGTAAAAAACTTCCAAACGTACCACTCAATTTGTAAGACTATGCGGCCATTTTATTATACAATATCTGGTGCTCGCAACTTCGTCCGTGTAGAAAAGTATAAAACGCCATCTACCGTATTTTGGATAGATGGCGCTATCTTCCGGGCCAAGCCTCTAGTATTTATTTTGTTTTTAGATTTCCCGTAGGAATGAAGCATTTTCTCGCGGTAAAAAGTATCCTATGTTCATCACGGATAATGTCGGCTTCGAATGGTAAAAGATTTTTTCAAATTGGTCCAGTAGTTTCGGAGCCTATTCTATACAAACAAACAATCAACGCACACAACCACCTACCATCAAGTGAGCCGCCTGCCTGTCTGCCACCTCTATACTATAAAAAAAAAAAAAAACACAACTTCCAAATGAAAAAAAAGTTCTGAGATACAGTCGGCCGCATAAGTCGATTAACACATTCAAAAGTGCAAAACAACGTAACACTTAACGCGCCATAAGTCGTTGTCACTACTACAGAACGAAATAAAATTCACGTACAAACGATCTTAAAATGCTTAAGTGAGTAAGTTGAGTGTTCAGTTATTTTGCACTTTTGAATGTGTTAATCGACTTATGCGGCCGACTGTACAAACAGCTAACAAACATTAAAAAATAATACAGTCGAATTGAGAACCTATATATTTTTTTAAATTTAATTTTAAATAAAATATAATGGAGAATGTTAATAGGTATGCAAAATCGTCTAAAACTTTGTCTCACTAGAGATTATGTATATACAAACACACTACTTTTTGGTTTTTTTTTTTTTCAAAAAGACCCAGTAGTTGTGATTTTTACAGACATTTCAATATCTCTAGCAATACCTCTAGCAGGCGCTGGGCGCCCGCGTGACGTCACATTCCAACGGTCGCGTCGGTTCGCTCCAATATGGGAGCGCGCGAACTGACCGAGACCGTTGGATTATGACGTCACCGCACCGAGCGCAGGCCCGTCGCGATCTCATTTTTAAAACCCCAAATCTCAGAAACTAAACGATGTATCAAAATATTTTTTTCGCAGGTATTTATTATTTTCAATAGAGAATACGAAGAGTTAAAAATTTAAATTAGTTAACATTCTCCATTCTTTTTTTATATTTATACGCTTATATATACGCTTCCTCTCTTCTAGTCCCTAAGTTGCATGCCCAACAGGGTCCATAATACTGGTCTTTATTTTTATATAGTAACATCTTTGTACATTATGGTTTCGCAATAAATATTTGAATTTGAACCTCCTTCTTTTTTGGAAGTCGGTTGAAAATAAGTTTCACTTCTAGCACGCGTAATCTGTGTACGCTGTTGTTAATGTAAAACATTGTTTTCAGTACAAAATGACGACTCAAACGATTCGAATACAAGCGACGTGGGCATCTGGAACTACTTCGAGAAGCAAGCGGGTGGTATAGCCAAGTGTGTGGTCTGCCGTGCCATTGTTAGCCATAGCACTATGGAACTTAAGAGGCATTTGAAGCATAATCACCCTAAACTGCTCTCAGATCTGTTTTTGGTAAGATAACCATACTTACTTAGGTATCTTTGTTCTATACTAATATTATAAAAAGGAAAGATTTGATTGTTTGTTTGTTTGTATTGAATAGGCTCCGAAACTACTGGACCGATTTGAAAAATTATTTTACCATTAGAAGCCGACATTATCCGTGATGAACATAGGCTACTTTTACCGCGGGAAAATGCTTAATTCCTACGGGAAAACGGGTAATAGGACAACGGGAAGTAAGAATTATTATCCTTCCGTACTTATCTTTTTCACATAACTTCTAAACGGCTGAACCGATTGGGTTGAAATTTTATATGGCTATTTCGATGGTTTCCTGGATGATTTAGAAATACAATTGGACCCGGTAGGTGGCGCTGCTGTCGGTATGTCAACTACTAAACGGCTTGACCGATTGGGTTGAAATTTTGTATGTGTATTTCCATTCCATGGTTTCACAGACACGAATGTATTATATTTTATATAGTTACGCGGACGAAGTCGCGTGCAATAGCTAGTTCTTAATTCTTAATATTTATAAAAGGCGATGTGTCCAAAACCGCTATGGACTCCAAAACCGCTTACCCAATTTGGTGAAACTTTCAGACAACCTTCAGATTAGTCCAGCGGGTAATCCTGTGAAATTTGGTAGTGATTGTCAATGATATAAATGCGAAAGTAACTCTATGATAGCTGTTGCACGCGACTTCGTCCGCGTTGAAAAAGAAAAAAGTAGTCTGCGTCCCGTACGTCTAAATGTTTATCTACCAAGTCTCATGAAAATCAGTAATTCGTTTAAGAATTATGGAGGAACATACATACCCTAGCAAAAATCAAATGTAGTCAGATTGTGTTCTAGACAGTCCAAGACCAACCCACTACAACAACATACTCCTAAACTACTGAATCGATTTTGATAATACTTCGTAACTATGTATGTGTAATTTGATGGTAATTTGGTCCAACTTAAAAGATAGGAACCCGGGAGCGTGTAGCTAGTATAGATTTGTAAGGGTCTAGTGTAAGTTTGGATAATTTTCTCTCAACAGGAAGAAGACATCGATGAAAAAAACAGCGATCTGGAAACAGATAAAAATGAAGGGGAAATTTACACGGAAGTAGTTTACTTGGACAGCGAGAAACAGAAGAGAAAAATCAAAACCACAGAGAAGAGGAAACGGCGTGTCAGCGCGTCATCAGACGAAATGTTTAACCACAGAGCAAAAAACAAAAGCGAGGACGAAATGGAAATATTCACAGCATACATTACATGCTTACTGAAGAAAATGCCCAAAGACGCTTGTATGAAAGTTCAAATGGAGATCATCAATTTGATTATGAACGCCAATTTGAAGTTGAAACATGACAGCCACAATGTCACTGTCAACGAAAGGGTCACAGTCGAAGGAAATTCAATACAGAACAATACGCCAGGAGTCAGTTATGTACTGATCCCTCACCAGTCTTCTGTGGACATGAACAGGCAAAACACTTTACAGCCAGACAGAATAACCGTAAACACGCCCCACAATGAAACCGTAGATAATAATGTGGAAAATAAAGTGGTTCAGCCATCTTTTTCTAGTAATGGCTATACGTTTACAACAAGCACGGAGAAAATTCAAAATGATTCTTCCACATAATAATGTTTAAAATTTAAATATATTTTTAGTAACAATAAAAAAAAATATTGACTGGTTTTGGTTTTTTTTAATTTTATTTATTTAAATGTAAAGGAAAGGTAAGTAATAAGGTAAGGAAAGGTAAGTGGCCACCCGCGTCCGATCGCTACCAAACTTCACAGGATTACTAATCTGAATCTGGACTAATCTGAAGATTGTCTGAAAGTTTCATCAACCAATCAAGGAGTGTACACCCAAGGGGGTCCCATTTATATTTGGAAAAATATTTCAACCCTAAAGGTAGGAAAACAGGGGATGATTGATTGTTCACTCACTGATTGTAGTGTATGACTACGCATAACTTTTTGCAGAGTGGTCCGATTTTGATAATTCTTCTTTTAATGGATAGGGTGTACTTCGAAGTTGGTCTCGTATAAATTTGGAAAAAAATCCTACCCTAAGGGTGGGAAAATTAAGCATGTAGTAAATAGTAGATTATAGCCACAAAAAAATATAAAATAAAACTTTTTAACAAAAAATAAAACCGCCGAAAAAACTGAAAAGCATAAAATAATCTTATTATCATTTTATCTAAGTTATTTTGAGTCGGCGCCAAACAAGCAAAAATTACGTAAAGAGTGATGCGCGGCGGCGACTCTTAATTTAGTTATTAAGGTTTAACAAAATTATTTTTCGCATTTCAGTTTTTTCGGCGGTTTATTTTTTTCTAATAAGTTTTATATACTCTGCGTGTCAAATAAGAATAGGATCGCACTTGCTGCAAACTTAATTCAGCTCTGTGGAGTAATTTTTGTAATTTCAAATGTCTATTTTTATCGGACTAAGACTATTACATAAAAATACATAAGATATATTACATTTATCTGCGTGTATTCTCGTTTAAGTACATATTACTATTAAAATTATTATTATTTTAATAACACACCCATAAACTTGATAACAATAAATAGGTCACGAAAACAAGTTTGACCTAAACACTTATCTCTAAAACAAAGTTATCTGAGTATTATTTTAGTTCATTATGTGAATTATTAATTAAAGTACATATTATGAACATAATTATTATAAAGTAATAATTACATTAGTCTCCTTTATTATTAGGGTCATTGGTTTCTTTACAAAAAAATTTGTCCATAAACCTATATTTATTTGACATACATTTTTTATGGATTATTAGAATTTGGGACACAGATATAATACATTTTGTCCTGGAAAAATCAAAGATTTAAATCTTTTGGAAAAATATTAGGCTGATAAAGGTTGATAAGGCAAGATTCTTCTTTTATTTATTTTTTGTTTTAAAGACAGTACATTACTTACCTATTTGTTAAAAAATATTTCTATTAAAACATTGATTTTAAGTAAATAATCTACATAAATATTATAAACTTATAATATTTTAAGTTGAAATATGTATAAAAAAATACGTGTCACGTTGTTTGACGCCAATGAACTCAATTACTGAATCGATATTGATAAAACTTTGTATAACTATGTATAAAGGCTTGTTTAATTGAAGTTTGACGTATGGAATTTTTGACATTTTAAAATGATGAACCAATGATGAATATTTGACATTTTTAAGGCTCTGACGTTAGGATAGAAAGCCATTGAGGTAAAATGTGTTGGAATATTCCAAAACAAATCTGTCTCACTCTAACAAGTAGATTGAGAGTCTTTCTCCTTCACACATATAAACATTAAGTTATCTACAATAAGCTCTTTGTTTCTTACAAGAGTTTTATACACGTTTGACTTTGAGCTTTACAGTCAGTTCGTTATTAATTCTACAGTTCATCAGTTGCAAGTCAGTAGTAGTAGTTCTGCTTTAACTGCGCCCCTTACTAGTGAATACGAACACGCCTTCCTGATATATTAAAAGAGACTAATTAAATAATATTATTTACAACGAATTCCATGTTTCATTGCTTCCCATAACCCAATAAAATGTATATCATTGTACCAAAACGGTAAATAAAAATGGCGCGATACTGGATATTAGTCAAACAAAACAATAGATATCGTCAACTGAGATCTATAATGGCAGTTATTATAATAAAATCGACAACAGAGAATTCTAAAGCGCTTTTTTTGAATGACTTGAAATATTTTTCTCAATAACAATTTGATTCACTGGTTGAATCATATTTTTTTGTAATTCCGAGTCAGGCATTTTTATCAGACATTTAGCAATTCATATAGTTTTTAAAATTTTAGTCATGACTATAATTTATTTTGAATTTAACTTGAATTGAATTACTTTACTTTAGCAGAATACTAAACGACGACGGGTTTATATAGCCAATAAAACAATAAAAAATAATTTTGTTTGTACTTTATTTAAACACTTGTATAATATGGACATAATATCACTAAGTACATATTATAAAACAGACCTCTGCCACTGAGTACTGAGAAACAGCTTCAACAAGCGCACGGCGCCGGGCACTTCACTACATGCGCAGCTATGTGTGCGTGACCTTTCACCGACGGGTTCACGAACGTGACCCGAAGGTATGTTTCGGGCGGCCTCGGCAATTCCGAGGGTACATGTCACAGGGACTCAGACGCACGCGAGGCGAATGACGCGAGTACCTACGTACTACAAACACAAAACTCGCGTCATTAGATACATGACACTATATAGGCTACTTTTTCCTTTTCCGAGTGCAGTGCACTCACCCTGCGTTCCAACTAAATGTAATTAATAGTCACAAAATATAAGGGCTATTGAGTAATAATTGTTCAAAAGTAACTTATATGCTTAGGTACGAGTATATCTGATAAATATCTAATAAGAAAAATGTAAAGGATGTTTATTGTTATTTAATTTCTGCATGTAAGATATAAATTAATTAGTTATATTTAAATAACATTATAAATAGAATATAATAGAGACTTAGGTTAGATGTTTATAGTTTGTAAAATAAGAAAAATATAGACAAAAAATAATTTAATTTTTAAGTTCTCCTATAAAAAGTGTAATTTTGATTTGTGGCCGTTTAGTTTTTAAGCAGCGATATAATCCGATCTCTAGTAATAAACTTAAATAAAAATAAAAATATATTTTTGGGAGCCCTACAAGAATAGGCTAATAAAATTTAAGCTTCTAGGGAGCTGTCTCTCTGTATAGATACATTACTCCGTGCCTCTGCCGCGTCTGTCTGTCTGTTCGCGATAAACGCAAAAACTAGTGCACCGATTTTCATTCTGTTTTCACCAATGGATAGAGTGGTTCTCGAGGAAGGTTTTAGTATATAATTTACAAAATTACTAGGGCGAAGTCGCGGGCAGCAGCTAGTATAAGCACAGCTAGTATGCAAAACGACCGTTTTCCTTGCTCTGTAGAATGCGTGTGCTCCAATGGCTTGGCTCCAACTCCAATTCCATAGCAGAGATTCCTGGGAAGGGTACAGTATCATCACACGAGTTTTTACTTTTCTCCTCTGTGGTATAATGTCAATGTCAATCATGTGCTATCTCGTACAAGAGCTGTGCTAGTCGGCTGGCTGTAGTGTAAATGATGTAACTTAAAGCTTAGGCCACATTGGAAGCGAAGCGCAACGCAGCTAAATTCGTATTATTGAAGTGAAAACTTCTTTAGGCACGTTCGCTCGAAAATATTAATTTAGACACTACTTTGAAAGTTAGAAAAATTATATGAACATTTATTGATTAATAAAATTTAAAATTTTTAATCCAAAATATATCGATTTGAAATTTTTTCATTGATTGAAAATGATAAAATAATAATTTTAAATATTTTGAAAATTTAAAAAAATTCAAAAAGGTAAAAAAGTTAATATTTTCAGAAGAAACGGAAAAGATATTAAGTTTTTTTGGGCAACCCCAAAATTAAATATACCTACTGGGCTAGGCTAGGTTTATATCAGCTCTGGAAAAAATACAGGTTTTATTAAAATAGGCATATTTCTATTTAACAAGAAAAAAAATGTATGAGCAATAAAGACTCAATAAATATTCTTACATATTATAAAACAAAGTCCTCCGCCGCGTCTGTCTGTCTGTTGGCGAAAAACTCAAAAACTACTGCATCTATTTTCATGCTGTTTTCACTAACAGTATATAATTTACAATGTTAAAAAGGGCAAAAAAAAGTTAAAAATTAGGGCAGCAGCTAGTTTAAAACTATAAGAAAACACGGCGCAGACGAAGTCGCGGGCAAAAACTTAGTACTATATTAGAATGCAAAATGTTAGTTTATCTAGTAACACATTAGGCCCCTCGGAAGTAGAACACGCATATGTATAACGTAACACTATGTCGAAATGACATGCCCAATTTCACATTACAACTCTTGTGCTCTTTTATTGTACTGTGGTCATGGCAACTTAATTTTAAAAATGGAATTCTATATTTTAACTAATATCACATTAAAGAGAGATTTGCATACAATTCGCCCGACCCGGGCGAGATAAATTCGGGCGATTTGTCTATTAACTCGTTTGTAATGAATAAATTCAAAAACTAGTGGACCGATTTTGAAAATTCTTTCACCTATAGAATATTAGTGTAGATTAGAATTCAGTTAGGATTATATCCTAATCCGAACTGTAATCCTAATCCTGTTTTGGATTAGGAAGGTACATCTTTCTTATTTTTTTCCGTGGTCCACTTAGGTACTTTCTCTGGCAGGATTGAATTAAAAAGAGTTAACCAGAATTGCATACTTAAGTTATGATACTGCGCATTCAGAGATAAAGACGTATGAGCATCGTATAACATAAGCTGTAAACGTTTCCTGTATAAGATTACCCATAAAACTAATAGCTGTAATCTAGATTAAGATATTAATGTAAACATCGTATCATATTGGCCTAAGTACTTCTGCCTGTTGTGTAACATTCTTACTATTATTAACAGTAAATCTGTCTGTCTGTTACCTTTTCACGCCTTAACTATTCTAGGATCCAGGAGAAAAAAAGTACTGTTCCCATGAGATAATCTAAATTTGAAAGAAAAAAAACTAAAGCCTAGCAAAAGTGTTGTAGCAATAATTTTATTAGGTATTACTATTTATAAGAATATATAAAAAAATTGCTTTTACTTTTATATGAACAGTCCGCTAGTACAAAATAAAAATATAAACGTAACATAACCTCATTATTTGGGACTCAAATGTGCCGAAAAAATAAATAAAAAAAAATGTATATTAAAATAAAAATTGCAATGTAAAATTCATGTGACTAGATTATTAAATAATAACCTACCTAACCTAATAAACAGCAGAATATTTATAACATAATATTTAAGGCAAGTTTGGATATTGATTGTAACCTCAAAAAAATTTGAATCATAATAGGAAAAACATAACCTCTTTGTTATGATTAATATACCTCGTGCTTTTCCTCAAACTGAAGATATATAATATATTATATGTCATACTATAAGATAAGCTCACCTGACTATCAATATTAGCAGGTTAAGTCGAAAATATTTTCCCATAACCTTCTGGTAAAGAAAAATGTAAGATAAGGGGACATGTTATTAGGACATTATAATTTGAAAATTAAGCCCAGCACAGATGTACGCGTACTACGAGCTATAATATTTAATATACTAGCTGGTGCCCGCGACTTCTGTGCTTAAAAAAATTTATATTTTACTGCATCACAGCCTATACTTAATAGCATACTAGTAACTGAAACTATATTATATATAGTATATATATATTATATATAGCATATTATAGCAGCAATATTATGAAGGTATAATAAAATATTTCTATTTTGGCATTATAAAATAAATATACTGGTCTTTAATTAATGATTATTATAAAACACTTCCAATTGGAAGTGTTTTATAATAATCATCAAAATTGGAAATTTTTGGGGGAGGCCTATGTCCAGCAGTGGACGTCCTGCGGCTGAGATGATGATAAAACACTTACCAACAAGTTCCATAGACTCCATGATTCAATCCCATAATTTTTATGCTTCCAATAATTTCTTGATTTTTGAATTTCTTGATGAGCTGAAAATGACTCTTACGAGCCTTGCGATTGACGTCTGATAGGAACTCAGACACATTTGGCGAACCCACAAGGGGTTCTGGGATGGGACGGGATGAAGGGATGGGAGGGTTTGGAATTGGGTAATGCTGCGGACAATCCAGCGCGACGAGACAACGTCCCGACGCCTGCTTCACTTAAAAATACTATTACAAACTAATTATATAAAAAATTGTAAAATTTCAAATATCCATGTTTTTTCTTTTTTGTACATTACAAAGATCCTAACCACTTTCGTCCGCAGCCTGAGATCAAAAAGCTATTTCATATAAAACATATAGACTCCAATCATATCTCACATTATATGACTAACTAGAAGAACGTCGGACGGAACCTCAAAATAATATTTAAAGCTAAGAATTATGCCGCTGTTAGCAATGCAAGCTGGACGAACTTCAAAAATACCCTCGACTCGAAAAATTTAAACAAAAAATATATACATATACAATCAAATTGCACATTAGACACTTAATACTAAACTTTATTCTATCTATAATTTTTTGAACTTGATTGAGATAAAGTAAAGTATTGCACAATTTTTTTTTTTAAACTATAACTAATAAGGTTTACTTGTGGTACAGAGTTTTAGCCTTTTGGGCCAACGAGCAAAGACCAGTTGCATTCCTAGCAGACAGCCTAAATGGTGAGGTGTTTAACTGGTGATAAATATTTTTAACTGGAATAAAGTGCCTCTCACCGTGGCTCCGTCCAACATTTTACAAATAAAATATACATTGGTCTCAAGATAAAAAACGAAACAATACAATACACTCTATAGTCTCTTTTTTGGAGTCTCGCAGGGCTCCGTTGCCCGGCAAATGAGCCTCGACTGCTCGCTCGCAACCACACCATAAAAAATATTATATAAATTCACGCTCCATTTTATATAAAAACAAATGCAACGTTGTCTTTTGCCTTGCTACAACAGTCCGCCTCCGAGTTTCTTTAACAATATATCTTTGGCAGCGCCTCAACCCGAGCTAGCCCTCGAACGGGACTTCTCCTATCTTAAACGGGACCTCCCCGCCCTCGAACGGAGCTTCCCCCATCTTAAACGGGACCGCCCCGCCCTCGAACGTGGCTTCCCCCATCTTAAACAGGAGTCGACCTATCTCAAACGAGAATTACCCTATCTCAAACTAAGTATAAATACTTTCAGTCAAGTCGTAGGAATACAAAACTTAACAAAACCATTGTAAAAAATCTCTCCTTCTGCGAAGTCGCGAGCGGGGGCTGACCTCGGGGCTTACAAAACATGTTTGACGCCACCGGGAGACTCTTGATGACGCAAGGCTGTGGGAGTCGGCAGGCCGAGGGTCAGGCGCCGGGCGCCCCTTGACAGAGCACCATCAACGACCGCCGAGCCGTCTGTTTGTATATCTTTTTTTGTAATTTTTAATAGTATTTTTAAGTTGACCGCAAGCGACTCGACGACCGTGGAGGTAGAACGCCGAGGCTTATACACATCTTATCTACTAAAATTTCTCACAAAAATAATACCTAACGCCGGAATTTCATTTGGCGTCGGAGCGGAGCCGCCGCGTACGCGAGACGCGGTGGCGTCGCCTCGTACGCTTGTAGCGTCACGAACATTAAAAAAAAAACTTAGCACTATAAACGGGGGCGCAGCCCCGCAAACGCACAGCGAATACGGGGCTGCGCCCCCGAGAGCACTAACCTATAGAGTCCGTACTGAGCGGCCTTTCTACATCACATTTAATATAAGCTTCAAAGGGAGTGCTGGATCCGATGTTTCAATGGATCTGCAGGGGCCATCGATGCGCCAATGGTTCGGTGGCGGTGGCAGGGCAGCTGCCGCGGGCGCTTCGCCCCACTTGCTAGCCGCGTATCGCTCCTGACGACACTGAACGCTTCTGTCGCGTCTTTCTCTTTCGCGACGCGTCAACGCGGACACGGCTAAGCCCCGGCTGAGATACCTGCGGCCCTTCGCGTTGGATATACCCCCCTGACAGGTCATCGCTCGTTCGGCACACACTTAACTCTTAAGATAAAAACTACGGACGACTGTTCTCTTATTATCACTTTTACTTCAGTTGGTTTAAAATAAAACGGTAGCGTAGCGCCCGCGGAGTCAAGCACGATGTTACAAAATGGACGCCACCAGTGTCGTACACAGAATAAATTGATTTGGATTATTTTTCACAATCAACATTCAGCCGTGTCTCGGCCTCGAACCGTTGTCGATCTACGCGGATGACACGTAGAAGCACTTTCGCGACTGTTTTAGAGCGGCGGTCGCACTGCTAGCTCCGGTGATAATCGATTTTTAATACATAAAACGGACGCCACCTTTCCATTCTTCACAAGTTCACCTCTCGACATAGACTACGTCATTTCAATGGCGCCCCCGTCTATATATAGCGTAATGGCGGCTGCTTAACAACTGCGCAGTGGGGAGCTAAACCTGTGTTCACATTGCGTTC
Organism: Synanthedon vespiformis; assembly: GCA_918317495.1. Lineage (NCBI taxonomy): Eukaryota > Metazoa > Arthropoda > Insecta > Lepidoptera > Sesiidae > Synanthedon > Synanthedon vespiformis. Next base: position 4,079,847 of record OU906974.1, read on the forward strand.
ACATTTTAATAATTTATTTTAATTATTAGGTCCTTAGTATTTATTTATCCATTTAAATCAGACGTCCATTAATCAAGACTACAACTAGACAGAATACAAATAAGAGTCAATCTTCTTCTTAATATATAAAAGGCGATGTGTGTGTGTATGTTCCCTATGGACTTCAAAACCGCTAAACCGATTTTGATGAAACTTTCAGACAATCTTCATATTAGTCCAGAGGGTAATCCTGTGAAGTTTGGTAGCGATCGGACGCGGGCTAAGCCGGGAGCGGGTCGCTATTGGAATCATAAATTTATAAAAAAAAAAAAAAAATTACCAGAAATCTGCATGACGCTACCTATAATTATGTTAATATAGCAAAAAAACTATTAAAATAGAAAATTTATATTGACGAAAGTGAATTCTAAAAAGTAAATTAAATCAGAAAATGTATTGTAATACATAAATTCGTACATAAATGTATTAATATTACATAACATAATAAGTAGGCAAGTAATACTCAATTACTTTACAATAAATATAGAACGCTTATTTCTTATTTTTAATTTATATTACAACGTTTACTTACTTATATTTAAATGCTTTTGAATTTTGAAAACATTTGTCTTATAACTTTTAATTTTTTTTATGTCTAAAGCCTATTTTATGTAATAAGCTGGAGGTGAGTTGTAAGTTACAGATTTTTTTTCAAATGTCCTTATTTGCGCGAACACAATTTTACAAGTTTACAATGGAGTATGTTAATAGGTATGCAAAATCGTCTAAAACTTTGTCTCACTCGAGCTTATATGTATACAAACACACTACTTTTTGTTTTTTTTTTTTTTTTCAAAGACCCAGTAGTTATGATTTTACAGACATTTAAAGTTCTCCTAAATGTCGAGACCTCTAGCAGGCGCTGGGCGCCCGCGTGACGTCACATTCCAACGGTCGCGTCGGTTCGCTTATGGTTCGCTCCAATATGGGAGCGCGCGAACTGACAGAAACCGTTGGATTATGACGTCACTGCACCGAGCGCAGGCCCGTGATATCCGTGTCGCGATATCATTTTTAAAACGCCATATCTCAGAAACTAAACTATGTACCAAAATATTTTTTTCACAGGTATTTATTATTTTCAATAGAGAATACGAATAGTTAATAATTAAAATTAGTGAACATTCTTCATTGTAAATTTATTTTATAATTTTTCTAGTTTATATACAGCAGTTACAGTTCTAAGTATATTCTACCAAACGAGAGCATGCAAATATCGTTATATAATTGTTTTAGTTTACTATAAGTGTTCGCTGTTTTAAATAACCAATATGATTTAAATATTAAAATGCTTATTATTTAAAAAAAATCTTATTATTCTATTGAAAACAGAAAAAATTCTATGTGACGGTGTATTACAAATTCTCAATTATAACGTATTTAACAACACTGTGAACGCTGCTTTACAATCAGACCCCGTGACTTTTATCCAGCCAGCTGCACCAATAGCGTAGCAGCGTCGAAAAAAACAACAGAATACATACCATCAGAAAACACATTGAAATGAAAACAAGGAGGTTAAGCATGTAATACAACCAAATTGAATAGTTCTATATTTTAACTTTAGAATATTCGTCGCTAAGCGCATTTAATTTTGCTGAAAAATATACTATTGTGCTTTGTTTTTCAACAATCTTGTTTTCGTTTCGATTCGAGTATCGTATAAATATTGTACATTTACATTTATGTACCTACGCAGTAGAATGATAAAAGGAGGTGTGATATATATAAATATATAATCCATCGCGTTATATAATTTGCGCAATCGTCAGACAAGCTGACTGTCCACTTTATGGTATGTTGGTATGGTAGGTGGTATGCTACCATTCTCCTTCTCCTACTACCATACATCAAGTTTTTTTTTAATTGTATCCTACCCATCAAGTAATTAAGAATCACTTCCATGATTAAAAAGCAATGGCACAGAGTAAAAAATAATAACTAGGAAGGGGGTAGTAGGGAAATTAAAAAGTAATTAACTTTTGTTTTTAAATATCTATTAACTTTTATCTATTTTGTTTTTAAAATATTACATATTTTGAAGCATATTATTATTGTATCTATATTACTGTTTTTTTGTAGTATAGGGTACACAAGTGGCCTTTTCTCATGAAATTTTTGTTCAGGAGGGAATTACGAACACAAAAAATTAGCAAATTAGTATCTACTATTTAGTTTGTAGTCGTGCCGTTTTCTAGTTACGCTTCGTCATAAGTAGTTACATATGGCAATTGATTTGTGTTGTGTTAAATATAGATTTCAATAATTTATTATAACAGTCTTCTAAAACGTGACTTCCCACACGTTATGTAGATATAGATAGTTTTAAATTGTACATAATATTACGCTGATGCTACTATCTACCTACATTATAAATTAGATACCTACTTAGTATGTTATTTTCATAAAAACAGATCTTATTTTATACTAACCTGCTTTCGGCTTAAGCCGGATTCAATTTGTTTTCGTTACTTAGTAAAAAGCTGTACCAAAACCTAGTTGTAAATACTCGACAATACCTATTTCAAATCTATTTCAATAAATCTTTGATTTCAATCATTACCTATTTCAAATCTAAGCCTTATTAGCGAATTTTGAAATGAATGGAATTTGTTATTGAAACTGATAAAGCACTTTTCTGGTCGGCCGTACATAAATAGGCAACAGCTGATGTTTACTATTGATGCTATTGACGGCAGGATGTAATAATAACAAAGAATGTGAACCTGTTTATAAGAAAAAAAAGGTGTGTCTGGCCGGTGCGTCGGGAACAGTCGAACAGCTGATTATCGTTTCTCCGTTTTTAGGGATCCTTTGTATTTTTAAAAAACCTTATTGCATTTTGTTTTTTTTTTGTTCGTTTAAAAAAATGCTTAACTTTTTTAATAAAGAAATATGTATGTAAGTATTTAGGTAGGTAGGTAGGTGACAATTTAATGTTAATGATTGTAGTTGCTTTTTTTGGATTCCCTGCGCGATTGGCGATTTTATTAAGTATATCAATTTTTTATATCTACGTATAGTATATTTAGATATTATCTATTTTTATAGATATCTATACCAACTAATATTTTGTAATGAATAAACTCAAAAACTACTGAACTGGACTGATTTTAGAAAAAATTTCAGCTATAGAGAAACCTACCTACATTATCAACGGTGACATAGGTGAGTAAGGTCTTAATAGGGTGGTTTTAATAAGTTATCGTATAGAGGTTCAGCTATGTATAAGCTTTAGCTCACGACTTCGTCCGCATCCCTCTGGAACAGTATTTTTTTTAAAGAAACATAAATTACGTGTTTTTCTGTATCCCCAACAACGTGATGTTAAAACGAATCGCATTGTTAAAACGAAATATATTTTTACATCTACAGAACCCAATTGTCACTGGACGCAACTCGCTCTTGACATTGATTTCTTTGTTCATTCTTTAAAAAAAGTGTAAGAAGTCCTACGAGGGTGAGAGAGAAAGAAGATTTTTTTTTAATGTCGAAGGAATGGTTACGAGACACGCCCAGGATAGCTTTTTAAAATAATATATATATAGAGAATATTAATCAGGTTTTCAGGTAAAAATGGAAAGTCACCTTTGAAAAAACCAAACCCTCTGCCTATCTCTTAACCTATACTTAAATAGTCAAAAAGGTACCTACTAAATAAAGCCTAAAAATCATCAATGCCAAAAACACCTACCACTCAGGCACGACACGTTTGGTCTAGTCTAGTGGCTAATAACCCTAGATGTTAATCTAACAGTCGCGGGTTCGAATCCCGCTAGGGGCAAATGTTTATGTGTTAACATTTTACCTTTGCACCTGAGCCATGGATGTTTTGTATTTATAATATTTTTTTTATTTTAATTTTTATGTTAAGGTCGATAGACAGGCTGACGGTCCACTTGATGGTAGGTGGCTACCGTCGCCTATAACACAAGCAATGCCACAAGTGCTTCAAGCTCGCTGCCGACCATAGAAGGTTTAAGGGTAAGGGATAAGGGAGTGATGGGGTTAATGGCTCTGGCATGGCATCCCTTACTCACTCACCGAAACACAACAGCACATAATGCTGTTACTTCATGGTGGTATTATGTAAGGGGGTAGTTACTGCCGCCAGACGGGCTGCCCAAATGACTACGGAACGCAGTGTGCCCTACCACTACTTTTTAAATCCAGACCAGAGTCAATTTTGAAAATTATATTAAAATTTCCAAAGTTGACCCCGCCGGGAATCGAACCCGGGGCCCCTGAAACGTTAGGCAAGCACCCTTGCCACTTGTCCAACGAATTAAATGAATTCCATGAAAAGACGTATAGGTCTCAAGATAGGCTTCTTTTTCTTTTTCAACGCAGACGAAGTCACGGCCGCCAACTAGTTACTTAATATACCTAAGGTAGGTAAATAAAAGAGCAAAACAAAATAAATATTATGTATTTGATATGATAACACATGACGTGAGTTATTGAAAGTAAATATTTTCTTTTTGAAAACAATTTTACAGATATCATTTTGATATAAGTATTATATCCTATGATAACAAGAGTTGTTGAACGATAATGATGATTTTTTAAAAAAATACATCAAAAATTCATCATTAGGTAGTTACCACCGAACTTAAGAGATTTATTATTTCGTTGATCATTATTTATCATAGCTAATTATATTTTTTAACCAGTCTTAATAATGGTTTGTCTATCTGGTATAGACCATCGCCATTTTGTTTTTTACATATTATAAAACAAAGTCCTTCACCGCGTCTGTATATCTGTCTGTTCTCGATAAACTTAAAAAAATAGTAGATACTTACTGAATTATTAACGACTAGCTGGTGCTCGCGACTTCGTCCGAGTTGAAAAGTATAAAACGCCATCTACCGCCGGTGATACGCTAAAATATCACCAAGCAGTTGTCATGTTAGACGCTTCACCTGATTTCGCTACATGGCGCTATCTCCCGGGCGAAGCCGCTAGTATTTACTTTTATTTTAGATTTCCCCTAGGCTATGTTCATCACTTTCGTCCAGGAGTCCAGTACTTTCGGAGCCTATTCTATACAAACAAACAAATACCTAATCAAATCTTTCCTCTTTATAATAAGTTATAATATTAGTATAGATTAACGGACTTGAATATAGTTAACGGAAGTTTACAAGTCCGTTAACATTTTTTGAAGTTATCTTAAAAGTGAACCTGTTAGTCGAAGTGTTAACTTTGTTAAATAACGATTAACGGATTAACTCTCTTGCGTCAATTCCGACAAGGCAGTACAAACAAAATAAATTCAAAGATTTCTTTGATACACGGTCCTACAATTTTTTCAGTAAAGGAATCGGTGTATGAAATCGGAATTATGAAACATAACATATAACATTAATATGAAAGTTCAAAAGATAACAGTGGTATACCTACATAATATTTTGTTACATAGTTAAGGTTAATTTCATGTGTAGGCCAAAGAGTATAGTAATATATAAGTGGTGTAGACCACGGCTGGTAATCTTCAAGGAAAAATCACTGGACATATGAATTTATTGGCCTGTGGTAATAGCCAAATAGAACATGACATTTGACCTTGACTCTCACCCTTCTAATAAGAGAGAGAAGCCATTTTGTTTTGAAACATGATTGTTGTTTATTGTTGCGTAGATTAATTTCTGCATTTTTATAATCATTTATAAACAAAAATCTTTGGATACATATATACTAAGTATGTATTACAAGTGCTGTGTACCAGGATAATATACAATGTGCAAAAAAGGACTCGAAAAATGATTCTTTACGGAATAGAAAAAGTGAATTCGGCCATCTGCCACAACTCGTTTTGTGACTCCAAAGAAATCTTAACAGTATATCCATCGCTGTTTCAAGAATCGGAGAAGAGTGGCATCCCGTTGATCTCTTTGAAAAGTTGTGTTGTTGTCACAACTGAAAAGTGTTTGTGTTCTTATTCTACATGCCTATAAATGTTTATCATTAATACAATATATGTTTTATGGTGTATTTCAATTCTAGTTTGTATTTAAATCGTATATTAGGTTCATGTTATGTTTGTGTATATCCTAAAAATAAATATGTACCCATTATTTACTGTGTTTTAATTGTGTGATGATATCCATTTAAAAATAAATTTAAGAATCCTTATTAAAGCCCGTAAAAAAACAAAGGGGTGAGTGGGGCGGGGTAAGTCAAATGTCATGTTCTATCTTGCTATGACCAATCAGGTGAGCTTGCCCATGTCCAAAGCATTTGTACTGCAGATGTCCGTCTGATACGTTAGTATCTACTATTTAGTTTGTGGTGTAGACCTTAATTGGCACTTGTTAACAACCCTGGCGAAGGTTGAATTCCACATTAATGGGAATTTGGGAATAACAGAACACTATATAAGGAAATCTGTGCTTCATTGAAATGAATGACACATGTTGATTGACATTGATGACATTTTGACAGCTAACTGCAATTTAGTTAAACTGTGACCTTAAAGATTAATGGAATTATTTATTTGTTAATTTAATTTATTTACCTTAATTTAAACAAGAAATGCGACGAGAATTTATACTCGTTTTGCTTGGGATTATATGTATTTCAACCCTCTCGTCATTGTTGTCCGGATATGTGCAAATTGATACGGATAAAGTGCTTTTAGACACCGTCGTGGGATACGTTGGTGCTGGGAACTTTTCCTATTGGCAATTAAATCACATAGGACCTTTATTAGTTGAATTGAACTCTATTACTGGCGATGCAGACCTCTATGTGTCTGATAGTGTCAGGTTTGTTTACATATATTTACCACTGCTATCGTTTTTCGATATACATCTCTGCCTTTTATATGTAGATCGTCACATCATAGGCTGACGAATCTGACCCTACCGTCGGCTATAGGAATGTTAATTTCATTTAGGTTGAGGTGTACCCTTAGGGGCACTATGGCGGATTTTGATTATATTCAGTATATGAGTTCAGGGCACTGTGAAACGCAAAGAAAATCATGTTAGTGTTAATTGTCTGATTAATGATGATTGGTTCCAGGCCCAGTTACGAGATAGATAAAAATAATTTCAGCTCGGCAACATGCGGGGCTGATTTGGTCAACATACCAGCCGATTTTCCACGGCCTGTTGGTGAGGCTTTATTATTATTTATACACCTATCTTCTTTCTCCATAGGTATGGAAGATTCCCTAAGGGATTGTGGAAAGTTCTTGGAGAGGCCTTTGCCGTAAGCTGAAATTATCAGTAATATAAAAAATAAAGAAATATTGTAAAATGTTCTAGGAGAGGCCTTTGCCAAAAGACAAGCTGAAATTACCAGTAATATAGAAAAGAAAGAAATATTGTACAGCAATAAAGACTTTATTTATTTATGTATCTATACTAATATTATAAAGTGAGAATGAATGAAGGAATCAACTTCTAGAAATAGTTAACCTTCAATATTGAATTAATTGTAGCTTGTAGCCAATCTTGAACAAAGTTTCTTAGAGCTTAAGCGTTGAGCTTCGGTCTGACACCAATAATAACTAAATGGTATGAAATTCTAGGCATCGGAGTGTTTGGCCACTGGTCCCATTCAATATCGGAGTACAGCCTCCAGGTGTTTCTGGATGCATCGGCAGCGATAACTGATGCACAATTGAAGGTCATAGAATCGGTCATGCTCAACGGGAACGCAGAGACAGCAGCAGGTAATAGAAAATCAAAGTCCTCCACCGTGTCAGTTTGTTCGCGATAACTTAGATAAACACAACTTATCTAACACCAAGAGTTACCCGATGGCATAATTTATTTCTTGTTCGCAGACGCAGAGAAAAGAAGTAAAGAGAAGTTTGCATCGAAGAAATCATCGGAAGAAAATAAGCCGAGATTTTTAAAATTATTAAGTATTTTGGATATTATTTTCGAAATGTTTGTGCTGTGAGTGATATTTAAATATTGTTTGAAATTGGTTCGATTTTAACGCTTGAGGCCTTTTTGGTGGCTTCATTTGTTTGGGTAGCTCCTATCCTATTAATTCCATCTCCTCCTGGTGTTAAGAGATCATGTTACTTTCATCTCTTCCTGACGTTAAGAGATCAAAATGCTTTCATCTCCTCCTGACGTTAAAAGATCAAGTTATTTTCATCTCCTCCTGATGTCAAGAAATCAAATTCATCTTCTCCTGACATTAAGAGATCAAATTGCTTTCATCTCCTCCTGACGTTAAGAGATCTCAAATTCATCTCCTCCTGATGTTAAGTGATCAAGTTTCTTTCATCTCCTCCTGACGTTAAGAGATCAAATTACTTTCATCTCCTCCTGATGTTAAGAGTTCAAATTGCTTTCATCTCCTCCTGACGTTAAGTGATCAAGTTTCTTTCATCTCCTCCTGACGTTAAGAGATCAAATTACTTTCATCTCCTCCTGATGTTAAGAGATCAAATTGCTTTCATCTCCTCCTGACGTTAAGTGATCAAGTTTCTTTCATCTCCTCCTGACGTTAAGTAATCAAGTTACTTTCATCTCCTCCTGATGTTAAGTGATCAAGTTTCTTTCATCTCCTCCTGACGTTAAGAGATCAAATTGCTTTCATCTCCTCCTGACGTTAAGTGATCAAGTTTCTTTCATCTCCTCCTGACGTTAAGTGATCAAGTTTCTTTCATCTCCTCCCGACGTTAAGTAATCAAGTTACTTTCATCTCCTCCTGATGTTAAGAGATCAAATTACTTTCATCTCCTCATGACGTTAAGAGATCAAATTGCTTTCATCTCTTCCTGACGTTAAGAGATCAAGTTACTTTCATCTCCTCCTGATGTTAAGAGATCAAATTCATCTCCTCCTGACGTTAAGAGATCAAACTGCTTTCATCTCATCCTGATGTTGAGATCAAATTACTTTCATCTCCTCCTGATATTAAGAGATCAAGTTACGTTCACCTCCTCCTGACGTTAAGAGATCAAAATGCTTTCATCTCCTCCTGACGTTAAGAGATCAAATTACTTTCATCTCCTTCTGATGTTAAGAGATCAAATTACTTTCATCTCCTTCTGATGTTAAGAGATCAAAATGCTTTCATCTCCTCCTGACGTTAAGATGAGTGATGTATGAGACTGATGCTTATTTTGGACATTTTTATGAAACCTGAAAGGAGACCTGGAAATGCGACTTTTAATTTGGTTCACGATGACATCTTCCGAGTCTCTCAAATCACTCGAGAGAATTATTGAGTTCTTCTTTGTTTCTAAACTCCATTTTGCAATATTCACAGCCTCTGACAATGTTTTAGGAGTTCTGTCCAGTAACTTCTCACGAATATAAGCATTGCTTGAATGTAAGTTCCATGAAAATAATGTCTTTTAGAATATCTTCCATTTTAGTTTCAAAATCACATTGGAAACTTACGTTTATAATAAGGTCTGGTAACATATGAATCAATATCTTCGTCCGACTGTTGTTTACTATTGAATAATTTATGTCTTTCCATGCTCACATTTATTCTTGGCAGAAGAATCTATGTCTAAATTGAAAGAATAAAATATATTTAAAGCTTCTTTTCAAATGTAGAGCAACATGATTGCCATCTTCCTTTTTTCAGATTGTTTGCTCTCATGAATATTTTCAAATTTGGGAAGCCAATATTTAAAATTTAAGGGTATGTTGTGTTGTTACCTTTTAGCTTAGAGACAGGGTTTCGACTCCTGTGGACATGTAGCCCGCGTTTGTATATTCTATTTTCGTTGTTTGTTTTGACTCCTCTTTTGTTTTAAGACATGTTGACTTGAATTGACTTTTGAGTTCGTTTATGCTGAAAGCATACTTTTTCTTATATTTTCCTTCTTTTTTACTCTGACACCGTGTTTTAATAAAGAATACACGTGTGTGCAGTGGCCATAATAAATCATCAGGACGGGTCTTTTCTCTCCCAGCCCGCGTATAACAAACATCTTTCATGTAATTATAAAAGACTTCAGTCCCCATCTAACCGCGCTTTGTTACCGCAAATGCAATTTCAAAATCATGCTCCTTTTCGGTTGCCATCCACTTGTCATACATCGATTTTGCTTTAACAGGAGGAAATTATTAAGGTCCCTCCTTTTCGGTTGCCATCCAATTGTCATACGTCGATTTTGCTTTAACAGGAGGAAATTATTTAGTTCCCTCCTTTTCGGTTGCCATCCACTTGTCATACATCGATTTTCCTTTAAAAACAATCAAAGGATTAAGTTTCCTCCTTTTCGGTTGCCATCCACTTGTCACATCCAGTCATCCACTTGTCATACATCAATTTTGCTTTAAAAACAATCACAACGACTAAGTTTCACTCCATTTGCATTGACAGTGGTAAGCACTGGTACATTTTCTTTTCGACATCACGGTAACCCTTTTCTACCAACCACTTTAGTTTTTGTGGGATCCAAACAAATGGACGTTTCGTCCAAATTCCATATTGCCTCGGGGTCGTTAATAATATTTAACACGTTCAAAGTGTTCTCTAGAATTGTAAAATATTCTACTGACTGTGGTTTATCCAATCTAGTCCCGGTGTGTCATTCTTGTATCACGGACTTCTCTGGATAAACCAAATCCCCATTTTTTTTAATTCTATTTTTCTAAGAGTTACTTAAATAAACAAATATTTGCTTTTTTATATTTTTTAACGAAAAATTTTCAAAAATTAAAATTCTATAACTAATGGTCGGTTTCTATTTCTATTGTATCTGCCTATTGGGTTTTTCAATTCCACCACATGCATCAAGTTCCAAAATATTCCATGTATTCGTTCATATAAATAAATCATATTCTGGTTTTTTGTAATATTCTTCCAGACCGAATAAAATAATTTTTTTTTCTATCATTTTCGCTGAGAGATATTGGGTTTTTTGTCCTAAATTTGTTGAAATCTTTTAGCATATCATTTTCGATTTGTAGTTTATCAAAAAAAAAAAGCAATATAAAAGTTTGGGTGTTAATTACAAATTTTTTATATAACTGTATGTATAGGCAACCTAAGTTGTTGTTATTCTAGTCACCATTAAATATTTTTTTAAAAAAGATTACTGTTTCATTGTGTCTGCTATAACCGGTGCCCGTGACTAAACGTTAACGTTAACGTTTAACGTCTGCGTTTAAAAATGTATAATCTGTATAAAGCCTTCTTAGAGTAAAAGTAAAGCTTAGGATAATAGTGCGCATAATAATTCAAGACGTGAGTGGATGAAGGTGTTATGTCGCATTTTTGGGTTTTTTTCGTTTTTTTTTTTTGCATTGAAGGTAAAATGTCCATATGAATGATTACAGACCTTAAAATCGTCGAGTTAAGAAATTTTTGGATAATAAAAAGTCGAAAAAGGTGTTATGTACAGTTAATTTTAAAAAGCAGAGTTCAGAAAAGTTTACTTTTGTAAATGGAATAGGGAGCTATGTTCACTTTTTTTTAAATTAAATAATAGAAGTGTTTAATTGCTATCATACCATTAATATTTTAGGTTGTTTACACAACTTTGCATAATGATTTAGTACAAAAATAAGTTCCGTAACGACTTGTCTTAAAAGTTAAAAGTAAAACTTTAACCTCGATTTATTCAATATTAGAATTATGCGACATACCACGTGCATACCACCTTCATCCACTCACGTCTTCAATTATTGTTTGAAAAAAAAAAAAAAGATATTTCAATTGGGCAGATTTATACAAAAATCTATTTTCTGACAAAAATAGTAAATTACTGTCCAAAAATACCATTCGTGTCATAGCAATAAAACTTTTTAGTGACAATATGTTTTTAATTATTATTACTAAGTTCAATATTACAGCTTCAGTCGGTAACTTTTATTATTGATTTTTATATTACACTAGCTGGTGCCTGCGACTTCGTCCGCGTTCTTAATATCAACACAATCAATAGACTATCAAACACAAAAAGAATTTTCAATTCCCGAAATTAACGCATTCAAAAAACAAACTCTTCAATGTACAAAACGCGGTGCTTGCTAAATTCAAATGAGCGTGGTGCACATAATACGTTTTGTACATTTTGTATTGCACATTTTGAGTTTTGTACATTTTACTATTGCACATTTTACGTTTTGTACATTTTGTTATTGCACATTTTGCTATTACACATTTTGCGTTTTGTAAATTTTGTTATTGCACATTTTGAGTTTTGTACATTTTACTATTGCACATTTTGCGTTTTGTACATTTTGCTATTACACATTTTGCGTTTTGTACATTTTACTATTGCACATTTTACGTTTTGTACATTTTGCTATTGCACATTTTACGTTTTGTACATTTTGCTATTGCACATTTTGCGTTTTGTACATTTTGCTATTGCACATTTTACGTTTTGTACATTTTGCGTTTTGTACATTTTGCTATTGCACATTTTGCTACGGAACGGGTCTGAGGTTATCCTTGTTTTAATAAAGCGAAGTATTTAAAATTAAAACTCAATTACGTAATAAATAACTTTTTATTAATAATCATTCTACAAAATTTTAAAAACAAACAAACATAAATAAAATGCAATATGGCGTCATTATATTCAGATCTCTTCGTTTAAACTTAAATCTACATTTTGGTATTTAGCAAAATATCTATACGATATAATTCTATTATGCGTCTGCTATGATGTTATTTATGTATGACGTCACAGTACCGTTGACAATAAAACATAAGTATATATTTTTTGCTTCGTACGGTTAACCCTTTGACCGCTTGGTTTTGTAGGAGAATTTTTATAAACCACTTTTTTTTTATTTATTAATTTTTATTAAAAAAAAAATTGTTGCTATCGGTATTGTGACTTATGTAGGTAGGTAATTAAAAAAAAAACCAAAGCAGACGCCCAATACCTATGTAAAAATTACAATAAAGGCAGTGTTTACAAGTTTAAATTTACATATGTCTAAACCTGTGTGCTTAAAGATGTAAAAAGTTTGTCAATGTACCTACTCATGAGTAAACTCATAATCATAAGTTGTATATCGACTTTAGTTATCCTAGGAGAAGTCTGTTAGTCAAACGGATTAAATGTATCCCTACAACCTATAAATCTATCATACTTCGCCCAATCTTTTTTATTTGGTATGTTCTCAACATAATGGGAACATACCCAATAACGACTCAGCAGGCAGGTTTGAGTGAGACAAAGCTTTTATTCCCTTTACGTCTCGCTTTAGTTTTAGGTATCTCTTTAGTTCCCTTTATATCTAGCTTTAGTTTTAGGTATCGCTTTAGTTCCCCTTACATCTCGTTTTAATTCCCTTTACGTCTAGCTTTAGTTTCAGGTATCGCTTTAGTTCCCTTTACGTCACGCTTTAGTTCCCTTTACACCTCGCTTTAGTTTACGTCTCGCTTTAGTTCCCTTTACGTCACGCTTTAGTTCCCTTTACACCTCGCTTTAGTTTCCTTTACGTCTCGCTTTAGTTCCCTTTACACCTCGCTTTAGTTTACGTCTCGCTTTAGTTTCCTTTACGTCTCGCTTTAGTTCCCTTTACACCTCGCTTTAGTTTCCTTTACGTCTCGCTTTAGTTCCCTTTACGTCGAGTATTTACTCATTACATATACTTTTTCACAGCTGCTCGAGAAAGTAATTGTGCCAAGAGTCATAATAGCCAATTTTAAAATGCAAAAGAAATACCTAAAGTATACAAACTGCCTATCGTAATATCTATACTAATAAATAAAATTTCAATGTCCGTTTGTAATGTCGAATAATTACTGCTTTTTACTATACGTACGTACGATAAAATAAAATATATTCCTTCGTCCTGGCTATGACCTTATAACAGGTAAAATCCTTAAAGAGCTGCCAAGGGAGGGCATTCAGTTTCTTACGGTATTGTTCAATGTGATCCTGCAGAGATGCTCGGTCCCAATACAGTGGAAAGTTGCTCAAATAATAATGGACCTTAAGCCTAGCAAGAGTGCTGTCGAGGCCAAATCATATAGACCTATTAGTTTGTTGCCTATTCCATCTAAGGTCCTGGAAGTGCTGATATTGCGGAGACTATTACCAGCCATTTCTGAAAGAGATCTTCTGCCGGATCATCAATTTGGCTTCCGTCAAAAACATAGCACCATTGAACAGGTACACAGACTAGTTGAAAATATCCACAAAACATTCGAGCTAAAACAATATGGTACTGCAGCTTTCTTGGACATATCTCAAGCATTTGACCGCGTCTGGCATGATGGTCTTCTCTTCAAAATAAAGAAGGATTTGCCCATAAACTTTTACAATCTCATGAGATCTTATTTGCACGACAGGCACTTTTTTGTAAAACAGGGGGATGAAACTACATCATTATATAAAATCCAAGCGGGTGTCCCTCAGGGAAGTGTGTTGGGCCCCATACTATATTTACTCTATACAGCAGATCTCCCAATCACGGATAGAGTTGTTATGGGTACCTTCGCTGACGATACTGCCATTCTTTCTGTGGACTGTATGCCCCATCTCGCTTCACATAAGCTACAGAGTAGTCTTGACCGCATATCTGTATGGCTTAGGGATTGGAGAATAAGTGCAAATGAAAACAAGTCTGTACAGGTGACCTTCACGACAAGGAGGGATACATGTCCTCCGGTTACTTTAAATGGCATTCAGTTGCCGCAGGCCGAAAAAGTAAAATATCTGGGGATACACTTGGACAGACGACTGACCTGGACGAAACACATTCTGACAAAACGGTGCGCTGCTGGCCAAACATTAAGGAAGATGTACCGGCTACTAAATAAAAAGTCAAAACTAACGCTTGAAAACAAGTTAATTCTCTATAAGTGCATAATCAAGCCCATTTGGACTTACGGCTTGCAACTGTGGGGAACAGCCTCCAAGTCAAATATTGAGATACTGCAAAGGTTTCAGTCCAAGTTATTGAGAATAATAACAGACGCCCCTTGGTACGTCACAAATGACAGACTTCATCACGATCTTAACATCCAAACTGTTAAAGAAGAAATACAGAAAAGAGCACTTGCTTATAAGCAGCGAATTGCAAAGCACCCAAACGCCCTGGCAGTTAAACTGATGGATCCACAGACAAAAATTCCCCAAGACCTTATTATATAATTTTATGCGGATTAGTGTATAGACGAACTCCGTACAAGTCATAAGTACTTTCGCACCAATTGCTGAATGTCTTTAATGATAGATTGCAATATAGAGAAAGATTTAAAAAAAAAAAAAAAAAAAAAAAAAAAAATCCTTCGTCAACTAGGAAATTCATAAACTATAGCTAAGAACCAACTCGATAACGTCAGCTTTCAAACAAAAAAAAAACGCATCAAAATCGAACCATCCGTTTGGGAACAATAGTGCCACAGACAGACGGACAAATACACAGGTCCAACTTATAACACTCCTCTTTTGCGTCGGGCGGTGGGGGTTAAGGAAAAAAAAACGCTTTGTCCTAAAATTGCTCAAAATACATGTTAGTAACGCTATACTTCTTACAAGATTTGGTCTTTCGACATCTATTCGGTCTTTTCGTTCTTGCCGCCTTTACATGCGGCCAGCTTCAGTTTGCACTCTTCATAGAGACTGTCCAAATCGAAGGCGGCTTTCATGTTGTCTTTTGAAAAATGAAATCTGAAATAAATACATACACACTTAATAATTACAAAATCTGAGCAGCTTTTTTGTGGCGACTGTAACCATGAAATTGGTTAATAAAATTAATATAAACAAATGGAGCTCGAATCTGGAATATTTGTTACTGGAATTAAAAAATCATCTTAAATATACGGGTGTTACAATTGAAGCTCGAATCTGGAATATTTGTAGCTGGAATTAAAAATCCTCTTGTAAATAATAAACAATAAAAGTTGGGCTCACTTCTGGAGTTTCCCGCTGGAATCCGCCTGAGGTTTCCTCGTGTGCTCCTGTGCATCGGTGAAGAGTATCACCGAAGGTAACTGTCTGCTTGTCGGTCCGTCTTGTATGCGGTATTTGGCTGCCGCCTCTGGATATCTAAACAATTATATTGATTACCTTATAAAAACCTGAAATACTTTTTAGTTTATCTGTTTTTATATTTACATAATATTATACTAATATTATAAAGAGGAAAAATTTGATTGTTTGTTTGTATAGAATAGGCTCCGAAACTACTGGACCGATTTGAAAAATTCTTTTACCATTAGAAGCCGACATTATCTGTAATGAACATAGGATACTTTTTACCGCGGGAAAATGCTTCATTCCTACGGGAAATCTAAAATAAAAGTAAATGCTAGCACCTTGGCCCGGGAGATAGCGCCATCTATCCAAATTAGGTGAAACCTCGCAGAGATACATTACTTCGATGGGTGAAACGACTAACATGACAACTGCTTGGTGATATTCCACAGTGGATGGAATTTTATACTTTTCAATGCGGACAAAGTCGCGAGCACCAGCTATTTATTATTATAAAGAGAGAAGATTTGTGTATTTGTAATGAATAAACTCAAAAAGTAGTGGACCAATTTTGAAAATTCTTGAATGAGTAATAGCCTATAGGCCTGCATTTTATAAATTTATGCAGGCAAAGTCGCATGAAACAGCTAGAAAAGAAATAACAGAAGCTGACATGGCCCAAAAGAAATAACAGAAGCTAACATGGCCTAAAAGTAAGTATGGCATGATGACCATAAGACAGATTTAGGCCACACTTATTGGAGCATTTCCATGAACTCCAGAAAAATACTCACCTGCCAATATCCAGTTTTCCAAATTTGAAATTATCCAAGCTGTACTTGGCGGAGAGCTCGGCAAAGATTGGTGCGAAGGTGACGCACGCTGGATGCCAAGCGGCGAACACGCACACCATCCAGACGGCCTTCTTCTTTCTCAATTCCTCTTCCAAGGACTGCACTCCACGGAAGTAAGTGATCAGTTCCGGCCCTTTGTAAGTGGGTTCGGGCAACATTAGGGCGCACAATATTAGAACAGCTCCGTATGGGAGTCCATATCTATAAAAAATAATCACATATTGTTGTAGAAGTGTCCGATCAAAGCTTTGGCTTCGGCTTTGGTCACCATCAGCCAAAAAAACCACCTTTATCGCAAACAGACACTGTGGAAAACTTTGTTTTATAATATGTAAGGATTTAAAGAGGTTTAATCTCTATTAATGTTTACGAATATTATAAATGCGAAAGTAACTCTGTCTGTCTCGCTTTCACGCCAAAACTACCGAACCGATCACAATGAAATTTTGCATATATGTTGTCTGGGACATCAGAAGGGACATAGGATACCTTTCATCCAAGAAAAAAGTAATGTTCCCGAGGGATTATCTAAAATATAAAACTGTAACTAACGCCCGGCCAATGTGTTATAGCAACAAGTTGTTAAGCGTTATAATTGCTTTTATATTTTTAATTTATCATCGCGTACGAAGTCGCGGACACCAGCTAGTAACATAATTTTATAAAGTTACGCGGACGTAGTCGCTAGTAGTGTTAATTAATAAAGAGAGACAATTGGTCAGTTTAATACAGAACTCGAAAGAGGTTTCACAATTGTTTTACAAACCTTATATCGGCATAAAACCAGAGAATTAAGTTAGCGATTTTCGTGTAGACAAATGAAGACGACAGGTAATTTATCATAGTAACACTGCCCGCCTTCCTTGTCCTCAACATAACGACGATTATTAGGAAAAATAGTATTTCCGTTTCCCTACTGTCTAGTTCACAGTCGATGGTAGGAAACAGAAAATTGCATATTCCTGGTGTCCGTTTGCATATTATGTAAGACACGCTTAATAGAATATTAACCCAGTAATATGGTTTCACTAATTGCCGCAAATCACTTTTGAAAGACATCGTTTTGTGTAATTAAAATATATAAATTCAATATAATAATAAAACTGTGGCCAATCAATTCATCAAACTCAATTCGCCCTTTGGCACAGAATAAGCTTTTGAAGTAAGGTTTTATTCTGTGCCCTGTCAACTAAGTCAAGATACATATGTATTCTGTTTATATATTAACCACAGAATATTAACACGTAAATATTCATACTCCCTTATCAGTTTCCACTTTTCCAGCAGTTCAAATGAGTTACTTGCATAGATTTATGTAGTACTAGCTGGCGCTTGCGACTTCGTACGCGTTGAAAAGTATAAAACGCCACCTACCGTAGAGCGGATCGCTTAAAATATCACCAAGCACTTGTCATGTTAGTCGCTTCACCTGATTCTGGACAGATGGCGCTTTTCAGTATATCCCGGGCCAAGCCGCCAGTATTTACTTTTATCTTTAGATCTTAAAGTAAATACCTACTAGTCAGTAGCGTACACTTGCTGTTAAGGCAAAATGTTAGGGTAACATGACCATTCTAAGCTCAACAACCTGCTAATGCCGCCATTGTGATGACGTAATCTTGTGACACACTCAGTACCGTCGTCAACGCTGGCCGGCGAGTTTTTAGTTACTGATGACGTCACGGATGAATGTTAATGTGGATTGTGGTCTATTCGAAGATTTCGAAGTTTTGTAAATTATGGACACGTGATCAGTTTTAACACGTTTACTTTTAAGCATATCAACAACATGACAAAATTATTTAAAAAAAACACGTAAAAGTAAGTTAAAATAATAATTTTATTGATTTCATTCAAATTAATAACAATAATTGCTCTTGGTTTTAGAGGAATGAAAACAAACAAGATACTATTAAAAAAATTGTGCCCACAAAATTTACCTAAATACCTAAATGCTTAAAATTTGAAACTAATATTTTAATGCTAAACAGATTTGACATCTTTTTGTCCAAAATTCTACAGCGTCTCTCTCAAAACAGAAGTTTTCGTCCAATATGTACTGCCATTAATGAGATATGACACGGAAACGTGTTCTCTAACTTCGTATGAAAGCTCAACGTGTTATGGAATTGGTTTTGCTCGGGGTTATAACAAGAGATCGTATCAGAAATGAGTAGATCTGTAGACGTACGGAAGTTATTGACATTTGCCCAGTGAACCAGTAAGTTGACCTAATAAGGGCCAAGGGTCGACTGGTCCTATTGTGATATTATGCACAGATGACCTGATAAGGGCCAAGGGTCGACTGGTCCTATTGTGATATTATGCACAGATGACCTGATAAGGGCCAAGGGTCGACTGGTCCTATTGTGATATTATGCACAGATGACCTGATAAGGGCCAAGGGTCGACTGGTCCTATTGTGATATTATGCACAGATGACCTGATAAGGGCCAAGGGTCGACTGGTCCTATTGTGATATTATGCACAGATGACCTGATAAGGGCCAAGGGTCTAAGGCCAAGGTCCTATTGTGATATTATGCACAGATGACCTGATAAGGGCCAAGGGTCTAAGGCCAAGGTCCTATTGTGATATTATGCACAGATGACCTGATAAGGGCCAAGGGTCGACTGGTCCTATTGTGAAATTATGCACAGATGACCTGATAAGGGCCAAGGGTCGACTGGTCCTATTGTGATATTATGCACAGATGACCTGATAAGGGCCAAGGGTCGACTGGTCCTATTGTGATATTATGCACAGATGACCTGATAAGGGCCAAGGGTCGACTGGTCCTATTGTGAAATTATGCACAGATGACCTGATAAGGGCCAAGGGTAGCCCAGTCCTATTAGAAAATTATGAGGGACGTCCCGCGGTTGAGATTATTATGAAATGATTCAAACGTTATGTGTGTTTTTAGTGATGATGTGGCGCTGATTTTTATTATTATTTATTTATTTGATTTGAAGCATCATATCAATCTCACTAGCGAATTGTAGATTAAGCTTTTTACTACGTCTGGTTACTTTTTAATTTTTTTCTCCCAGGAACACTATCCACATCTTGCTTTCCGCTCGAGTGAACTTTCACCATATGCTTCTTGAGTTCATGATTCCTCACAAATCTGGCTGGACACTGTGTGCACTTAATTTTATCCCCTTTATCGTGTCTCCTTTTAGAGTGTTCTGACCGACGCGACGACGAAATAAACGTTTCACCACAATCCTCACATTTGTATGGCTTCTCGCCCGTGTGCCTACGTCTATGGTACACGGCGGCCATCTTGGAAACCAACTTGACACCGCAAATGTCACATTCAAAGTTTCGAACGCGAGTATGAACCACTGTATGCTCTAGGAGGCGAGACATCGTATAAAACCTCTTTCCGCAAGACGAACACTGGTGAGGTCTAACGTCCATATGTATCCACAAAATATGATTTTTCAACTGAGAACGCGATAGATAAGTCTTCCCGCAATGGTCACACGTAAACGTCGCTGGATCTCGTATATTAGACCTTTTACTTCTAGGTACAGTCTGGATATCGGGTTTAGCATTCGGCTCACACTTGGACCTGTGCTCGCGGTAACACCCTCTATTAGTGAACTGTACCCCGCAAGACCTACATATATTGACTGTGTGCATTTGAAAATGATTCTCAAACGTAGTCAACCTTTTAAACGTCCTACCGCACTGATTGCACGTCAAATCACCCGGTTTGTGGCTATTCTTCTTATGAAACTTCATCTCAGATTCATTATTGAACAGCAACGGACACTCATTGCACATAATGAACTTTTCACCGTGTTCTGAATACATGTGATCCTTCATAGGTCCACCTCTGACCATCATCACACCGCAGATGAGGCAAGCTTCCTTGTGTCCACTATTCTTCAAGTGTATGTCCAAGTAGAATGGACTCGGAAAGACTTTATTGCAGTCTTCGCAGGTGCAACTAGGTCCGTTACCTCTTGGAACTCTCTGCCTTCTTTCGGAAGCCTGCGGCTTTCTCTTCGAATGGTTGCTTAGAATTACCAAAGCGTTGTCCGGCTCCATAGGTTTATAGTTCTCAATTATGTGAAGCGATAGGCTGTCGGGGTCTATGAATCCGAATAAAGATTTCACGTGAGCAGGAGCCTTTAAGGGTATCTCTGTGAGGGATTTGGTTACGTCTGTCCAATATGTTTGCGATTGCATGACGAGTAAGCGTAACTCTTGTGCGGCGATCGCTGCAGTTGCGCACGAGACGCAAACGCCGCGTGGACGCATCGGTTCCTCGTTAAGCTGGAATGAACAAATAATAAAATAAGAAATTTGACGACGCCGTTAACTATTATAGTTAGGAACTAGCTGGCGCCCGCGATTTCGTCCGTTTTGAAAATCATTTAATTCATTTAAGAGTCTTGGAGGAACGAACGTACACACTTACATACCTGCACCTACAGATTTGTTATTAGTATTGATTAGGAATGATATAGCCTCGTAAATTTTTTTTGCAGAAAATGAAAAATACTATATACATGTGAGTCGAAATAACAAAAGTAAGGTCGACATTCGCTTTTAACAGCACGGCTAAATTAGGAACAGTAACAAGTGGCTCAACATTCCCGTACGGTGATGGTACCAGAGCAATTATCAGTCATGCCTAAATTTCATTCTAAACGTCTGTCAGTTTTCTGAGATACTAAAAGTGTACGACTTGATAAAAGGAATAATTTAAAAAATTGACGGAGGTTTTGTTACCCCAACTTTACATTATTTTATCATTAATCATATCATACAATAGGTTCCACAGCGCATGCTTTTTGATTTTGAACTTTGATACCGTCATTATCTCTAATTATTTCAAAAAATAAAGTCCATGTTACCCGCAGATATATAGTAATTTTCTATGGATGAAAGAATTTTTAAAATCAGTAAAATCAGTAACTTACAAACAAAACCACAAATAAATCAAATCAATTTTAATTTGTTTAGAAAAATAATAACCTTTCGTATCTAATTTAGACACTCCTCAAAAGGATCTCTTGTAGTCTTCGGATGAGCGGCGAGCAAGTGTTTTCTCAATTCTACCGGTCTAACGAAACGCGTGAAACAGATGGAGCATCCGTGTGGCTTGTTTTCAGAGCTGGTATGCCTACGTTTTATATGATCTTTTTTCCTCGAACTCGATATGAACTTTTCACCGCAACTTTCACACTCATAAGGCTTCTCTCCCGTATGCACTCTTTGGTGGAGCTGAAACCCGAGTTCCGTTAGAAACTTTGAACCGCACAAGCATTGAAACACTCTTCTCCTGTTCGCGTGAGTCAACTCATGAGTTTTCAGATGACTCAGAGTCGAAGTCCTCTTTCCGCACGTCTCGCAAACGTACGGAAGCACGTTTATATGCTTTTGCAACATGTGGGCAGTCAGCGATGGTTTCTTCGAGTATTTATTGCCGCAATGATCGCATTCGAACAGCGAATCGTACACTTTATCGCGAAATCTAATGCAACGTTTCTTGTGATACTTAAAACACTTTCTGTTCTCAAAATTTTTCCCACAAACGCAATTGAACAGACTGTGGGAGTATACGTGAGCTTGCAGAGCGCGTTCGCTCAGAAACTCCTTGCCACAATCTGCGCATTTATATGGCCCCTTAGAATGATTCGCCTGGTGTTCCTCTAACGTATTCTCCTCATCAAAAATAAATCCACAAATTTGGCAAATAAATTTAATATCGCCGTGTCGCCTTGCGTAGTGTTTCAATATTTTATCATTGACTAAGACAATTCCGCAGACGAGACACGCAGATTTTTTACCGCCAGCTAAATGTACATTCAAATAATAAGGATAAAGAAACTCTTTTCCGCAATCCGGGCATTTGCATTTGCAACCTTTTCCAAGTTTCTTCTTCATCCTGTTGTTGGATTTAGACTTTTTATCTCTCTCATCTACCGCGCCTTTTTTTAAGACAGCCTCCTTCTTGTTGGTTTGTTCTCTGATCAGTTTTGCCACATCGTCTTGGAGGCACACGTAAAAAGCCTTATCTTCGGGCAATGGTTCTCCGATATCAGCGAGTAACGAGATCGTTTTCGTCCATTGCGTTACAGAGCTGGCGCAAAATTGTCTAAAGTGAGCGGCGCCTATCGTTTCTTCGTAGCAATGGCGACATACACCGCTGGGCAGTCCGCTGTCTTCGTTCACCTGAAATCACGTCGATAGGTCAGACCGCTCTTGATTTTGGCATATCTTCTCATAGATCTGATTTTATTCGGAACTGTTAAATTTGCAAGCCAATGCTGAACAGTGAGCCGAGCTCGCAAACACGTCACTGACCGTATTATTGTTTTTGGATGACTTTAAAACTGAACTTACACCATTATTTAGATGTATAGTATAATCTCCACAAATTGCTAATGCGTAGGAACCTTGTCACATCAATATCTACGAGACGTCATCCGCAACTAAGAAATCACCGGCCAAATATGCTAACTGTCTAACTGTAGTGAGTGTGTCACGAGATTACGTCACCAAAATGGCAGCCAGACGCATTAGCAATTTGCAGGGCTTATATCTACAAATGTTTAAAATAATAAGCGAGGTGATGTTTAATAAATAATCAATACTTTTTGGCACTATTTATTTAATTATTTTGACAATATTTTTTTATATAACCTAATATAACCTAACATACGTGATAATAGCATAAAATTATTGAGATTTAATCTTAAGTAGTCATACTTTTAAAGTTATCATTGTCAGACAGGCTGGCGGTCCACTTAATGGTAGGTGGAGAGGTCAAGCAATGTTGCAAGCAGTGTTGCTACACGTGTTGCAGGGGAGTATAGGGGAGACGGAAAAAAATATTAAAATAATTATAAATAAGCTAGATACATAATATTTTTATTCTAACACAGATTTTAAGGTAGATAGTTTTATCTGTCACTATATGATGATAAGTCGGGAAAGTACATAACAGGTAGTTCGTTTTTTCATTAGTCAAATTGGTAAAAGTTTACAATACTTTATTACAATCATTGTCGTAGTATATTTAGATATTACTTAGATGGTAATGTTTTTGGAATTGTTATTTTAAGTCATGGAATTGCAAATGGGGTCAGACGGGTTGCCCAAACAAGACTGCGGAACGCAATGTGCCCTACAAATCCTTAAATCATCATGACGATGACAGAATCATCAATCACCATAATTCATTTCCAAATTTGGCCCTGCTGAGAACCGGACCCAGGACCCCTGAGTCCCTGAGCAAAATGTAAATCACTCGATCAATGGGTTCGTCAAATTCAATGGTATAATAATTGATTATATTTAAAGATTTGTTCCAGAACTGTAGAATTTTGTTTTCGATATTGATCTTAACCTCTAACTACTTTGAGAGTAGATACTGGCTGAAGATTATGAGTTCTTCTGTGACGAAGAAGACTTCTGCAGTTACCAAATATATCTTTATATTTGTCAAACTCGATGGGAGTGATGTCCAAGTTTTCGCTCTATGTGTTTCGATGCTATATGCTTCTTGAGATGATATGGCAATCTGAATCTTGCTGGACATTTATTGCAAGCGTATTTAAGGACTATATTCGATTTATTATGTTTATTTCTTATGTGTTCCGATCTTCTGGACGATCCTAAGAAAGACTCGTTGCAGTATTTGCAGGGGTACGGCTTTTCGCCTGTGTGGATGCGAATATGTTGAGTATATCCCAATTTCGATTTAAGGGAAAATCCGCAAAACTCACAAGTGAACGTATCCCTGGGGCGGTGCTTTTTCAGATGCACCGTCATATACGCGGACGGTAGAATCTTGCCACAATAAACGCACGGCTTGTGCGTATTTTTCATGTGAACAGTTTGTATGTGCGCACAGACAAATTTCTTCCCCGCGAATTTCTTTCCGCAGTAATCGCAAACGCATTCTGAATTGGCGCTCCCGCGCAGTCCTACTTTGACTTTCTTGTCGCCAAATTGATTTGCAACTTGAACCGTTACTTTTGTTTTGGTCCTATGTGCGTCTTGTCTATTGACGTTCAAATCACAGCATTGTTTCACGTGATACAAGTAGCAGGTCTGATTGCGGAACAATCTATCGCAGGCAGGACATTTCTTTGGGGCGTGAATCGATACGTGAGCTCTTAAAGCGTACGAAGAACGAAAACTGCGACCGCATTCACCACAATACACTACCCCAACACTGTGCACCTTGTCCAGGTGAGAATTATACTGTTTTTTATTCTTTAAAATCGCTGGACACCTCTCACACGGGTAAGGCTCTTTGTCATGAATCTCTTTCAAATGGACCACCAAATCATCCCGATGCATTATCTGCGCACAGTACTGGCACGCTCGTTTCAAATCCGACGACTCTTTTAGATGGTGATACAAACTTTGCACTTTTTGGAATTTTTTACCGCAATCTAAACACTGACTCGAATGAGTTACCACCTTATTTTGTTTATGATTAAATTCTTTCTCACCGGCCAATGTACTTAAACGTTTTAAAGCCGATTTACCAGTTACAGGACCTCCACAGAAGTCATAGAGTAAAGATATTTGACCGTCGTCTATTACAGCAAATGTAGCTTTGACATTGCCTTTCATATCTAGTTTATTCAGAAGCCGCAACGTGGTATTCCATTGGGTGGCCGCTTGCAGGCACAGCTTACGGAAGTGGCAGGCGTCGAGTAATGCTGTTGTGCATGTGGAACACAGGCCAGCAGGAAGATGGTCTTCTGGCTGCACCTGCAACCACGTTCTAGTCAAATGGCCACGATAAAACAGCACTAGAAACTGCTGGTGCATTGCACAGGCTAGTAAGATAGTATTGGCATTAAAGTTGCACTTATTGAAACGTGTCTTGTGTGTATTTATGTATATGTGTACTGTGTGTATCAGCGAGTAACATGGACTGTATTTTAATATCAGATAAATTAGAGATCACTACGAAAATTGCAATAATATAAAATATAAAAGTCATTATTAAGCTAGGAAACCCCTAAACGTATATATTTTTTTATGTATGATCACACATAACTTTTTACAGAGTAGTCCGATTTTGATAATTCTTTCTTTAATGGACGACGTCGAAGTTGGTCCCATATAAATAAGGAAAAAAAAATCCTACCCTATAGAGTGGGAAAATAGGGGTGATTTATTGTTTTGCGCCGACGAACATGTCGCTTGAGGGGACGGAGGGATTTGCGAATTTAAAATGCTATTCTAGTTTATTATGACTTAGTTTATTAGCCAGCTAATCTTAAGTTTATGTTCACTCCTACCTTTAGCCGTAACATATACAAGGTAACATACTACATCTTTATAGTTTTCATCCGACTAAAAAGTTTTATAATCAAGATTTATTTTGTACATATAAATTCTGCTTTAAATTATTTGAATCCGACAGGTATAAAAATGCTAAAAGTAAAAAAAATGCCACATTGTGAGCTAACAGGTTTAGTAGTGGTTTCGCACAATTTTGTTTGGTACGAATTGTATGAAGGAGTGATCACTGTTTCGCACAAATATTATTTTCAGCCCTACACTGTCATTTTGTTGAGTATATACATGATGGTTTATTTATTAATATTATTTTTATTTAATGGTGCTTTTTTGAATTTGATCTTTGCTTAATCATTCAAAAACCACCTTGAAATGTGTAGATATGCAATTCAAAAGCTGTGGACTCGACTCTATTCTCCTCATTCTCACCACAAGAGTTCAATATATTATACCAAAATCATGAAATTTTTGGTGTGGCAATGAACATGTTAAAGAGAAAAAAAAACTGCATTTAAACTTTTTTTTAAATAAGCTTGCCACACACCAGGATAGAACCAGCTAAAATACAAAAATAACACCTGTACTTTTATGGTATTAAGCGATCATAAGGATCGAATATCTGTATATGAAATGAAAGGATAACATTATCCCTCTTCAGGCGTTTCCACAATTTCCATCTTTATTTTTTTTTCTCTTTATTTTCCTTAGTCATCGACTTTAAGCAGATGGTTTGCAAAGTTGTGTCGAGAAGGGAAAGTCTACCAGGAAGATTCCCTATAGTCATAAATAATCTCAATTTATATTATAGGATAAGGAAATAAGGTCTTTTTAGACGTATTAATAGTCCGAGTTCCATCTACCTACAATGTTGGGATACTTCAAGCACCACATTCCTGCAGGGTGCTGCGTCCTTAGACGACGGTAACCACCTACCATCAAGAGAACAGTCATCCTGCTTGCCACCCTTTATGGCTACAATCTTCCATTAGGAGGCCCTTTTTTACAATGGTTCAAATTGAACTTAATATTACAACAATTTATGTATTCACATTCCATTTTACATTCATTAACAATATAAAATTTTAATTGGGGAGCTAATTATGTTGAAAAGTTGGACCAAAATAAGATTCTTAGAGTATTTATTAAGGCTTTAATCTAATGAGAAACATGGATTTTAAAAGATATTAGGATTGCATGAACTTAGAAAAAACAGAATAGATATAAAATTTAAGTGATTTGAGTACAGCTTAAACTAGCAGCAATATCAAATGGTTTCATTAGTTATTTATATCTTTTAAACAAGCATATGAAGCATATAAATTATAATTGCATTTGATATAAGTTTACAAGCGGACAGCGATGGCCGGCCGCCATTTTATGCGATTTGACAGACGGATGGAGCGACAATGCCGTTCCGTTTATCGCAGAAAATAATCAAATCATTTGATATTGCATTTTTATTAACACCTACCTCAACGCCAGTGATTGTTTGCAATAATTCAGAAAGAGTTACAGGTTTATCCTCATCTACCATAACCGTGTCTCCAAGGTATACTTGGCCTTCTGTTGTATCTCCCATGCATATTCGACATTTATCGGCGCCGTCTCCACGTACAATATGTGACACCAAGGCTTTTATGTCGACTTGTCTAACCATATTAGAAAAAATTAATTAGGTTCACAAGTTTGTCATAAATTAGAATTAAAATTCACAGACCGTAAAACGGCGGCTAGATCGCAAATCTTGTCGGTTGTCGGCTCGCTCAGACTATAGTTGTCGGAAATCGCAAGCAAAAAAAAGTAAATAACAGACGTAGAACAAATTATTTGTACAATTTTCAGATTGTCATCAGTAAACATAGTTAACTATCAATCATGTCAGTGACAGACTGATTTGTACACAGTTTAAAAAAACTAGTCTTGCGGCCCCTCACTCTCGCGAAGTTCCTCGATGAAGTACTCGAGAAAGTTGACCGAGCACGAAGTGCGTCTTTACACACTCGTTCAACTTCGCGAGGAGCTCATTGGGCGTCTTTCCATTAGCGACGGCACGGTCGGGGTTCGTCTTTCCACTGAGCCGGTGTTGGACGCCGGTTTTTTCCTTGGTAGGGATGTCGGAAATGAAAGAAATATCGATGTATCGATAGTTTTTTAAAAAATTTAAGTATCAATTAGGGTTTTTTTTTATTTTATTATTTTTTAAGTTAAAGTCGACAGACAGGCTGACGGTCCACTTGATGGTAGGTGGCTACCGTCGCCTATAACACAAGCAACGCCATAAGTGCTACAAGTGCGCTGCTGACCATAGAAGGATTAAGGGTAAGGGATAAGGGAGGAATGGGGGGTTAACGTGCCGGTCCGGGCCGTGCCGTCGCTAGTAGAAAGACGAGCCATATAGTTTCATACATTTTTACTTCCCCGGCAAGCCGGGCCGTGCTGTGCCGGGCCGTGCCGTCGCTAATAATAATAATAATAATAATAAATCATTTATTCGACGTAAGTTTTTACAAAACATTTATCTTCGTCAACATTCTTTTGACTTGTCTAATGGAAAGACGCCCATCCGCGTTGCATATATATTATGGTAGGGAGCCCAAGAGGGGATTTTTTGATTTACTACAGCGCGTCAGATATTGCCAATGTATATTCCCCATGTGTCTCCGATAACGGATATGTTTGGTTAATCTGATGGTTTGGTTGGTGAAGTTGGCGGGGGTGGGGGTAAAATTTTAAATACAACTCGAGCGCGTCATACTTTCAGAGGGGATGTTAAATGAACCTAAACTAAGCTCCCATTTAAAATTCAGACGATTCGAATGTGCAAAAAATCTTGCAAAAGTGGTTTGTGTTTAAATCGCAGAATAATATATGCCGCTTTCTGTGGTCAGCCGTCAGAGAGAATTGACAGTTAGTTACACTGTTTGTCTGTACTCTGTACCATTTCTGTACTGTGCACTGTGACTGTGGTTTTAATTAGTCTGTGGGTGGTTTTAATTGGAGAACAATTTATTTCTGTTTATGTTATTTTTCTCTTTCAAAAATGGTAATGTATTTTATTATTTTTCATTAATCCTACAGTGTTTTGTAGATTCGGCATAAAGTTTTTATCACGCATTGTTGAAATTATGTGGTTGTACAAATATTTTGTTTTTACCTTTGTTAGTTTTTGCGTGAGATAATTATTAAATTCAGGTTATTTTTCCGGTTTTTTCGTGATTTTAATCCATTAATGTGTAATTTTTACCTATAAAATATTATTAAAATTTTAGTAATTCATTAAAATAGTAAGCAACATCTCAATTCGTTTATTTCTATTAATTTTTCAAAGAATAATTTTGATGAATAATTCCGCAGATGTTGTTAAAAATGTCAAAAATTGACATAAAACGTTATAAATTCTTGTTTTTTCTTATTACAATTATTATACCATTGCGAAAAATACGTTATGTTTGGCGTATTTTTGTAGTATTTACTAATTAACTAGAAATTGAAAATTCCTTGTGCCTATTTTTACAATTGACGACCCTATTCTTTTTGGTTTAGTTTGCTATTAAATTATTAATAAAGTAAAAATTTTATCGACCGTAACGTAATCCCATTTGTGTTTATAAAAAAATTCGGTTTTTGCAATTTTGACTTGTCATGTGACCAGTGTCTCTGTCTATGCCTACATGATGTTTTTATTTATTATACATATTTAAGAGCATCAGAGCATCAGCCTTCGACAGCCAGGCTGGTGGTTTACTTGATGGTAGGTTGCAAGTGTTGTTGACCTTCATAAGTAAAAGAATTGGTTAACAGCTAGGGGTTACTAGCCTCTAGCTAAACCAAACATGTCAGCATTTATTTCCATATTTCACAGAAATTATGTGATCTTTCAGCAACCACAGATTTTAGTATTGAAGGAGGGGACTGACCAGTCGCAGGGCAAGCCCCAGCTGATATCCAACATTAATGCTTGCCAGCTGGTTGTTGATGCTGTAAGTTACTTGGTTTTTTTCATATCTGCATATAATTTTCATTAGAATAAAGGAAGACCTAAGAATAGATGGACTGTCAATATAACTTCTGCCGCAGGAAAGGACTGGGTGGTTATAGCAGAGAATGAAGTCAACTGGAATAAGATAGGGGACGCTTTCAATGTAAAAGAGGCCATGTCATAAATTAACTCATATGATTTTTTTTATTTTTTATTTCTCTGTACTTTATTGTGATATCTTATTATATTAAACGAGGGATTGTTGTATGCCACGACGATCTCGCAAATGGCTCTTAACGATTTTGACGAAAATCTATGGTTAGGGGTTTTTTTAGGTCTAGAAATCGATCTATCAGGGTCTTTGAGAAAATTCGTTTTAGGTAACTTTTTTAATGGAATGGTTACAAAAGTATTAGCTCTTGGTCATTTTATAATATTTTGAATATTAATTATTTATTAATTCAAGTAGTATCGAGTCCCAGTATCCATTTGGATACACAAAAAAGAAATATAGGGACTAAACTAAACTTAAGACCTAGAGACTTTGGGTACTCAATTCTTTAAGTCCTTTTTTGTGATGTATGATATTTAAGTCCTTATAGCCTTCTTATAGCCATAAGATTTCGTCATGCTTTTTTCTGCACTTTTTTAAAATTTATTTAATTTTTTTTTATTTCAGGTCCGCACAACCCTCGGCCCGAGGGGCATGGACAAGCTCATTGTGGATCACAATGGGAAAGCTGTCATTTCCAACGACGGAGCCACCATCATGAAGGTTGGTCTCATTCGACCGTTTGTCTAACGACCATTTGTGTCTAACTTAAAAAAAATATCAAATCAAACGTAAATTGTATGAAAACGTTCATAATGACAGGTCTTTTTCAGCTCCTGGACATAGTTCATCCGGCGGCCAAGACGTTGGTGGACATTGCGAAGTCACAAGACGCGGAGGTGAGTTTTTTTTTTATTGACAGCTTGTTTAGGCGCATTGGGTACTCTTTTGGCGTTTGTAAAAAAAAAAAAACCGTCACTGCTAAGGGACATTGAATTATTTATATTTTATCATCAAAACGATTAAAAATATGAAAAATTATTTGTATTTTTATCATCAAAATGATTAAAAAATTATGAAAAATTATTTATATTTTATCATCAGATTGATTAAAAAAAAAATACATTAATTTTTTTATATTTTATTATCAGTATGATTGAAAACATTAATTAAATTATATTATTTATATTTTGTCATCAAAATGTTTAAAAAACATTAAGTTATTTATATTTTATCATCAAAACGATTAAAAAACATTAAGTTATTTATATTTTATCATCAATACGATTAAAAACATGAAATTTTATCATCAAAATGATTAAAAACAACGGATCCAATTTCCTAATGACATTGAAGGAAAATCATTCACTATGATTGTCTCAACATTAAACATGGCGTACTGATTTAACTCGGGACTTTTGTAAAACGCATGTTTTTTTAAATGGTTTTTAGGTAGGAGACGGGACAACGTCTGTGGTGATTCTAGCCGGAGAGCTTTTGAAGAGATTGAAGCCTTTTGTCGAGGACGGTAAGGTTGATTTTTGTTTAATTTATCAAATGTTTCATTCAGCATCAAAAGAAAGCCGTTATAGGGTCCTTTTCTTCTGATCACATTTGTCATCTTTATTGCCATTACACTTTTCCCATGACTCATAGTTGTCATAAACTATGAGTCATGGGATTCGCAGTTGTCATAAACTATGGGTCATATGACTCATAGTTGACAACCATGAGTCCCATCCCCAGTCGGGATTGAGGATGAGAATTTGTGTTTGCAGGTGTTCATCCCAGGATATTGGTGCGAGCGTTACGTAACGCTTCCCAAATAGCCATAGAGAAAATCAAGGAGTTGGCCGTCACGGTCGAGAAGAAATCGCTCGAGGAACAGAGGTTTGTCTATTTCTGTAAAGATAAGGTCGTCAGACAAGCTGACGGTCCACTTGATGGTAAGTGGCTACTGAAGTAGCTACAAGTATGGATTTTGCGTCACAAATGCCAAAGCGGGGCACACAAAAAGTACGCCTAAAAGGGAATCATGGCGGAGTCAATGGTGAAAGGTAGTAACGACCAAGTTACACACAATTAATTTTGAACTTCCAATGTGTCCAAGTAAAGTCACATTTTCTTTAAATGACACAGTTTATTGATGCTCTACGCGTATTTCACTTTTAAATGTTCCCATAAAGTTCCTTGTGTTTTATTTATGGCGTGCGAATAAAGAGCTTTCGGCGTGCGAACGTTCAGCTCCTCGTGTGCCG
This sequence comes from Synanthedon vespiformis, assembly GCA_918317495.1. Classification (NCBI taxonomy): domain Eukaryota; kingdom Metazoa; phylum Arthropoda; class Insecta; order Lepidoptera; family Sesiidae; genus Synanthedon; species Synanthedon vespiformis. The sequence goes on from OU906974.1 coordinate 4,112,200, forward strand.
AACGCCAGCGAGCCGAATTACCGTTGTATGCCGGAGCGTAGTCATAATCCCTAGTGCCACTTGTCATGACACATGAAGTAGGCGCAACGCGGATCCGCGTTCCGGCACACGAGTGGTGCAAAATTATTAACGCGGATCCACGCTCTTGCGCATACGAAGGGTATTAAGGATTGGGAATTCAATGAAATGAATAACTTTTCAGGGAACTGCTGATGAAGTGCGCCGCGACCGCCATGTCCTCGAAGCTGATCAATCAGCAGAAGGGCCACTTCTCCAAGATGGTGGTGGATGCTGTTCTCTCATTGGACGCCCCACTCCTGCCGCTTGATATGATCGGTGAGTCCGAGTCGTATAGAGTGGCGAAGGTAGCCACACACGTAAGAGAATTTACTTGCGCAAGTATACACCATCGAGTGTGGGAAAATCGATGCGCAATATCATACAATTGTAATTGTAAACAATTGCGCAAGTATACAGTAACGCGTGTGTTAAGATTATTGTGCAAATGAAATGCGCAACTATACCCACGACGTACGAATATACTGGCGCAAGTATAAACTTGCACAAATATACAGTATCTTGTGTAGGAGGATTATTGCGCAAATTTCACACATTTGAAATTGTAAATAATTGCGCAAGACTATAATGTTAGCCACAAAGTAACGAACATACTTGCGCATGTATAAACTTGCACAAATATACAGTATCTTGTGTGGGAGGATTATTGCGCAAATTTCACATAATTTAAATTGTAAAATAATTGCGCAAGACTATAATGTTAGTTGTTCACAGTGAAGTAAGCCGATGATTAAAAAACACGGATCCAATTACTGAAACTAGTAATATGTGTGGATTTTATTTAGTTTATGAGGCTTACTAAGCAAAGTTTATTTATATCTTTAGTCCTTCTATGCTATGAACGGTCGGATATAGTAGTCCGGGCAGCTTGTGTCCGTTTGTGACATTTGTGACATCAGAGCTTCACCTATAAATACGTACAGTTGGCCGCATAAGTCGATTAACACATTTATAAGTGCAAAACAACTAAACACTTAACGCGCCATAAGTCGTCACGACTAGAGAACAAAATAAACTTCAGGTACAAACGATCGTAAAAAGCTTCAGTAAGTGAGTAAGTAAGTTGAGTGTTCAGTGCAGTGGTTTTGCACTTTTGAATGTGTTAATCGATTTATGCGGCCGACTGTACATTCAAACGGAGTCTGGTTTCGCCCCAAAAACGGTCAAACGATAAATTTCAGGTATCAAAAAGGTGTCCGGTGGCGGCTTGGAGGACTCCTTCCTCGTGGACGGAGTGGCCTTCAAGAAGACATTCTCGTACGCCGGCTTCGAGATGCAACCGAAGAGTTATGTGGATTGCAAGATTGCTCTGCTCAATATTGAACTCGAGTTGAAAGCTGAAAGGGATAATGCGGAGGTGAGACGCTTGCTCTATATAAGTTTATTATTTGTAACTAGCTAGTCGCTTCATTGCTCATATATATATATCATTGAAAAAATATATATATTATATGAGTAATCAAGCGACAGTGGCACCCAATTTTTTATATTTTCACTCGGAAACGATGCTTTTTTCTGGATGAAATGTAACCTATTCACGATAATCGGTCGAGTAGTTAAGGCGTGAAAAGGTAACAGACAGACAAGTGAACCTTGTTTGCAGATGAGCGATGAGAGTGAAACTTTAAAGGTAGATTTTTTTTTTGTGACGCTCAAGTGTAACGATCACGTGACGCTTCTTGTAACGATTCTTGTACGCTTACTATAATATATTTGAACGCCAACGAACAAGTTTCACTTGTTTGTGACACGCGTATATGTCTTCTTTTTTTTTTTTTTTTAACAGCGAAGTAAGCCGATGATTAAAAAACACGGATCCAATTACTGAAATGAGTATATATGTGGATTTTATTTTAAGATTATGAGGCTTACTTATATTTGCGCAAGTATACACTTGCGCAAGTATATCGATACATCAAAGCAACACTGAGATATTTAGCTAAATTGACTCACAAAAACTATACTAAAACATGTGTTTTATAAGAGCAACACCGAGTTATTTAACTAACACACTATTCTAAAAAAAAAAATCAATTTCAAGAAAGCAACAGCGGTTTAGAAAGAAATGACTCATTGACCTTAATAATATATCTCACTGTTTCTTTGTGGTATCGATAGTCACGTTTTTCTTACTATTAGAGTAGACGTGCCTTGACGTGTGTCGTGTCGCGACTCAGGTTCGTGTGGACAACGTCTCCGAGTACCAGCGCGTAGTCGACGCCGAGTGGCAACTGCTCTACGAGAAGTTGGCGGCGATACACGCGAGCGGCGCCCAGGTGGTGCTTAGCAAGCTGCCGATTGGCGATGTAGCCACGCAGTACTTCGCCGACCGCGACATGTTCTGCGCGGGCCGCGTACCCGAGGAGGACATGAAGAGGACGCAGCGAGCGTGCGGCGGCGCAGTGGCGACGTCCACGCGGGAGCTCGACGCTAAAACACAGGGTCGCTGTGCAAAGTTCGAAGAGAGACAGGTCGGCGGAGACCGCTACAATTTCTTCACGGGTATGTGTGTGTGTGTGTATGTGTAGCTCTATCTCGCCCACATAAATCTTCGTAAATGCGCGCGTAAAATTACGCACACCCCGAGTGTATAAATAGCACACAATGACAAGCGACCCCGGCGTACCCACATTACATGCACACAAATGCCGGCAAGCTTATTATCTAAATAAATGCCTCTGCAGAACGCGACAGGTGAAAAATTTGTGCAATATCACACTAAATCGTAACACTTAGCTCATAACACTAGAGTGTGGTTTGCGTAAAAATTAACGATTAAGTGTGATATTGCACAAATTATTCGCCTATCGCTCAGCAGAGGCATTTAGATAATAAGCCTGCGGACTAATAGCATTTGTTCGCTCGTTTGTTGTTCGTGATGAAACACGAGAAACACTAGACAATTCCGTGGCACGCTATATTCTCTAGCGATGCCATATCTCTAGCGGGGCCGCGCGCATTTCCGGAGATCTGTGATCTCGCCGTTTGTGGTGCAAATGCGCTTGCGTTGTGCATCGATCCCTGGGTCAATGCGCATCCTCGATTTTAAAACTTCACGGAGTATGCTCATCGACCACAGGGATTTTAACTCTGATATATTTCCCGTTGTTCCTTCTATCCTGATCCGTAATCCTCTATCCCATAGGTTACAAAGACGGTAAGATATCATCCCCGGTGCAATGGAAGAGGAAAGTTCAAATGTATTGTATATATTTGTGTGGTATTTGTATGTAAAATTGTTTTATTATAAAAATTAAAGTAGGTGTTACATAATTATATTGTATATACGTTATACATACAGAATGCGAATGCGTTTATTATGACGTAGTTACACAACGAAGTTTAGTTTTCATGTAAAATTCTTCGTAAAAAAGTAGGATAATATACATATAAACTGTGTAGGTATTACTTTAATTTTTTTAAATGTAAATAAAATTAATGAAAAAAAATAAAAACAACAATTAGTGGTCAAGCGTATTATTTTTTTCGTCTCTATAGTATTGTAATTGTAATAAAAATGCTTGCTTTTACCATCGCCAGGATGCCCCGCGGCGAAGACTTGCACGCTCATCCTGAGAGGCGGCGCCGAACAGTTCTTGGAGGAGACCGAGAGGTCGTTGCACGACGCGATAATGATCGTGCGCCGCGCGATCAAAAACGACGCGGTCGTCGCCGGTGGCGGCGCTATAGACATGGCACTGTCCAAACACCTCCGCGCGCGCAGCCGTGACGTTTGCGGCAAGGAGCAGCTCCTCCTCGCCGCGATCGCCCGGGCGTTCGAAGCGATACCCAGACAGCTATGCGACAATGCGGGCCTGGACGCCACCAACCTGTTGAACAAGTTGCGCCAGAAACATCACGCGGGCGACGTGTGGTACGGTGTTGACATTCAGCGGGAGGACATTGGTGACAATTTCGTCGGATGCGTTTGGGAGCCGGCTGTGGTCAAGTTGAATGCGGTGACTGCGGCGTGCGAGGCGGCAGCGCAAGTGTTGTCCGTAGACGAGACAATAAGGAACGCCAAGTCGCAGCAGGAGGGTCAGATGCAACAGGGTCGCGGCATGGGAAGGCCCATGGCGTAATTGCTGTGTCTGTGTTACGAGAGAAGAGGTCAACGCGTAACCCTTTTAGCTTGGCTTGCAGACGGTAACAACTCGTCTGGTTATTGATTTATATGAGTTGATGAGTTTCAAAGGTGTTTTTTCAAGCAAAACTGGACGTACGTATAATAGTAATACTGCGTACATTGCCTGAGCAGTTTGTTTGGGTTTTTCAAGTTCAAGTGCATTATTTTAATCTTATAATGTCGGTTAACACATTTATTGCCGCACCAAAATGACCAGCGGTATGTTGAACTCGTGTGGTGAGTCGTCGGCCGTACGTATGAGGAGGATATAGACTTGCGACGCGAGTCCACGGCTTTTGAATTACATTTCAAGTTGTGTTTTACATTAATTCCTAGTATTTTTAAAGAAAAAAGCCGTTAAATAGTTTGGACTCACGTAGCGAGTTCTAAGCCTTCCAAGTATGCTATTTTAGTGACTCGCCTGGCGAGTTAAATAATTTTTTGTTTTTTCATTTACCAAAAATTCTCAAAAACCCTTTATATTACCAACTCATATAATATATTGCGACATAATATCATAGTTTTTATTTCAACTTTTAAATCTGCCTGTTTTTTATAATATGTAATATAAATAAATACATTTTTTGAATATCAATTAAAAAATTATTTAAAAAAAATAAATTTATTTTTAGTTGGTCCAGTGAAATTAGTTTTGAAAGTATTTATGTAAAATGCATTTAAGTTTGTCTAACATAAAACATAGAAACAAACAGACATACATACATTTGTATGTAATGGTTTATTAAGTTATTTATATAAAATAAATGTTTGCTTTAACGCACGATGCTTTCTCACAAGTATTAGTTTTAATTTGTAGGTTAACTTAATTAAAATTAATAAAATTTATGATTAAAAAATACCCACTAAAATATGTTTTATTTTTCACCATCATAGCCTATGCCCTAGATTTCATCCTAAGATATCAATACTAATAATAAATCTGTAAGTGTATGTTCCTCCATAACTCTTACACGAATTAACTGATTTTCATGAAACTTGGTAGATAAACATTTAGAAGTACGAGACACGTGATAGGCTACTTTTTATCTTTTTCAATGCGGACGAAGACGCGGGCGTCAGCTAGTAAAAAATAAAGTAAAGGATGTAAGTAATAGACTAGCGTAAGAATATATACGCTAAGGGGTTTATTAATTTCGTGAAGTGTTTAGGGGGGAAGGGGGTTGATCTAAATCTCATGTGGGGGAGAGAGTGGTTCTCGGAAATGTCACGTAATTTTTTTCCGCAAGACTATAAAATCCGCTATTTGACTAATTTTAGAAAATCATTTTAAATTATTCTATATTACATAATATCCGGGAGATCTACTGCTAGCTGTTGCCCGCGACTTCGTCCGCGTTAAAAGAGATAAAAAGTAGCCTATCATATCACGTGTCCCGTACTTCTAAATGTTTATCTACCAAGTTTCATGAAAATCAGTTAATTCGTTTAAGAGTGATGAAGGAACATACTAATTGTAAAAATGGTCAATTTAGTTTCAGTATCGTGTATAGAGCCTATAAACACGATATTTCTGAAAACAAAGTAAATTACTCCATGACCGACCCCTACAGATTTTTATTAGTATTGGAAATCTATGTTAAAAATTTTAATTTCCAAAACAGCGCCGAAAACGCAGTTTCATGTAATGCCGCTGGTCTTTGATACGTGTGACGTAACACGCTAGTAACCAAACCAGAAATGAATGATGACACAGAGAACTAATATTAAGTGAATAAACACTTTATTACTCTATGTCTGATATGTTTACTAGCGTAGCGTATGACGTCATCAGAGTTGCAACCAGTCACAGGGCGTTTCGGCGCCTAGATAAAATTTTAAAAATTATGATTTTTGTTTTCATATAATTTGCAAAAAATATAAATAATTTAGCTTAAAATAAAGTGTCGTGTATTTTTTTACGCTATTTTCTGATAGAGTAACTACAATTTGTAGTATTTTAAATCTTGTCAAATAGCCAATTGCGATAAAACTGAGGTAAATTGAGTAAAACATGGTTCTCCACTAAAACATGGCTAAATTTACACAATAATACTGTAATAGTTCGACTAGGTACTTAATTTAATTAATGAAACAACCAATTGTAAAAATATTAACACTACAATCAAGCACAGATTAAACGTATTTAAACTAGAAATACGCATTTTGAAAAATCTCAGGTCGAGCCAAATCTTACCAGGCAAAAAATGCATCCGTGCGAAGCCAGGGCGGGTCTCTAGCTAGTAACATTTATTTGAATAACCTTATTTTATCTTTACACAGCATCTCTTAGCCTTGGTTTTCTAATTACATACAATATGCAATTACGTATTAACAATAATAATTGGTGAGTTGTTTTATAAACAATCATTGGGCGTGTGGATTTCTATTGCCTTCATTAGAGTGGAGATTTTATCTTATACGGTAACCATCAAGTGGCCGACTGATGGTAAGTGGTTACCGTCAGTTATTGTTATAAGCAACGCCACAGTTGCTTCAAGTGCCCCGTCGACAATAGGGTTTTTTTTTATTGTCATGTCATTTTATGTCAGTCCAGTAGTTTCGGAGCCTATTCTATACAAACAAACAAACAAATCTTTCCTCTTTATAATATTAGTATAGACTAGCTGGTGCTAGCGACTTCGTCCGCGTTGAAAAGTATAAAACGCCATCTACCGTAGCGGATCGCTAAAAATATCACCAAGCAGTTGTCATGTTAGTCGCTTCACCTGATTCTGGATAGATGGCGCTATCAAGTGTATCCCGGGCCAAGCCGTTAGTGTTTACTTTTATTTTAGATTTCCCGTAGGAATGAAGCATTTTCCCAAGGTAAAAAGTAGCCTATGTTCATCACGGATAATGTCGGCTTCTAATGGTAAAAGAATTTTTCAAATCGGTCCACTAGTATCGGAGCCTATTCAATACAAACAAACAAACAATCAAATCTTTCCTCTTTATAATATTAGTATAGAAATGTTAATAAATGGTCCCCAATAACACGAACAAAGTCACAGATTTTTCTACCGATAGGAGATTTTCTTATTATATGTTTAGGTCGTCATACAGCCTCACTGTCCACTTGATGGTAAGTGGCTACCGTCGCCTATAGCACGAGCATAGGTACCTTAACTACTGCAAATTCACTGCCGACCATGGACCTTCCTTTGTGTTTTATTATTTAAAAGACTAGCTGATGCCCGCGACTTCGTTAGCTTTGAAAAAGTAAGATCTTGTGACCTGTACGTCTAAATGTTTATCTACCAACTTTCATGAAAATTAGTCGTTCTAAGAGTTATGGAGGAACATACATACATACAGAAAAAAATGGTCAATTTAGTTTCAGTATAATGTATAAAATGAGCCCTATAAACGCGATATCTCTGAAAACAGATTAACTTACTTCATGACCAACCCTTACACATTTGTTATTAGTATTGATATTGGTAGGAATCAAAGAATTTTATTAATTCACAAATGTCTCTAAGGCGTTTGAAGACCATCAGCAGAACACGGACGAAGTCGCGGGCACAGCTAGTCTAATAATAAAAGGTGCTATCGTGTTAAAATTCTAACACGCTTGTGAGATCCTTCTAACCTTGAAACGCTGCATATGTATGTAGTTTCAAACAAAACCGATAATAATTGTTCGCGGGAAATAATAATTGCGCAAAAAACGGATATTTCATTGCTAAATTTCCCACCAACTCTTCAGTTGTTAATTGCGTTTGCAAATATTTGGGCGCGTTCAGTTTCTACGCTTTAAATTCTATTAATTTATTATGTTTTCATCAATTCAAAATCACAATGGATAATCGTTTTTTGTATTTCCTACTCTATATTAGCTTTACGCAAGCGACACCTTGGACAGTTGATTTAAACGAGGCGCGCAACTATTATAACGAAAGAAACGACGCTTACAATAACGGTTATAACGACAACCGTTACAACAATAATGGTTATAACGTTAACCGTTACGTCAATAATGGTTACAACGATAACGGTCACAACATTAACGACGACCGTTACCAGCCCAAATATTACAGGGGCGAGGATCAAGAGAATTATGTAAACTACCCAACATATACCAGTGATTATAGGGGCGGATTGTCCCGAAAGAATGAATTGAATGAATACAATAATATAGGTCCTAATGCGAAATATGCAAATGAATACGAATACCAAGGCTACATGGAAAAGAAGGTAACAAAAATTTATTAAACAGCTTATATAGAATATATTATAATTCTATATAATGTACTAACTAGCTGGTGCTCGCGACTTCGTCCGCGTAGAAAAGTATAAAACGCCATCTACCGTATTTTGCATATCTCCTGGGCCGTAAAGTCGAGAAATAGCGGTTTTGGAAATTTAAACTTTAACATAGATTTTCAATACTAATAAAAATCTGTAGGAAAGATTTGATTGTTTGTTTGTATAGAATAGGCTCCGAGACTACTGGAGCGATTTGAAAAATTCTTTTACCATTAGAAGCCGACATTATCAGTGATGAACATAGGCTACTTTTTACCGCGGGAAAATGCTTCATTCCTACGGGAAATCTAAAATAAAAGTAAATACTAGCGGCTTGGCCCGGGAGATAACGCCATCTATCCAAAATACGGTAGATGGCGTTTTATACTTTTCTACGCGGACGAAGTCGCGTGCAACAGCTAGTAAGTTATATAGTTGTTATAGTTAAGTAAGTAAGGCGCTCAATGCTTTTGATTTGCGACTGTTGCAGATTTTGGATGTAGTGAGAAACGGTACTGCATACTTAGATGGACTCCATAGAGCTATTGAACAATATATAGAAACCTTGGAGAATTGCACAACCTGGAATAGAAGGAGTACAGTGAGTGACTATTTTCTTCCTTAATAGTATATTACTAGACTTAGACTAGACGGCCAATGAAAGAAGTTTTTACATGTAAAAAAGAATGTCTTTGAAATATAATTAATAATTCAAAATATTATAAAACGAGCAAGCGTTAAATTAAAAAAAAAAGCTACCTAAAACGAATTTTCTCGAAGATAAGACCCTGAAGGTTCGATTTCTAGACCTAAAAAACCCCTAACCCTAGATTTTCGTCAAAATCGTTAGAGCCGTTTGCGAGATCGTCGTGGCATACAACAATTTCTCGTTTAGTAGGTATTATAAGATTATTATAAATAATAATAAGGTATAAGTTAAGTAAGATATAAAAGATACCACTTGACCGCTTGTTGCTATAACACTTTGGCTAGGCATTAGTTTTATTTTATTTTAAATGATCCCCTGGGAACTGTAATTTTTTTAGTGTATTTTGTGACCTTTTATTTTACAGAATATGACCGTATTCAGAAACTCAACAGTGTGGACACGGCCTAATTTAAATGAATCACTCATTGAAGGCAACATGAGCGATTGCGAGAGAGTGAGTCAAACGAGGGAGCTAGTGAGGCGACTCGCTCAGTTGGCTCTGTGGGCCACTCGTGAGTTACAGGACAGGGCGTACCAGAACCAATATCAACCTTATGACCATCGAGTAAGGTTTAGTTTCATTAATTTTTGATTTCTCTTAGCTACTTGCTGTTGCTTCAAGAGAATGCAAATAATATTAAACACAATGAAAGAAAAGTTGTTACCGATTTCAATCGTCGACGCCCGACGCAAAAGCGGAGTGTCATTACATAAAGTTTTATTTGTGTTTAGATTAATGAACAAGAAGATGAAATAATATTGAAGTTGGCGCTGTTCCTGGATCGTCTCGCTAACCTGACAGGTTTCGATCCGAACCCACAGGACTTTACGACAGAACCTCCCACAAGTAAGATAAGATCTAGATCTAGATTTTAGACTGATATTGAAAACAGGTAGGGCTACGTACAAGTATTATGTACCTAACGCAATTTGTGGAAAGGGGGTTTCTTGTAAAACGTTACGATGCGTTACATGGGCGGAAGGGGGTTTTCGAAAAACGGGTTACGTAACAATTTCTTTTAAATTTAATTAAAAAACTTGGAAATAAAAATCTCCCAAATCAGCAGGGAATCTCTCGAGTGTATTTGTACCTACGTCATGTTTATTTTATTCTCCCAAGTTGTCACTTGGTTGTTACGTAACGTTTAGGGAAAGAGGGTTTAAATACCCTGGGAAAATGTTGAAAATGCTTGGGAAAATGTTGACGGAAAAAATGGTAAAAAAACCTTTCTGTAACGCTCTTTTCGTTAGTGAAAACCGCACTATAGTCCGTTGCGTAGTTTATATAAAAGATATTAGCAAACATACAGACGGATAGACGGCGGGAGGCGACTGTTTTAAAGATCCTTCATACTTATTAATAATAAGTCCATTGATCGAGGAAGGCTATAGATGGGCGATAGAGAACGCGGACGAAGTCGCGGGCACCAGCTAGTGCGATGCCGACCATAGAAGGATTAAGGGTAAGGGATAAGGGAGGAATGGGGGTAATGGGTTCTGGCATCCCTTACTCACTCACCGAAACACAACGGCACATAATGCTGTCATTTCACGGTGGTATTCTGTAAGCTGGTGATGGTTACTGTCGCCAGTCGGGCAATATAAAAGCCACATCTGTTTCGTAACAGCCACAAGTACATCGTCGCCTCCAGTGATCGGTATCCCTGTGCCTCCAGAAGTGGTGCAACAGCTGATGCAGTGCATGGAAGGCAATTCCACTGGTCCTTCGATAGACCGCTGTTCTTTGCCGATACCAGACGTCATACAACAGATCATCGCCGGTATAAAAGACAAGGGTTTTGGGTTCTTTTTGAGCTATACTGGTGATAGGGAACACTGCTTAACAGTCTTACCACAATCATCTATACCTACTAATAATAAATCTGTAAGGTTTGGTGTTGGAGTAAGTTACTGTTTTCAGAGATATCGTGTGTATGGGCTCTATACATTATACTGAAACTAAATTGACCATTTTTACAATATTTATTTATTATACAAGCCCCCTCCCCAACGAAGCAGGCATCAAACTATAAAACACAGTTCAAACTTCAAAGTAATGAGCACTATGTATGTATGTATGTTCATGTATGTATGTACGTTCCTTCATAAGTCTTAAATTTTTCATGAAACTTGATAGATAAACATTTAGACGTACAGGACACAGGGGCTCTAGTCAAGAGCACAATGCAAACGGGAGCGTTGCGTATATTTACGAAACGTTAGAAAATAAAACCCGGTGATTGGTTGTTGTAATGTCCACATAAAATTTTGACCAATCACCGGGCTTTATTTTCTATCGTTTCGTAAATATACGCAACGCTCCCGTTTGCATTGTGCTCTTATGGCTAGGGCTCCTGGACAGACTACTTTTTTCTTTTTCAACGTGGACAAAGTCGCGGGCGCCAGCTAGTAGAGCTTATAAACACGATATCTCTGAAAACAACCCTACACATTTATTATTAGTATTGATTGATGATAATATATATTGATGAACTCTTTAAGGTATCCGAGCGAATACATCGCTACAAAGTTTGCCGTCTGGTATACCAGCGCCAGGTGGAACTATGCCACCAGGAGTACCGGCACCAGGAGTTCCACCTACATCACCACCCACTCTTCCTGGCAACAGACAACTAGATCTCTTGCAATTACTGAGACAACGTTTCGGTCCGAATTTCAATGTGTCCAGGTTTAACGGGACTTGGCCTTCACCGTTACCACCATTCGACGGTAAGTTTTTTTTAATAGAGAACCGGATATAACGTTTATCCGGTTTTATTTATAAATCGTTTATTTTCTTAAGAAAGACTCAAGTTTAAAGATATTTCAAATAACAAAACTCTTGGTTTGTAAATGTTTTGACGAGCCCCTTGGTCGGGTAAGGGTTGTCTCACGGGTCCTAGGTTCGAGTCCCGGCAGGGTCTACTTTGGAATCAGCTTCACCACAGAGGAGTAGAATTACACATGTGGCGGTGTCGTAAGTCGCGTCGCATTTCGATGTGAAATAACTCTTTCAAAATATTTTTTAATATTACAGGTAATTTCACATTTCCACCTGGAATAAACCCTTGGAGAAATTTCACGGAACAACCCAACGGTGGTGCATTTTTCACGCCAAACATGACGTCTCCTAGACCTGTTCAAAAACGCTCTATACACGACAACCCATTGACGAAAGTCATGAAGTATTACGTCAAGCACAAAGTGTGGACTAATTCAAACGTAGCTGCGGAAACGGAAGACACAGAACAGAAAAATTCGACAGAGTTTTTAATTGACAACCACTTGACAAGCGTCAAATCTGTTCAAAAACGTTCGATAGAAAAGAAATCTGTTAGACATCAGCCCAAAACTCTAGTTCACGTGATTGGCGAGCATTTGAAGCACAAAATAAGCTCGGATTTATTAAAAAAGAAACACAGGGTCCAAGAAATTAGACACGTTGTGAGAAAAATACAAGACACAGTGACGAGAAAGTTCGTTAGAAAACTTGAACACGTGAAGCATTATCATAAGCGTTCAGTGAATTACGGTAAGAAAAGTTTACCGCGTATCCCTGAAAACCCTCAACAGGATATAAGTTACTATGTGAAAAATAAGCAGGGAACGAATTACAATCCCAGTTTGTTGCAGGCGGCTCAATCCAGGCTGTATCTGGAGCAGGCTTTTCAGATGGGGAATATTGAGGTGATGAGACGATTCGGTTCTAATCCGGTGATTCCCGGACACGTCTACTATGGTGCCCTAATGACTGTTATAGCAGATGTATAACTGACGAAAACCTTTGTCAGTTTTCAAATTAATTCCCTTATCGAGGGGTAGATTTTCAGTATCTTTTGAAACTATGAAGGGTAGAGGCAACACCAGGGGCCCTAGCCAAGAGCACAATGCAAACGGGAGCGTTGCGTATATTTACTTACGAAACGATAGAAAATAAAGCCTGGTGATTGGTTGTTGTAATGTCCACACCGGGCTTTATTTTCTATCGTTTCGTAAATACACGCAACGCTCCCGTTTGCATTGTGCTCTTGGCTAGAGTAGGGCTACATTTTTAGAATATTTTTCTGTATTGTATGTTCCTCCATAACTCTTAAACGAATTAACTGATTTTCATGAAACTTGGTAGATAAACATTTAGACGTACGGGACACAGGATAGGTTACACTTTTCTTTTTCAACGCGGACGAAGTCGCGAGCACCAGCTAGTTACTAATAATTGCAAGCAAATATAAAATTTAAGGTGTCGAAACTTTTCTTACTCCGATAAGACATTTTTATTATACTAATAAGAAAATATTCATTTTGTAAACTATTTGTCAACGTCATCGTATTTAAAAAAAATGCAATCATTTATAAATAAACATACAAATCCATAAAAAGTTGTTTTTGTTAAATTATTACTACATATTATTTGACCTTTATTTTATGTTAAATAGTTTTAATAAAATTTAAATGGTTCATATTATATTTTGCATTATCGAATTATTGTTTTGCATTTAATAATAAAAAGTAAAAAGGCCATTTAATTAATTGTAAAAGTAAAATTTTGATGCGGTCTAAAGGAAATATTTAAATTTTACAAGTGACTAAATAAAAGTTAAAACAGACCCACAGGTACCTACCCCGTTTTTGCGTCGGACGCTAAATGAGTTGCTAATCCAAAACTCGAGAATTGCTAGACCGATTTGGCTAATTTTCTTTTATTTAAAAAAGGTTTAAAACTCCTTCAAGTCTTTACAAAGGTGTTTATGAAAAAAAAATTAGACAGTGCGAATCAGGGGCGAGTCGTTAGTTATAAATAAAACACATATATTTATAAGTAAAAATATATTCCATGATTATTAAATACATACGTAATACAGTGAATGTTTCATTTTAGGATTCTAGATGAATTCTTTCCCTTTTGTTGGCACAAATCGAATGTAACATGCTTCTAAATTACACAAAAAATATCATAAAAATACACAAATAATTTAAAACCGACCAATATATGTAATTAAAAAAAACTACCTCTAAAAGTGGACGTTCAAGTGTTACGTAACGCAATTTCAGGAGGGGGGAGGGGGGGTCTTGTAAAACGTTACGATGCGTTACAGGAGCAGGAGGGGGGTTAGAACAACGCGTTACGTAACATTGCTTTTTTATTTAAATAAAAAAACTACGGTAAGTAGTATCCCTTTTCATTTATGTTTTACAGGTAAACCCTCGAGTGTATTTTACGTCATTTGAATTTGTTCTCTCAAGTTGGCGACTCTTTTCGTTGGTAAAAATGGTCACTTGGTTGTTAGGTAACGTTTAAACGTTACAGCTCGTAATATAGGGGGAGAGGGAGAGTGGGGGGTTCAGAAAAACGTTACAGCTTGTAACATAGGGGGAGAGGGAGAGTGGGGGGTTCAGAAAAACCCCCACTGCGGATGTTGCGTTACGTATTACTTTAACAGTTCCGAAAGGCACTTTTTTTCTACCGAGGCAAAAAGGAATGTACTTCTTTAAACCCAAAGACTTAAAGGCATACTTTACCACCGAAAAATAAAAACAAATAAAATTAACATGGAAATAAACTTATTAAAAATCAACGATAACTTATTATGATGGGTGTTTGTAAATTGTACTTTTACGTGTGATGGGGTGATGGCTTTCGATGATAAAATACACTTTCCATAATATACATACATTTATTACAAAAAAAAAACATCCAATCTTGAGATAGTAATTATGATTGGATGCACACGATACTAGAACAAGGCCAACGAGACAACGCAAATAATGTAAATAAACTTTCAGGGGTTTATAACATTTTTTTTAAATTAAAATGAAAATTTAAGACTTATTTGTACGTATTTTATCTAGTAGTAAAACCATTCATTAAAAAAACTGGGGTGTGGAATACGTGTACTTTATGAGCAATATATATCCAAAAAAAAACAATTTGAATATACCATAATATATACAAAACGATTCTTCGATTATTATCGATTGTCGCGAGCAGTGTAATTAATTTTGAATTTAATCATTTTTTTTAATTGCCTCCCACTATAGAAAGTTAATTTAAACAAGTATTCACGTCAAGAAGAATCATGAAAATTCATAAACTTCCAAAAAAAGAGGTTTCCACTTCGACTGTATTTTCTTTTTTTTATTACCACAGAACTTTCGACTGGGTGAAACGATTTTTTATTTGATGGTCGTGTGGTCCCATTTCAATTTGGTCCAGTTATGGCAATGGCATCCATGAGAAAACGGTTTGAAGTCGTCTTTTTTTTGTTAAAAAGAGTTATTGTACCACGAAACAGATCGCGGCGCTTCTAACAATTTTACGTGAGAGGGAAAAGGACGGAGATAATGTCTCAGTATTGTTTGGATATGTTTACATTATTTGCGTTGTTTCGTTGGCCTTACTATACTATACTATACGCATATATTTAACTCCAAAAAGAACATGATGCGACCTTAACAATACAGTAATAATAATATAAACGCAATACAATAAACATGGTTGCCCTTAGAACTAACAATAAAATCAAATAATAAGAAACTAGACGAGTATAACGTGTTATTGTCGAAAAATATTTTTAATACTTCTTTTTTTTTTGCTTAATTTTAAATCTTCAAAAATTGGTCCCAATTTTTCTTTTTAAATTTGTGACTGGGAATGTATATCTTAACAATATACCTAATTATGTATAAATCGATAAATTTCTGAACGAATGCAAATTTAAAAGTTCCACAGACAATTACATTCATATATTTTTTTAAATGTGTAGAACGTGATGTATAATAATTATAATAATATGTACTATTTATGTATAGTAAACAAGACAAAGGCACGTCTAGAAGAATCGTAAGACCTAATCTTTTTTATTAATTTTTTTTAATTATGAGGCCTCTTTTTTAGCTTCTTCAATGTGACATAAATTTTGAATTTTAGAATAATTTTTTTTAAAGAATATATAAACAGTTTGCAACTCCCTTCTATTGTAATAACTCATACCTGTCAAAGGTATGAGTTTTCGTGTATTATTTTTTTTCAATTGTGACTTTGCGGTCGCTTCTTCCTACTGAACAAACCTCCAAACACTCCCTTCTTGTCCTTTTTGTCCTTTGTGACACCGCTCACGGACAGTTCCGATTCGCCGGAAGATCTAACAAAAATTTTAGGAATTTTATAAACAGTTTGCTGGCTTGGTTACCAGTCATTTGATCTAAACATCACTGACTTAGCCGATGCCCGCGACTTCCTTCCTAAGGGGGGGTTTCGGTGTGCGACTGGGGGATGGCATAGCCAATTTTTTTTTTATATATTAAGGTCGACAGACAGGCTGATGGTCCACTTGATGGTAGGTGACTACCGTCGCCTATAACACAAGCAACGCCATAAGTGCTACAAATGCGGTGCCGACCATAGAAGGATTAAGGATAAGGGATAAGGAAGGGAAGGGGTAATGGGCTCTGGCATCCCTTACTCACTCACCGAAACACAACAGCACATATGCTGTTATTTCACGGTCGTATTCTGTAAGGGGGTGGTTACTGCCGCCAGACGGGCTGCCCAAATGACTGCGCAACGCAGTGTGCCCTACCACTACTTATTTCCTCCCTTTATGGAGCAGCTGTCGTATTATAGGCGACGGTAGCCACCCATCAAGTGAACCTTACATAGCTTCACCTTCACGAAGCTCTTCATCGTCAAGCGTCTTGAAACTCTTCAAAACTATTCGCCTCGAGACGCATTTCGCTATGAACAGTAGCACTACCACGAGTTACTATCGAAATCTTACGTTAGTTTACTTCTGTCGATAACGAACCTTTCACCCTTCGATGTGCTAGTGAATGATTTAACTAGGCACTAACGTTACGGTATTTCTCGAGAGCATCTATCAAATTTGTAACTCATGGTACCGATTTTGTATAGAAATGTCAAGTTAAACGTTAGTTAAACTAAGTTAAACTACATTCGATAGGATTTTCACTTATGCAACTCATGTTACCGGTTTTATTTCTTTGAGTGACCGCTAGAGGCACCGTACAATTTTTCATACAAATATTTTACGTTCTCGCTCATCTCTCGCTAGCGATATCGGTCGTCATAAACTCATGGTAGTGCTACTGGCCCCAAAACTGTGTCCAGTTTAAGGGGATTAACTCACCTCGAGGCCGGCCGCTGATCCAAGGCGGGGGATCCCCCGCTACCAGCCACCGACGCCGGCCGAGGGCTACCAGCGCTGTTGCCTCCATACGCTACAGACATCAAATGTATTTTAATTACTAACCAATTAACGTGTCACACAAACTCAGTTGGGCTGCCGCATTTTTTATATTAATCCGGTCACATTATCTGTGCACCGCGCAGAAAAAATTCGGATATTGATCATGTAAAGTCGGGGTACGAAAACCTTGGGAGACGTTCAAGTATTATGTAACTCGATTTGGGGGAGGGGGGGAGTCTTGAAAAACGTTACGATGCATTATAGGCGAGGCAGCGGATCTCTCGAGTGTATTGTACGTAATTTTTATGGTGTTCTACTAAGTTGAATACCTTGTCGTTGGTAAAAATGGGTCACTTGGTAAACTTGGTTCTAAATGGAACGTTTAGGGAGGGTACAGAAAAGCGTTCGGCGAGTTACGTTAAGAGGGGGTTCCAAAAATCTTTAAAAATTGCGTTATGTAATACTTGAACGCCCCCTTGGTCAGTTTTTAATTTTATTCCCCTATCAAATCGTGGACACTGAGTACCTTTTGAAACGAAAGCTCTACTAATCAAATGTTAATGTTTTGAGTGACTGATGGCGCGCTTAAAGACTTTAAGGTGACAAACCTTTTCCTACCCCGACTGTACAGTCGGCCGCATAAGTCGATTAACACATTCATAACTGCAAAACAACTAAACACTTAACGCATCATAAGTCGTTGTAACGACTAGGGAACAAAATAAACTTCACGTACAAACGATCGTAAAAAGCTTCAGTAAGTAAGTAACTAAGTAAGTAAGTTGAGTGTTCAGTTGTTTTGCACTTTTGATTGTGTTAATCGACTTATGCTCCCGACTGTACCTACTTGTTTGACACCAATTGTTCAAAACAATTCAAAATCAACGGGAGCAGCCTCAATAGAGATTGTGTTGGGACATTTCGTTACAAACTATGAAAACACCAACCCAATACAAACACAGCACGACAATATGCGTAAGAGGAATAAGAGAGAAGCATAAAATAATATTACAAATTGAAGGAAACGTCAAAGCAAATAAACGCACACAACCATTACCGGGCACATTTTTTTCATTATTATTACTTAATAAAGCCTCCAGAGACTAAGGGCCTCTTTCAACAACTACAGGTAAAGTGTTGATTAGTTACATTTCAAGTAACGCTACGTAAGTGGCGAGTAAATGTTGCGAGTATCTTGAGTAATGCTACTCGAAGATGGTGAAACTCGTACGGTTTCTTAACGGTGACTTTAAGTGGCCGTTAGGCTACTTGACAATTTACTCTTGAGATGGTGAAAGAGGCCCTAAGTCAATGACTACTATGTACTAAGTTAGGCTTACTTGAGTGGCGACATTTGGCGCCCGGATTCACATAAAAACTTCAATGAAATATTTGATGTCATACCTATATTTTAATAATCATTAAACCCAAAATAAGCAAAGAAATGGTTTTGTTTTATCCAAAGATTTGGTAAAAGCAATTCTATTTACTGATTTTATAATAGTAGTAATTTATAAAGGTGCGTCCAGATCATAAAACATAATATACTTTGGTAATATAACACGTCCACATTAGTAAACATTGTTGTATAACATTTATTATATAACAATGTGTAATGTTTTATATGACATTTTAATGTTTTATTCTACATAAACATAAAACATAGGTAAGTACCAAAGAAAGGGCTGAGGAGAACACGAAAAACTAATACAGCTAAACTTTTTTAGTCCTCAATTATAGCTAAAATAAATAAATTAATTAAAAAATTAAAAACAAGCTTCTATTTAAGTGCCCTAAAACGATGAAAATAATCTTTAAATTAAATATAAAAGCTTGTCGCGAGATTTGCATATTTTATGGGAAACATTTCTTTCATAGAATTATGTACTTATATTAAGTATGTCAAGCAAGACTAGTTAGTACACAGGTAAATCTCGCGACAAGCTTTTATATTTAATTTAAAGATTATTTTCTTCTTTTCATGACATTTAAATAAAAGCCTGTTTTTAAAAAGATTTCTTTATACCATTAATTTATTGTTATACAACATTTTGTTATATAGTCTGGACTGACCTTTAAGACTTTCACCAAATCAATACATAGTCTGTTGACTGAGTTAAATAAAATCAAATCTGTACTAGTTTCGTGTAGTTTGTATGAGAATCTCACTTATATAACATTTTGTTATATAGTCTGGACTGACCTTTAAGACCTTTACCAAATCTATAAATCTGTTCTAGTTTCGTGAAGTTTGTATGAGAATCTCACTTACATTATAAATATCATAGCATACACATAATATACATACAGGAAACAAACACACAAAACTATACATAAAATAACATAGAAAAGAAAAGAAAAATAGGTAGGCATATAGCTAAGCTAGAAAAAAAGAATACATTAAAGCTAAACAAACACGTTACAAATAATTTTAAACGACAAAGAACGACAGACAAACGCACAAGTGACTCGATGCAGAACATACAGAAGATGACTCGATCCTGAACGCATGCTCAAAATTATTCCTTATAATATTAATATATATATTTACACTTATTCGTACGAGACTAGGGTTACCATATATATGGAAAATTGTAAACTCCTGACATACTTAAAGCCTGATTTCCATAGAAAAGTCCTGAGATTTCGTCGCAAACGTAAAATTATCAACTCTAAAAAAATGATTAGTTTCACAAATTAATGAAAGCACATATATAGTATTTATTTATTATTTCTGCGAAATCACTTAATATGAAAGTTGATTTTAAAAACCAAAGGTGAATTATTTTATGTTTATATTAATTACGTTGATTTGTTATACTATCTAAAGGAGATTGGGTTTTTGTTTTGTTTGGGTTGATTGAAATTTTCTAATATTTTTTTTTCATTTACTGTATTATAAGTATTTAAAATCGAAAAATCCTGAAATCTCAGGACAAATCCGAAGATATGGTAACACTATACGAAACTTTATTTAAACCGTTTATTTTACAGAAAAGTATCTATTTTGAAAAATAATAAATTACATATTAATTTCTAATTCATGTACATTTCTTAAGAGCGTTCATGAATTAGAATCACTTTGAAATTAAAATTTATGATTTTTAGTATATATAGTTTCAGATGTTTATAGTATGCAGATAAGGATACAGTATACGTACTTATTCGATTTCCAGGTATAGGTAATAAAAGGCCTAAGCAAATGGGGTTATTTCCAAAAGCATTTCGGCAAAAAACCTCAGAGATGTTAAGCAGAGTTGAGTTTTAGTGAAATGTACAAAATAAATCAAGACGTGAGTGGATGAAGGCGTTATGTCGCATTTTTGGGTATTTTCGTTTTTTTGCGTTGATGAAGGTAATATATCCACATGAATGTTTACAGCCTTAACCTTACCTTAAGATCGTCGTTTTAAGACATTTTTGGATTTACAGTTATGTACAGTTAATTTTAAAAAGCAAAGAGTGCAGAAAAGTTTACATTTGTTAATGGACGAGAGAGCTTAGGTTCACTTTTTTTTAATTAAATTAATACTAGTGTTTACTGGCTATCATATCATTAATATTTTAGGTTGTTTACACAACTTTACATCATAATTTTAGTACAAAAAAACAGTTCCGTGGCGACTTATCTCAAAAATTCAGTGTAAAACTTTAACCTCGATTTATTCGAAATTGGAATAATGCGACATATCATCTTCATCCACTCACGTCTTCAAATAATTACTAAGTAAATAAAAATAAGAAGAGATACAAAAATAAAATATTATAATTATACGATTTTGATAAAAAACATTTCGATTTCTTGTAGTACCACGAGTTTTAACGATAACTAGGCATTTTTAAACTATCACAGTTCCAATAACAACGGCACATGTGCTGAGTGTTTTGATGACCATCTCTTACTCATTCAGCGAAACAACAGCATATGTGCTATTATTTCACGGTGGTCTCCTGTAAGTGGTGCTCTGCAACTATTTTTCAAATCCAAACCAGACACAAATTTGAAAAGTTCGTTTCCAAAGTTTCCAAAGTCATAGCATAAAAAAAAAGTATCACCCCTGAGTCATCATCTAAGATAATATTTTTAAAAAACTAACGTCTCGACAAAATGCTATAGCAATAACTGCAACAAGTGGAAAAGCGTTACATTGCTTAAACCCGATTCACTGAAACGAGTTAATAGAGCGCTTTCTCTTTCACACAATTCCATACAAAAGACAAGGACAGCCAATCTTGAGTGGGCCGTATACAATAATAGGTGAACGTTCATTCTACGCTACTAATAATAATAAATATATAGTAATACCTACGCACTTACTCTACTTAGCTATTACGCTGTGAATTATTTAGACAGTTTGGTTCCCGATGTGATCATAAAATGAAAAATATACGTCAGTTAATATACGTTAAACGTAAGTTGAACGAAATTCGAACCTTAAAATAATAATACGATATAATTTAAAAAAGCAGTATAATAACAGTGAGAGTTCTACGAACAGACTTGCTATAACACATTGGCTAGGCGTTAGTTACAATTTTATATTTTAGATAATCCCTCGGGAACATTACTTTTTTCTTGGATGAAACGTATCCTATGTCCTTCCTGGTGTCCCAGACAACGTGTATACAAAATTTCATGGTGATCGGTTCAGAAGTTTTGGCGTGAAAGCGAGATAGACAGACAGAGTTACTTTCGCATTTATAATATTAGTAAGGATAATATTAGTAAGGATCGTTTCAGTGAATAAGGTTTACATTTTTTTTTCAAAGAGAATGAAGTCGCGGGCGATAATTAGCTAAGGTTAATAAAACGAAGAAATCATTTTGAAGGAGACTTGACTTCTTCATTGCATTGTGAAACTCGTGGTACATACTTTTAAAATATAAATAAATAATACACCAATCAATTTCACATTCGAAGGGAAGAATTATTATTAAACGCATTCCATAGAGTCTATCTACTTGTTAGTAAATGCGTAACCAATCAGCTCAAACGGCACCCTCTCTTTAATCTAGATTATAGAGGGAGCTGTAATCTGTTTTTTTTTTCAACAAACGAGTACTTACCAAATATTTTTACTGCATTGCTACTGATCCAATAAGAACGCGCCTAAGCACTGACCTGTATTGTATGGACTGGCTGTCCCATACAAATTACAGATACTTTCGTGCCCTGTACCATTTTGAACTAATTTTGACGTTTGCGTGTTTTTAATCCATAGTTCTGTCTGTTTTATTCTATTTGTTGATGTCTTAGGGACTGGCTTGAGTTTTGAAACATGAAGAAATTGCGGACATGAATAGTTTTAGTTCCATGTACATACACGGAACTGTTTAAGATTATTGAGTTTTGAAACATGAAGAAATTGTGTATTCTGTAAATGTCCCTATTATGCGGACATCACTAGTTTTAGTTCCATCTACTTACATTCCATGGCGTACAGCGCCAAAATGGCGATTTTCAAATAAATATTTAAAATAATTTGACAGCAGCCTATCCAGTGCTTTATTACAGGTCAGTGCGCCTAAGGCATTGTTAGGGGCGGGACGTACACTTTAAGGGGCGTGCTTACTAGTGACGTGCTGGATCGTTAAAAATGTATCCGTGGCGATACGGATTACGGGATACGAAACGACTGTTGACGCTTGCATTATAAAGGTGCCAAATGTTTGATGAAATAAAAATTAATCTGAATGGAATTTAATACTTTTTCATTACTTCCTAATCACATATTAATGTGCAGAATTTCAGCTATGAATTAAAAATTAATAAAATAAGAGAAAAGATCCGCCAAAAGTAACGAATACGGATACGGATATCCGGCACATGACTAGTTCTTACGAGATTTTATGGACCAACAGAGCAATGCAGTGAACATTCTTGGTACTCGTTTGTTAAAAAAATAAACAGAGTATAGTGCGAGTGACGTCACTGACCGAGCTCGCTGGTCGAGTACACGTGCGAAGTGGTCTCCACGCTCTGCCAATTGTTGTTCTGTCTCTCGACCGAGTCTCTCTGTTCGCTCCTGTTGACCCTCTGCTGGTAACTGTTTATCAGGCTGCTGACCGATTGCTTCTCGGGCAAGTTCGAGTTCCGATCGGGAACTAGGGGCCGACGTTCGGGCAAGTTCGGCGCTCGCTCGGGCAAGTTCGGCGCTCGTTCGGGTAAGTTCGGCGCTCGTTCGGGGAGCGGTGGCGCCGATATGGGCAACGGGGGCGCGCCTTCCGCCGCTTTAATGTTTGGTAAACTCAGATGAAATAAGAACTAAAGATAGAGCCTTGCTGGGCCATGAATTTGTATGGCATTTTTATAAATAGCTGTGGCTCACTACTCACAATGTATGAAAATTATGTCTTATTTTTATAAAAAAGAAATCGGGAATTTTTGGGAAAAAAGTATATATGATAATTACTTGTTCTGATAGTTTTCAAGATTTCAAAATTCATATAAATTAAATCGAACTACGCCTCGCCTTATTTATTATTGAAAATGTACAATTGCGTACATTTATTTTGTAAAAACTAGTTTAAAAAAAAAAGAAAAGCAGGATGAAATCACATTTCACTAGTAAAAGTTAAAAAAAAAAAAACACAAATTGAAATTATAGCTGAGAACACAATATTATTATAAACCGGCTTCACTATTTTGTCCGCTAGACTCTGTCTTTAGTTCTTATTTGGTCTGAGTTCGTAATAATCCAGGAAGTTGACGATTATCAAGTTACGAGAGATCGAGTTTTGAAACGGACGATACAAAAGCAGTGACAATAGACAACCGATCAATATGATAAATAAAGACTTGATCGAACAGAACGCGTATGTGGCTAAAGCTGTATAAAAACTTTAGTTATAGAGTGAATGAATCGTGCAGTAAAAAAAAAATCCATTAGCACTTTTGTGCGCAATTGTACACATGCGCCGATTGCCCCCACAAGTTTCGCCTTCAAACCTTAATATAATAATCTACCTATAAACAGTGATAAATAGTGACCATGTTTTACATACACTATTTAAAAAAGTTGGTGCATTCGCGGAACTATAATGGAACTTTTAGGTAGGGCCGTATCTAGTCGAGCGGAGCGAGACCAATCATTTATCTATGATCACACTGTTGGAAAGAAATATGCTTTTTTATCCTACAGAAACGCGTTCTGTTCGACCGTAGATTTTATTTTTTTACAATCACACTTACCGTCCCTTTGCGAGCGGATAAACTCCGAGTTTATATCTCTGCCGTTGGAAAACCGCGATTTTCCCCAAGACGCGGACGCCACCTCGCTCCGTCTCATTGTCACTTCCGCCACTTCGTCCCGGTTCGTCGTCCTCGCCGGCTGACATGGCAACACGGCGGACTCGACCTGCCTGTCCGGCGTCTGCCGTCTTTGCTGGAGACTGTTCCTGTGCTCGTGCAATATCTCCGCTTGAGTGCGAGGCTTTCGTTGGGGCGACGGCGAAGACTCCTCCGAGGACGACGACGAGCCGCCTCCTGCAGCGTTCAATCGCCTTCGCAACTCTTCGTCGGCGGGCTGCTGACGCTGTGGAGGCTCACCTCGGTCGTACGGAGTCAATTGGAGTTCCGGGGGCAGTTTCGCGTGGAACGCCAGTTTGTTGACCCACTCGTGCATGAGGGCGCCACTGGTGGCCGCGAATAAGTACTCGGCGCCGTCTGCGCACGAGACGCGGAACACGTGCGCCCTCTTGCGGTAGTCGTCGGCGGGGGAGCATTGGGCCTGTGGACGCGCGTCAAGCGTGACGTTTGGTCTAGTGTTAGTGGCAACACTAGAGCTGTTGCTAGCCAAACGGACGGCAACAAAGAACAAACGGCTATTTATAAAATCACTAGTTTAAAGGAGAGCGTTTTTAACGCGAAACTTTGATAACTTTTATAGGAACAAGCTAGTTTGAAATACGGCAGTGGACTTTTTCTACTTGTAAAAATAAAATAACTAACCGAGTCAACTGCCATATTATTATATTCGCTTCTACATTGGACTTTCTAATTAGTTTTTCCCGAATAATTTAAAAAAAATCATTATTCGATTCATCAGTATTAGATTCACCAAAATGTATATTAAATTTAGCTCAAAAAAAGTGTACATGTGTAGATGTGCGTGTATACTTTGTCACTTTGTAAAAAAATGGTGTAGATGTCTTTATTTACGCCACAAAATACTCATAAAAAATCTTGAGATTTTTTTTGTGAAAAAAAAAATCATTGGATAAAATAAAGAATTCTGAATTCATTAATGTATGTAAAAAAGTAAATTTCGGTAAAATGCAGATGTCTTTTTGTTCTTTGTTGCCGTCGAAACGGTCGCGGGTTCGAATCCCGCTAGAGGCAAATGTATAATATTTTACCTTTGTACCTGAGTCATGGATGTTTTCTATTTATAATATGTATGTATTTACAAAAAGAAAAGTAATTTATGTAGTACTAGCTGTTGTCCGCGACTTCGTCCGCGTTAATAGAGATAAAAAGTAGCCTATCATATCACGTGTCCCGTACTTCTAAATGTTTATCTACCAACTTTCATGGAAATCGGTCGATTCGTTTAAGAGTTATGAAGGAACATACATAGCGTCACAGTTAGAAATATTCACTTTATAACAAACTAGCTGGTGCTCGCGACTTCGTCCGCGTAGAAAAGTATAAAACGCCATCTACCGTATTTTGGATAGACGGCGCTATCTCCCGGGCCAAGCCGCTAGTGTTTACTTTTATTTTAGATTTCCCGTAGGAATGAAGCATTTTCCCAAGGTAAAAAGTAGCCTATGTTCATCACGGATAATGTCGGCTTCTAATGGTGAAAGAATTTTTCAAATAGGTCCACTAGTTTCGGAGCCTATTCTATACAAACAAACAAATCTTTCTTGTTTATGATATTAAACCCGACTTCAAACAGTCTCGTGGTTTTTTTCTCATGGATGCCATTGTCACAACTGGACCAAATTGAAATGGGACCACACGGGAAGCATGAGCTTTCAATTCAAATAAGAAAACAATCATCAAAATCTGTCCACCCAGTTGAAAGTTATTAGGTCACAAACATTTAAAAATATACAGTCTAATTTGAGAACTTGGTCCTTCTTTGGAAATCTGTTGAAAATGGCTACTCACATTTAAAATGGCGACCGGAGGCGCCGCGGCCTTGGAACTTGCGAAATCAATCTCGTCCCTGAAGAAGCAGAGCAACTGTCCGCAGAGGACCGAATAGTAGGTCCTCCAGGACCTCACCGTGGCCCTCTTTCCGCCGCATCCGGCTTCCTGCTTCCTCTCCAGGTAACCCTCGATCTCCACCGGAGGCAGCTCAGCATCGCCCCTCCTGTGCCTGCGGAAGCTCTGAGTCCTCCTGCGAGTTGTGAACGAGGGAGTTCTCTTCGGAGTCTTGACTACGTTCATGCTCTCGGCCCTCTTCACCTGATGCTGTTCGTTCTTGGGAAGACGCTCGAATTGAGGAGCCGGAGACAGGGTCTCCTCCGAGGAGGCGGCGGTCACCAGACGTTCGGCCTGACGAAACCATCATTGACAAGTGTTAGGGTGGGTTGCACCATCCAACTTTAACGGTTAAATCTTCGCTTAAGTTAAAACGCTTAAACATGCGTTGCGCCTTTTTTACAACGGTTAAATGACGACACCACTTTACGCTAACGTTAACCGCTCGATATTGGCCGGTTACTGTTATTTTTTCGGTTAAGTCAACTGTGACAGTTTAGTGACAGGTGACTTTGAATGTTGCCATATTAGAAAGAAACTATTACCACGACGACCTAGGAAAATCACATTATTTTATAATTGCAACCCGTTTAACTTTGACTTCAACATGCGGTGCAACATGCGATTGTTAATTTCTACTGTCGCCGTTAAGGTTACCGCTAAAGTTAACTTTGACCGTAAAAATAACCAAGTCTACGGCGCAATCCACCCTAAGATATTTATGAAACATTTATCTATCATCTGTCATTTAATGAAAACATGACTTTAGGTTTAAAATGATTCAGTTTTGGGCGTACTTTTCGTGTGCCGCTTTGGCATTTGCCACGCAAAATCCAAACTTCTACTACTTCTATGGCAGAAGTTAATTATTTGTTTGTAATTTATTTAAACACACACATATTTTTATTCATCTTATTACATATATGTAAAAAAAAGAAGTTAATCAATTAAAGTGTAGTATAGAGTGCTCTGTGACTTCGCAATGTGGAGCGATCTGTGGCTTTACAGACGTGACATTCGAGGCAGTTGTCGTGTGTCAATGTCAATGCATGTTATAGTTGTAATGTTTGCTGTCGTCAACACAAAGTGGTTCGCGAAACCCCCCAAACCCTTTTGCGTGTGGGCCTCAAAGATGTGACTCACCTCTCTGATCATGTGGACGGGCGGGGCGATCTCCTTCCGTCTCTCTTCGGTGATCCTCTCCATCTCCCTCCTCCTGTACTGCTGCAGTCTTTCCGCCTCCTGTCTCTCGGCCGAGCGACGTCGGGCCTCCGCCTCCTCGTTCTGTTGGTCCTTGAAAGCCTTCTCGATCTGCCAATCAAAAAATATATCTGTTGCACGCGCCTTCGTCCGCGTAGAAAAGTATAAAACGCCATCTACCGTATTTTGGATAGACGGCGCTATCTCCCGGGCCAAGCTAGCGGCTTACTTTTATTTTAGATTTCCCGTAGGAATGAAGCATTTTCTCGCTTTAAAAAGTATCCTATGTTCATCGCGGATAATGTAGGCTTCTAATCGTAAAAGAATTTTTCAAATCGGTCCACTAGTTTCGGAGCCTATTCAATACAAACAAACAAACAAACGATCAAATCTTTCCTCTTTGTAATATTAAGTATAGAAGACATATTACAGCCACGCCTGTACCAGCAGTCCTTTGGGACAAAAACAGCTTTGTTTTGGCAATAAAATTAATTTATTATCGATATCATCTGTCACATTTGACAGCTGGTCAAGATTTGAAAGATCGAGAAGTAGAAAAATCTTGGCATAATGGATTAGCTCTTGATTCAGAACACAATAGAGTCCAACTTGTTTCAAGTTCCCAGATATTGCTAGACTTTGTCAAGATGCAGATGGAAGAGTTTAGTACCAGAGTGATCCTCTTGAGCGCGTTGAACTTCTCCCTCTGCGCGTCTATGGTCTCCTCCAGGTCCTTGTGCCTGTTGATCAGCTCTTCCACCTGGGCTACGCTCTCCCCGTACTTGCCATCGCGGACCAAGGGCACCCTGGGAATTATTTATCGTATTCACAAACTGTTTCACAGTCCGTTTTCCATGTCAGGGATAGAGGAAAGGGCCATTTATTTATGGGATACCTTCCATCCAGAAAATCGTCTAAAAAAAACACTCAGAGAGAAGTGAAAACTTGAACAATTACGTGTCAATTATTTTTGAATCGTCAGAAAATATTTTCAAATGAAGTATTTTTTTTTATTCATTAAATTACTACTACAGAAATTATTCTACCCAGTGCTAGTAAAAAGAGTTTACGCTCTCAGTAGCTCCTCTATGGAATATCACTTGTCGTTTTCTATTATTTTAAAACTAGCAGCGAAACCCGGTGTTGCTCGGGTCAAAATACATCGCATGTTTAATGGTATAAAAAATATTTAAGGATCCATTTTTTAACGTAGATATTGAGAGACTTATTCGACCATTAAACATACGGTGTATATAGAGTATATAGATCATTTCTGATCTAGAACACGAATCGATTTTGTCAGTTGCACGCATTTTGGAACTTTCTAGACAAAATCATTCCAGAAATTTGTTCTGAAAATTTCCAGAAGTTCACAGATAAAAAGGACAGATATATATTTTTTCACATTTTTTGCCACCCACAACCAACTTCCACCCACCGCTACCAAACTCCCTTACTTTCACCAGGAGACAAAGGGGTATTTACCACCCCAAAGGAAAGTTGATTTAGATTAGATTACTGTGCCCTTTTACAATTGTCAACAGAGGTGAACCCAATGCGCAAACAAGTTTTCCCTTGAAAAATCCAACGCCTGCAAAGAGTGTAACAGAAATTGTCCAAGAAGTCGCCGGCACCAGCTGGTACACCTATAAGTTTCAATTACCTGGTCGCTATCCAATTGTCGAGCGCGTCCGCATCCCTCTTGAACCTCAACGCGTCCAAGTGTTGCTCGTAGATGTTGTGTCGCGCGCGCCAAACGCCGTCCAAGTGCGACCTGCGCGCGCGCAGCTGCGTCATCCGCTCCGACACCTCCGCGGACATGAAGTGGCCGTCGCGTATCAGCCTCTCCCCGTCCTCGTACAGCGCCCTGAACGCGTCGCCCTTCGC
The DNA here is from genome assembly GCA_918317495.1 of Synanthedon vespiformis. NCBI lineage: Eukaryota > Metazoa > Arthropoda > Insecta > Lepidoptera > Sesiidae > Synanthedon > Synanthedon vespiformis. The sequence goes on from OU906974.1 coordinate 4,141,869, forward strand.
GTTCATCTCGACCAGGATGTCGCTGTGTCGCGCCACCAGTCGCTCGGCGGCGCTCACGTCCGTCGCCAGCTCCGGCGCCGTCACCCGCGCCAGCGTCTCGTTGGTCCACGCCAACAGCTCCTGGTAAGTGTCGAAGTAGGCCTGCAGCTGCCCGGCCAACTCCAGCTGCTGGGTCGACTGGTCCACCCGCTTCGACAGGTTCTCCAGGGCGTCGGTGACGTCTTCCAGTTTCGAGGTCACGTGTTCCTTGGCGTCCGGGAAAGCCGTTCCCAGTCTGGAAGTTGAAACGGTCTTGGAATGGATTTGAAAATAGCACTACATTTTAAACTAGCAGAAATTTAAGCATGGCATACCCCAAGGGAGTATACTTGGACCGCTACTGTTCTATCTTACTCTATATTAATGACATCCCAAGTGTAATAACTAACTATAAGACGATATTATTGGCTGATGACTTATCTATTTTGGTAACACTATAAAAATAAAAATAAACCCAGCACCTGATCATGAAAATAATATTAATAAAACTATATAGAACTTGTTACCGAAATTTATCTAAAACTAGGAAACTTATTATTAAATATGACGATACAAATATAAATGAAAGGGACTAATATAACTGAATTTCATGGCTTGGTAAATGGATATTTGTCAGGAAAAGTTGTGCACCTTGGCACTTGCGGTTTGTCCTGAACCGAGTAACCGACCCTTACCTTTCCGCCTCCTGGTGCAACTTGTCCCTTGCGTCGCGGATGGCGTCCAAGTCGTCGTGCAACGCGTGCAGCCGGCGCCGCGCCGCGTGCAACTCGTGCAACGATCGTGGCGCCGCGTCGCCTGCGCCTGCGCCCAACAGAGCGGACTCCTTCTCGTCCACCCACGAGACCGTCTCGTCGGCGGCCCGATCGAATTCGTGCACTTGTCGAGCGCCTGCCAACGCCTGTTGGTCACGGGGACCACCGTTTTACACTTTTTACACTTTTTAGACGTTTAGGGTGACATTTCATCGCCACATCTATACTAATACTAGTGGCCAGCTCGTCACTTCGCACAGGATAAAAATTAAAAAAGCTATAACTATATTTTAAGTTGGACCAAATTAGACGATATTCGGTTCAGTAGTTTAGGAGTTCATTTGGCGTTAAACAACGTGACACCAGATTTTTATTATATAAGGATTAGTCTATACTAATACAGTCCGTTTTCAAATATAAAGTCACTTGGGACTTTACTGACACACTCGTTGACTTGATCTGACTGATTTGGACTTGTTTTGAAACTGTTTTGGAAAACTCAAAGAAAAATTGTGAACTCGACTCTTATGACTAGTCTCGGTTACTGGCTACTTTTAAAATTGACATTTTTACAAATCATCGAAAAAGATCTGATGGAGCCAACATTTTAATGTGAAGTCCCAAATGACTTCCTAGAAAACGACTATAGATTACAAACAGAGATATATTAAACAAGAATTGCTAATATATCTCTGGATACAAAAGGATTAGAAGATAAATCAGACATAATGATGATCTAACATAACATTGAAAGATAACTTTATGTTGCCCTTAAAGTTAAACTTACATCTTGCCTAGCATAAGCCAATTCCTTGAGGTCGTCCCATAGGCCTTTGATGTCGTCTATGCGATGTTTAACTCGGTCGGCTTCAGGAGTGTTTTCTTCTAACAAAGCGTTACCGCCTTCGGCCACAGCTTCTATGCGACCCTCGCTCGCTGTGCGTCACAAATTAACCCCAAATTAATTGCAACCCGCAACTTTCTCCATAAAATAAAGATTTTCTTCCATAAAATATAGCTTTTCTCCCATATAACAGAGCTTTTCTCCCATATAACAGAGCTTTTCTCCCACAAAGCAGATCTTTTCTTCCATAAAATAGAGTTTTTCCCCAAAAAACAGAGCTGTCCTCCCATAAAACAGAACTTTTCTCCACAAAACAGATCTTTTCTCCCATAAAATAGAGCTTATCTCCCATAAAACACAGATTTTCTCCCATGAAACAGAGATTTTTTCCCATAAAACAGAGTTTTGATCTCATATTACAGAGCTTTTCTCCCATAAAATAGAGCTTTCCTCCTATAAAACAGAGCTCGTCAACATCGCAGTTGAGTGTGAGTTATAGTTAGAGCTGCGTGTGCACAAATTCTGTCAATTTTACCGAAACACAGCAAAAGAGGCCATTGGATAGAACCAAAGTTCAAATGGAGCTCATTGGTGACAATCCAATTGAGTACTTTGAGTAGTGCTCAAGAATAGGCTTGCTTTGGCGTTCCGACACAGGGATCGCGGGTTCAATTCCGGTTGGAAATTAACATTTCATAGTTTAGCAATTGGGGAGACCATTTGGCGGCACCTCCTTACAGAAAACCATTTTGAAATAACAGCACGTATGCATTTGTATTTCGTTGAATGAGTGAGGGATACCAGAGCCCAATTCCTAACCGTCTTTCCTTAATCCTGCTAAGATTGGTAGCACACTTGGAGTACCTGTGACTTTGCAGCCTTTGTGACGACTTCTACATTTAAAAAAACACTTCTTTAAGACACAGTTGACTGTCTCCAGACAGTTATCACACTTTTACTCCAAAGCCTGTGGGGAAATGCCATAAAATGCCTTCTCACCCTGCAACTGCGCCAGGAAGTTGTCGAAGGCTTGCTGAAGAGTCTCCACGTGTTCCACATCCTGGCCGTACTCCTCGCTGGCAGCTATCGTCATCTGCTCCCCAATCCACTCCTGGACTTCGGAACACTCTTGCACGAATCTGTAGTGAAGGTTTTTTTTGTAATATTAGTAAAGATCATTAAATATATATATATATATAAGATCTTATCATTGTTCATTTTACTCACTTGAAGTACTTCAAGCTCTGCTGTAGTCTTTGCTGTCTTTTAGCCGACAGAAGCTTCATCTCCTCGTACGAGGACCTGAGCTCGTCCATCTTCTTCTTGAGCGGTTCACTGTCTATGGTGGCACGTTCCTGTAGGGCGCATATGAAAGTTCCAAACTCAAAATCTGTGTGTAATAATACTAAACGAGGAATTGTTGTATGCCACGGCGATCTAGAAAATGGCTCTAACGATGTTGACGAAAATCTAGGGTTAGGGGTTTTTTAGGTCTAGAAATCGATCTGTCACGGTCTTATCATCGAGAAAATTCGTTTTCGGGTAGTTTCTTTAATGGAACGGTTACAAAAGTAATAGAGCGCTTACTCGTTTTGTAATATTTTGAATTATTAATTCAAGTATTTTCGATTTTTTTTTTCTATAATGTTTCATAGACTTCCTTTGTATGTAAAAAACGTTAGTAATATATTTTATTTTGGATTATCCCCTCGGGAAAAGTACTTTTTTTTCTGGATGAAATCTTTTCTGGTGTCGCAGACAACGTGTATGCAAAATTTCACGGTGATCGGTTCAGTAGTCTTTGCGTGAAGGCGTAACAAACAAACTCACATTCACATTTACAATATTAGTGAGTAAGGATTTTTTGGGATAAAATTGCCTGGGCGCATGGAACCTTATAATTATACAATTTCCAATAATAATATGTTCAACTTACCGACAGTGAATTTGTGGCCTTGTCCAACTTGTTCAGTGTCGCATCGAACCCGTTCAACTCCCTTTGGGTTGCTTCAAGACGACGCACCAAAGCTAGCACCGAGTCCTCGTCTCTGCCCACATCCGTCGACACCAGGGTCCCTGTCCTCTCCGAGATCCAGGCCTCCGCCTCCGCCAGCTCCGCGAGCAGCTGCAGAGCCTCGCACCTGTCCCTTTGCCTTTGCACGCGGACTCTCGCGGTTTCCAGCAGAGCTCTGGACTGGCTTTGCAGGTCTCTGGCGCTCGTCTCCAAGGCTGCGCCTGCGAAATGTCCCCTCCTTGCCATTTGCGAGGCGCGACTGCACAGACTGCTGACTGTCGGCTCCCTGGCGATCACCTCCGCTTCGAGCGCCAGGTGCTTCTTGAGTAGGGCCTGAGACTCGGGCAAGGAGCTGCCCTCGTCGTTGCCCCTGGTGGAGGAGTCGCGCTCCCTCATCCACCTGATCTCCTCGGCGGCGTCGCGCTCCCAACGGTGCAGTAGCGCCGCGTCTTCGAGGTTGTCGCGTCTTATTTGCATCGGCTCTTGGAGCTGGCGATATCTTCAAGCAGAGATTTCTATGCTCAGATAAAATAAGCATAGAGACACACACACAGAGAGAGAGAGAGACCTCTGGCCCGAGAAGAGTTCTTAAAGCAAAGATATCTATGCTCAGATAAAGTAAATATGGAGAGCCCCGCACGGAAAGCAGAGTGTTATTTTTAGCTGAAGATCAAACTGTCTTTAATAAGCCAACCTTTCATGTGCACACTTTCAGGCTTCATTCATATTAGTAACTGCAATTACATAACCAGTTGCAAGAGATGAAATTCTTTTCGCTGCTTGGTTAAACTAGTTGTGAGAGAGGAAGTATTATTCTACTTTCATGAGTCACATACTTATGAAGGGATTCAGTTAATTTCTATACAAAACAGTTTAGTTTAGATCTCATTTTATGTTAAGTCTGGCTGACAGGTGGCTACAGTCGCCCATAACACTAGCAACGCCACAAGTGCTGCAAATGGAAGGATTTCATTCGATTGGCCTGTCAACGGAGCCTTAAGGGTGAGGAATACCTCTTGACCGCCTGGTCCGCCCGCTCCAAGATCTCGTCCGCCATGAAGTGTCTGTTGTCGGCGAGATGTCGCGCCGTGTCGGCCAACTGTGTCGCCGTGTCGCCCTTGCTGCCCACCTGCTGCTCGAGGCGACCGTGTCGCTTCAGCAGCGCGCTCACCGACGACAGGTCTTCGCCTGATCCCAAACCATCCAACACAACATTCATAAAGACGGCCGCTGTAGGTCCTCTGTTGCGAATATTCGCATCCGCATCCGCCAATGCGGAGCTTCCGCATAGATTCGGACATCCGTGTCTGTATCAGCAATAATCAATGCGGATGCGGAAACTAATATGAAAATTAGTAAGTGAAGTTAAAAAAAATAGGAGCATTATTAATACTCAATACTAATTTTTATTAATAAAAATGTTAATAATTATTATCTTTATCATTGTATTTATATAAGATCTTAAACATCCGCATCCGGATGTGAGCCTTCAAAAATCCGCATTCGCATTCACATTCGGCTGAAAAAATCGGCTCCACAACATTCCTAGTATGGGGCATAAAGGTAAGAAGTACTACAAGTATGGAATTTGCGTTACAAATGCCAAAGCGGCACATGTCAAGTACACCTAAAAGGGAATAGAGTCAATGGTGAAAGGTGGTAACGTCCAACTTCTACTGTTTAAATTTTAAAATGCAATATATGTCAATGATGTCAAGTCACATTTTCTTTAAATGACAGAGTTGATGTTCCATAAAGTTCAGTGTTTTGTATGGCGTGCGAAATTCGTACTTGTAGTACATTGTCTTCTTTACATTTAAAATGTTACAAACTATTCCTATCTTTTGTACTGACCGTGATCCTCGCTGAGGAGCTGCGTCTCCACATCATCAAGCCAAGCTGTGAAGTCGTCGAGTCCCCGAAGGTAAACCCTCGCTTGGTACGCCTCCTGGAGACGTTCGCGACGAAGTTTCGCGGCGCTCTGTACGAAATTGACACTTTTTTATGTTAAGGTCGTTTAGACAGGCTGCCAATGGCGCTGCAAGTGCAAGACCATACAAGGATTAAGGTTAAAGACGGTTTTCTGTTTTCTGCCATTCGTTACTTGCTCGAAACGCAAGAGCGATAATTTCATGTGGTGTATTCTTTTATAGGCATTTTCTGGGTTAGCTCGCTCCACTGTCGACCTAGTATTTAATGCACAACTAGATGCTGGCCTAGAGAAAAGAAAACATCAATAATAATAATAAAAAAAGGATGTTCTAACTTGTAATTCTCGCCACTGATTCTCCAATTCCTCGACGTGCGTTGATATCTCGTTGGAGGCGTAGTGTTTCGCCTCAATCAGTTCCTCCCCATTGTTGGCGACGTCGTCAATGCGACCCTTGTTGGTCGCCAGTTCGGACTCGAACGCGGTGTGCTTTTGGATTTTGCTCTGTAGGTTCGACAGTTCCCTGAAAGGGCAGCCATTTGTTATGTTTCGTTAAAATAAACATCAACATCTCAGACGCGCGATGTCACCATGAGTTTGTCAGAAGACCTCCCTCAAAATTGTAAGAGGACCTGAACCTGACCTAAACTGTTTTCTAACTAATAATAAACTGGTTTTCTAATAAAACCAGTCAGAAACAGCCTGGATCCATCGTCAAGGACTGGACATAGGTTTTTTTCCGCAATTTTCCAATAAAACCTCTGTCAGAAACAGCCTGGATCCATTGTCAAGGACTGGACGTAGGTCTTCCCCACAATTGTCTAATAAAACCTCTGTCATAAACAGCCTGGATACACCGTCACAGACTAGACATAGGCCTTCCTCAATCTTTTCTAATAAAACCTGTCAGAAACAGCCTGGATCCATCGTTAAGGACTGGACATAGGCTTTCTTCGCAATTTTTTAATAAAATCTTTGTCAGAAACAGCCTGGATATATTAATGTGAAAGTAACTCTGTCTGTATGTCTACTCAACCGATCATCGTGAAATTTTGCATACACTTTGTCTGGGACACCTACTGAAAAGAACATTGGGGAGCTTTCATCCAAAAAAACTAAAAAAAACTATTGCCTGGCAAAAACAATAAAGCTGTCTGGCGTTATATTGCTATTTTTCAACGCAAACGAAGTCGCAGGCGCCACCTAATAAAGCACAAAAAAAAGAATACGTATAAAAATACCTGTAGCTGTGATCGACGGCCGTTTGCATCTTGAGGGCGATCCACTCCCTCTCGTGATTCAGATTCCTCAAGAATTGATGCAATTGCTTCGACTGCTCCAACATGCGCCCGCGATGGGCGCACGACTCCTGCGCAAGCGCAACAATTAAGTAGACAGACATCTTTATTAGAATCTAGAGTTTAGAACTAGAATTTTCTTCAGCAAAACTATTCTTGGTGGATATTATATTTCAATTTAGGACTTCACTGTGGACATAAACAACTGAAATAATGGAGTTGAGTTTCAAATTTAAGTTTTTTAGACTTAAGTAGTCAAAACAAACGATTTTATAACTATAGATAGATTAGATACACAAGTTGAAATTGTTATAGACTCTATTGCAGTGCATTAAAGGTTAGTTTTGTAGGAATCGTTCAATGTTTTACCTACCTTGAGTTTATTTCTCCTGTTGAGTATCTGTTGGATTCTGTTTGTGATGTATTGCTCGTCGTAGTGTCCGTCTTTGAGCATTTTGTTGGCGAACGTCGCCAATTCGTCGACTCTACCGAGTTGCGAGTCTAGAAGTTTGCTGAATTCCACGTGCTTCCTTATTAGGGTTTCTACGGCTGAAATTTTACACATTTTTGTGCTAAAACATATCACTGGCTACCAAATCGTCTCGTCTGTAAGCTCATCAATGAGATATGTAAGATATTATTCACGTGCACTTTTCATGTAACTTTTGGGATGCTTTCATCAAAGATGTAATATTCCTAAATATTGTAGAATGAAGAAACATTTTTTGGGCACTTTGAGGAACTCGTACAAGTTCGAATTCATCATCATCATCATCATCATCATCTCAGCCTTATGAACTAGGTAAGGCCTAAGTTTTGGGTTATTTATTATTAACCTCTCCAATAATACTCCAAAATGACCGGTCAGAAGCAGCCTGGATCCACCCTTAAGGTAATACAAGTCAGATTTCCACCATACAAACGTAGAAAGATTATTAGTCCGCTGTTTTATGTTTAATTTACATATTTTAACACAAGTTTTAATGCAACTTTGAGGTTGAATAAGTCACTCTAGTGTACAAAAATTCCAAAATACTTTGCATAGAAACATTGATTAGTTATTCAAGAGTTGAAATAACTTTACACGAAACAGATACATGCAGTAGTTTTGTCAAAAAGAGTATACGGCCAAGGCTCTGTTTGTGATTGGTATGAATGATTGTGAATCTCAGTCGAGTGCTCTTCCCACGCTTTGGCTGTATGAGACTGGACGTATTTTAGCCATGAGACTGTTTAGACTGTTTCACCTTAAGGTCAACTTATCTACAATCCATGGTTCTATTGGTTGACAAAAAAACAGTGAAATACCATCCAAGTTTTCGCCTAGATCGTCGTTGTTCAAGAAAGCCTCCTTCGCTGCCAACCAGTCCTCGGTCTGTCTCGCTTGCTCCTTCAGCAATTGCAACTGGTGTGCCTTTAAAACACAATTGAACACGTGATTGGATGAAGGTGATATGTCGCATTAAATCGAGGTTATTTACACTGAATTTTTAAGATTGTTTAAGATTGTCGCCACGGAATTGTTTTTTGTACTAAATTATGATGAAAAGTTGTGTAAACAACCTAAAATATTTATGGTATGATAACCAGTAAACAATAGTATTAATTTAATTAAAAAAAAGTGAACCTAAGCTCTCTCGTCCATTAACAAATGTAAACTTTTCTGCACTCTTTGCTTTTTAAAATTAACTGTACATAACTGTAAATCCAAAAATGTCTTAAATCTACGATCTTAAGGTAAGGTTAAGGCTGTAAACATTCATGTGGATATATTACCTTCATCAACGCAAAAAAACGAAAATACCCAAAAATGCGACATAACGCCTTCATCCACTCGTCTTGAATTTCATTTGACTTATCCACATTTTCGTTGAAGCCGGTTAAGCACTTGGAGCAGCTGGTGGGGTGACTCACCTGTGTAAGATACTGTTTCCTCTGGAGCCAAGCCTGTTCGAGGGTGTTGGAGACGTGTTCCAACTTGTGAAGCTTTTCTGGGGACTGTTTCTTGTCTGCATCCGATATTATGCCCGCTATAGACTTTTGGCGACCGTCGATTTCGGCCTGGACACATCACAAATTTAACATTTTAACACTTTCCCGCAGATCTTAGACAGATCTTATACAAGACAGAATGACCGTCGCAAATAACACAAGCAATGCCACGATTTCAAAAGTGTTTTCAATGTTTCTATTAGTTTTCATCCATTAACAACATTACTGAATGTCATGAGGGTAGTTTGGAGTACCCACCTTTCTCTCTTGGTGCAGTTCCAACAGTTCCTGAGCCTCGGCGACCGTCTCCGGAGGTTCGGCACTTTGCATTCGCTTCACTGTCTCAGACACCCACAGTTCCAATTCCTGACAAACATTTTATACTGGATATATTCTACAATTGCGCTCAATACTGTGATTATTCTGTGAATATGAAATGTCGCATAGATCAAGCACTTGGCGCCTCGAAGGGAGTTCTTAAGTAATTAAGTTTTATCAAGTAGAACTAGATGTTTTCGTACAATCGCATATAAATTTCGGTATTGCGTAAACTTTGCATATTTCGACTTCAATTACTTTTGAAAGAATAAAATTATTTGTAATTTATAATGTACTAGCTGTTGCACGCGACTTCGTCCGCGTAACTTTAGAAAATATAATACATTCGTGTCTGTGAAACCATGAACATGGAAATACACATACAACATTTCAACCCAATCGGTTCAGCCGTTTAGAAGTTATGTGAAAAAGATAATTCTTACTACCCGTTGTCCTATTACCCGTTTTCCCGTAGGAATGAAGCATTTTCCCAAGGTAAAAAGTAGCCTATGTTCATCACAGATAATGTCGGCTTTTAATGGTAAAAGAATTTTTCAAATCGGTCCAATAGTTTCAGAGTCTATTCTATACAAACAAACAAACATACAAACAAACAAACAATCAAATAGTATAGAAGTATAGATATAACATTATTTATTTAACTGCCAACGTTTCCAACTCCTGAGCTCATGTAACCCAAATATTTTCAAAGTTGGAGTGAATATGCATCTTCTGGGTTGAGAGCTACACGTAGAGCAAACCCTAAACAACAAAAAAAACTTACCTTCAAATTCTCATCGAACTTGTGATGAGCTATCGCCTCGTCCAGCAACTTTGTCCTTCTCTCTGCCAACTTTTGCAACTCTTGCCAAGCTTCGCGAAGTTCCTGCAGACTCGACTCTATGTGCTTCGCGTGTTCTGGATGACTGTCGGCTAGAGATTTTCCTTCGGCTGTCAACGCTTGAATCTTATCGGCCACCGCTTGGGCCTCAGCAACGCGAGCCTCGTGTTTCCTCCTCAACTCGTGTGCTGCGGCCAATTCTCTGCCGCAATCCTCGCTCGAAAAGAGCGCCGCCTTTTTGCCTATTCGCTCTCTAGTGTCTTCCACGTCTCTGTTGAACGAGTGGATCTCTAGCGCTGCGGACAATTTGTCTCTGTAGCGCTGCAGCGCCCCGCTTAGAGCTCTCCACTTGGCCAAGAAAGCGTCTCGGCGCTGAGCGACCGCTGAGGCGGCCGCTTGCTGAGTTTTCCCCTGAGCTAAAAGTTTGTCTGCCAATGCGCAAATGCTCTTCATGTGCTTATCGTCAACCTTCATGTCGCTGTCGAGGTCGTCCAGTTTGCGTAATAGTGCACTGCAGTGCTCGTAATCGCGACCTAGCTCGTGAGCTTGCACCTGATGGCGAAACATTTCCATTGTATACTAACTTTTGCACGCGACTATGTATAGTCGGCCAGGGCCACATGAGTAGATTAACACGTTCAAAAGTGCAAAACAACCGAACACTCAACTTACTTACTTACCGGTAAGTAACCGAAGCTTTTTACAATCGAAAAGTACCGAAGCTTTTTTATTTTTAAAAATAAAAAGCTTTTACTGTTGTAAATAGCTTATATATAGTTTTATAAGCTATAATGGCGCTTTGAAAGTGTTCAGTTGTTTTGCACTTTTGAATGTGTTAATCTACTTTTGCGGCCGACTGTACGCGTAATTTTATAAAGTAGCCTATGTTCCTCGCTGATAATGTAGCTTACTATGGGTGAAAGAATTTTTAAAATCGCTCCTCTAGTTTTTGAGTTATTCATTGCAAGAAAGAATACAATTTATCTTTCTAATTTTATATTTATTAGTGTAGATTTTTCACACCTTTGGTTGCATTATTGGAGTTTTCTTAGGGATACAAACAAAAATACAAATATTCTCTCAATATATATGTATAAAGTATATTATTTTATAATAATTTTAGATTGTTTAATGAAGTTATTTGATCAAAAGGTGATTCATCTTAGGCGAAACCTATGTCTAGGAGGACTCGGATTTTTAAAAGTTTAGAATTGCTCTAACTTGGCAATGTTTCAACCAATATTTGTTTGGAGAGTAAACATCACAATTTCAGGCCTGAAAAGTTACAACAAATAAAATCTCACCATCATCTCCTTGTCTCTGATCCAAGCTTCTATCTTGTCCAGATGCTGATTAAACTCTAATATGTCCTGAGCCTCTTCGAGACCGCGGCCTGCGTAAAATTTATGTCAATGAGCCAACTTATGACTTAATAAATGCACTATGTGCTAGATTTGACTCTCTGAACCTATACGATTGAGGGTAGGTGTTAAATGTAATTTAAGAATTGTGGATGGCGCTAGGTGCATGTTGAATTGTTTATTTCAACATCCGTTCATTTTTCAGCGGTTATTCAGCATCTAGATGTCGCAAATACTATCGCGGACACGCTAATTGAAGTGTTTCGTCCATAATAATAAGTCCGAACGAAAATATTAAATTTTGTCCAAGCCCAAAACCAAGTGAAAACCTAAAACCAAAAATGGTTCCTGGTAGGAACCAGGGCTTGGTGTTTTATTTAAAGAAGAAGAAGTAAACCCGAGTTAATAAATAAATAATTTCATTCATATTATAAAAATATGAGTAGGAGTCCTTTACATGGTCCTTCGAGCCGGATTTGATCAAATTTTTGTGAAAAATCACTAGTAAGCAGTGACAGGTTGTCATTGAAAGTGTACTCAAGACAAGAGTGATAAATAATTATGCAACTTTGGTATGACCGCGTTATCTTTTACATGGTCCTTCGAGCCAGATTTGATCAATTTTTGTGAAAAATCACTAGTAAGCAGTGACGGATTATCATTGAAAGTGTACTTAAAACAAGAGTGATAAATAATTATCCAACCTTGGTATGACCGCGTTAAGTCCTCTGACAAAACGTGTCCACAAACGTCATTTTTCTTGTTCTATTTTAATGTGTTGGCTCAATCAGATCTTCTCCGATGATTTTGCCAGTAAATTAATGTCTCGAGACTAGTCAGTCAAGTCAAGTGCACAATTTTTCTTTGAGTTTTTCAAAACGGATCAATTCGAGTCTCCACAAACGTCCACTGAATATCATCAAAAACAAATAAAAAGCAAACACACTAGTCGCCACTACTATTCTCTGGAATGCCACCATTAGATCCTGGTTTCCTTGTCACGGTACCAATCTTGGGATATCTCCTTTCTAACAAAAAAATAATCATCAAAATCTGTTCATAAACGACGAAGTTATCCGCGAACACACAAAACTTATATACGATCGAATTGAGAACCTTTTCCTTTTTTGAAAAAGACTCACCTCTCTGCTCTGTGGCTTCCTCTAGGAGCTTCCAGTCGTTCTGCAGAGCTTTGAGCTGCTTCTCCACCTCTTCGTCGGGCCTGAGCTGCTCCGCCAAGGCCTGCACCTCCTGGAGACGCGCTTTGTTGGCTGCCAACTCCGCCGTGAAGGCCTGGTGCTTTTGCAACTTCTTCATCTTGTCCTCGAGGGCTGTCACTTCGCCTGATCGTCGAGATAGATTTTTCAGCGAGCGAAAAAAAGACAGGGAAAACTCCAGGGGAAAATACCCAATGGAGAATGTTAATAGGTATGCAAAATCGTCTAATACTTTGTCTCACTACAGCTTATATGTATACAAACACACTACTTTTTGTTTGTTCCAAAAAGACCCAGTAGTTGTGATTTTACAGACATTTAAATATCGAGACCTCTAGCAGGCGCTGGGCGCCCGCGTGACGTCACATTCCAACGATCGCGTCGGTTCGCTCCAATATGGGAGCCGACTGTTGGATTATGACGTCATCGCTCCGAGCGCAGGCCCGGGTTGAGTCGCGGTCTCAAATTTAAAACGCCATAACTCAGAAACTAAACGATGTATCAAAATATTTTTGTCAAACGTATTTATTATTTTCAATAGAGAATACGAAGTGTTAAAAATTAAAATTAGTGAACATTCTCCATTGTGAGGCAGAATGAAAGTGAGACCAAAATAGAGAGGGAGAATATGACAAATAATGAGAGATTGAGATAGAGCGGGAGAATGATATAGAAAGAGACAAAGAGACTGAGATATAGCAAGAATGCTATAGAGAGGGAGAATGTGAGAAATAATGAGAGATTTATTTAATAGAGCGGGAGAAATTGAATGAGAGAGAAACAGAAGAAGGGAGTACCGTGTTGTTGGTCTGCGTTGAGCTTGGCGAGCTTGTCGGCGACCCAGCCGCGCGCTTCGGCCGCGTCGCGCGCGAACTGCGCACGCGCACGCGTCCGACGCAGCGCCGCGCGGCGCTCGCTCGCCGACGCGTACAGCTGCGAACGAACGAACGTGTGACTAGGGTTACCATAATATGGAAAATTGTAAAGTCCTAACATAAAATCTGATTTCCATAGAAAAGTTCTGATATTTCGTCGCAAACGTTTAAATTAAATTATGTTTATATTAATTACGTTGATTTGTGATAACTATCCAAAGGTTCCGCAAAAATCCTAAAATCTCAGGACAAATCCGGAGATATGGTAACCCTACGTGTAACAGTCCATACTTACTCCAGCCTAGAGAAACAAGTGTAGAGGGAATTTACCTTCTTCCTGCGCTCGTTGATCGTCTGCAGCTCGTCGGCGATGCGTTGGCTCTCGACGTGGTTCTGCTGGAGCAACTTGTCGCCGTGACTGTTCAGTGTCACCAGTTTCTCGTCCTAAACCCAAACACGAGTGTCACAAGCATTTCTAATAATCACGCGGTGCACATGACACAGTTTGCAATGCTCACCTGTGTGGCCAACAGCTTCTCGAAGGCCTCGTGCTTCTTGAGCTGATTGTCCACCTCCTCCACGCTGCTCGTTGGCGATATCTCTGTGCCTGTGGGAAACATTCCAATCAAACTTAGTTATAACTTAGTTAACTATGATAAGCATTGGGATTTGTGCGAGTGACTTACTGAGGGCGGCCTCCTGGGCGGCGCACAGGTCGTGCAGCTGCTTGGCGTCCCTGAGGAAGCAGTGCAGGTCTATCAGCTGGTCGAGCGTGACCTGGCGCTGGGCCCAGGCGCTCTCGACGCGCTGGCGCTCCGCCACCAGGGCGCCGCACTTCTCCTCCACCTCGTGCGCGTTGGGGTGCTGCGCCGCGACCAGCTCCTGGCCGAGGGTGAGCGCGCGCCGGAACGAGTCGTCGCGCGCGTCCAGCTCGGCGCGCACGGCGTCGTGCTCGGCGCGCGCGGCGTGCGCGGACGCGGCGTCGCGCACGCGCACCGCGCGCGCCATGTCGGCGCGGACGCCGCTCGACCATGACGTCAGATCGCGCACCTGGTTCAATATGTTATTACCATTACTAAAGCGATTTCACATAATATGCTGAAGTTGCGGTAAATATTCATGCATATCGTACAGCGAAATCATCCGACTCAACTTTAGTATTTTGTATAACGAGCGCATGCCTATAGTTATTAATTTATTATGTACTAGCTGGTGCTCGCGACTTCGTCCGCGTAGTAAAGTATAAAACGCCATCTACCGTATTTTGGATAGACGGCGCTATCTCCCGGGCCAAGCCGCTAGTGTTTACTTTTATTTTAGATTTCCCGTAGGAATGAAGCATTTTCCCGCCGTAAAAAGTAGCCTATGTTCATCACAGATAATGTCGGCTTCTAATGGTAAAAGAATTTTTCAAATCGGTCCACTAGTTTCGGAGCCTATTCTATATAAACAAACAAACAAACAAACAAATCTTTCGTCTTTATAATATTAGTATAGAAGTATAGATGGGTTTGCTCTTGGCTAACATTTATGTAGGTGCTGCATCAAACTGTATTTACCGATTTTGTTATCACTTCTCTCTAACTGTGAATGCAAAAAATACACACCTGAGTTAAAAACTGATGCAACTGCAGATGAAGTAGCAATGTGTTCCTTCTTTCGTCTGCTGCTGCTCGCAAAGCGCTCCACGCCTCCGCCAACGCTCTTTGCTGGCGACCTATCTGCTGCACGTTTCCACCTGGATACAGCCTTTGCAGGCGAGCGCCCTCCTCTTGCAGCACTTGCAGCTGCGCATCGATCGCCACCAGCTCGTTCTCGCCCGCGTCGTGATCGCGCAGTAGAGCCGCGGCTGCCGGCAGATCTCTCGGAGGCGGCGGCGCGGACAGTTGCGCCCTCTTGTCCGCGGCACGCGCCGCCAACTCGCCCACGTCCCTGTGGAACCTGTGGATCTCCCCGGCCGCGTGCAATCTAGTCGCGCGGCTCTCCATCTGCGCGACTAGTCGCTGCCAGCGCTCGCCGAGCGCCTCCTGCCGCTTCTCGATGTCGCCAATGTACGGGCTCTCGGAGGCGACCAGTTTCTTGGCCAGCTCCTCGCACTGGCTGAACCGTTCGGCTCCGCTTTCGACCCGGTGCCGAAGCTCGTCGAATTTCGAGCGCAATATGAGCAAGTGCTCGTAGTCCACGCCGTAGTCTTCGCTCGAGGCGGCCACGTATTGTTCCTGTATCCATTCCTCTAGCTCGGCGCTCTCGGCCAAGTATTCGTGTCTGCGTGAATGGCACAAATTGTTCAATAAACCTTTTTGTAAATTATATACTGAAACCTTCCTCGAAAATAACAGACGGACATACGCGGCGGAGGACTTTGTTTCATAATAATATGTAGAGTGATAAACCTATTTATAGACTATTAGATGGTTTCAAGGATGTTAATAACTACTAATTATAGTATTAAGTGCAAAACGACTGAGCACTTACTTATTTACTTACTTACTGAAGCTTTTTACGATCGTTTGTACGTGAAGTTTATTTTGTTCTCTAGTCGTGACAACGATTTATGGCGCGTTGAGTGTTCATTTGTTTTGCACTTTTGAATGCGTTAATCAACTTATGCGGCCGTGTAACAAGTGTACAAACAAACTCACCTGCAGACACTTTCCACCAGAGCCTTCTGCCTCTGAGCTGCGAGTCTCTGAAGCCTTGCCAGATTTTCCGCCAGCGATGCGCTTCGCTCCTTCAGCACGTCTCCTTCGGGGTGGCCACTGTTGGCCATGGAGGTCGCCACGTGGCCCATCTCCTCGATGATGGCCGCGTACGTGTCCAGCTCCAGTTCCACCGCCTTGTGCCTGGTCAGCAGCTGAGTGGCTCTGTGCCGGTCCCTGCCGACGTCCGCCGAGGCCAAAGCGGCCGCCTTGTCCGCGAGCCACGAGTCCACTTCGAGGGCCTCGTGCAGGAACTGCTGGGCCTTCAGGGCGGCCTCCAGTCGAGCGGCGCGGGCCTCCGCCGCTGAACAAACCTCCGAATACGCCTGCTCCAGCTCGTTGCACAGAGATTTTATCTAAAATTGTAATGACACTTAAAATGTTTAGCTAATAAGTCACAAACAATTAGCTAAAAAGTCGTGCTATTGAACACCTAGTAACATTTCTCACTCAGTTACCAATCTCCCCACTCACCTAGCAACTTCCTCTCAGTCATCTAAAAATCTCCTTACTCATCTAACAACCTCCTCACTCATCTAGAAATCTTCTTACCATCTAACAACATCCTCACTCATCTAACAACCTCCTCACTCATCTATAAATCTCCTTACTCATTTAACAATCTCCCCACTCACGTAGCAACTTCCTCTCAATCATCTATAAATCTCCTTACTCATTTAACAATCTCCCCACTCACGTAGCAACTTCCTCTCAATCATCTAAAAATCTCCTTACTCATTTAACAATCTCCCCACTCACGTAGCAACTTCCTCTCAATCATCTATAAATCTCCTTACTCATTTAACAATCTCCCCACTCACGTAGCAACTTCCTCTCAAACATCTAAAAATCTCCTTACTCATTTAACAATCTCCCCACTCACGTAGCAACTTCCTCTCAATCATCTATAAATCTCCTTACTCATTTAACAATCTCCCCACTCACGTAGCAACTTCCTCTCAATCATCTAAAAATCTCCTTACTCATTTAACAATCTCCCCACTCACGTAGCAACTTCCTCTCAATCATCTAAAAATCTCCTTACTCATTTAACAATCTCCCCACTCACGTAGCAACTTCCTCTCAATCATCTAAAAATCTCCTTACTCATCTAACAACCTCCTCACTCATCTAGAAATCTTCTTACCATCTAACAACATCCTCACTCATCTAACAACCTCCTCACTCATCTATAAATCTCCTTACTCATTTAACAATCTCCCCACTCACGTAGCAACTTCCTCTCAATCATCTAAAAATCTCCTTACTCATCTAACAACCTCCTCACTCATCTAGAAATCTTCTTACCATCTAACAACATCCTCACTCATCTAGAAATCTCCTTACTCATCTAACAACCTCCTCACTCATCTATAAATCTCCTTACTCATTTAACAATCTCCCCACTCACGTAGCAACTTCCTCTCAATCATCTAAAAATCTCCTTACTCATCTAACAACCTCCTCACTCATCTAGAAATCTTCTTACCATCTAACAACATCCTCACTCATCTAGAAATCTCCTTACTCATCTAACAACCTCCTCACTCATCTATAAATCTCCTTACTCATTTAACAATCTCCCCACTCACGTAGCAACTTCCTCTCAATCATCTAAAAATCTCCTTACTCATCTAACAACCTCCTCACTCATCTAGAAATCTTCTTACCATCTAACAACATCCTCACTCATCTAGAAATCTCCTTACTCATCTAACAACCTCCTCACTCATCTATAAATCTCCTTACTCATTTAACAATCTCCCCACTCACGTAGCAACTTCCTCTCAATCATCTATAAATCTCCTTACTCATTTAACAATCTCCCCACTCACGTAGCAACTTCCTCTCAATCATCTAAAAATCTCCTTACTCATCTAACAACCTCCTCACTCATCTAGAAATCTTCTTACCATCTAACAACATCCTCACTCATCTAGAAATCTCCTTACTCATCTAACAACCTCCTCACTCATCTATAAATCTCCTTACTCATTTAACAATCTCCCCACTCACGTAGCAACTTCCTCTCAATCATCTATAAATCTCCTTACTCATTTAACAATCTCCCCACTCACGTAGCAACTTCCTCTCAATCATCTAAAAATCTCCTTACTCATCTAACAACCTCCTCACTCATCTAGAAATCTTCTTACCATCTAACAACATCCTCACTCATCTAGAAATCTCCTTACTCATCTAACAACCTCCTCACTCATCTATAAATCTCCTTACTCATTTAACAATCTCCCCACTCACGTAGCAACTTCCTCTCAATCATCTATAAATCTCCTTACTCATTTAACAATCTCCCCACTCACGTAGCAACTTCCTCTCAATCATCTAAAAATCTCCTTACTCATCTAACAACCTCCTCACTCATCTAGAAATCTTCTTACCATCTAACAACATCCTCACTCATCTAGAAATCTCCTTACTCATCTAACAACCTCCTCACTCATCTATAAATCTCCTTACTCATTTAACAATCTCCCCACTCACGTAGCAACTTCCTCTCAATCATCTATAAATCTCCTTACTCATTTAACAATCTCCCCACTCACGTAGCAACTTCCTCTCAATCATCTAAAAATCTCCTTACTCATTTAACAATCTCCCCACTCACGTAGCAACTTCCTCTCAATCATCTAAAAATCTCCTTACTCATTTAACAATCTCCCCACTCACGTAGCAACTTCCTCTCAATCATCTAAAAATCTCCTTACTCATCTAACAACCTCCTCACTCATCTAGAAATCTTCTTACCATCTAACAACATCCTCACTCATCTAACAACCTCCTCACTCATCTATAAATCTCCTTACTCATTTAACAATCTCCCCACTCACGTAGCAACTTCCTCTCAATCATCTAAAAATCTCCTTACTCATCTAACAACCTCCTCACTCATCTAGAAATCTTCTTACCATCTAACAACATCCTCACTCATCTAGAAATCTCCTTACTCATCTAACAACCTCCTCACTCATCTATAAATCTCCTTACTCATTTAACAATCTCCCCACTCACGTAGCAACTTCCTCTCAATCATCTAAAAATCTCCTTACTCATCTAACAACCTCCTCACTCATCTAGAAATCTTCTTACCATCTAACAACATCCTCACTCATCTAGAAATCTCCTTACTCATCTAACAACCTCCTCACTCATCTATAAATCTCCTTACTCATTTAACAATCTCCCCACTCACGTAGCAACTTCCTCTCAATCATCTAAAAATCTCCTTACTCATCTAACAACCTCCTCACTCATCTAGAAATCTTCTTACCATCTAACAACATCCTCACTCATCTAGAAATCTCCTTACTCATCTAACAACCTCCTCACTCATCTATAAATCTCCTTACTCATTTAACAATCTCCCCACTCACGTAGCAACTTCCTCTCAATCATCTATAAATCTCCTTACTCATTTAACAATCTCCCCACTCACGTAGCAACTTCCTCTCAATCATCTAAAAATCTCCTTACTCATCTAACAACCTCCTCACTCATCTAGAAATCTTCTTACCATCTAACAACATCCTCACTCATCTAGAAATCTCCTTACTCATCTAACAACCTCCTCACTCATCTATAAATCTCCTTACTCATTTAACAATCTCCCCACTCACGTAGCAACTTCCTCTCAATCATCTAAAAATCTCCTTACTCATCTAACAACCTCCTCACTCATCTAGAAATCTTCTTACCATCTAACAACATCCTCACTCATCTAGAAATCTCCTTACTCATCTAACCACCTCCTCACTCATCTATAAATCTCCTTACTCATTTAACAATCTCCCCACTCACGTAGCAACTTCCTCTCAATCATCTAAAAATCTCCTTACTCATCTAACAACATCCTCACTCATCTAGAAATCACCTTACTCATTTAACAATCTCCCCACTCGCCTAGCAACTTCCTAAATGATCTAGAAATCTCCTTACTCATCTAACAACATCCTCACTCATCTAGAAATCACCTTACTCATCAAATAACCTCATCACTCATCTAGAAATCTCCTTACTCATCTAACAACCTCCTCACTCATCTATAAATCTCCTTACTCATCTAACAACCTCCTCACTCATCTAGCAAACCCGCAATCATCTATAAATCTCCTTACTTCTTTTGCTCTCAGGAGCGAGCGAAATGTGACCGAGAAAGAAAGAAAGAAAGAAAGAAACATACGTGATCGTGGTGCGGGTGGTTGCCGTGGACGAGGCTGGCGCCCTGCGCGAGCACGCGGCGCACGACGGGCTGTCGGCCGAGCAGCTCGGCGCGCAGCTTGGCGTGCTTCTTCTGCGCCGTCTGCGCGCCGTGCAGGTCCGTCGGGACCGACGTCGACTCGGCCGCCGCCCGCCGCTCCGACACCCAGTCCAACTCGCCCACCACCTCCGCCGCGAACTTGTGCAGTCTATATAACAAGTTAGGCTTCAGCGACCTCTCCCCCGCCATACTCTATTGAGCTAACCAACTGATTTATATAACATTTCCTTTCTGGTGTCGCAGACAACGTGTACGTAATATTTCACGGTGATCGGTTCAGTAGTTTTTGCGTGAAAGAGTAACAAACATTCATACATCCATACAAACTTTCGCACTTGTAACATTAGTACGGACGTGAACATCACACGTCGTCTTCTTCGTTGCTGAAGTTCGTGATCGCTCTAAAAATGCTTCCAGCCACAAGCCTGTAAGGGTCACAACTTTGTCTGTCCGTCGGCAAACTTAACTCCTGTTGGAATAAATACTCACTGCAAACTGCTTTCGAGGGCCTGTCGGCGTTGCAAAGCGGCCGGTTGCAGCGCTCGCACCGCTTGCAGCAGCGCCGCCGACTCCTTCTCAATGGCGTCCGCGTCGAAGTGACCACCGGACACCAAATCCGCACCCTGCGCCGACAGAGCGCTCGACTTCTGCTCCCACTGCGACAACTCCGTCTCTAGAGCCTGAAAACGCCAATCGCTCGTACCATAAACACATCCCCAGCACATGATTTAAGGTTTAAGCCTTAAATCTTAAGCCGCTCCTCACCTGATGCTGGGTCAAGAGTCGCTTGCAACTCCTCAGGTCTGTTCCTACTTCTTCGCTGACGAGGGCACGCTCCAGGTCTACCAGGCGAGCTTTGGCGTCCTCTATTGACCTGTCATTTACATTTACAAACTTGAAATCTGCATCAACACCCGCAAAAACTCCGTCCCAGTTCTCGAGACAGGTCTTAAGATGGTTGTTGTGTAACCTACCGTCTGTGTTTCCTTTGATGTGCCGCCTGTCTAAGTTTGCCTCCCTTGTCGCGAGAGGCCGCCACTAATTCTTCCCAAGCGTTTTGAAGTTTTTCCAATCGCTCTGTCACTTCCTTGGCTCGAGCCGGATCAGATTTTTGGAGGGATTGTCCGATCTATGTGAAAAATTAGGATTAAATTTTGCTTTTGACATTGGAAATGTCTTTTCGTTCGATTCAGTATTCCACGATTCCACGAAAAATTGCGATCACCTTATATCTCAGAGAGTTGTGAAGATATGATTATTTTTTTTATTTTCCCATCCTCATTTTCCCACCCTTAGGGTAGGGCTTTTTTTTCCAAATTTATACGAGACCAACTTCGAGGTATACCCTATCTACTAAAAAAAGAATTATCAAAATCGGACTACTCTGTAAAAAGTTATGCGTGGTTATGGTTATACGCTACAATCGGTTAGTGAACAATCAATCATCCTGTTTTTTCCAAATTGGTTGGAATTTTTTTCCAAATTAAAATGGGACCCTTCAAATAAAAAAAGAATTATCAAAATCGGACCACCCTGTCAAAAGTTAAGCGTCGAATTGAGAACCTTCTCCGTTTTTGTTTTTTCGTTTTCATCAGTTGAAAAGGACTCACAAGACGCGTATTCATGAGAGTTGTAAGGTGCAAAAAGAATTTTTCGAAAAATTCAAAAACGAAAAAAGTTATGGCCGAAATAGTGAAGAAAAAATCAATTTTGAAGAGACTTACGCTTTCAATGTTTCGAAGTTGCTTCTCGTTGGCTTGAAGCTCCCTCTCGAAAGCTTCGTGCTTCTGAAGCTTTCTTTCTAGATTTGCTAAATCCCTGCATGTATGTACAAGTTCAATCACACTTCAAAATCGTTATAGGAAAATTTTATTTTACTAAATTTAAAGTCCTCACTTAGATATGATCGCAACTTTCTTCATTACTAGCTGTTGCACGCGACTTTGTCCGCGTAACTTTATAAAATATAATACATTCGTGTCAACCCAATCGTTAAAATTCAACCCAATCGGTTCAGCCGTTTAGACGTTATGTGAAAAAGATAAGTACGGAAGGATAATTCTTACTACCTGTTGTCCTTTTACCCGTTTTCCCGTAGGAATGAAGCATTTTCCCAAGGTAAAAAGTAGCCTATGTTCATCGCGGATAATGTCGGCTACTAAAGGTAAAATAATTTTTCAAATCGGTCCACTAGTTTCGGAGCCTATTCTATACAAACAAACAATCAAATCTTTCCTCTTTATAATATTTTTATAAGAAATGATGAACACAAAATAAAATAGATTTGGAGAGAACATTTTGCAAACAATCAAATGATTGTTGGAAGTATTGGAATTTAATACTGGCTAGTATTAGAATTAGAAAATATAGTTTTAAAATGGGAGAAAATTTTTGTGTCAGACTTTTTTGTGAATATATTAGTACGGATATATTACATTTATTTACATAGCTATGTAAAATAATGAAACATAAATAAAGAAAGTTTTATTAGTTAACAACAAATGGGCCCTTCGTTTAAAAAAGCTAGAAGATAATAAGATGCAATATTTCCATAAATAAATAAATGACCTGTAACTCTGGTCCTTCGCTGTCCTCGTCTTGTCGCGGATCCAGGCTTGGAGTTCCTCTGTGGCTTCGACGAACTTCGAAAAAAAAAACCACATTGTTCATCAGAAAGCTGAGTGTCTATCTGGGGTATTTGATATGCTGTGAAAAAATAGCACACCTGCTGATGGGCGAGACTTGCTAGCAAGGCCCTGCGACGTTCGGCAGCCGCACGACGAACTGCTGCCCGTCTTTGCACTACCGCCTTGCAACGAGCCTCGATGCTGCAAGAACATCAGGAGATTGGCAATTTTGGGTCTTTGTGCAGTTGTCGGTTTGTTTGTCAAGTGTTTGCTTACTGCTTGTCGGCGTAGTGTGGCTGGGCGACGAGCTGCTGCGCGACCTGAGTGAAGGTAGCGAGGCGCTCGTCTTGCGCCGTTAGCCTCGCCTCCAACTCCTCGTGCCTCTTCAGCAGGGCTTCCACCTCGTCCACGGACGCCTGGACAATGTTTGAGACTTGTGAAGACCAGGGGCCCTACTATCAACTCCCTACTATCAAGCCTACTATCAATTTAATACCTAAACTGGATTGCACTTGCTATTTCGTACCATCAACTTCGTTTTTGTATGAAAGCGATTTTGTTTAGGTCTGAATTTGAATCGTCTTTTAAAAGTTTATAGTAAGTTCACAATAACCGCACTCGCTAGCGAGAGCGTGAAATAATCTGTTAGCATCCTCTACTTACTTCGGGTACATTAATTAAACCACTCTATAATGAGTTCCAATACTTTTATATTCAAACGAATACTTTTATACGTCAATTCAAACTTCAAGATGTGTGGACGTCACTTCGCGAACGGCTCACTGATGAGTGATCCTACCATTGAATGCGGTTGAATGAATGAACGAATCTTTTGACACGCCACGGGGGAAACACAAATTTGTATATTTCATGGAACACTGAAAAGTTTTTTCCTGTTGCACCAGACATTTCTTACCTTTTCGTTCAATTCCTTTATGACTTTAATGAAGTAATATTGACCTTTCGCTCGGTGAAAGGTTTTTACAGGGTAAAAAGTGATCGAAGACTTACCCCGGACTGATTGTAGTCTAGGTAGGCCTCGTGAGCTCCGCTGGAGGCGTCGATGTGGTCCGCTTCCCTATTGAAGCTCTGAAGCTGAACGCACTGCTTCAGTTGCGCGTCTTTTTCGCGCCATTCTAACAAAAAACAACATATTGTTACGTGTTGAGTAAGTTAAAATGGCGTTTAGGGGTATAAGAACACGATTTGTTTTCGCACACCAAGACGACTTCCAAAATAACACCGTAAAACTCGCCAAAAGTCGTCAATAATTCACTCAACGTGTCACTAATTCACTCGGTTAAACTTTCTGGAAGACTATTGTTGATAGTGGAATGTGAACCTTATGTCGCAACCACAAGGAACAGTTTGCTTTGACACTTACAAAGAGGGGACGACAGGTAGTGGGCGTGACCGCTACTCATTTTGGGCGTGGCAAACGCGTGTTGTGGAACTTTCCATACGGCCAGCGGCCACACTCAAGTCATCGGGAAAGATCCAATATATATATAGTCGTAACAATATTTATGTGTCTCACATAAAATAAAAATTATAGATGTAGGCCCTGGCTGTCAAATTAGAATATCCATTTTATAAAAATTTTTTTTTCGGAACTTTCAAATTGTGAAAAACTAGACATTTTGGGACAATATACATTCTGAGACACTAGACATTTTGAAACACTGGACATTCTGAGACTAGAATTTTGACAGACTGCTAGTCATTTTGGAACAATGGACATTCTGACACTTTGAACATTCAAATATTTTCTATTGAAAATGTCGAATTGAGTGTAAAAATCAGTCTTCAAAAACAGATTATTTAAATATAAATAATAAAAAAAAATCGCTAAATGAGTTGCTAAATGCAAAATCAAGAACCAAGATTGAGTTGAGAAGTCCTGGAAAGATTCTTATGAGGAGCAATATTGGCAAATATTGCCCGAAAAAAACGTTTTTAATCCCCATTTTTCTTTTTCCCATCCAAAAGTCCTAGCTGAAAATTTCAAACATTTCAATCAAATATTGACAACAAACAAACACATCAATCAAAAACAAACTGTTTGTTCGAGGATTTTGGTTAATTCTCGAGGAGGGTGGCAATGGCAATCTAAATTATGAAAAGAGGGTGAAATCGCGAGACACAGCTAGTGATTTATTACAATTATAAAACTTACGTTCGTCTACAGCCTTCTGGGCATCCTCCAAGTACTGAATTTTATCTGAGACGTCACTGAGCGAGGGATTATTGGCTAGCAACTGTTTGCCTAGACCGATCACCTCTTTGAACCTGAAAATTTGCGACATTTTTAAAACAACTCTTTGGGGTCTTAAAGAGTGTTTAGAGAGCTAGAAATGTTTACTGACTCGTCGTCGTGAGCCTTGATGTCGTCTCTCAACTCCTGGTGTTGTTTGTAGAGGGCTTCTGCTGTGGCGACGTCTTTTGCGGTCACCTCTTGGCCCAGTTGATCTTGCACTTTCTGCTCAATCAACAAAGAAAGGAACGAATCAATTTGATTCTCGTATATTGTGACTTATCATCGAAGTAGAAAAGTCGTGGAAAGAAAAGGTAAGTCACCTTAAAGTCGACATTTGCTTGGACCAGGGCAATGGAGAACACCATTGCTACAAAATAGGTAACTCGAGAAAAAAGAATCTGAGATATTAAATCATATAAAATGACTGAGATATTAAATGTTAAAGACTGCTTCCGCGGCAAAATCCTACTAAGCGATCGCGCTAACGTGTGACGTCACTCCCTGACAGTACATAGCACACCTTCACACAATAACTGTCGGGTTATGACGTCATCGCACTAATGTGCGTATGAACGCAAATTTTAAAAAGCTGTGTAAAAAGTTACAACGCTATAACTTTAGAAATCCTGGCCCGATTCCGATGAAACAAAAACTGTTATTATTTGCACGAGTAGGCGCATCGAATCCAGTAACTTTTATAGTAAAATATTTAGATGTGCTAGTGTTCTTCAGTGTCACAGTCATGCCAAAATTTCCTTTCAAACGCGTGTCAGTTGCCTGCTAAGTTCTTCAGTTTCAAAAGGTCTACGACTTGACTTGACTTGACAAAGGAATATTACTTTGAAAAGTGACCAAGGTTTTCGTATCTCGTTCCTATAAGTATGGAATTTACGTGATGAATGCCAAAGCGGCACATGAAAAGTACGCCTAAAACTTAATCAATTTTTTTAAATAACAATTTTATTTTAAAAACGGACGCAGTCATGAGGACTGCCGACAGAAGTGATCGCGTACGTAGAAATCTGTGAGCATTAGCATGTTGCTGATGCGCGAACCGATACATTTTCTCCCCACCCAAAGTCGTATAACGCGGCTATGGAAGTTTTCACTTCCAAAATCAATAGAAACGCACCTGAAGCCAGTCTTGCAGTAGGGCACTGTTGCTTCCGAAGATCTGGTGGCCTACAGCACTCTCCAGGCGGTTCCTCCTC
Organism: Synanthedon vespiformis; assembly: GCA_918317495.1. NCBI lineage: Eukaryota > Metazoa > Arthropoda > Insecta > Lepidoptera > Sesiidae > Synanthedon > Synanthedon vespiformis. The sequence goes on from OU906974.1 coordinate 4,168,420, forward strand.
TCGGCTGCTTGAGCTCGACACTTCTGCCACATCTGCTGGATCTCCTTCTGTCTACCCTCGACGTTGGACTTCTCGTTCGGGTATTGGGACTTCACCCTGAAACGCCAAGGGATACGTTCCGGGGATATTAAGAGAAAGTCGTATACGGGCAATGCACTAAATTACAAGTCTTTTAAAAAAAGAATAGGTTCAGTATCACGTACTAACCCTAAATGCACAAAATCCTTACAAACTAGGCGGACGGAAGTGCCGCCATTTTGACAAAAACCGTTTTAGTCGGAATAAGTCGTAAACGGTCAGTGATAGAAAAAAAATATTGGACAAAAAAGATAGGGAATTTATTTATCTATAATAAAGATTACTAGTATTTTTTGGCCTCAAGTACACTGTTACGGAGATATAGACCGAAACGGTTTTTGTCAAAATGGCGGCACTTCCGCCCGCCTAATTTCTAAGGATTTTGTGTATTTAGGGTCAGTACGTGATACTGAACCCATGTAAAAATAAATAGACTTTTAATTTAGAGCAGAAAGAAAAGCTCTATTGTATGTATTAAATATCCGAGAGTGGACTGGGATTGCCTCGGTCGAGAGGCTGTTCCGGTTCCGGAACCGGTTTAGGAAGTTGTCAGTTAACCTTCAGGACTGAAGAGGCACATAGAGAGGGAGAGGTTTACATGTCACCCCCCTCTTTTACATGTCAGACATAGAAATGTATTTCGATCAGAATTGGGAATTTTGGGAATTTCGGGATGTTGTAAAGATACGTAGTAGATATTACCTAAATAATTTATTACGCCAAAAATAACTATAATTAAGTCTCGTCAACGAACAGACAAGGACTAATTGAATAAGTAGTTTGGGATAGTTAAAAGAATCGTACCCATTAATCTTATACCACAGTATGAGGCTGCATGAAACACAAATTATTAAATTAAAGTTTAATCAGCTTTGTGACTCGATTACAATTTATGTTTCGTAAAGATCTAGATCTAGTTTCGATTCTAGACTAAACATCAACACATGCAGACACATAACAGACAAGAAATTATTTATTTACAAGACACAACCATATTAGGACGACCTGTCCTATTCTAAAGGTCGACTGGTCTATTTGAAAATTATAGGGCGACTGAAATTTTTTTAATATATGAATACAATTTTTCCAACAATATTTAACGTTTAAACTGTCAAGTGGTCTGATAAGGTCAGGGTCTACAGTCGATCCAGACTGCTTCTGACCTGTTCTATTGGAAAAATATGTTGGAAGATCTGAAAAGTCGAAAGATTGATGACAAGAACGGGTCTTACGAGTCTGCCAAATGCGTGACGGTGTTGACCTTCTCCTGCAGAGGCTCCAGCTCCCTCTCCAGCTGCGCGTGGCGGCGCTGGAGGGCGCGCACAGTCCTCAGGTCCGCCAGCGGAGCGCTGCTGGCCGCCAGCTGTTGCTCCTTCTCGCACATCCACTCCAGGGCTTCGTCGCACGTGCGCACGAACAGCTCCACGCTGCACACCGACAAATCAACATTGACATAGAAAGTAGCTTTGTCTGTCTGTCTGTCTTAACTAACTAATCGTCTAAACTAACCTTAACTAGTCAACTAATCGTCATTAATTTTTGCATACAGATACTTTTGCTACGCCTGGCAAATGTGTAGTAGCAATACTAGCAATAAAGATGTCACTGCTTCCTATGAATTAATATGAAACACTAACGAATTCAGGTCACAGTACCAAAATGAGCATCAAAAAGGCGAAATTTCTTCTCAGAAGGACCAAATTTCGATAGCATTAATAGACAATTCTTCTATTCTCCTCGCGTTTTGAAAATTGAATCAATTTTTATCTTCCAATAATTGTCGTATAAATAGTTAAAAAGGTTCTATATAATGCTTAAAAACACTTAAAACTTGGGAAATGAACAGACCTGGAGGCTCCCTCCAAGCTCTTCTCCTTCTGCTGCTTGAGCCTCAGCAGACGGTCCCAGGCCTGGTGCAGCTGTTGGCCCCTGGCCTGCGCCTTGGAAGCCTGCCCGTGCTTCGTAGCCACCAGGTCTTCGGCCGCAGCGTCGATCTGCTCCAAGCGTTTGGACGCCGCCGACAAGTCTGTTACGAATTTCTGAAACGAGCGTCTTCAGATTTAGAAACTAACTTAAACAATGTAACACTAAAGGACAGCAGTAGACCAGGAGAAGATGTAGAGTACTTGACTAGCACGTTGGATGAGTGGTTAGTGGGCTTGCCTAATAGCTACTCATCCACTCTCTCATCCAACTTTGAAAATTAACTTTCCAAAATGTCTTCAGTTCTGAATCTGGGTCAACTTTGGAAATTAAATTTTCAAAGTTGCCTCTGGTTTTGAACTGGTAAGTATTGGGCACATTGGGCACTCTAGTGTTTTGCAGCCATTTGGGCAACCCAATTACGATGAAACAAAATCACATAACATCAAATCACATCAGAGCACATTTCACTATCTTTAATCATACCATTTGTCGACGACAGACATTTGGCATTGCTTGTTTTGTAGGCGACGGTGGCCACATACCATCAATTGGACTTTAAAACCTTCACATTAAAAAAAAGACAGAAAGCAAGTTTACCTCATACTTCCTCTTGGCCGTATCGACGCTGTCTTCGTTTTCTTCGGCCCTCAGCATCTTCTCCTTGTCCTTGATCCACTTGTCGAAGTCGTCGCACTCCGCGAAGAAGCTGTACAGCTTGATGGCGTCCTCCAGTTGGAGCCGGCGAGCGTTCGACAGCTCCAGCAGTTCATCTGCGTATTCAAATACGACTTTTAACCTGATTCATCGTGATCATCATCATTGCAGATGCAGGACATAATTTCCCAATGGGACCAGTCGACCCTTGGCTTTTATAGGGTCGTCTGTCCATAATTTCCTAATGGGACCAGTCGACCCTTGGCCTTTATAAGGTCGTCTGTCCATAATTTCCCAATGGGACCAGTCGACCCTTGGCTTTTATAGGGTCGTCTGTCCATAATTTCCCAATAGGACTAGTCGACCCTTGGCCCTTATCAGGTTGTGTGTCCTAAAACCTTGTATGTGGACGTCCTAATAAGTGTCCTATTCACAAACACAAAGACTTATTGATCAAACGGAATATATAGATGACTGGAGTTGAATATAAAAGATGTAGCGTCACCAGCAAGAGCGTGACGGTTCACTTACGTTCATTCCTCGATAAAACGCGCCTAGAGGAGTTTTCACTTCAAAAACATCAAACAAAACCCGTGAAAAACTACTGAAAGTCACAAAATATTTGCCCCCAGATTGACCAGAGAAGGATACTGACCGTAGTCCTTCTCCAACTCTTGCATCTTGACCTGAACTGTGGGCCTCTGCTGAGGGATGGCAGCTCGAGAGACTCGTCTGGCAGTTGGCTTGCTTCTCTTCACCTGCACCACCTGCTTTACGAGCACTGTCTTCTTCACTCTCTGGACCGTTCGCACTTTCTCTGGTCGGCGCACTTGGACCTGAACATATTCGGTTTTAGTTTATGTGAGAAAATAAACGGGATGACATACACGACACAGGACACATCGTCATCGTCATTGTCTCAGCTATAGGACACAGGCTTCCAATAGGACCGGTCAGGAGCAGCCTTGGTCTACTCTCAAGGACTAGACATAGACCCCATCATTTTCCAAAGAAATAGCCTAGATACACCGTCGACCTACAGTATCAGTATATCAGTACGTCTGTACTTCTTGTAGGTGGACGTCCTACGCTGCTCTTGTCAGAGCCATCTTCTCCACTCGAGGAGATTCATCTCTTGCACTCGAGAACTTTTTGGCCCTAAAGTCACAAGGTGTCTACGAATCTCCTTTCTTCTGATTCTATTTCGCAGTTCATAACCCTCTTTCATGGCTCATAATACGTCATATCATCATTGATCAAAATCTTTTAGTTTTTAAGGCACTAAGGAATTTCGGACGAGAAAAATTAAGGAAAGTTAAGTCGACATGCACACACGCATACGAGTGGCAAACGACTAGAGGGAAAGGTGAAACACTCACCGGCACGACTCTGGGCTCGATTTCCCTCACGTAATTGGCCGGAACGAATCCGTCAGTGCGATCCGCTTTCCTCACAGACCACCAGTCCGGATTTGTCTTGTTTATGAGGAACATCACCTCCCCCTTCGCTATGGATATCCCTTGACCGGTGAACGGGTACAAAGCTTTCACCTGGACAATCATCGACGACAGGAATAAAGATAAATACCAACTTGAGGAACTCAAGATACTCACAAGCATCAATGTACTACAAGTATGGATACATAAAACACTAGGAACTTTATGGAACTCTGTCGTCTGTCATTTGAAGAAAACGCGACTTTACGTCAGTTACCTTGGAGTTTAAAATGTAAATAGTAGAAGTTGGTCGTCACTGCCTTTCACCATTCACCTTTCACGCAAATTCTATACTTGTAGTAATTGAATTTGTTGTCTGCAATATTCTATCTACAGTTGTTATTTGGTTACAGTTCTTATTACAAGAAAGAATAGTATGTCACCTGAGGAACACTCCTCTCCTCCGTGACGGTCCTGTGCTCGAGGCGCTCCACGGGCTCCTCCTCCCAAACCTCCGTGGGCACGAGGCGGGACTCGTTCACGTACTCCTCGTCCTCGGTGGACGCGCCCGTCTCCACTTCCGCCGGCAGCGGGATGCTGTGGATGCCGGCCGCGTGCAGCCTGCCCGCGGTCGCCTTGAGCGACTCGAGCTCGGCCGCGTACGCGCGCGCGTCGTCGTGCAACGCGCGGTGGCGCGCCAACAGCGCGGCCGCGGCGGGCGCGTCGCGTCCGCAGTCGGAACTCGCCGCGAGCGCTCGCACGTCTCGCATCCACACGGACGCCTCGTGAGCGTCGCCGAAGAACTGGTGAGCTTCGGCGGCGTCCGACAGCTGCTTCTCCCTGGCGTCCGCCAACTGTCTGAGCGCTTCCCACTGCTTGTTGAGCGAGGAGAGGCGTCGCTCTATTTCGGCGCTCTTCGGGTGTTTCGCGTCGATCAGACTGCAATTTGCGTTAGCAATAAGCGCAGGTGCAACATTTGGACATTAGATTGAAGAGACTTAGCGCAAGCGTACCTCTGGCCCTTGGCGCGGTGTCTCTGCGCCACGTGGTCTCTGGCGCGCAGTTCGTGCAGCAGAGCGGTGTGCTTCTGCCTCAACGCCAGAACCCCTCGCAACTCCTTGGCGGCCACCTCCGCTCGGCAGATCCTCTGCTTGTCCGTCACCCATCCTGTCAAGGGCGACCTCTTTCTCTCAATGCAATGGCTCTTGTAAGATGTAATAGTGAGTGCGCTAAATCAATTGCACCTTGATTGATTTACGCACCTTCCTCCTCGTCGTGATCCTCCAGGAACTGGTAGAGGTTCCTGGCGTCCTCGAGCCGCGCCTTGCGGTCCTTGGCGGCGGCCACCAGCCCGTCGTAGGCGTCCTCCAGGTGTTGCAGCTGCGTGGTGAGCTGCAGCTTGGGCTGGGGCGGTCCGTCGGCCGCGTTGCCGTGCCTCACGAGGCGCCTGATGGTCTCGTCGAGCGCTCCCAGCTGCATCTCCTGCAGCGCGTGCGCCTGCAGCAGACGCTCCACGTCCACCAGGTGTCTGCCGACCTCCTCCGATTGGAACTGGGACTGGAACGAACACGCAAAACAGTCACCCAACGCTTAGAACATGTCAAATATTGATCACTATTTGTGTCATTGTGTCATTATGGTGACATCACTATAATACAAAATAATTCCCAATACCTTCATCTCCATCAAGGTCTGTTCCACGGTGTCCGCCTCCCTCAGCAGGGCCATGAGCTTGGCGAGCTTCGCCAGCGAGGTCCTGTGGCCCTCCAGCAGTTGCAGCAGTTCCCTCCACCTCTGCAGAACCGCCTGCTCGGTGCGCGAGACCGCCTCCGCCCCGTGGTACTTCTCCCGCACCAATTCCGCGGCCATGGCGGACAAATCCTCGAATCGCTCCGTCCTGCGGGTAGACGATAAATTCAATCGTGCTTCACACAACAGAATACTTAACTCAAGTCTCATGGCGATATATAAGTTACCTGGCGAGTATGTCAGCGGAGATCGCCTCGTGCTTCTTGACGGTGGCGTCCACTTGGGCCAAGTTGGAGCCGTACCGAGGGTCCGACAGCACTTGGATCATCTCCTTCAGGTAACCCTTGCGGAGTACCGACTGGAAATGGAGACAATCTTGGATCCTTCAAACTGTGCCAATTGGCTCGTATAAACACTCGTATAAGGAAATTCATTATTGTGCACCGAAGGCCGTCAAAAGTTTCATCTTGTAATGACATCGTACAAAATTACATACATCATTTTTGTATAATATATAATTTATGCGCATTTTCATGGGTTTCTAATTGTTTGGAAAGAAAATTATTTTATTCACTGCATGCAACACAAAGAACCAAAAATAAAAAATAAAAACAAGATGTCCGCTGAATTCAGAGTAGACTGCTTCTATGCAACTCTGAGGTGCGCATGCGCAGGCTTCGGGTCAGCGCCAATTTTTGGTCTTTCTGTCCTAATAAAGGGGCTTTGACAAGACGAGGGTTGTTTATTTTTGGTCTTTCGGCCCAAAAAGGGGATTTCGACAACATGAGATTACTTTTTAAATGTCTACCTCAATTATTACGCACCTTGGTGTTGAATTTGTAGTTGAGCTGTTCGAGTCTCTGTTGACGCAAGAGTTCCGTGCGAAGTGCCAACTCCCTGGCGTGCTCGGCCTGTTCCAGGTGTTGCCACGCCCTCTCCAGGTCCTGGGGCAGCTGGCCCTCGAGCGGAGTCCACGTTTCGTTCGTGAGACTCTTCTGCATCGTGTTTATGTGGAAGTAGAGCGCCTCTATTTCCGATCGCTCCTTGTATCTACATGTACCGAGATGTTGTCTCTTTAATGGACTTATTTTCGGAAGAAAATTTGCACTTTTTAACTATGAAAACATCAAAATATGCATGCAACAGCGATTATATATGTATAATAAAACCTAATATATTTTTTTCTTGGGCGAATCCGGTAGCTAGCCGCTAGTATAATAATAATAAAAGCCTATATACTAATATAATATCGTTCACTGTTTTAGTGTGCGGATATTTAGGCGGCTAGTTGGCGCTTTTTTTAAGCATAAACGTCGCCAACTTAGAGGAACCTCCACTTACCACTTACCATCATGTGCAATAAATATAAAATAATTACACATTCCACGCAAAATCATCTAGTTCCACATTAATTAAGCAACTAATGCTTGTATTATGGATACCAGGCAGTTTATATACTACATGCATTACTTTTTTTTTGTAATACATACATATTATAATTAAAAAACATCCAAGACTCGGATGCAAAGGTAAAATGTTGACACATAAACATTTGCACCTACCGGGATTCGAACCCGCGACCATTTCGTCACTATCATTCAAACATGAATGAATAAATGATAAACATGCATTCATTCACTCATTCAATCCATTTCACGCTTTCTTGCCTCTCGCACTTTTATTCTTCATACCGTCATCTTTCTTTCATTCATCATTTCATTCACTAGATAGATTCCCGCCTATCTATCCTAATATAATCTGTCTATCTATCTATTTATTCTTATTTATTTATTTCTTATTCCATTAATCCTTAATCCTAGCAATTGGGGCAACACAGGGCAAATAATTATACACACATTAAACATAGATATGAATACAACTCACTTGGGCGGTTTCTCGACTGTCCTGTACTGTTTGAAGGCCAACAGCAACCTCTGGATGCCGTCCAGGGAGTTGGGCAGGTCGCGACCGTTCAGCTCGTCTATCTTCATCCTTATCCACTCCAGGAGGGCGGACATCAATCGCCCGTATTCCGATTTGCGCCCATCGCAGTCCATCATCTGCCCAATTATGTTGGCTATGCGTCTGCCACTTTTCTGCTCGTTCTTCATCCTCGCGAACGTGTGGTAATAGCTGGCCACGTATGTCATCACGGACTTCTCATCGGGCCTGCTCGTGTCCACGTCTTCGGCGTCGAGGAGTCTCGGGATGCCCAGGTGTTTGTTGGCCACGTCGAACGCGTGGTTGAGGGTCTCCACGTGGTCTGCCACGGGCACTTCGTGCCAGAGGAACAGGTCTGGTCTGTGGGCGTGGATGAGGGCGTTGAATCCGAGACCAGAGCGCCACGAGTCGGTGAAGTTGTGGATGTGGACGCCATGGTAGCCGTTCGTCTTTCGCTGGCACCACAGAAGCAGGGCGTCCTTGGCGGACTTCTTCTCGGAGGACTCGTTTTCTTCGTCCTGCAAAACCAAAATGCAATTATTTTCATATATAATTGGACTGGACAGCAGCCCAAAATAGTGTTGCTTTCACTTACACAGAAAAAGAGAATAAAAAATAACAGACAATCAAAAGAAAACAGAAAAAAGGGACGCACTTTCATCCAAAATCAAGCTTATCAATGTTACACAAAAATACTTTTTTTCGATTTATGGATGTGGCAAAATCTTTCCAAAATCTTTGAACACTTATTTTGCTACTTTTAAAAAGTAAATGATTATTTCTTTTGAGTAAAATTTGCATTCTCCACTGTTTAGAGTATTTTGACTCTAGGATCACTAAAAAATTTCACTCTGTATATTAATTTCTTCATTCTATTTGGGGAAAAAAAACAGTGTATTTGCCCTTAGAATACATCGAAATAATATATCTCTGCCGTATATAGAAATGTTTCTAAGCATTCATGAGTGGAGCCAAAGATACGTACCACGTCAATCTCTATCTCCTGTATCTGGAAACGGAGGATGATGGTCCATATGAGGCCGAGTATCAGCCGAGGGTTTCCATCGACTATATCCTCAGCGCCTATAGACTCCAGGCGGACCTGGGAACAGCATTTCAACCTTTTTAATTTAAAAAATACTGGGAATAATGTTAGATTTAAGGTTGCCCCTAATGTGAAGGTAATTTTTGGACAAAATGTCACTTATAATAATGAGTTTTACTTTCCATAGAGAGTAGGATGATGTAGGTTGCCTTTTCATGTACATTTGCACCTAATTCCTATACTATATTACATCTCTTTATGAAACCTATACTATTATCGCTGTAGCATGGTGCGGGAGACAGCTGTCAGTATTACGTTGACAACTGTCAACGTAACTACGTAACTAGGGATGAGATGTTATGCAATTAATTTTTATCGCTATCGATACTCTTAACATAAACCTCTTTATTGTTATGAAAATTATTTTAAAAGCAAATTTGTTTGATGTGATATTAACCTCCATGGCATGGCACTGCTCTGACCATAGCGATATAATGTTAATTAGCGACAAAATAATGGACCATTGTTACCACTGATCGAATTGTAGAACGAGTAGCCGAAGCCAATATTTTTTCGCGTATAACAGGTGAGAAAATTGGCCAAGAAGGGATGTCTGAAAATAAATTATCGTCACCCAAAAAAAGTGGACCAAAGTGAAGCTAATCACACCACCACTGTTATTAAGTAATTATACCTGTAAATTTCCCTATAAATAAATAAAATAAATAAAAATATCGACTATCCATCGTATCAGTACATCCCATCACTAAATACATCTTTGGCGTTACGTTATACGCTTAATTTTTCTTTCAATTTGATTTTATTTGTAGAGTAGAACATTCTGATTAGTTTTAATCTAATTCAATACTACAGTTATTAATGATTTAATGTATTACGAATGTGGTGCAGCTGAAATACAATGTCATAATTGTAAATCGCGGCAACTTTCAAGAGTGAAACCTCCTTGGTTTGTTGGTCCTTTGAGTGAAACGAAACGGTCGTAACTGTCACACGCACCATGCTACAGCGAAAATAGTATAGAACCATTTAATTTGCAAAAAAAATGAGTAATTAATCGATATAAAAACTATACTATCTCTAAAGTTGGACCAAATTATACCCATGGTGCCAGAATTTTACAAATTCGGAGCTTAGCGCGAACAAACGTTAGGGATTTCTATAAAATATGTGTATTTATAAAATTTCTATGGGCGAAAGAATTTCCAAAATTGGTCCACTGATTTTTGAGTTTATTCACAAACATACAAATCTTCTCTCTGTAGTATAGATATAGATATACAATATATGCTTGTATGCTTTAAAATATTAATCTGAATTAGCCAATTTCCTCAGGTACTGTCGAGTGGTATCAATACTATATAATTTCATGTATGTGTTAAAAGAAACCTAACATTGGATTTCCTAGTGCTGTAGGGCTTCGTGGAATGCACTACTGTTCAGTTATTCGCTGCTAATACACACTTCGCGGAAGAAAAAAGGTCGTAAGCGACAAAACATTATTAATAGGCACCTTCGTGTGTAGGAAACTGAGACTCTTGTTGACATTCTCTATCTTGTGGACCCGCATCCGGCCAGAGTTGGGCCTCGGCAGGCGTTCTCCGCTAATGATCTCCAGCAGTTTGAGGAGTCGCCTTCCATCGGCGAGGTCCACGAACAGGTCGTCCACTTCCATGCGAGCCTGTCACGTAAAAAAAAGTGAGATATTTTATTTATAACTAATAACATACAAACTAATCCTCGACTTTCTATTGAGCCCAAACACGTTACATCTGCTGTAAATTGCTGACTACTTAATGCTAGTTAAGTACTTGGATTACTTGATACAGACTTCAGGTCAAGGTTCATGGAAACACCGATCAAACTTCTGGATGTTAGTGAGATCTCTTCGTTAACTAAAAAATGAGCCTATAGTCTTCAAACGTCAAGAACAACCCAAAAAAACGGATCAAAATTGATCCATCCGATTGGGAGCTACGATTCCACTGGCAAAATACATATACACACATATCACCCCGCTTTTGTGTCGGGCGTCGGGGGCTAAAAATAGCTCCGGTTCTATAACGTTCCAGAGCTGGCCACCAGCGAGACTGGAGCCACATATACTAGATAGATCGAGTGACAGGCTCACCTTCTGCAAGAAGGAGTTGATCCATTTTGTGAAGGTCTTCTTTTGAATGTGAAGTCTCTCCTCCTGCAGGGCCTTGATGCGCCCCTGCTCGAACTTGAGCGCGTCCTCCCGCTGCGTCATGTTCGTGCGTTGCTGTACCGCCGCCGCGTAACCCCCGGGCTCATACTGCGGCCCTGGAATACATATTGACTAATTTAAAAATATATATATATATATTTAAAAAAAATAGTGCGTGCTTATGACCACACGATAAAAGTGAAACATCAATCCTCGCGCACTTGATGACGACTTTATCAGAGTAAATCTGATTCATCGTCACCGACAATCCTCGTGCGCTTGATGACGACTGTATCAGAGTAAATCTGATTTATCGTCACCGACACCAAGCGTGACGGTTCACTTACGTTCACTCCTCAGCAATAAACGCCCAAAGAAGTTTTCAATTCAAACCTCATCTTGCTTATGTATAAAGACAATGTGTGTATTTTGTTAAAAAATACACATAATAGCGTAATATGGTCAAAAATAACTAGGCAAGGTAATTAATTGCATGGTAGAAGAATAAGAAAATTATATATAACAGATAAATATGTAGTTATTTACAGTACAAAACACTTTGTACTGTGACTGCTGTATACAGGATGTCTCAAAATTCACAACCGCCCTTTTGTGGTCTGATAAACGAGTTCATAAGTCACCAAATTAGCTTAATACGCCTTGCGGCTGGCTATGGATTTTGGGACACATGTATAAACTGAAATCCTGTAGACACGTGTCTGTGCAAATAAAGATTTTTATTCTTACAATATTACAGAAGGTGAGATTACCATATCGTCTTTGGGGTTGATCCGCGTACGTCTGGTAGCTAACGTTGCTGAGTGGCCGCTGCATTCTTGTCTCATCGATCAACACTTTAATTGGAGGCTCTCATCACCTCTTTCGATTCAATATCTTTGGTATACTCTATACTCTTTGGTACCTCTATTGTTAACTCATTAATCACTGCTAAAAGAAGGTTTTGATTTCCTAAAATATGGTAGGTGAGTTGAGGCGTCTGGTAAAAGCGAAGTTCCCAATTTTGTCTACAGATTTGATATGGGAATGAATTGAAATCTGATGAAGGTTTTCGTACCCCGACTTTACATGCACAGTCCCTTCGAGTTGCTAATAAAACAATGCAATTCCGAGCTATATTCGGTCGGCTTCTGACGCTCTATAAATTATTATCGCCTCGCATAATGGACTCTGCATAATTGTGCAATAACCACATGCAATGTTTCATACTATTACTGACCTGGTACCGTTACTTGTTCATAGTTCACAACACTGCCTCCGAGTTCAATAACTTACTATGGTTTGATTATTTTTAATTTTTAATTCATCAATTTAAATATTAAAAAGTGAAGTTTTTATGTTTGGATTTTTTGATACTTTAGAGTGTACCTTTTATTATAACGGCGGGCGGGTCAAACGGGACATATAAAAGACTAGCATACGGGCACTTTTTCGTAGGTACGGTCAAAACTTGTGGGTCCAAAGGGTCCGAAGCCTTTCTATCCTCGAAAAATGTTAGGTCGGTTTTTCTTTTGTTTCCATTGATTAGGCTCCGAAACTTGAAACTTCCGGACCGATTTGAAAAATTCTTTCACCTAACTATAAGAAAGCTACGTTATCAGCGAAGGCATCTATACTATTATTATAAAGAGGAAATATTCGATTGTTTGTTTGTTTGTATTGAATAGGCCTCCGAAAGTACTGGACCGATTTGAAAAATTCTTTTACCATTAGAAGCCGACATTATCCGTGATGAACATAGGCTACTTTTTACCGCGGGAAAATGCTTCATTCCTACGGGAAATCTAAAATAAAAGTAAATACTAGCGGCTTGGCCCGGGATACACTTGACAGCGGCATCTATCCAGAATCAGGTGAAGCGACTAACACGACAACTGCTTGGTGATATTTTTAGCGATTCACTCCACGGTAGATGGCGTTTTATACTTTTCAACGCGGACGAAGTCGCGAGCACCAGTTAGTATTTTATAAAGTTGCGCGGACGAAGTCGCGTGCAACAACTAGTGCAAAATATTTTCATTTATTTTCCCGAATACTGTTACGAGTAGCTGTAGCGACATTATCTACTGGTAGATGTGATGGCAAGTGGTCACGCACCGTCGCGTCTGACAAGCATGCATGCAAAACGCGCATGGCCCGACTAGCGTAACACCTTTATTATATTATTATCTTACTAGCTGGCGCCCGCGACTTCGTCCGCGTTGAAAAAGAAGAAATAGCCTATCCTGTGTCCTGTACGTCTAAATGTTTATCTACCAAGTTTCGTGAAAATCAGTTAATTCGTTTAAGAGATATGCAGGAACATACATTTACATACAATACCTAAACTTACAGATTTATTAATTGTGACTTTAGTACCTTTTTGGGCTACAATAATCATAATATATACTATATCAATAACATTTGATCAAAAGTATTTTCCAACAGCTGAGCTGTTTGTTGTGTAGTTTACGTAAAAGATACGCTATCTAAGTTTAAGAACTTTAAAATGTTACTAATATTGTAAATGCCAAAGTGAGTTTGTTCGTTTGTTACGCTTTCGCGCCTTAAATTAACTACTCAACTTAACTAACGATCGTAATAGAATTTTTCATACGCATAGAACGCATACAAGGATACAAAAAAAGTGCCTTTCACCCAGAAAACAAGTGCAAAAAGGGACGCAAAAGTAGTTAGTCTAAAATAAGTCTAGATAAAGTTTATAGATAAGTTTACATGTAGAACTAAGGTAATTTCTAAAAGGTCTCATCATATTTCAAGAATGCATCGTGGACATAGACTACTTCGTTATTAGTATTACTTAAGTTATTAGTATTACTTAATCAATAAGTAATTACTTATTGATTAGCGGCGCTAATTAGCGCCGTCTAGTGTTGTCTTCTTGGGAAATATTTTTCTTTTGTGGTAATTTATAATGTAAAACAAATTGTAGGTGCACAAACGAAGACACTGGAAATCTCTAGTATAAATTATTACTAGCTGTGACTTCAATAGTTACGCATCGCTTTTCGCTTAGCGTTCTTTCTCATTATTTCTCTTTTTGCTCCACTTCTAAGGGTTTAGCTCTTCTCGGTAACTTTCGGTAATTCTCAGTTTAAGCCTATATAAACCTTCCTTAAGAATTGGGCTATCAAATGCAAAAATATTTTTTTAAATCCGACTTTTACTTCTAGAGTTTATCAAGTTCAAGCAAAATCTTCAGATTTATTATATTACTAGCTGGTGCTCGCGACTTCGTCCGCGTAGAAAAGTATAAAACGCCATCCACCGTATTTTGGATAGATGGCGCTATCTCCCGGGCCAAGCCGCTAGTATTTACTTTTATTTTAGATTTACCGTAGGATTGAAGCATTTTCCCGCGGTAAAAAGTATCCTATGTTCATCACGGATAATGTCGGCTTCTAATGGTAAAAGAATTTTTCAAATCGGTCCCGTAGTTTCGGAGCCTATTCTATACAAACAAATAAACAATCATATCTTTCCTCTTTATAATATTAGTATAGATGTACTTGAATTTCAAATGGTAGCTTATCAATTAACGATATACGATAAATATAATTAATTAAAGATAACAATAAATCATGAGCAAAGTTCCAATTTATTACGAACACAATTAGCTGAATAATTGAGTTAATAATAGGGTCGGGGAAACAATATATTTTTGTTTGTTAATCAACCGATCATACTCGTAAAGATATTTGGCGTTAGTAGTTACGCGGCGCATCACTCTTTACGTAATTTTTGCTTGTGTTTGGCGCCGACTCAAAATTACTTAGGTAAAATGATTATAACATTATTTTATGCTTTTCAGATTTTTCGGCGGTTCAAATTTTTTGTTAAAAAGTTTTATATTATAATTTTTTGTGGCTATAATCCACCATTTACTACATGCTTAATTTTTAATTTTCCCACCCTTTCAGGGTAGGAATTTTTTTCCAAATTTATACGAGACATCATACTTCGAGATCCATTAAAAAAAGAATTATCAAAATTTTTCTCTGAATGAACTGCTAATTCCAGATACAAGCGCGTATAAACAAAAACAAACAAACTCCTCATCTGAATTTTAAGATAATTTTGAATAACCTTCAATTTTGAATAATTTTACAATTCAGTTATTCATTAAAACTCATCGCAATAATGAATTATTCATACAATTTAAAAAAACATAACACCTTTTTCACAACCTGCTCGAAACGTGACTATTTTGAATCTATGGACAAAGTTTCATAGATGGATGGCAAGCGGTATGAGTGTGACCTTGACAGCGATTAGCTAAGGTCAGAACCACTATGGAGCGAAACCGCTTTACTATATTAAAATTCCATTCTACTAACGAGAGCTCTCGCTTTAACTGTCGACAAAGGATCAGACATACGCGCACCCTTTTACAGAAGCCCACAGTGAAATAATAGCACGTGTGCTGTTTTCCCAAGGGATGTGAATGCCTATTAAGTTCGCCAATGCACTTGCATTAACCGCTTGGTTTTGTCGGAGTTGTCGTTGACTCGTAATTTTTTTTTATTTTTTTTTTTGAAGTGAAAACTTCTTTAGCGTTGGGCATTTTTAAAATGGGAATAACTATTGAACTCGCGACCTGTTACCGTAACGTAACCGTGTAACCGACACCTGTGTATATTTTCAGATATTGCGATATTGTACACAATACCACTGAAACTAGAATATGTAACGTAATAATACATCCTTGCGAAAACTAATTGAATTGAAATAATTCATCGATGCGAACAGAGATGGCGCTGATATTATTTTTTTAAGAGTTTATTAGTTACTATCCACCGACCAAGTTGATTAGCGAAGGTTAATGCTGATAGCAACCGTTTCCTAACTGGCCCTAATTGCTCAGAGACAATAATTACCAACTATCTAATTAATGTACTGTATATCTTGAATGGAACCAATATTGAAAACTGCTTGCTATTCTTTTTAAGTTATAGTAGTCAGACAGGCTGACATTTCACTTGATGATTGGCGTCTTTCATATTATATAAAAAAAATATTTTGGAAATATCCAACAGTAATATTTTTTTTAATCTTTTCAGATAGTGAGTAATTGTTTATGAGCCATAGAACGCCTGACATATTCATTGCTTTTATACTTTTGCCAGGAGTTAGATTCCTATTATTATATGATCTCTCGGCATTACTCTTTTTCTGGATAAAAAGTACCCTATAATATGTCCTTTATTGCATCCCTTGTTTCTTTGCAATGAGCCCAACGATGATAATCTTGAGCCTTACTGCTGTCGCGCGAATTGTCCAGTGAAATAATAGGTAAAAATCAAACACGTGTTAACTCGCCGGTTCGGGCGAGATAAATTCCGGCTAGTAGTCTACTAACTCGGCTATGTGGACAGGATGTAAACGACTACCAACGGACATAGTTCAAACATTAAAATACGGTAATAACCGCCACGATTTTTTGCAACATGACGTCACCGCAGCGTGAGACTGTGACTACCACCATGACCGCATCTGTACTTCTTAACTGACTCATTTTTTTTTAGAATTATTTTTATCATATAGCACCATGTGAGGTTACTATTTCTCGGCATACTTTAGTAATATTTTTTTAAATCTTTATTTAGAGACTTTAGTCCCCGAAAACTGTCTGCCTCTGCATGTCTGTTACTATGCTGATTTCTTCTAAACCACCTAACGAGTACCTTAGATACGGTTTTCACTAATGGAAAGAGTGATTATACGAGGAAAATGTGTTAATAGGTAATTTTCGAAAAAAAAATATCCATGCGAAACCAGGGGCCGATCGCTATTTATATTTAAACACTAGCTGGCGCCCGCGACTTCATCTGCGATGAAAAAGAAAGTCACAAACAAACATTCCCATTTTATATTTATTTGTACTAGTTAGATGTATCATAAATTTAATGCACTAACTAGTCTAACAAACAACACTATAAAAATGCAAAAGATATCAATGATAATACTATATATTATGATAAGGAGATTGATATTATTTTATTCTGGCAATCCGATTCGACTGGTCAACTACTGACTGATCTTTCACTGCTGCCTATTCAGTTTTCTATTAGTGTTTTCTGATTTCTCTTTCTCTTGCTCAATAAAATTTCTTTTCTTTCTTTCTTTCTTTCTTATTCACTCCAATTTTGAAAACATTTGGGTTAATATGAGCTCAGGAGTTCTCCAAACGTTGGCAGTGCGCTAAATAAAGAATGTTTTAAAGTGTTTGGTCCGAAAAGGAGGGATTTCGACAAGATGAGCATAATGACAAGATACAGTGTGAATCCAAAAAATCAGTTTTCACATAACTAAACAATTATATAAATGCTAATTCTTCGCCACTCGAAGATTATTCAATATATCAGTAGATTACAGATAGGTATTATTCATATTGATAAGATATTATGTTGTACCAATTGTACTTACGAGTTGTTAAAATAAAATTCGTTTGTAGGCACTCTATCTGACATGCATTACTTTTCTTTACGGCCGACGCAAAAGATGGGTGTTATAAGTTTGACCGCGGCGTGTCTGTCTGTGGCATTTTTGCAAACGGATGGACCGATTTTGGACCGGTTTATATTAAAAATCTTAACTTAAATTAAATGTTTTAACGCCTACGAAGCTAGTCTACTTCTATACTAATATTATAAAGAGGAAAGATTTTATTGTTTGTTTGTTTGTTTGTATAGAATAGGCTCCGAAACTAGAGGACCGATTTGAAAAATTCTTTTACCATTAGAAGCCGACATTATCTGTGATGAACATAGGCTACTTTTTGCCGCGGGAAAATGCTTCACTCCTACGGGAAATCTAAAATAAAAGTAAATACTAGCGGCTTGGCCCGGGAGATAGCGCCATCTATCCAAAATACGGTAGATGGCGTTTTATACTTTTCTACGCGGACGAAGCCGCTAGCGCCAGCTAGTAAGACACTAAACTCAAATATCTCATTGAAACAGACATTTAAAAAACACACGTAAGAAAATCTACCAGTTAAAAAAAACGTATCGTCAACAGTTGATCAACGTCAACTCCGACATAACTCCATAACATAACATAACCTTGCTACCCAGCTCTAATAAAAAAAAAAAAAAAAAAAGTCAACAGTCAACGCACATCACTATTATCGGTATCGGTACAATTGAACGGGTTGTTAACAAATATACATTTTCTTTATATCTTATCTAGTTACTTGTAACACTTCCAGCGCAAATACGACTGCACCGAGCATTGAAACATTTAATTGAATATTTCAAAAATTTCATATAATATTTCAAATATTAAATTCATTTTCAAATTGTTAATTTCACAACAAAAAATTACGTTTCAAAACGAAAACGTTAATAATCTAACTAAACGTTCCTAATAAGATTTTGTATTGGATGTGATTGGATGTTTATCCCTCAATATTTAATACAAAAATAGCTGAACCGATTTAGATAAAATTTAGCACAAATATATGTTAATACCTCGAACAGAACAGCGTCTAATTTTTTTATTTTTATACTTTATGTCAAAATGTTAGGAATTTTCGAGTCTCGTGGAATTTAAGAAAAAAACGAACTATACGAAGTCACGGAAACACCTAGTAATAAATCTACACTAATATTATAAGTTTGTCTGATTGATTGAACGCGTTAATCTTTAGGAACTACTGGTTCGAATTGAAAAATTATTTTTGTGTTAGATAGTCCATTTATCGAGGTGGCTATTAACATTTTGAACGCGGACGTAGTCGCGGTCTACAGCTTGTAATGCAATAATAATAAATAGCACAACTATAATGTGTTGCGGTTTCAACAAGGGCATTAGAACGAGGATTTAACTATTATATGTGTTTGCGACCTTGACCATAAAACTGACAACTGGCACCAAAACAGTTGAATACCGGTCGGACGCGCGTGGTTTAGCGACTTTCGCGTTTTTTTAACTAAATCACTAGTTACGTGTAGGTATGTGTACCACATATTATTATCTATTATATCTATTACTGCCAAAAATTAATCCAAATATTTTTTTCTTATATCTATACTAATATTATTATAAAGAGGAAATATTTGATTGTTTGTTTGTTTGTATAAAATAGGCTCCGAAACTACTGGCCCGATTTGAAAAATTCTTTTACCATTAGAAGCCGACATTATCTGTGATGAACATAGGATACTTTTTGCCGCGGGAAAATGCTTCATTCCTACGGGAAAACGGGTAAAAGGACAACAGGTAGTAAGAATTATCCTTCCGTACTTATCTTCTTTTTCACATAACTTCTAAACGGCTGAACCGATTGGGTTGAAATTTTATATGAGTATTTCGATGATTTCCTGGATGATTTAAAAATACAATTGGACCCGGTAGGTGGCGCTGCTGTCGGTATCTCAACTACTAAACGGCTTGACCGATTGGGTTGAAATTTTGTATGTGTATTTCCATGGTTTCAAAGATACGAATGTATTATATTTTATAAAGTTACGCGGACGAAGTCGCGTGCAACAGCTATCTATTATATATCTACTACTTCCAAAAATTAATCCAAATATTTTTTTCTTATATGGTATATTCCAATTACATAGAATATTACGCAAAAATAAATTATCACTCGTAACGTCTAGTCTACGTATTCACGTGAATCACACGACCGTTTCCACGACACAGCCACACCTAATTTTTTTTTATTTAATATTAATATTGCACAAAAGTTTATATTTTCAAATAATACACATATATATATATAATACATAAATGTAAAATAATAATATAATGTTGCGGTTTCAAAGAAGACTAGAACATTAGAACGAGGATTCATGTGTGTGGCGACCTTGACCATAAAACCGAGACACTAGCGCCCATGCCAGTTGAATTTTAAATTTTGAATACCGGTCATTTAATGCGCGCTTGGTTACGCGACATTTGAGTTTTTTTATTTAAAAAAAAAATCACCAAACCGCCTCTGAACAGGTACCAAAAAATACAGCGCCCCATAAATAAAATTGTGTATATATTTATCTATCTAAAAAAAATGCACTCGGACGGAGAAAGCGAACAGATATGTGAGAAACCGTCACAGGCCGTCGCGCGTCACAATTTCCACAGATAAAACACAGTATACCATTTATGTATATATATTATGCTAATATTTCAATTAGCAACACAGAAACCGCACAATAAAACACTGCTTCCTTTTTTTATATAATAATTTCACAGCACATTTAACCTTTTTTTAGCTTTAATTCTATTTGTAACGGCGTTGCTAAATTACGTTGGTTATCGCGTACGTGGTATCGACCGCGCCGGCTAATCGCTGACTGGGAACTGAAGTGTGCTGTCAAATATACCATGTATGGGGCAATATCGACATTTTTCATTTACAAATTATTTATCATTTTACAACTCTCATGTACAGGCTAAATTGCAACTTAAGGGAAAATTAAGGGAGGGGAAACTGCATCAATAATAAATAATCAGCAAATCCAAATATTTGAATTATTTTCATCATAGTAGTTATATCTACTCTAATCATAGAATTAATTCTAATAGTTATTATAAAGAGTGAAGATTTGTATGTTTGTATCAATCGAATAAACTGAAAAACCAGTGTAGTATCGATTTTAAAAATTCTTTCACCTATAGAAAGATATCGTACGTTATTTAAGCGAGTAACATGGTCTATATTTTATAAGATTACGCGGGCGAAGTCGCGTGAAATAGCTAGTAATTTATAAATTTTTAGTGCTCAATTTTAATGCATTATTATATGTATGGCTGATTTTATTAGTTAAATCTTCATTATAGCTATAATTATGATAACACTAATTAAATTAGCAAATGTGTTCTATTGACAATTATTATTTTGTTATGTATTATAATCGTAACGTTTGATTATGTTCCGTTTTTGATTGATATTTTTTTATTCTATTTTTTAATATAAAAAGAAATAGTCACAGGAAATAGTAAGATAGTTATTTTATTTTTGTTAATTAATTAAGATTTTTATTGCTCGCTATGACTTGACTCTCACTATTACAAAAATCTCTCAATTACTTATATTTCATTAAAACATTTACAAAGATTTATCAAGCTAAATATAGTTAACTATATTTATAAGAAAAGTGGCGCTATCGTGACTTGTAACTTTAATTTTTGGTAATAAAATTAATTACCTAGTTTTTTTTTTTACGTAATTATTTTTATTCAAATATTCATCAAAATAAATATATTTTACCGGGGTTTGCAACAAACACAAAAAAGTTATGCGCACGCGCACGACGCGTACGTGTGTGTGTTGATAACATTACCAAATCCGTATGAAACAATAAAAAATTCTTGTGAAAGTTGCAACATTCGGACGGAATAATGCTTTCTCGTATCGTATACAATATACTCATCACGCTCATCACGATCGGTGCTTCAAGAATCAAGACGCGTGAGCTCCAAGGATTTTTGTTACGAACTTTCCACAACTGCATTTCAAATACACAGTGACGACATACCTAGCGTCGGTCGTTAGTTTTTCATGTGAATACCTTAGTAAATCTACTGGTAAAATAAGCGAAAAAAATAAACGCGAACATTATAAAATGCTTCATGAAAAATTGCTACATGAAAAAAGACGAATGAAAGAACGCGATTTGAAAATTCGCTACTATAAAAAAATGCTTTTGTGAAATATGTCGCACAAATCTAGTAGACACATAGTAGACAGGCTGACCGTCGACATGATGGTAGCACGACGGTAGACGAGGACACAAGCAACACTAAGGGGGTTGTTCGTGCGTTTCTGACCCTGCAAGAATTGTTTGAAGAAGCCCATAATAGTTAGCGAGGTGGAAACAACTCAGAAGGGAGATTGTTTTGAGGGATGGAGTTTCTACTCGTCCGGACTCGTCCAAGTAATGCGCTTGGGCCATGCTTTGGCCTTGCCCCGCTACCAGAGGACAGCTAACTTAAATAAATAAGTGAGTAATAAAATCAAAAGGTCCCAACGGGTCGTTATTAGTTATATTATTGTATGTATTTTAATATGAAACAATTTTCAAGGAAGGAAGATAACGTAAGGGAAATAATATAATATAAATAATGTAATATAGACTAATAATAGCAGATGATGTAATGGTCCATGATAACACCACGAGCTCACAAAGCAATTTAAGTCTTGTTTGAATAGGTAATAAAATAAATAATGTATCAGCACGCTCCGCTTGAACTACAGTCACAGAATTACCTACAACTACAAAAGGATAATGTTTTACATTTGAAACAACTGTCAGCAAAGGAAGCGCTGCCTTCTCGGTAAATAAACGAGGCACTCGTCAGTTGAAAGGCAGGGTGGGTCGCTACTTTTCGCGGAGCGATAAGCGCGGACGGTTATAAATGAAAATATTCAAAATTTTAACAAAAATAGAACCGACTTCAAACCGTTTTCTCATGGATGCCACTGTTAGAACTGGACCAAATTGAAATGGGACCACACGGAAATCATCAGCTTTTAAATAAAAAAGGAATCATCAAAATCGTTTCACCCAGTCAAAAGTTCTGAGGTATCAAACATTAAAAAAAACAGTCGAATTGGAGAACATCCTCATTTTTTTTAAATCGGTTGACAAGAGGCGCAGAATAAGTTGCGCGCAAAAACTAGTAATATATCCTTATCCTTACTTCCTTACTAATATTATATAATGTGAAAGTAACTCTGTCTGTCTCGCTTTCACGCAAAAACTACTGAACCGATCACCTTGAAATTTTGCATACACGTTGTCTGGAACACCAGAAAGGACATAGGTTACCTTTCATCCAAGAAAAAGTAATGTTCCCGAAGGATTATCTAAAATATAAAACTGTAACTAACGCCTGGGCAATATGTTAAAGCGACAAGTTGTCAAGCGTTGTAGTTAATTGCTTTTATATTAATTTAACATCGCGTACGAAGTCGCGGGCACCAGCTAGTGTATAATAAGTGAATCAAATAGAGACAGCGAGTGCACTGATCGCACATCATCGTATACTTATTCTCGCTGGGAAACGCAGTATGCCCTGGCACTTAAGGCCATTGAGGAAGAGCGCTAAGAATAGCGCCTTAACCGGTCGACAATGCCGCGTGCAAAAGATAATTTTTGGTGTAATAGGAAAATATTTGCACATGTATTTACTTGGTAGCTGGTTAACGGATAAATAAATGTTTACAATGAGGTCAACACACTTTGAAGATATTCGATATTTGTTTAGGCAATTTAATTTGTACTCAGAGTGGGGACTCAGTGAAGAATTCACTTCTTAATGAAGAAAAGCAATAGAAAAATATGTTTCCGGTTTCAATCCATGGCATCGTCTGTATGTTGTAAGAACCAAATCAATTCAGTATTCCATATTTCATATACACACACAAACATTTCAACGTGGAGAAGCCGGTAACGCTTTTTTGTTTCAAGGGGAACTCGACAATGGAACCAAACAGTTGAGTTGGGTTTAAAAAAAATTGATTACGTCACCAAACAATACAATATGACATTCATTTGCATATTTTTGTCGATAAAGAAATAAAAGATTGAACATGTACGGTCCGCAGGTCACGTGGTATAACGTCGAGCAACCGTGACTAGGTTGTGCTCGCGACTTTGTCCGCGTTGAAAGGTATAAAACGCCATCTACCGTGGAGCGAATCGCTAAAAATATCCCCAAGCAGTTGTCATGTTAATCGCTTCACCTGATTCTTGATTGATGGCGCTGTCAAGTGTATCCCGGTCCAAGCCGCTAGTGTTTACTTTTATTTTAGATTTCCCGTAGGAATGAAGCATTTTCCCGCGGTAAAAAGTAACCTATGTTCATCACGGATAATGTCGGCTTCAAATGGAAAGAGAATTTTTCAAATCTGTCCAGTAGTTTCGGAGCCTATTCAATACAAACAAACAAACAATCAAATCTTTCCTCTTTATAATATTAGTATAGATAAGTAGTATAGACTAAGTACTATTTCATCTATGATAGTACCTAGACTAGAAGTGTTTGAGATGACCGTTTGAGCAGTCGAGCGAGGCGCGAAAGCGTAAGAATAAAACAAACTCACTTTCTCATTTGTAATATCAGTTAGGACAATAAAAGAGGAGTTTAGAAACACTTGGCTTCGGATGCGAAAGCTAACAAAAAGTTGTTTGAGGTTATTTTTGGAACGGTAAAGCTAAGTTTGTTATCTTATTATGACCATAGTCGGTTGATGATCTCACCGCAAACACGGTCTGCGCGGGCGCAGCGGTCGTTCGATATATGGATTTAATCATCATCTAGGTGTGTGTGTGTGTGTCTGTGATATTATTTAGTCATTACAGGCATCGGAGTCATTTAAAGTGACGAGAATTTGAAAATGGAAGAGGGAGGTCTAAGAGAGCGTCATTTTATTACAAAAACTATAGTTAGCTGGTGCCCGCGATTTATAAATATAAATTATATACTAAAACTTTTCTCGAGAACCACTCTATCCATTGGTGAAAACAGCATGAAAATCGGTGCACTAGTTTTTGAATATATCGCGAACAGACAGACAGACTATGTTTTATAATTTTTTAATATGTAAGGAAGGATTTGTTTATTGCCGACCCCGGCTTCGCGCGGATTATTTTCTGCTAATTATATTTAAACACCTTCTTAATTTAACGCTCTTTCCATTAGTGAAAATCATATGAAAAATGAAAATCTGTTGCATAATTTAAAAGATCTAAATGCACATAAGTACAGGGACAGACGGCGGGAAGCGACTTTCAATTATTTTAATAACTAGATGTTTCTCCTTTTAGGTAATATCGTAAAATAACTAAATTCGTTTAACCACTAATATTCTCCTTTCAAGCTAACACGTGATTAAAATTTAATTAATATACTTTGCAGGTTGTTAATTATACGCAATTTTCCTTAAAATAACCTATTTTAATTATTGTCACATATTATTGACGACAAATCGTTGTTATAGTCACTCATCGTGTGTAATAATAATTACATTTATTTTTATATAAATATAAAATACATAATATATTAATACAAATAAATGTGTTGGTTTGTGTATGCTTCAAAAACTCGAAAACTAGCCGACGGATTGACTTCAGATTTTTACACAACATTGCATTTAAATACAGGAATGAGCTTATATTTATAGTTAATAACTAAGTATGTATTAACTATACTATTTTCCCAATATTCCCAATTCCCAAATCTTCCCAAAATTGGTACTTGAAAAGGAGGGATTTCGACAAGATAAGGAACTATCCGTACGTCTGTATGTCCGATGGAAGAAAGAGGAAAGCGGTATGAGCTCAGCTCGTGGGTTGTTTCATTAACTTTGCCATGAACGTATGGTTAGGGAGTCCAAGAGGGAATTTTTGGATTTACTCGAGCGCGTCAGATATTGCCAATGTATATATATATATGTATTCTCCACGTGTCTCCGATAACGGATATATGTATTAATCTGACTGTTTGGTTGGTGGGGTTTTTGGGCGGGGGTTGGGGTAAAATTTTAAATACAACTCGAGCGCGTCAGATTTTCAGATGGGATGTTAAGTGTACCTAAATCAAGCTCCCATTTAAATTTCAGCCGATTCGGATGTAACGCAAGCTCGTGGCAGCTTTTTTAAAATGCACAAACGATTTTTGACTATTGCGGATTTTCATACAGTCGGTTCATCCTGAATTCCAGATCGTGCTGATACTTAATCTGACGATTATATGGAGGATTTTTTAAAATACAGCGTCTACAAAATTTTGAACGCCTGTAGACTAGGGCTGCCATAAATGCTGATATGCCGACCGGGACATTTAGAACAAAAATAGGGTAAACCACGGATTATTAAAACTTAGGTAATACAAGTACTTATTTAATAATAATAATAATAACTTTATTTCAGATATAAATGTCCATAGCTTCAATATACACACATATTATAAAAAAAAAGTAAAATAAAAATTAACATAAACTGACGCCATTAATTACATAGTTCTGCAGATACTACATATGTAGTTATATATTTACAATTACCAATTAAAACAATTAAAATTACAAATAAAATAAGTTTACAAGATATCAAGTTATCAAAATAATTAATTAATTATTGTTACTTAAATTAACCTTATTGCTTTCACCTTTGTTTTTAAACTCTACAAATCTTCGAAACATTATTCCATCATAATTTAAGAAACTTTAATAAAAAATAGCGAAGCCAGCTCTTCTTTGGTACCTATTCTACGTTCTCGGTGACACTTTTCTTTGCCCATTCATATTTTTCGGTAGATTTGACCTTTTTCAGTAATTCTTTTTCCCCTTTAACGTAATTATAAAATTCTGTGCACGTCATTTTATAATTATAAACGCATTGAATGATACTTTCGACTGTGCTTACACTGAGTGAATTTCGTTCTTTCGTCCACTGCGATGAAATTAACGAAAACACTCGTTCCACATGCGCATTGTGGCCTGGGATTGCAAAGACATATTGACAAATTTTAAGAAGATTAGCTTTTCTTTCCTGTTCTTCGGTTTTTTCAAAAAAGTATTTCCATTTTTCATGCATGTCTTTAGCTTTCCACTCATCAGTAATTTCACATTCAATAAATGATTTTAAGTATATAAATTCTTCATACATTGAATCATCTACTACTATATCTTTTTCATTTAAATATCTTGTAGTTTGTTCTACTTGTTGCCATTGGGGAACATCATTTAAAATCATCCAAGCGAAAACATCAAATTTTGTCATCGGCATAGTCCACTGTTCGAGATAACGAGTAGCAGTGCTAAAGAAATCTTCCGTTTCTTTGTCAAATGCTTCAAATTGAATTCTATTAATTGTGCCTTGATTCTTTAGTTTGTTATATTGCTGTCTTGTTTGATTGCCTAAATAATTATTTAGTAATCTGTCACTCAGCTGTTTTTTTGTATCCTCTAAAACATTTTTCACCTCGACTATGGAAATAACTGATTTTTCTATCTTTTTAATTTGTTTTTCAATCAGAAATGCTTGACTGTGGACAAAAAGAGTGTAAACTTCTGATAAGGGGTTAGCGAAAAAATCAACTATAACTTTTGGGGCATTTTTTTCATTAGCGAAAAATTCTTTCAATGGAACCCATAACTTTAGTATGCGTTCAATTGCTGGAAGTAGTGAAAGCCATCGACTTCTGGAATGTGAGAGTATATTATTGTAATCTATTGCTGCATGCTCACAAAAATCTTTAAGCCGTTCCACTCTTACAGTAAATATGGAAAAATACTTGAATATTTTTAGAACAATAGACTCCACGTCAATCGACAACATATCGGTGGCAGTGGAAGCTGTATTGTGCAGTATGTGCGCTGGGCAACCGATGCCTTCAATGTCTTTGGACAAAATCTCTTTTAATTTAAAAAATACATTATGAACTCCACGCCTCTCTCTTCCTCCAAAGTTAGCGTTTGTGTTATCCGCGCTGAAAGCAACAATATTTTGCACAGGCATGTTTTGATCCTGCAACGATTTTATACAAAATGAAGTGATTGTATCAGATGTTTCATTCGACAATGTGTCTAATTTTAGTAATTTAATTTGCAATCCTTCTTTTTCTGTAAAGTACTGTATCAGCAGTGGAAATAACTTTTCAGCTTTGTGATTGCTAGAATCCGTTGATATTCCGTAAAAAGGAACTTTATCGACTTCCGTTTTAATTTTCCCGATTGAGTGTGGAGCTAAAATATTTTTAATGATAGCAGTAGCCTTTGTTCTTGCAGTTGATTGTTTAGCCGCGATACTTGAATCCGGATACATTAAGGCATTCAGTTTCGTCGTACAATCTAAAGAGCTGAACGATTGGTGGTGCTTTACAACTTTATAAGCTGTGGTCAGTTCGGCAGCGCATATTAACATATCTTCGGTGGTATTTTGTTTGATCATAAATGTCGATATATCTTTAGAAGTTCTCTCTCTCGACTTGTGATTTTTACTTTGAATATGGTCTTTGACACTTGACTTACCACCATGACTAACAGATATATGAAGGCCGCAAATTGAACACAAAGCTTCATGATCGTTTCTTCCTTTTTTAATGAATGACCACTCTTTAGTATAATCATCAGAAAAAAAACACTTTCTTTTTGGCATGACTTCTTAGCAAATTACTGACAATAAACTAAAGTAACTGCGAAATACACGAAAGTGCGCAGCGCAAGTTGGGTACGTTTTTCCAAACAATCAAAGAAACACTGTACGACGCAAACGCAAATTGCGCAAACAAAACGTGAGGGTGGAAGGGTTGGCAGGCGCGCGCGGCGCGGCGGGCGAGGCGCGGGGGTGAAAGCTGGTGAAAGCGCAGCGCGGGTTGCGGGTTAACAATGGTAGCTTACGAATTGTGGGCATGCCGGGACAAATGACTTTCTGACCGGGACACCGGGACACAATGCTTCAAACCGGGACATGTCCCGGTGTACCGGGACGTATGGCAGCCCAACTGTAGACGCTCACCCCACCGCTGAAATGAAAAACTTAATATAACCTTTTTTTCTTCTTACCATCCAATCTTCAAAGTCCAATGGGTCCCCACGACGCTCGAGTGACTCCACATTTAGCATCGTGGGCTCCCCTACCAGTAGTTTTATCAGCTGACGTGTGCAAGTTACGTTGAAGGAATGTAAGATAAGCGACGGTGACCTTCTCGAGCGAGACGACTGATGGTTATTATCCGTTATCACATCACAAACTAATTATGTACTAACAAATATTTGAATTTTAACCAAGGTTAATCAAATGTCAACTAATTTAACCTATAAAAATTATGCACCTAAGGCGTAGCGCGGTTACCCAGTAGTTTTTTTTTATTTGAAAGCTTCCCGTGTGGTCCCATTTCAACTTGGTCCAGTTCTGACAATGGCATCCATGAGAAAGTCGTTTTTTTTTGTTAAAAAGAGTTATTTATTATTCAATGCGGACGAAGTCCTGAGCACCCGCTAGTATATAGAAACCTTCCGTCATTTAACGCTCTCCATTCCATTAGTGAAAAGCGCATTAAAATCCGCTACGTAGTTTAAAATATCTAAGCGTACATGCGGAAGGACAGACACACAGACAAGACGCGGCGGGAGACTTTGTTTATTATGTATGTAATGATTTATTTATTTAATATAACAATGATAATTTACGGCGATTAAATAGGAATGCGATACTACTTGTCGTTTCTAGTAAAGGGGGAACCTTAGAGAGTTCATGGTGCCTTTTGAAGTATTAGGTATCAGAAGTAAATAAACAACATTATATTGTAAAGACCATCGTTAAACAACAGCATGTGTGCTGTTGTGTTTAGGTGAGTGAGTAAGGTAAGTCAATGTTTATTTTTTACTAGCTGAGCCCGGCCCCGCTTCGTTGCGGCGCGGCGTGCGTTACTCCTTATAACATCATCTATCTGCCAGTGAAAGTCCCGTCAAAATCGGTCCAGCCGTTTCGGAGTTTAGCTTTGCTTTGATATTTGAGCAGTAATCAGTTACAGACAGTTTATTTATTTGTATAGTTAGATTTAGCTCTACACACGCAATGAACTCGCAAAACAGAGAGCCTATGTTTGGCGACAATATTGCCATAAAGAACAGAAACAAAATGGCACAAAAATAGTTATTGTACACAATCATATGCAACGTGAAACGAATCGTGATAGAATGCGGTTCGGAATGGAACGTGACGTGACGCCGACGCGAGCCAAATCAAATCTGCGGCAATGGGGAATTGCCTCGATCAAGGACATTATATTCAAAGTCTAACCCTAAGTTCTTTCATGGTGCACATCAATGGCAGGACCATTTTGAATTCTGTATTAAACTGGAAAGGCTAGTCGCGGGCAAAAGCTTAGTTACTATAAATATTTCTGTATAGGTGCATGTGTGGTCACTCAAAAAATACTACAGAAAATATATACCTATATTATCGTAATATGTTACTGTAAAATATATTAAAATACAAATTCAAATTCAAATATTTATTGCGAAACCACACGAAACCATAATCCAAAGACGTTATATAAAAATAAAGACCAGTATTATGGACCCTGTTGGGCATGCAACTTAGGGACTAGGAGAGAGGATACATTATTGCTCTGGGCTTTATAAATATTCGTATATAGGTAATATATACTATAGTATCAAAAAACAGGAAGCTACTTGGTATACATTACTAAAAATAAGTTCAAACAAAATATCAGCCCTAAAATTAGTAGTTATAACAAAATTTACAAATACCGCGTGATACCGCGAGGGAATTCCCCTTTTAACTGAGAGTTAAGAGGGGACGCGGGTACAGCAGCCATCGCGCTCCATCCAGCCTTACCCCGTATTGTGCGATAGGGACAGCTTGAGTAAATCGAGGTTTCGTATTCCCCTGTTTTCTCCTCTAAAAATTGAGCCTATCGAATAATTTTTACACAAATATTTTCAGGAAGAACGAATCTAACGAACGATTTTTGAGAAGTCATATTTTCTTATGTAATTAGTTGGTGGAAAAAAACAAATGATAGCTTTAGCAGTCCTAGATTTTATAACAAAAAATTTTTGCTCTAGATGGATTATCCAGGGAGAAAATAGGGGATTACATATGTATGGAAAAATGCTGGTAGCGTTCCCTGTTGAAGGGACGCGTTCCATTTTTGCAAATGGCGTGATATTTTTCTAACCCTATAAATATAGTTCGCTTCCACTGATTACCTATTCGATTTTGATTTATTTGTGAAAAATGCAGTCGACCTTCCCCCTAACGTAGGAACGCAAAGTGATCTCATCGCATCAGATGATTTCATTTTGTATGTAACCTTTACATTATTATAATCACGTCATAGTTTTACCATAAACAGTGCAAACATTTGTAACAAAAAAAATGCACTTAGGTACTTACTACTTATATTTATGGATTACAGAAACGCATATGAAATTATTTATATGTAAGCTTAATCACGATGACCGATAGATGGTGCTGGGTGTAAGTTTAAATGTTTTAACTAACAGAAAATTTCGCATAATACATGAGTTATATCTCACGTTTAATTTAAAGACCAACGGTGCTGAAAATTAAAGACAGACTTTAAGACTTTTAGATAATAAATTAAAGTAAAAATTTCTCCTTCTTCTACCTAATGGATTTTGATATGCTTTTAACTATTGGGAAGAGGGATAAACGAGGGAGTATTGTGTATCCCGGGCAATAAAAAATCTATAGTAGTTATTTATAATGTAAGGCCAACATGAACACTGACAAAGAAAAAACATCGGGGAAAAACATAAAAAATAATTTTAATAGTAATTGTTGAAATAACCAATTAATCTTTTCAATTTTAACATCGTATTAACATATTTTCAATGACGAAATATATTTATTTTACCAATTCCTACTACGTGACGTCATCCCTTTTTATGGCCCCACCTGTAAATGCTGATGACGTCATTGTCATTGTGTCTTTACATTTTGACACTTATGTTACAATGTTTATAATAATTATCAAAAGAATTGCGAATAGATCAGGTGGGCCCCATTCCGCAGACGAATTAGCGTCTGCACCTAGTCTGCGAAGCCAACCGGTTCGGGCGGTAACCGTTTGTTTGTGAGGCCACTTGTGTGGGGCCACAAAAACGAAATTATTCGTTTCACTTAGTCACAGATTCCACGTCCACCTTCCACGTAGAATCATTCGGTGGACTTTGGACTAAGCCAAAATTTAAGTATTAAAATAAAAACAAAAGAAAAAGACATTAGCGTGTATCGTTTGAGTGTATGTGTGTATGTGTACGCGCATCAGTATTACCCTTCGGAAGATTGTAAATCTGTGTTGCATTGCAACCTGTTGTAACTATACTATAAGTACAATATCGGCTAACGATAATATGTTTTGTCTTTGCTGTTACAGTGCTTATTTGTTTTGTTGTTAAATTGTTAATATATTTAATAACTAGTTAAATTAATAAACTTATGTTATAGGTACGCAATTATCGAAAGAAATCGCTTGATTAGTGGCCGCACAGAATGTTATGGGTCACTGAGAATAATACATGTCATCGGTTTAGAAATGCATGGAAATTATAACACTACAAGACGAGTCCGTGACTTCGCACGCGACCGGCGTCGCTTGTTTAATGTGGTCTAAACAATGTTTTGTGTAAAGTCATTAGTGGATTTTTGAAGTGAAAACTTCTTTAGGTGCCCAACGCATTTTTGAACTTGTGACCTGTTACCGTTGTGTCAGTGTCATATATTATATATTTTTTCTTGTATTTCTTGCGATCAATAATTGGTACTCCTGGAGTTTCTTTTTTTAGTATTTTACACCTGCCCTGACTTGTGCAAAAAACAAAAGCAGAAGTGAACCCTCTTCCAAATATTATGCTCTGTTGCATTCTAATTAAGTGCTTATTTAGCACGAACCCTACTTTGGTGCTAACACCCTAGTGAGGTTCGAACCCGCGACCGTTTGGTTAATGGCATTGGTTACTAACCACAAGACCGAATGTCGTCAAATATTATAATAAAAGAAATTAATAATTATATTGATTTCAATATAGTTATTAATCTACACTAATATTATAAAGAGGAAAGATTTGATTGTTTGTTTGTTTGTATAGAATAGGCTCCGAAACTACTGGACCGATTTGAAAAATTCTTTTACCATTAGAAGCCGACATTATCCGTGATGACCATAGGCTACCTTTTACCGCGGGAAAATGCTTCATTCCCACAGGAAAAGAGGTAATAGGATAACGGGTAGTAAGGATTATCCTTCCGTACTTATCTTTTTCACATAACTTCTAAACTGCTGAACCTATTGGGTTGAAATTTTATATGGATATTTCTGTGGTTTCCTGGATGATTTAAAAATACAATTGGACCCGGTAGGTGTCGCTGCTGTCGGTATGTCAACTACTAAACGGCTGGGTTCAACTACTGTCAGAGCTGACACACACAAATTTATTTTCCCTTAATGTAGTGCCTTTCCAATCGTCTCACAGGCTCATATCACATACACACTTAACGGACAGACCACCGACACGCGACTGGCATATTTCTCATCCCACGTGGATTGCTCGCGTCAGTCGTGTGGTACGTTTGAGACTGTGCTTGTCTGTATGAGTTAGTGAATAAATCGCAAAGAAGCATACACAACACTTATTTAGTGTTCGAAGGTCTGCCAAAGCCGATTAATCGCCTATCGTCACAATCTTAGGCCGAAGCCGAAGTCTGAAAATCTCTAATAATTTTGTTCAACTTAGAATCCAGTCAAAATCACGAATTTTCTTAATTTTCTAGAGAAGTTCCAGCAATATCTGAAAATTCTAAATACTCGTAGATACCTTCTGTAGGACGTTGGGAAGAATCTGCTATTCAAATCACATCACATAGTCGTCAGTCGTAGCTTGCACGATGAAGAATAAGCTTGCAGCACGTAACGCATGTCATGCTGCATGATCATTCCCACTTTGGACTTAAACCTGGCATTGGTTGTGTTATAGGTGACGGTAGCCACTTACCATTATGTAGACCCAATCATCACTACATAATATTATAAAACATTTTCCTCCGTGTGTCTGTCTGTTCGCGATAAACTCAAAAACTACTGCATCGATTTTCATGATGTTTTCACCAATGGATAGAGTAGTTCTCGAGGAAGTTTTATTATATTATTTACAAAAGATACGCGGGCGAAGTCGGGGGCACCAGCTAGTATGGATATAAAACGTGTTTTTCTAGGTCTTACGGGAATTGAAGATAATTCATATTTAACAGTAAATTGTACATTATAACTGTGTTTTCCAATTACGGTATATTCCACGAAGAAATAACGCGAAGATATCATATTTCTAATTAGATTAAGCGCGCGTATTTGGGTGTAAATCCAACAAATACGTGCAATACGATTAAATAAATAATGTATTTAACGAAATAACAACAGAACTCACCTTAACAGGGCAAAAAATTCCGTTTTTAAGTTAATAATCTGCAAGACGTGACACACATTCGCTAAACTCGAGACAGTCACCACAAATACTCCACAAACTTTGTTTACACAAAAATACACGTTCACAATAGAATAATCACAAAATATCGCAGTATATAATATCACAATAATAATTAAGGCACTTCGTTAAACACTTCCAATAAGAAAACTATTGTTTTATAAGACAAACGAGTCGGCGGCGTGATTACTCCGTTTCATTTTAAAAGTTGATAACTTGAAACAGTACTTGTTGGGAGTTTGGTATTTGGTACAGACAGTTTTAACTTAGATTCAGTGTTGCCATATATGTAATTCTATTTTTGTTCAGGAATTGAATTTTAATACTGCCTGATTTTAAATACATTTCTTAAATGGTGAAATAAAAGAAATTATTAATTTTAAAGAGAGTGAAATATTTGAAGTCGGTTGTTTTTAAGATATTGAAATGTTTATAAGAGAAGTAATTTGTATTGAATATGTTTATATGGGGTTTACATATCTATGTAAACTGGAATAATTAAAATGATGATACATTTGACTCTCGTTAATTCAAACTAGTGACCAACCAGAATTTTGGTTTCGGTTTCGGCCAGTTTCGGCCAAAACTCTAGTTTCGGCCTTAGTTTCGGTTTTGGCAAAAATATAGCCGAAACTTTCGGCCCCGCCGAAACTCGAGTGTTCGTGAATTTTCGTGCGTCGTTCGGTAAACTTCGCTCTCAGTTAACTCGTGCTTGCTCGCCGGCGGGGCCCCGGCTCAGTTCGCCACCGTCTATTGATTGGTGAGTTGAGGTTATGTTTTACAATTGAGTGATTTGGTAAGTATTTATTTTGTTTTTATTATCTAAACTTATTGTTATTGAACATTATTTTGTCTAAGTCTATTTTGTCTAACTGAAAGTTGTTTTTTAAAGTTTACTTCCAAGAGTAAGTCTTGTATATTCATGTAATAAAAAATATATTTGTTACGTAGGTTAGTGACTATGTTTTTATTTTTTTAACACTACTTAACTATAATATATATTTATGTTATAAATATCTTATGCGTTAATAAGTGTAAAAAAAAACAGTAAGTTTCACTAAATAATCGTAATTTTAGATGTTTTAATAAGTTTCGGTTTCGGTTGAAAAATTAGTTTCGGTCGGACACTAATTCAAACCTGAGATAATTCTAAACTCTCTATAATTCAAAGTTATCACGAGTCCAATAGAAAGTCTCTTTATATTTCGAATTAAATCAATACATTTTTATGCACTTGGTAATTAGAACGAAAAAATCATTGCTACGTAACAAAACGACGCGTTGCAGAAAAAGTTCAAACTTGTATCATCGTACACGAGCCGTTGTTTTTGTAATGATTAGTTTAAAGCTGGCGCCAGAAACAGTCAAATGTTTGCACAAAGGCTTGGAGCTCACACAGTTGAACACTTGTTTGTTGTACTTGCCAGACATGCTTTGCAGACACGTTCGCTTCACAGTATTCAAATGATAAAAAACAAGATGGGCGACGGCTTTATGGACGCAGTATATCTCTATTATTTAAGTATACAAAAAAATTAAGCTATACAATCTCAATTTTTTTTTCATTATTAAGCTAATTAAGCTAAGCTAAGTTGGTATTTTTTTTACTATTAAGCTAAAAAAAAGTTATTATGAAAATAACTCCACTGAATTTTGCGCAAGTGTAGCAGTCTACGCACTGTTTAAACTTTGAACGCTTTGATGTGCGCTCCAAAAACCGACACCAAATGGCAAAGTGCAAAGATGTAATAAATACACACATACCT
Organism: Synanthedon vespiformis; assembly: GCA_918317495.1. Lineage (NCBI taxonomy): Eukaryota > Metazoa > Arthropoda > Insecta > Lepidoptera > Sesiidae > Synanthedon > Synanthedon vespiformis. The sequence goes on from OU906974.1 coordinate 4,204,229, forward strand.
GTGCCTCACAGGTATTCAAATAAGTGTTTGTACAGATATTGTTGCTATGTCTGGCGCCGATTGACACACACTTCCGAAAGTTGCCATTGTGAATTAAACATTAAAAGACAACTTTATAATTAAGAAATCCTACAACGAGCAAACTATAAGCAAAAATATAAGTAAATAAAATAAAAGTAGTTGTGTATCTGCTCATGATTACAAATTTAAAAAATACCCAAAAAACGTGCGAAATATTTATACTGTGTAAACACTTTTTATGCTTTTTAATGTGACAGATTGTCAAGCAAGCGGTGACAGGTGTGTGTATTGGATAAAGTCTTGTGAGTCCGCGTCAGCAACATGGTAGTAATAGCGGCATATTATCTGTAGCTATCATCCTCATGTGTTATATAATTAGTTTTGTATATATACATCTATACAAATAAAGTTTGATTTTTTACGTGAAAAGTTCTATACTTTGCGTTGTTCTTTACCTAATCATTGTGCAGTACAACAGTAAGTACTAAATATGTTATTATTTTTATACAATTACAAAAATGAATAATATAAATATTAAAAAACTTAGCATTTATTTTCTTAATTTTTGGTCTCTAAAATACAACATGCAATATATTTGTTTAGTACCAATTTTTTGTAAGTGTGTGTTTTGTGTATTGTATAGTGTTCTGTGTTTTCGACAATTTTTTTGGCGTGAATTTTAAAATTAATTTTAAATATTTATTAATATTGCAAATATTACCATTACCAATGCAAATATAAATATTCATATAAAAATTTACATTAAAAATTTATAAATTAAATGCAAATTAAATGTTATAATTTCAATAACGACAATTAGATTTTTAAGTGAAAAAATTGTTGTATTAAATCAATATTTTTTAAATATTAAATTATAATTTAATTATTTATTATTTTTTTATTAAATATAAAAAAATATTTTTAAATATTAAATTTAAAATAAATTAAATTGAATATAAATAAATTTATATTAAATATAATAAATATATTAATATAACTATATTTACCAATGCAAAATTATAATTTAATAATTAAAATAAATATTTTATTGCAAAATTTAATTTTAAGAAATGTTTGTTTTTGGTTTACATTGTTTTAATTAATAATGCAAGCTTTGTTAATATTTACAAAATGATTATTTATAAAATTATATCATTCAATTTCGCCCTTAGAATTTTTCGAAAAAATATTGTCATTTATTATATACTAGCTGGTGCTCGCGACTTCGTCCGCATTGAAAAGTATAAAACGCCATCTACCGTGGAATAGATCGCTAAAAATATCACCAAGCAGTTGTCACGTTAGTCGCTTCATCTGATTTTTGATAGATGGCGCTATCTCCCGGGCCAAGCCGCTAGTATTTACTTTTATTTTAGATTTCCCGTAGAAATGAAGCATTTTCCCGCGATAAAAAGTAGCCTTTGTTTATCGCGGATAATGTCGGCTTCTAATGGTAAAATAATTTTTCAAATCGGTCCACTAGTTTCGGAGCCTATTCAATACAAACAAACAAATCTTTCCTCTTTATAATATTATTATAGTAAAGATTTTTTTTAATAACGATTTTTAATTTCTTTTCAGACTCTCCATACTACGGAAAATATAATTGAAGATGTCTTCAGACGGTGGCAAAAGAAAAAGGCAAGACGATGAAGAATGGATAAGAGCAGATTCCTCTGATGGTGACATGAGTAAATACAAAAATGATACAATTCAGAATAAAAAGAAATTCCAAAATAGGATTAGGTGTCAGCGATATAGAGAGAAGAAAAAAAATGAAGCAATAAATTCCAAAATTTCTGAACATCAAACAGTAACAGCTGAGAGACTAGAAAAAATAAAACGTCGTCAAGAACAAAACAAACTAAACAGTAAGCGATATAGAGATAAAAAGAGAACCAATAATTTGATTAATTTACAGACAAAACAAAATACTGTTGTAAAGAGTGTTCCTAATTGTGAAAATTTCCATGACTCACAAATTGCAGGTCCATCAACAAAAAATGTGCCATATGTCTCACCAACTCATACTGATAGTCCATCAATGCAATATGAATCACATTCAGATTATGATGATAATGATACTCCTTCAGAAGCTAATTTTGTTTCACAAGTGCATGAACCAATAGTAATAATAAAAGTAAATGATACACCAAATACTCAAAATATTGAACTAAGTGATGTTCAAAATAATACTCAAGACATGCATTCTCAACTTAATCTACCTGTACAAACGTACTCTTCTTTTGAACAAAATTCTAGTGCACATAGAGAATTTCAAAAAGATTTTTTTGACAATGATTTTGGCCATGCTTGTGAAATTTGTGACAGATTGTGGTTTAAAAAAGAATTAAAAGTTATTGTTAATAACGATGCCACTCCCAACATTCAAATTATAAGAACATTGCTTACAAATGTTAATGCCACAGAGGTAAAAGTGTGTTTCACATGCTTAACGACAATTAAAAAGAATTGTGTTCCACCACTCTCGGTATATAATGGATTTAAATATCCTCCATTTCCAGAAAATCTTAAAAAATATCCATTAGATTTGGTAACAGAAAGACTTTTATCTCCAAGATTACCATTCATGCAAATTCGAAGACTGCGACATATTCATGGTCAATCTGGAATCTACGGGCAGGTGATAAATGTTCCAATAGAAGTTAATACAATGGTACGTTCATTACCTAGAAATGTAGATGACGATTATAGCATTACGGTTCACGTCAAGAGAAGGAAAATACATAAATCAAGCCACGTTTATGGCATAGTCAACAAAGGAAAAATAAAAGTGTGGTTGCGACATTTGATTGGTACACCTCTTTATACTTCTTATGGCATTACGGTTGATGATAGCTTCTTAAACGACCAAGATGATGTACAAGATGAATTTGTCTACGATGAAGATGGTGATAATGACATTTCAGAACAAATACCAATCGACGAAAGTTTAATAGCTCAGCAACAAACATTAATGTGGAATGAAGAAATGTACTTAAGAATTGCTCCAGGAGAAAGTAATGTTCCCATTAGTCTATTGTTCGATGAACATGCAGAGGAATTATCTTTTCCACAAATATACTTGGGTCAATTTAGAACTTTTCGTGATGGCTTTACTGTCACACCTAATATGACGGCCACAAGTGAACTTAGACGATCTGACAGACGAGGAGTTACGCCTCAACATTTATTATACTTGGCCATGAAAATAATGAGAATAAGAATACGAGATTCGCTTTCTATTGCATTTAAACACGTTGGAAAAGGCACCACTATTACTAAAGAACAAATAGAATCAGAAAATTACATACAAGGTTGTATTGAAAGTAATTTGGCTTTTCTACGCACGATCCCAAATTCAGCATATTATTGGTCAGCAAGGAAAAAAGACTTGTTTGCTATGATTAGACAATATGGAAAGCCAACGGTTTTTTTTACAATAAGTGCTAACGAAATGGGATGGCCTAAATTACTACAATTATTGTATAAGTTAAAAAATAATTCTGAAATATCGGTTGAAGATGTAGCAGCATTACATTTTATAGAAAAGAGTACTCTTATTAATGAAGATGCAGTTACTTGCGCTATATATTTCAATAAGTTAGTAAATGTTCTTTTGAAAATTCTACAATCAAAAAGATTTAGTCCTTTCAAGAAATATAGAATTTTGTATTATTTCAAAAGAATCGAATTTCAACATCGGGGTAGTCCACACGCGCACATTTTAGCTTGGTTAGATAATGCTCCCGAAGACGTACTTGAAAAAGATTACAATCGAGCCATCGAACTCATAGACTTTCTTATATCAGTATCTGCAACAGAGGCATCAGGCAACATCAAATTACAAACACACAAACATACTTTCACATGTTACAAAGGATTAGCATCAAAAAGAATGCAAAAATGTAGATTTGATGCTCCTTTCATACCAATTAAGACAACAATGATTTTGACACCCATGAAAGATACCGAAGATGGATTTAAAGAGTATAAAGCAAAATATAATGCTCTTAGAAAAAATTTGGAAAATTATGAATATGATGATTTTCAAGCATTTTATCGAGATAATAATATAAATTCAGATGAGGAATATTTTAATATCATTCGCGCCGGAATCAACAGACCAAAAGTTTTTCCGAAACGTCAACCTCATGAAAAATGGCACAATCCTTTTAATCCGTTTATATTGAACATTGTTAAATCTTATACAGACTTTCAATTTATAACCGAAGAGTATTCGTGTGCAGCTTACGTCGTGGAATACGTCAATAAAACGAATAGAGGTGTTAGTGATTTACAAAGAAAAATAATTGAAATCATGGATGAGCACCCAGAATTCGATATATTTGACATTACTAAAAATATTAGTATAAATCTTTTAAATCACACCGAGATAACAAGTCAAGAAGCTGCCTGGTATTTATTAAAAGAACCTATGTCAAAAAGTTCAACCATTATTACCTACATACCGACTGTATGGCCTGTTGAAAGACAACGAATAAAGAAGACCATGAAGGAATTGAGTGAATTGGACGAAGATTGCACAGATATATGGAAAGAAAATTGGTTCGACAAATATCAAAAAAGACCTGAAGATTTAGAAAATATTTCTCTCGCGCAATTCGTTTCTCAGTACTTCAAAAATAACAAGGGAGAGTATGTCAAACGAGATGAGCCAAGAGTAATACGTTATCGTAATTATGATATGGCTACTGATTTCAACGAATACAAGAGAGAAATGGTAACTTTGCACATTCCATTTCGTGATGAGGAAGCAGAAATTCTTGAAGAAATGAAATTTATTAGATTATATGACGACAATGTAGATCTCATATTACAGAAGAAAAAAGAGTTTGAATCCAACGTAGACATTGAAAGAATTATGCAAATTTGTCGAGAGTTATGTCGCGAAGAAGAAGAAGAAGATAATGAAGAAATAAGAGATGTTGGTAGACTTCCTGATCATAAACCATTTCATGAATTATACAATGACTCGAATGCAGAAATAAATGACGATTTGCAACTTGCCATGTTGAATAAACTTGGAGCTATAACCAAAAAGGAAGAGAATATAATGTCTTATGATGATTTTTATGATCTTATGCGTCGGGCCAATGAAGAACAACGAGAAATTCTGTTTCATACTATGCACCACTTGATATCTACAGTTGAGTCAATGCGAGAACCATTGCTCGTAAATTTAACTGGACCAGCTAGTAGTGGCAAGACTTTTGTAATAAGAGGAATAATGGAAATATACAATAGATTTTCAGATACTGATGGCATTTTCAATGCCTATATAGCTTGTGCATCAACCGGAAAGGCTGCTACAGCTATAGGTGGTTCAACAGTTCATAGTGCATTAAACATATCATTATCCAGGCTAATGCCACTTAATATTGAAAAAGCTCATCAATATAGAACTTTATTAAAGTTTGTTAAAGTTATTATTATAGATGAAGTAAGCATGGTTTCCGGTGAGCTATTAGAAAACATTGATATTCGTCTGAAACAAATTACTGGTTTGTTTACAAAAGATTTTGGAGGATTAGACATTATACTTATCGGGGATTTGCGACAATTACCTCCTGTACGAGCTACACCAATTTTCAAACAAATTAAAAAGAGAATGACTGGTGAAACACCTTGGCGAAACTTAAAAAAATTGAAAATTTGAATTACATCAAGTGATGAGACAAGAGGATAGTCAGTTTGTTGAAATTTTAACGAAGATTGGCAATGGTAATATTCTAACGGAAGAAGAATTACGTGTAATAGAATCATGGTTTATTACCAAAGAAGAAGCTCGAATAGTATGTCCTGAAGGAGTTAAACGCTGGGGTTAATGAGTACAATCATTCCATTTTAAACTCTGAAGAAAATAAAATAATATCTTTGCCATCAGATGTTTTCGAAGGTTGTCATAATACTGTACTGATACTTGTCATAGATGTAATGATACTGGTAGAATGCCTTACGAGCTAATTTTAGTCGACCTTACGACTTACGTGATAACTAATAACACAGATGTTGCAGTTGGATTATCCAGTGGCACTGTAGGAAAGTTATATAATGTGGAAAGAGATGAGAATCTTGACATAATAAGAATTTGGATGAAATTTTCAAAATCATGTGGACGAAATCAAGAAATTTAATGCTCGCCTCGATCTTGATAATGATGTTCCAAGTGCCAATCACTCCTCAGACATCATCCATCCCACTTAATAACAATAAAACTATAATAGAGAAACGAAAACATTTCCCACTTATTTCTACTTTAGCAATGACTATTCACATATAACAAGGAGGTATTTTTGATGCTGTTGTTAACGAATACGATCGCAAATATCCTAGAGAAATCAGACCTTTTGAAAGTAAAGGAGAATTAGTATACGTAGCTTTAACAAGAGTAACGAATATTCAAGGTTGATTTATGGTTACTCAAAAAAAATACTAGTGACTTGGTAGAGCAGGAATATCTCTGAATGCTTCAAGTCATCTAGAAGATCTAATGCTAGAATTACAGAGGTTACAAGATTGCAAGAAGTGTGTTTGCACTACAAAAGGTCACCAAAAATTTTCTTGAATTCATCTTTAATAATAAATATTATAAAGAGGAAAGATTTGTTTGTTTGTATTGAATAGGCTCCGAAACTACTGGGCCAATTTGAAAAATTCTTTTACCATTAGAAGCCGACATTATCCCTGATGAACATAGGCTACTTTTTACCGCAGGAAAATGCTTCATTCCTACGGGAAAACGGGTAAAAGGACAACAGGTAGTAAGAATTATCCTTCCATACTTATCTTCTTTTTCACATAACTTCTGAACAGATTGGGTTGAAATTTTATATTCGGCGGGGTTGGGCGGGAAAATGCTTCACTCCTACGGGAAATCTAAAATAAAAGTAAATACCAGCGGTTTGGCCCTAGTCCGGGATACACTTGATATGTATTTAAAATGGAATCAGGTGAAGCGACTAACATGATATTTTAGCGATCCGCTCCACGGTAGATAGATGGCGTTATCAACTTTTATCATTTTATACTTTTCAACGCGGACGAAGTCGCGAGCACCAGCTAAAAGGATTTTCATTCAATTGCCAAAGTTTACATAAGCACGCACCTGTATTGTATATATATTTATACTTGTGCCGATAGATGTGAGAATCAGATTTATGTTAATAATTGAAGTGAAAACTTCTATAGCCGCGTTATACGACTTTGGGTAGGGAAAAAATGTATCGGTTCGCGGCAGCAACATGCTAATGCTCAGTTATGCGCGTGCAGCTGTCTACGTACGCGATCACGTCAACCTGAGACGTCAACACATTGCATATTATATACATAGATCTAGTATTACTACCGTTCCGTTAGATATTATACCAGATTGTATGTGTGTGCGTTGGATGCTTAGCAGTTTTAAGTTTTCACTTCTGTCGGCAGTCCTCATGACTGCCTCCGTTTTATTTTGTATTTTAATCGTCTTGTTGATTGTTGTTTAAGTACTTAGAACTTCCTATGGGTGGAAAATAATAATAATATTCTTAGCGCCTCTTTCACCAACGTCAAGTAAGCTTAACCGTCACTTAGTCACCTGTCACCGGGAATAATTTAGCTGGTAAACGCCCCAAACATTAAATAAAAAATAATTTAAAAAAATCGCCTATCGAATGCATAATTTAATAAAACATAAAATGATTTCTTAAAGTAACTAATCAACACTTTACTTGTAGTAGAACTTGTAGGTGAAAGAGGCGCTTAATTAAATAAGGTTCGTTCGTTTTGAAATTCGAATTCGGACAAGCGAGAACCAATCAAATTACTGCATTCCTAAAATACTTTCCCGCGTCGTGGCAGCTTGACGCGCCGGTAGTCGAACCGGTTTCGATTCGACGCAACAAATTCCCGCAACCCACAGACCATTGCTCCAATTACGTATTTATTTGCCTACTTTATTATCGTCCTGCATATTTATGTACGTGTCTACCTCGCAGTTATGGTTAAGTATGTCAATATGTTTAATAGGGCTCAAATGTATGAGTTGTGACCTATCTGTTTATTAAATGACACGGCCCAAGGTTAATGCAATTATCTTTAGTTACGGTTAAACTAGTGAGATTACTTTGAACTTGGTTCAAATACCTAATGTAATGGATAAATTGGAGTGAGTGTGTTACGCTTTAACGCCAATCGTGGTGAAATTTTGTATAAGTAGGTATTCTACCTGTTGTCAGGAATTTAGAAAAGGACACGAGGACTTACACTTGTTACAGTGAAGTTTTCTACTGAATTAAAATCCGTTGGGTGGTAAACTATCACCTGCGTCACCTAAACGGGCATAAACATTTAGACGCACGGGACACAGGATAAGCTAAGTACATTTTTCTTTTTCAACGCGGACGAAGTCGCGGGCACCAGCTAGTATATAATATATGACATGTTTATTGCCATGCAACGGTGGCGCCGCCACAATTTTTTAACGATTTTCTGGATAAAAAGTACACCATAAATTATTATCCGTGACGATGTGTATGCAAAATTCCATAATGATCGGTTGAGTAGTTAAGGCGTGAAAAGGTAACAGAGAGACAGAGACAGACCACTTTTATAATACTAGCTGCTGCCTGCGACTTCGCCCACGTAACTTTGTAAATTATATACTAAAACCTTCCCCGAGAACCACTCCATGAAAATCGGTGCACTAATTTTTGAGTTTATCGCGAACAGACAAACGGAGGACTTTTTTTATCAATATCATCATCAATACTAATAATAAATGTGTAGGGGTCGGTCGTGGAGTAATTTACTTTGTTTTCAGAAATATCGTGTATATAGGCTCTATACACGATACTGAAACTAAATTGACCATTTTTACAATTAGTATGTTCCTTCATCACTCTTAACTGATTTAACTGAACGAATTAACTGATTTTCATGAAACTTGGTAGATAAACATTTAGAAGTACGGGACACGTGATAGGCTATTTTTTATCTTTTTTAACGCGGACGAGACGAAGTCGCGGGCAACTGCTAGTATTAAATAAAACCACAATGCATTTAAATATTTATTTATTTTGTATATACATTTACATCTTTGGTACGACTAATCTGGCAGCCAGCGGTCTGCTCGCCACAGCAGACAGTACGTGCCGTCTGTGTGGTCCGCTGGCGCCGTCTGCTGGGGCGCGAACCTTTGCAGCAGCGGACGGTAACCGCTGCCGACAGTCACTAGCGTGTCCGCCGTCAGCGGCACCACGGCGCTGAGGCCGGCCGCGTGCGGCCTCAACACCGTTACCGGCCTCAAGGTGGCCGCGTCCGCCACCACCAAGCAACCCCAAGCGGTCCCCGCGTAGAGGAGACCTCGCCAGCAGCGCAGCGCCGTCACGTTGCATCTCTGCGGGTCCGGGCCGTCGTCGAGCGTCATCGACTGGAGGCTCTCCGAGCACGGAGCCAGTTTGCTGCAGTCCAACTGAGCTATGCGCTCGCAGCCGGCGCTGCCCGACCTCCATTGTTCGACGCACGCGCCTGCAACAGACGCCGATTTTAAGTCTCAGACGCTCTTATGCACGTCTCTCACAGATAATACCTGTTATTGTATCTAGTTAAAGTGAATAAAGTGTGAAAAGATATGAAAATCCGTTGTTTACATGAAAACGACAAAGTGGTCCTTCGAGCCGGATCAATAAGTATTGTTGGAAATTTTGACTTTTTTAAAACTATCTGTATCAATATATAGATAGCCAATATTATATTACTAACTAAAATTACCTACGTATTTTGTAATTGGATTAAATATTTATTACAGTGTACTACTGACAATATGCGAAACGCATTGTGTTCCGCCTCTTAACTCGGGTACTGTGTCAATTGTAATGTAAACCAATTAAGTGAATAAGTAGCAATTATGTTCCCTAACTGTAGATGGATAGTTAAGGTTAAGCATAACCAGTGACCAGGTTCAAAGTGCACGAAGACGAGCGGCAGCCTCGGGTCCGCGGCGAGCAGTCCGACGCGCCGCTCGGCGAGCCGCTCGGCCGAGCACACGCCCCCCGCCGTCACCGTGTACTTGTCCAGCGAGTCGCCCCCGGCCCACAGCTCCAGGCCCTGGGGGCCGCCGGCCGCTGCGAGCGCCAGCAGCTCGCTGGCGGTCCCCAGCTCCGTCTGCACGAAGCTGCCCTCCGCCTCCGGCTGAGTGCACCTCACCAGGAACAATCTGCCACGCCACTCTCACCTTTAGCTTCCACTTTCAAAGCGACTTCGTCCGCGTTGAACGATGAAAGGACAATGTGTATGCAACATTTCATGGTGATCGGTTCAGTAGTTTTTGCGTGAAAGCGTAACAAACAAACAAACTAACTCACATGCACACATTATAATATTAGTATAGGATAGCCTACTAGCTGGTGCCCGCGACTTTGTTCGCGTTGAAGAATAAAACAACATAATAAAAGCAATATAACGCTTGACGTGTTGTCGCTATAACACTTTTGCTAGGCGTTAGTTTTTTCATTATATTTTAGAGTAGCTGTTGCACGCGACTTCGTCCGCTTATCGCCCGATTAAAATAGGCTATTAAATGCACATTGGCTCATTCCTGGTCTCCTGGCAAGCCTCCACACGTTCGGTCGAACCAAACCGAACGTGTGTTACGGCTATAACGTTTTCAGTTCTACTAAAATTGCAATAAAAATGATAGAAACATTGAGGATAAAAATTGGCATCTGACCTGCCACAATGTAACGCGAGCGCGACTCTGTCCAGGTCGTGGAGTACCTGCAGAGCCACCACGGCCGACGGACTCCCGCCCACCGAGTCCTGGACCCTCACGCGCCATTGCAACGCACACGTCTCCACCCTGGACGATGGAGAGCACCACGTCATCACACATAACTCTTAACAGATATGACGTTGCTCGTGTTAAGGATCGGTTTTGATAAAGAATACACTAGATTCAGGCTCTCAAACATTTAGTAATTATTCTATACTCGGGCTTATTACTCACGAATAAATAGACACCGCTCCGTCCTCGTGTCCCATCCACACGTGTCTCCCGACCTGGCACATCGCCGTCACCGTGGACGCCGCCGTCAGGCTGTGCGCGTGTGTGAAGCGCGTCTTCGTCGCCGCCAACGTCTGCACTCGCTCGGCCGCGCTCAGCCACAACTCCGACTCCGCCGACGCCGACACCACCGCCGCGTGGGGCGATAGGGCCGCGAACGCCGCGTCCGACAACGCCGTGAACTCGGGCGCGCCGGCCACGGACACCAGAGCGGCGGCGGAAGGCCTTTGCGCGGGCGCGCCGGCCCAACAACGCCGCATGGCCTCGACCATGCAGCACGGATATTTCACGTCACGACTCGACAGCGGAGGCCTCACCCCCTCCAAGACGGCCTCCTTGACGGCCTCGTGGCCCTCGAATGGCTGCCGCAAAGAGAGGATCTCGTACAGCAACATGCCGTAAGAGAAGCAATCGACCTTCTCGTTGTACTCCTGCTCGCCGTTATACCTCATCACCTCGGGTGCCATAAAGCCCTCGGTGCCGCCGAAGCCCTTCGTGCCGCTAGGTGGCGCTAGCCGGCTTATTCCTGTCACAGATGACATTCGTTTATTTACTTGACAGTTCCGTCAAATCCGTTTGGAAAACTTCAAGAAAAATTGTGGGCTTCACTTGACTGAAGTCGGTCTCTGGAAATGTTACTTTTGATTTTTATTTGAATTTTGCCTCTATTTTATTTAAAAAAAATGGCTATTATATTATTCTGACATGTCTATTGCTTGTCAAATTATGCTAGTTTTTTTTTTGCAAAATCAATTTTAAATTATTTTCAAATTAATTAAACAATCAAATACATTATTTTCACTAAACACTTTGTGTCGAATGTTAATACATGTCAGAAACATGAGAACAAAAACCTCGCAACAAAAGTTAATTTAACTCACCATAGTCTCCCAATTTCACCAGCACGTCTATGGGCGTTGGACTCCTCTCTGCTGCGGCGCTGTCCTGGGGCTGCGGGAGACTCCACACGAGAACATTCTCCGATTTCAGATCTCTGTACACTATTCGCTTCGCGTGTAGATATTCCAACGCTCTCGCCACTTGCAACGCCAGGGCTCGAGTCGCGCGGACTCCGACGCGTTGTCCTCGCGAGCGGTATTGGCGCAGTGACGCGTCCAGCGCGCCCAACGGCGCCAATTCCAATAGTAGAGCCAGTGGCGCTGCGCAGAGCGCGACCAGATTGACGACGTGCGGGTGGCGCAAACGCGATAGAATCGTGTACTCCTGGCGCAGAGCGCAATAAGCGCGGCAAGCGGCGGCTCTTGGCTCGCGTTGCCAGCGCGCTAAAGCCGCTTTGTGAGCGTGTATAGCGCTCACGTCCGAATGAGCCGGCGGCGCGACGGGCTGTAGCGCTTTTAAGGCGACCCTGCGCGTTTCGCCGCCTTGGGGCCTCCAAACCCCGGCCAAAACTGTCCCGAATGCGCCCCGACCCGCCACATTTGACCGAGAAATTTGATCCCAACGCGCCCTCTTAACCTCTTCAACGTCCAAAAGCAAAGTGTCCGGGGCGACATCACGCAGTTGCACGTCGGGGTGATGGGGACAGTGCAGTCTTTTGTCAGTGCATGCAGCCAAAATGCACTCCTCGACAGTCCACGCGTGGGCAGTGCCCCACGTTTGGGCTGCGGTCTCGGGAGCTCCCTCGACGGAGCCGAGTCTAGAGGAGGAGGCGGATTCGGCGTCCACGCCGCTGTCTCCGTCGGAGGCTCGCGACTCTTGAGACACCCTCCCGCCCGCGGGTTGGCCCGCTTCTCCCCCGCCACCGGCGACCTCTAGTCGCCTCACGGCCTGCGACCAAACACTCCTATTATAGACTGTTAGACTCCCCTTCAGAAAAGACACAGAATAATGTTACTGTTGTAGTCTATGGTCTGTCTCTATGGTTAGTCACTGTAATGCTAAAAATAATAAGACTTTTAATTACGGACCAAACACCCAGCTCGCCAACGAAATGTTACTCTAACTTATTTATTATTAATAAGTTAATTTTTTAATAGGCTCACTGACGTAACTAATTTATTATTTAGTTTCGCTGTTTGCCGTGGAACTTCCTTCACGAAACGAACTCTATATACCTGCACGAGGGGATTCTGATGATGAGGAGGTCTCTCGAGGTCCTGGAGACACGCGCAGCAGGGCACGACGCGCGTGATGAGGCACCGACCCTCGGAGGTGTGCACGAAGCGAGTGCCCAACGACGGGTACCAGTCTTCTAGGAGAAGGTCCACGTGCTCCGAGACTATCGCCAAGATCTTCGCCAGCACTTCGGGATTCGGCTCCAGGGTTATGCTCTGCCGAACGAAAACACCCTTTTGTGTATGCTTTACCAATCTCAGGTCACAATCGAAGGCACAAAAGCGACATCAACTTTGACGTTTGAATTCTGTCATCAGCTTTGACCATGTCTTTACCTGGTAACCAGCTATGGGAAGACCGTCGTCGCGGCGAGCCACGCACGCGCGCGCCGGAACCAGAAGCCTGATGCAGGCGCACCTCCTCGGGTCCACCTCGCTCCACCCGCCCTCCTCGGAGTACCTCAGGCGCACCCCGTAGAAGGGGTCGTCGTACACGTCGTCCGCCAGGGGGCCCCCCACGAGGGGGTCGCGCTCGGGGGGCATCTCGCGCAGTTCGAGCATCGTGAGGTCCCCGCACACGAGCCTCACTCCGCTCTGCCAAAGCTTCCACGCCCAGTTCAGCTCGAGCGCTTTGCGAGTCGCCTCGTCCACTTCCATCTGGAGGAGACAGACAGTGATCATGATAACTTAAAAAGGACTTTTTATACGACAGATTCACTAAGGTCAAAATGTTGGAATCTCAAAAACGAGTACAGTCACTAAAGTCACAGGTAAAGCGTAGCAGAGGCAGAAGGAAGAATTTATGCACTCTTTCGCGAGTGAAGAAGAGGAATCGAACTCACGTCTTGCGGCAGCTTGTAGAGCGCCGGCGCCGCGTTGGCAACGGCGTCGTCGGCCAACAGACGCGTCACGAGACGAGGCCAGAAACCGCACGGCACGTACGACGCGGCCAACACGCGCCGCAGCGTGCGACCGCAGCGACGCCCCTCCACGCGCACCGCACCCGCTGTCGCCTCTTCCACGAGCGACGGCGAGTCGGTGCCGCGCGTGTCCGAGACAGCGCCCGGCAGTGACGGCCACGCGCGTCGCTGCCACGACGACCGCAACCTTAAAACGTCGCATTTCGACCTTAAAACTACGCAAATTTATGGAACAATATACTATAACTATGGATTTTGCGTCACAAATGCCAAAGCGGCATATAAAAAATACGCCTAAAACGGTAGTAACGACCAGGTTCTACTATTGATTTTAAACTCCAATGTGATGACGTATACTCACATTTTCTATAAATGGACAGATGACACGAGACGACGAGCTCTACGCATATATCATTTTTAAATGTTCCATAAAGTTCCTAGTGTTTTGTATTGCGTGCGAATCCATTAATGTATATGGATGCTGGAATAGATAATCCATTAATGTTATAGTAGATGAATTCTGGAAAGTAATTCGTTGCCAATTTTTTGACAATTCCCCGAATTGCGAGAAATCTGAACTCTATTGGAGACTAATGACAATTTTACTGATTACATTGCATAATATGAATCTTCCTCGTTTGACTTACTAAACCGCAAACCTGACTACTGTTTGTTTCTACTATGTATTATTATGGCACACATGTTTATTAAAAGTCGCTTCAGTATTTTATACACAAAATTCTGTCTTATTTTTGTTCTGATTTTGACGTTCGCTTCGAAATCCTACCTCAACGGCAGCTGTGGAGTCGCCGGCGGCTCTGCCGGCAACAGCGGCGGCACCAGCAAAACCCTTGCGTCCCAGCACAACGCCAACTCAAACTTATTCAACAGCGACACTCCCAACGCTCCCAGCGCACTGGAGCCCTCCTCTTCGCCCAGTTGGGGAGACGCCTTAAACACGTGCGCCAACTCTTCCAGTCGCATTATACCGTTGCTAGCGAACGGATTTATCTCCCTGACTGTGACCACGTGAGCCAGCACGTCGCACAGCCACTGAGGCCTCACGAAGTACAACTCCTTGAGTGTGGCGTCGTCGTAGTGCAGGAGCACTCCGTTCTCGTGCAAGAACGCGGTCGCCTGTTGAAGTTCCGCCGCGTCGCGGAACGTTCTATGGTTTTTCTGCTGCATGTACTGTGTCACCTGCGGAGTACAGTCGACCGCATAAGTCGATTAACACATTCAAAAGTGCAAAACAACTGAACACTCAACTTACTTACTTACTGAAGCCTTTTACTATCGTTTGTACGTGAAGTTTATTTT
This sequence comes from Synanthedon vespiformis, assembly GCA_918317495.1. Lineage (NCBI taxonomy): Eukaryota > Metazoa > Arthropoda > Insecta > Lepidoptera > Sesiidae > Synanthedon > Synanthedon vespiformis. The sequence goes on from OU906974.1 coordinate 4,219,630, forward strand.
GTTCTCTAGTCGTGACAACGACTTTATGGCAGGTTGAGTGTTCAGTTGTTTTGCACTTTATTGCGACTTTTGCGGCCGACCGTACTACAACTATGGATTTTGTGTGACAAAAGCTAAAGTGGCACATAGAAGTGCGCCTAAAACGGAATCATGACGATGTAAATGGTAAAAAGTAGTAAAGTTCTGCAGTTGCTATTTCTCCAATATGTCCAATAGGACCGATTAGAAGCAGCCTTTATCAGGTCCTAATACGTGTCCTGCCCACAGACACACAAACTTATGTCGGTAACTTTCGTACGTCTACGGATTTCCACATTTCTGATTCGATCTCTCGGTGTAATCCCGAGCATAGCCTTCTCCATGGTTTGTTGAGCGACATTTACTTTTTTTACGAAGCGAATAGTTAGAGACCACTACAGTGGCAACATACAGCGCTCAAAAACTTTTGTTTTCCTTAAAAAATAGGAATTTTGGATCAAAAGATAACCTCGGAGTTTTTCGATTCAACACACACATGTGCTCACAGTGAGAAAGAAATCATTCAGATCGTAAATTTATCCAAATTAATAGTGTTATAAGTTCTCTCCTAAAAATAAAAACCAGCATATACCACAGTTATAATAGTTGCTTGACGCTCTAGAATGGGGAAAAATGTTGGATTATGATAATTCCACAGTTGAAAGTAAATAGTTCTCACCAATCTCTTGTACTCCTCGTGACGCAGGACTGGATCCCTCAGCTCTGAGGCCAGGGTGGTGACACACTCCTCCAGAGCCAGGTATGTCGCCGGCACTAGTTGCTCCACCAGGGCTTGCTTGCTACCTGCAGGAACACCTTATCAATGCAACCGATGAACCTCAAAAGGTAGACGACTTAAGCCACAAATGCCTGAAGCTTATTTATATAATTGACTAGCTGGTGCTAGCGACTTCGTCCGCATAGAAAAGTATAAAACGCCATCTACCGTATATTGGCTAGATGACGCTATCTTAAGGGCCAAGCCGCTAGTGTTTACTTTTATTTTAGTTTTCCCGTAGGAATGAAGCATTTTCCCTTGGTAAAAAGTATCCTATGTTCATCACGGATAATGTCGGCTTCTAATGGTAAAAGAATTTTTCAAATAGGTCCACTAGTTTCGGAGCCTATACAATACAAACAAACAAATCTTTCCTCTTTATAATATTAGTATGTTACTCGCTGATAATTTAGGTTTCTATGGGTGAAAGAATTTTTAAAATAGGTCCAAACAGGTTTTGAGTTTATTTAGTTTAGATAACAAGTCAAGTCGACATTACTTGTGTTTGTTTCATTCAACAAGGAGACCATTTGAAATAGCTTCTACTTCAACCTTAAGTATAGATAGATGGCGTTGTGCAATATATTCAAACACTTCTAATTACCCGGCGGTTTGACGCTGAAAGCGACGTTGTAAATGACGTCCGCCAGCAGACGAATGTTGTGCTTCGTTGTGCAAGATACCTGCGATCGATTTACATTCTGTTTTTACGTTGCCCACAATTTTACAATTAGGGGCACGTTCAAGTATTACGTAACGCGATTTAGGGGGGAGGTCCCCCCCTTCTTGGGAAACGTTACGATGCGTTACAGGGGCGGGAGGGGAATCCCTCGAGTGTGTTGTACGTCATTTTTAAATTGTTCTCAACGAGTTGTTAACACTTTTCGTTGGTAAAAATGGACACTTGGTAGTGACGTAACCTTTAGGGGAGGGGGGGGGCGGGGGAAGAGAACACAGAAAAACATTACGGCGCGTTACATGTTGGGGCCAAAAATCTTCAAAAAATGCGTTACGTAACACTCGAACGCCCGTAACTCTATATAATTGCGCAATTATAGACTTGTACCAGTATACAGTAGCGTGAGTTGGGAAGATTATGACGCAAATTTCTATACTAGTGTAAGTTTTCAAAAAGTTTCAATTTTTATTTTTTATTTTTTTTATTTTTAAGGTCGACAGACAGACTGATGGTCCACTTGATGGTAGGTGGCTACCGTCGCCTATAACACAAGCAACGCCATTAGTGCCGCTTCCCAACTCACGCTACTGTATATTCGTACAAGTCTATACTTGCGCAATTATATAGAGTTACGGGCGTTCGATTCCGAAACATGTGCAAATTTTAGTTTGCGCAAAATTTTAATTGAACGTTTGTGTGGCAAGTGAAGTAAGTGAAACACAGCAAGCATATCTTTACTTGTGTGGCTACTATTACACTCACTTCAACAGAGTCCAACACTCGTGGCAACCCCAACTTGTCGGCGTCCGGAACCGCCATTACGGAACTCCGGATCAGTCTTTGCAATGCTTCCGGACTCTCGTCTGAACTCTGAGAGGCCGACGTCGCTTGGTCGTAATGCGTCGCCACCATCACCACGGGCGAACCCGGGGCCCTCGCTTGTATCGACCTCAACCATTGCACCGCTGACGACAAACCTCGACGTCCGTCCGTCACCCGCCACACGACCAAGTATAACGAGCGTCGCGACAGGAAATACTGATGCGTGGCGTAATATTCCCTTTGGCCGGCGAAATCCCAAGTCCTGAAGGTTACCGGTCCGCGAGAACCGCATCGTTTCTCGTACACCCACTCGCCAATGTCCACACCCACTGTGGACATGTTGCAGCCGCGTCTGGCTGGTCTATTGCCCATCCGCCGTGTCCAATGGTCGGTGGGACGTCTTCTGTGATGTGCGGCGGACTCTTGCCGCAGACATTCCAGTAGACTTGTCTTGCCGATGCCTGAAAGGCGATGGGCATAACAGAGTTATTACACTTGTTGAGGTCCATTCGAGTTACGGTGGGCAATTTTGGTAAAATTTATACAGTTACGCATTTTATTTGCATTTACATTATACTGTTTTTTTTAACAAAGACCGACAAGAGTGAGATGGGTCATTTTTAGGGGCACGACCTACACCTGAGGCGCGTTCTTAGTGGATAAACGGATTTATGGACCAATAGCAATGCAGTAAAATTTTTTGGAACTCGTTTGTTTAAAAAAACGTACTTATAGTATAGTCGCTTTACCTATCCTTAACTTTACTATGGCAGTGCACTTGCAGCGCCTGTGGTGATGCTTGTTTTATAGGCGACGGTAGCCACTTACAGTAAAATAACATTAAAAAAAAAAACAAACAGAAAAGTAGCTGGTGCCCGCGACTTCGTCCGAGTTGAAAAATTAAAAATATAACACCTAAGAAAATATCTGACATCTTTATCGATGTGACGTCATCTTCAACTCCCATTTTACCCTTTTTGAAGGACATATTTTGAAAAGCGCTGAAATACGTATTTATTTATTTATTTATTTCTAAATACAAGCTTTAATATGACTTCTGATGCTGTTAACTTTGAAAATGTCTGTCTTCCATAAAAGATCTTCAGTTCTTAACCCAAAAATCGCCCAGCTAAACGCGAATGGAGCTCAAAAAGTGTAATTTCTCATTTCCCCACAAGTGTAGTTAATATCCCCATACCACTGACCTGTAATATCTACCACTGGACAGACTGTCCCATACAAAAGACAGATAATTTCATGTACCATTTTGAAACGCCGATTTGTTGATGTTTTAGGGAGTGTTTAGGTTTATTTGTGTCCGCTTGAGTTTTGATACATGAGGAAATGTGTATTTTGTAAATGTCCCTACCAAAAATGAAGTAAATCATCACTAATTTTATTTCTACAGCTCCAAAATGGCGTTTTTTCGAATAATTTGACATAAAAATAAAAATAATTTGACAGCAGCCTGTCCAGTGGTATACATTACAGGTCAGTGCCCTGAACCTTGAATACATACCTTGAACTCCCACTAGCATGAGTTTGAGGCAGGCGTACGGTTTCGCTTCGTGCAATACCGAACGCAGATATCCCACAATGTCCATACTTTTGTAACGACCGCTGGCCACCATAGAGCGTAGAGGTTCCGCCAGGGAACATCCGGCCGTGTTAAGGTTCCATAAGCGGGAGAGAAGTCCCATTTGTGGGGGCAACTCTGCTATATCCTTGTTCCCGGATATGTTCAGGACCGAGAGGTTGGTCAACTCGTGGATGTGGGATGGAATTGTGCGCAAAAGGTTGCAAGAAACGTCCAGCATCGACAGGAGAGGGAACAGAAGTCTACGTCTCCCAGATCCACTTTCTGAACTCCAACCGTTGCCCTGAGGGGGCAAACGCGAATGTTAATTACCTCCATTGAAGTACTACAACTATAGAATTCGCGTGACAAATGCCATAGCGGCGCACAAAAAGTACGCCTAAAACGGAATCATCGCGGAGTCGATGGTAAAATGTAGCAACGACCAAGTTCCACCCATTCATTTTAAGCTCCAATGTGCTGACGTAAAGTCACATTTTCTTTAAATGACAGATGGCAGAGTTGATGCTCTACTCATAATTATGATGTCACTTTTAAATGTTCCATAAAGTTCCTAATGTTTTGTATGGAGTGCGAAATCTACACTTTTAGTACATTGATGTAGATCTCAGATTGAGGATTGAGGGATTACAATTTTTTTTAAATGTTTTATTAGTTTTCGTCTATATTTTAATTCGATTACGTTAAATGTACAATTGACAACACCATTAAACTTCTCCACTGACCATTGTTAGAGACCTAAATCTAGTTTTCTGGGTTAGTTAGACTGTTGTTTTAATTAAGAATTAGTTGCCATACCCAGTCGTCGTCTTCGTCGGCGGTGTCTGTGTTGCTGTGGTTACCGTCACGGGTCGAGTCGGCCACGTGACCGTCATCGTCGGTGGTCAGTTGGATACGAGTCAACAGATTGTTGGATAGGATCTGCGGATAAAAACCTTATTGGATGTTAACAGTAGTACAATACATTTATAATATTTAAAACAACTAGAAATTGATTGCTGACTGTTTAAATATTTATTTTTACAAGTATTACTATCTTTTATGGCAATGTACTAACTTAAACAATCACATAAAAGACTTTCTTAAAGTGTAAACTAACTTAGGTTACGAGGTTAACTTAACCTAACATACCCTGTAACCTGTAACAGGCTGCAGCATATGAACCTTAAAGGACAATTAGAGGAAATCTTAGAATGCCACAATGGATCATAGATTTCCTTACTGTCTATGATTTTCTCCCAACTTTAATACCCACCAGGGTCCTGAGGCCCTCCAGGCGCAGGTGCCTGCGCGCCGGACACGCTGCACTCAAGAGTTGAGTGCGCACTGAGGCTGCGCTTGCGCAGGAACGAGGCCTCCCACTTCGGACGGGAGTGTCGCCTGCGGTCCGTGGGCAGTAACAGGCTAAAGGATCGCCCTCGCTACTGCTAAAACTGTCCACCTGTGTCCGAGGGTAACTTTTTTAAGCTATTCAATCATCAATCTACTACAATTATGGGATTTGCGTGACAAATGCCAAAGCGGCACATAAAAAGTACGCCTAAAGCGGAATCATGGCAGATTCAATGATAGAGGGTAGTAACGTAACGACCGAGTTCTACTATTCATTTTAAACTTCAATGTGTTGACGTAAAGTCACATTTTCTTTAAATGACAGATGGCAGAATTGATGCTCTATTCATATGACAAGAACTAACCTGAGGTAGACTCGGCCAACAGGTGATCTCGTTGTGACTGAGGTCCAACTGTCGGAGACTTGTGGGGTATGAAGTCACGTATGACATCGATCTATGGAACACAAACACTGTTGTGAGTCCAAAGCCCATTACCTTATCCCTCTTGCCAATTTCTTACCCTAAATTTTTACTGTGATAGACAACACCCGATGATTGGAAAGTGATTTAGATTTACATAAAACGCGACACCACAAAACAAGTAATTCTTTTATGGGTTCAATGTGTACGGTTGTCCAATTATCTACCAGAGATTAATCAAAACCAAACTAGTTTCTAAAGGTTATTATAAAATCTCTGATTAAGCGACAATGAAGCCAGGATTTAAGCGATTCGGAGCTCATAATCATAACTTTGTTTAGTATTATATTAATTTATTATTCTAAAGATGGCAAAAAGAATGATATCTTGAATTTCTGGATTTCTTCTCTGGATCGTCATCGTCTTGGCTTTTTCTCCGAAACCCTGATAAATTTAAATTTATAATGACGACCATCAAAGTTTTCTTGGAGAAACCTAATTGATAAATTAATATTTTGTGGCCGAGCCTCACCTGAGCGAGTTGTAGGCCATGTTGAGCCTAGCGAGCCTTTGAGCGCGACAGGCGAGCACGCGAGGCACGCAAGTGAACTGGTTGTGCGAGAGGTTGAGCGAGACGAGCGCCGAACCGCGCGCCGAGCCGCTCGCCGAGCCGAATTGCGCGCTCGGCTGCGCGTCGGACGCGTCAACGGACGCGAAACTGCGCCACGTGTGCACGCTGCGCACTTCGCTCCAACTACAATACACGCGACGACAGATATGGCATATTGGAACAAACAACAGTGTCGCTAAAATTACGCACACTCACGTGCAAATTGCACACAGTGACAACCGACACGGAGTACACACTTACACGCACGCAACTGCCGGACCAATAGCATTTGTTCGTGATGAAACACGCGATTGAATTGTAGAGCTAGACAATTCCGTGGCACGCTCTATTCTTTAGCGGTGCCGCATCTCTAGCGGGGCCGCGCGCATTTCCGAAGATCTGCGCACGCGACCATTACAACCTTAGTGCAAAGATTTCTATTATAACTCAATTATAATAGAATTCTTTGCGTTTATGTAAAAGAAGACGTCTTATATAAAATACTAGCTGTTGCACGCGACTTCGTCCGCGTAACTTTATAAAATATAATACATTCGTGTCTGTGAAACCATGGAAATATACACAATATACAAAATTTCAACCCAATCGGTCAAGCCGTTTAGTAGTTGATATACCGACAGAAGCCGATATACCGATAGCAGCGCCACCTACCGGATCCAATTGTATTTCTAAATCATCCAGGAAACCATCGAAATAGCCATATAAAATTTCAACCCAATCGGTTCAGTCGTTTAGAAGTTATATGTGAAAGTACTGAAGGATAATTCTTACTACCCGTTGTCCTATTACTCGTTTTCCCGTAGGAATGAAGCATTTTCCCTTGGTAAAAAGTATCCTATGTTCATCACGGATAATGTCGGCTTCTAATGGTAAAGGAATTTTTCAAATCTGTCCACTAGTTTCGGAGCCTATTCTATACAAACAAACAAACAAAAAAATCTTTCCTCTTTATAATATTAGTATAGTAAGTATAAATTGATGATCAGATAATGTTGCTTACACTGCGTTCCCTGTGCGGTCTCCGAGCGTCGGCGACTCGTCTTCTGCGTCGCTGTCCACCGAAACACTTCTTGACCATTGCTGGCAGGGGTCAGGGTTTGACATTCGCGAATTCCCTCCCGTGGGAGACGCCGCGGGAGACCCCTGACGGCATTCCGTATTTAGGGGCGGCCCGTCCCGCCCCTGGGGCAAATCGCGCAGGTGGTTCAGAGCCGCGTTCAAGTCGCGCAACGCGGGAGCTGTCCACATAGTGGCCGGCAACTCGCGGATTTTGTTGTTCGAAACGTCCAGAGTCGCCAGAGCGGGCAGGGAGAATAGCTCGTCGGGCAACGCCTCCAGACGGTTGTCCTGATTGTAGGGATGTGCCGGTGAACAGTCCGTTCAGACAGAGACAAAGACACAAAGACGAATGGTGTCTTTGTGTCTCGCTTGTGAAACACTTGCAAAATCAATGCTCAATCATCATCAATCAATATTAAATACACACTAGCTGGTGCTCGCGACTTCGTCCGCGTTGAAAAGTATAAAATTATAACACTTGATAACGCAGAGTGGATCGCTAAAAATAACACCAAGCAGTTCTACCCAAATCTGATAGATGGCGCTATCAATTGGATCCCGGGCAAACGCTAATATTTACTTTTATTTTAGATTTCCCGTAGGAATGAAGCATTTCCTCGCTTTAAAAAGTATCCTATGTTCATCACGGATAATGTCGGCTTCTAGTGGTAAAAGAATTTTTCAAATCGGTCCACTAGTTTCGGAGCCTATTCTATACAAACAAACAAACAATCAAATCTTTCCTCTTTATAACATTATATAAATCTTTATGTATGTTCTTCCATAACTCTTAAACGAATTAACCGATTTTCATGAAACTCGGTAGATAAACATTTAGAAGTACGGGGCACGTGATAGGCTATTTTTTTCTTTTTCAACGCGCACGTAGTCGCGGGCACCGACCTAGTGTTGATATATGTAGTATGCAAGGCTCACCTGCAAGTACAACTCTTGCAACACCGGAGCTGAATACAAAGCGGCGCGCGGTTTGCGCGTGCGCCGCGTCTTTTTACCGCGCGGTTCCTCCTCTTCGAGAGGCTCTTCCTTGGACGGAAGCCGTTCGAGTTTGTTTTGCGCTGCGTTCAAATGTCTGAAAACGCAAATCAAACTCACCGGGAACTCAATCCGACCGCTTATTCTGACATTTCAAGACGTGAGTGGATTATGTCGCATTTTTGGTTTTTTTTTCGGTTTTTTTTTTGGGTTGATGAAAATTTGAAAACGATGTAATGTACAGATAATGTTAAAAAGCAAAGAGTTAAAGAAAAGTTTACTTTTGTCAATTGAATAGGGAGCTATAATGTGTTCACTTTATTTTTTATTAAATAATAGAAGTGTTTAATTGCTATCACACCATTAATATTTTAGGTTGTTTACACAACTTTGCATAATGATTTAGTACAAAAATCAGTTCCGTGGCGACTTAACTCAAAAATTAAAAGTAAAACTTTATTAAAGTTAAATTAAAAGTAAAATTGGAATTGTGCGACATACCACCTTCATCCACCCACGTCTTCATTTCTTTAGGGGCCGTAACGCAATTTTTGAAGATATTTGAACCTTCCAGCAATCAAATTAGGAGAATGTTAATAGGTATGCAAAATCGTCTAAAATTTTGTCTCACTAGAGCTTATATGTACACAAACACACTACTTTTTGTTTCTTTCAAAAAGACCCAGTGGTTGTGATTTTACAGACATTTAAATGTAGAGACCTCTAGCAGGCGCTGGGCGCCCGCGTGACGTCACAATCCAACGGGAGCGCGCGAACTGACCGAGACCGTTGGATTATGACGTCACCGCACCGAGCGCAGGCCCGTCGCGGTCTCACTTTTAAAACGCTAAACTGTATATCTCAGAAACTAAACTATGTATCAAAATATTTTTTTCACACGTATTTAATATTTTCAATAGAGAATATGAAGAGGTAAAAATTAAAATTAGTGAACATTCTCCATATAGAAAAACCGACTCACCTGAGACTTATCATGGCGAAGATATCCGGAGGCAGAGTCCTCAACTCGTTGTTGGCTATGTCTATGCGAGTGACTGCGTGCAACGCGTAAACTGTCGGCGCGTGACGCGACGCCGCCGCCTTTATCCAAGAGGTGCGCACCGCCGCCAGTCTACACCGAAGGTCTCGCCAGTCCAGCATCACCGGTGTGTTCGGCGCGAGGGCGGAGAACGTCAACTCTTGCCCGCCCGCCGCGAAAACCGCCGCAGTTATCCCGCCACGGTTCAACTTGTTCTCCGGATCTATGTGCGATCTGGTCGCCAGGACAGCCGCTAGCAGGTCGGTCAACCCGTGGCGAGCGCATTCCGCCAACGCGCGCCCTTGGGGGTCTGTGGCGCCTGCGTTTAGCAGAATTTCCGCTATTTGCACGTTCCTGGCCCTTGCGGCCAAAGCCAACGCAGTCCAACCGCGCTCTGCCGAATCGGGAGAATTGGAACGCGCGTCTAGAGGGCGCGGGTCAGCCGCGGGACTGTCCGGACGCGCGCCCGCTTGCAAAAGTCGCGCCACTAATCGCGCGTGACCGCCGCGAGTCGCGCAAGAAACGCAACTGTCGCCCGAGCGGCGCGACTCCAAATCGACTGGACACAAAGCGCGCGTTCTAGTCTCCGCTTGCGAATCCGCATCGCGACTGGCCCCGGTCAACTTGCTTACGATTGCGTGTATTCCCGAAGACAATCCCGCCCGAGGCGAAACCAATTGCGGTGACGTCACGATCTCCTCCGCGACGTCGGATAAGGGCGTCACGCGACACGCTAATAGCGCTTCCAGTACCGGGAGGTTTCCGAGCGTGCACGCGACGTACAGAGCGCTCTGGCCGCTGACATCGCGCGCGTTGATGTCGAACGGAAACCGGTAGCTCCAGGATCCGTCTCCGGACGTGTGCACGCTGAGCACTTCTTCCGGATACGGATAGTCTAGAAGCAGGGTGACGAGGGATGCGTGGCCGCCGATGCACGCCGCGTGCAAGGGCAACCAACGCTCGACGGTTTCTTGCTGTAATGGTTGAGAAAATTACATTTTATTCAATGAAATAATTTAATTTTCAACCGACTCCCAAAAGCGACTCTCAATTCGAGTGTATTTTTTTATGTTTGTTACCTCATAACTTTCAATGGGTTAAACGATTTTGATTATTCTTTTTTTATTTGAAAGCTAGTGCTTCCCGTGTGCTCCCATTTCAATTTGGTCCAGTTCTGACAAAATGGCATCCATGAGAAAACGGTTTGAAGTCGTTTTTTTTTTGTTAAGAAGAGTTATTACATAATTTTTTTATCTTTTTATTAAAACCTATTATACTAGATAAGCGCTTCATTAAGATCATATAAAATGAGTAGGAGTTTACCTGAACGGCGCTCGGGAAATGCGCCAGAAGCAGCTTGACGATGTCGGCGTGTCCATGGTAGCAGGCGATGTAGAGCGGCCCGTACTTGGTCACGGGATGGGCGCGCCCGTCCGCGCCCGCCGCCAACAGTGCGCCCACGCACGCCTTCAGACCCGCCTCGCACGCACTGCGACCACACCTCACCGTCAGACTCACACGCGTATAACAAGACCTATTTCACAGGCTCTCACGCGTATAACAGGACCGATTCAACAGACTCGCACGTATAAGAAGACCTATTTCACAGACTCACGCCACACGTATAACAAGTCCTATTTCACAGACTCGTATGTATAACAAGACCTATTCCACAGACTTACACGTATAACAAGACTGATTCTTCAGACTCACACGTAAACAAGATCTATTTCACAGACTCGTATGTATAAAAAGACCAATTACACAGACTCACACGTATAACAACACCGATTTGACAGACTTACACGTATAAGAACACCTATTCCACAGACTCACACGTATAACAAGGTGTTGGCGCCATTGGGCGTCATGTTGACGACGAGCCCAGCGGTGGGCCCCAGCGACGCCAGCTTTGTCTTGAGCGGCTGGCACTCGCCTCGCGACACCAGCTCTCGCAGCTGACCGTGCTGCGAGAGGCGCTCGCGCTCCAGCGCATCTGGAAAACGCGTCACAACAAGTCACTTGATAAATGCGTCGCCTCAAATGCGCATGCGCACAGTACTATCAACTTTCTATTATATTTGATAGTTCTGTGCGTAGTTTCTCAGACTCTGTCTCGTTATAGCGAGTTATCCTTTTTTAACAAACATTTGTAGACAATTATTGGTGAACTATGAAACATCTCTCAGAATACACTATTGAAAACTGCATTCAAATCGGTAAAGCCGTTTAATGAGATCATCGTTTAAAGAGTTTAATGAGATGAGATTAAAAATTTGACTGTCAGATTAAATTTCCTACTCCCCATGTCGAGGCCAGAGCCGTCTTTTAAAAGTTCATTTCCAAGGCTGACCCTGACGCGTACTAACAGAGAGCTACTGGCGAATATTAAGGTTCGTAAAGTTGCATATCTGGGTCCTGAGGGGCGAAAAGTACCATGTGCTCCACGTTATCATGGGGGGCAAAATTGAGGGGCGAAGAGGAGTCGGTAGAAGACAGATGTCTTGGCTGAGAAACATCCGTCAATGGACCGGAATTGCGGGAGTGGGAGAGCTATTCCGGGTGGCCCGTGACAAGGATGCTTTTTCAAAGGTGATCGCCAACGTCAGGGAGACCTGATAGGGTACCTAAAGAAGAAGTATGACCAATTAATTCGTATAATACTTACTAATATTATAAATAGGAATGTGTACAGGACATAAGATAGGCTACTAGATTTTTTCTTTTTCAACGCGGGCATCAGCTTGTCTATACTATTACTAATATTTGATTATTTTTTTGTTTGTTTGTATAGAATAGGCTCCTACGGGAAACTACGGGACAGATTTGAAAAATTATTTTACCATTAGAAGCCGACATTATCCGTGATGAACATAGGCTAATTTTTAGCGCGGGAAAATGCTTCATTCCTTTCATTCCTACGGGTAATAGGACGACGGGTAGTAAGAATTATCTTCACCGATTCTTCACCTTTGGGCTACACCGATTGGGTTGAAATTTTGTATGTGTATTTCCATGGTTTCACAGATACGAATGCATTATATTTTATAAAGTTACGCGGACGAAGTCGCGTGCAACAGCTAGTTAGTGATAGTATAGGGATAACGAACCTCCCGCCATCCACGGATCGGCGACATCCTCTAGGAAGTAGAGTCGCGCGTCATAAGCTACGTCAATCCATTCGGTTTTGCTCGCTTTGCGTCGCGATTTCACGTGAAACATTTTTGGCTTCACCACACCTATATACCTACACTTGTGTAGGTAATGAGATTAGAATGTTATGTCTGTCGGATTATTGCGGTGTTGTGTTACCGGACGACGGTCACGACGGTCATCGAGACCATCGTTAGCTAACGGACTAATTGACAAGAGTTTAGTAAGTGCCTATTGGACTCAATTATACTCCCTACCAAGAACGCAATAAGTACGCAATATATCGTCATTTGGTAAATTATTAAATAAATAAATATTACACGATGACAGTAATTTATTCTAATAACGTTTACTTATTAATGACGTAATTAAATAATAAAGAAAAGGAAAAGGAATTAAAATCCATGTAATAACTATTATAAAGAGGACAGATTTGTTTGTTTGTTTGAATTGAATAGGCTCCGAAACTTGTGGACCAATTTGAAAAAATCTTTCACTGTTTGGAAGCCATATTATCAGCGAGTAACATTTAGGCTATATTTTATAAAGATACGCGAACGAAGTCGCGTGCAACAGCTGGGACTTTCTGTAATTGATCCCAAATACCCTACATCTACTGATGGTGCTGCAGCATCAGGTCAGGGTTATCCTGTCATGGAAATACCAACCGAAGTAAAACTATATTAAATTTCACATCAATCAAACTACGACAAACGTAAAGGGGCTTACGAGTACCTTCTAAGCGATTTATTAGAAAATTTTTAGCTGCAATGAAAAATTGTACTTATTTCTATGGCACACGGTTCATTTTGCTTTGTAATACATACCTCTTGCAGAACGGAGAGCGTTCGCCGCGTGTCGATGTCGCGCGCGCTCCGCCAAAGCCAGGGGTGTGTTGCCCGCTGCGTCCACCGCGTCCAGGGAAGCGCCAGCCCTCACTAGGGTTGCCACATTCTCCACGTGACCCCTCTCCGCGCTTATGTGCAGGGCTGTCTGCGGCCAAAGCGCACATCACACTTCACCACCGAGTCGAGTATGACTACCACACTCAGCCACACTCCCTCACAGAAGAGCTAACCCTCTAGAGCTAACTCAGGGGTGGTGAACCTTTATGAATCAACGTGCCATTTTTTTCTAAAGATTTTTAAAAATTTTAAGAAGTTTAATGAGATTTGGGAAAATAATAAAACTTTGATGAATAAAACTAATTTCTTATAGACTCGAAACTCGTTATTTACTACAAAAAAATATATTACACTGTAAGTTTCGCTAACTTTCACAAACCTACGTGTTTTTTAGTTACTCTATCTATAGTTATACTCACCGTGAGATTTGAGTGGATGAAGTTTGTTATTTTTTATTAAAATGCAAACTGTTTCGATCGGTGTCGTGTTTGTCTTTTCATTGATATACCTTTCCACCAGTGCTGGCGTCTGAGTGAGCGTCCAGGTCTGCGCCGGCCTCGCACAGCGCCTCCAGACACCTGCTGCGTTCGGCGAGGGCTGCCGCGTGGAGTGCGCAGCGCCAATTGGCATCGCGCGCGTTCACGTCTGCCCCGGACGCTATCAGCTCTTGCAGCAGTTCCACATTGTCCCACAGGGCGGCCTGTCACACCAACACTGATCACTCTTGTGTCGGACTTTTGTCCATCGGACATTATTTGAAACATATAAATGTTACTAGCTGGTGCCCGTGCCTTCGTCCCCGTTGAAAAAGAAAAAATTTGCCTATCCTGTGTCCTGTACGTCTAAATGTTTATCTACCAAGTTTCATGAAAATCGGTTAATTAGTTTAACGAGTTATGAAGCAACATACATACATACATACATACATACAACGCCTACACTTACAGATTTATTATTAGTATTGATGATTGATAAATATTATAAATGTGAAAGTAACTCTCTCTGTCTGTTACTTTTTAACGCCTTAATTACTAATCCGATCATCATAAGTTTTTCTATGCACATACGGAAAGAATATTAAGATGTCAACCCCATTAGATAAAAAAATTGATGAGCCCATTAGATGAGTGGTTAAAATCCTTGTTTACATGTAATAAATCCTTAATCCTACTAACATAATCCTATTCCCTATTCCCAAATCCTATTAAGATTATGGAATAGGAAGGGTTAGGATAGGGCTCTGTCATTCTTTACAACTCCCCTACTACAAATGGGAAATGGATTCAGAGACAGAGTCCTGGCAGTACTTTTCAAATTCAGACTAAAACTGACCCAGCCGGGAATCGAACCTGCTACCCCTAAAACAAAGCGGCAAGGCAAGCACCCTAACCACTCATCCAATGTGTCGTCCAGTTCCTAAAAAATAATTAGTGTAAAACTTGATAAACTTGTTAAATCCGTCAAGTGTTGCCTAACTGGAACGAGAACGATTTTGTTTGTAGCCTGCCTCGTTGGAGGTCTTGTATAAATAAACTAGCTGGTGCCCGCGACTTCGTTCGCGTCGTTGTCTTTCTGTCCTTTCTGGTGTCTCAGACAACGTGTATGCAAAATTTCATGAATAATAATGAATAATAGTCATAATAGTCATACGGATAATTAATCAGTTGAGACATAATATTTGAAGCATACCTGATGGAGCAACCGTCCTGGAAAGTTGTCTTCGTCTGGCGACAGGTCCATTTTTAGCGCTTCAATGGAAACTTTTGTAACTAAAATTCACATTTCCTGTAAATAATCATTCAACCATTGCACGCAACACTAAGAATTCGTTTCATTACTTTCAATGTAATATATTCATTTCATTATTCATCGCAGTCCGATTTCATGGCAAACTTAATCTTCACCTCAAACTTAATAGACGTGAAAAAAAAGCCTAGAAGACGAGGCACTATATGAAAATATAAATTAAATTTAAAAATACAAATTCAATAAACAAATTGAGGAGTGAGGATACCAATTCCCAGCAGAGCTATCGTCGATTTAATCGATTTTAAAAACAAAGGCCACAGATTATCACAATAATCCATAAAATATCAACTGTCATGTGTCAAATAATTACTTATTTGAGCTGTGATGCAAATAAATTTTATAATCTCGGTTTATAATAATTTAATCAATTGGATTTAATAAAAATAGAAGCCTATACACATCTCAAGTTCTCAACAATGAACATAGTAATTAGTAATAGTTTCTTGTTAACCCAGTAGATGTCACTAGTTTTATCTACTCTAGAACAATCTATACTAATATTATAAAGAGGAAAGATTTGTTTGTTTGTTTGTATTGAATAAGCTCCGAAACTACTGGACCGATTTGAAAAATTATTTTATCAATAGAAGCCGACATTATCTCTGATGAACAATGAATACTTTTTACCGCGGGAAAATGCTTCGTTCCTACGGGAAATCTAAAACAAAAGTAAATACTAGCGGCATGGCCCGGGATACACTTGACAGCGCCATCTATCCAGAATCAGGTGAAGCGATTAACATGAAAACTGCTTGGTGATATTCTTAGCGATCCGCTCCGCGGTAGATGGCGGTAGTAATAAATAGAGAGAGAGATAGAGTCGGCTAATCGGCTTTTTCATTGCTGAATGCAGAGAGTAGTCTTTGCTTTCATAGGGTTAATAGTTAATACCTATTGCCTAGGACGCAGGAGGCTGGCCTATTTCCAAAATTTCCTGCCAATAAGTTGACACGTATGCTATAATTTAGACATTACCTAAGAATAACAGAAACAACAGCAAAATTTTGACTCACTTTATTTCAACACTCCACCCACAGGTGCTGCCGAAAGCAACTTGGTAAATCTGTGCCATACCTCGCCACACTAATGCCACTCTTGTCTTTTCGGTTAAGAAAACTACAAAAATCATGCAAGAATCTTAGTTTTATTTTTCGACAGTATGAAGAATTTCAGTAAAGCTTATAAAAGACATATAGCAGCACAACTTTCAGAGTATTCCGGAAAGAGTCCAATTTTGTAGTCACATGGAAATACCAGTATTCGCTAAAAAATTCATCGACGCTTTTATAAAATGACAAAATCAAATATTTTGTTTATGACGAGTCCGTTGGATGAGAGGTTAGGGGGCTTGCCTTAGCGCCAGCTTATCGCACTGTCTCAGGGGTTCCGGGGTCGATTCCCAGCAGGGTCAACTTTCTAAATGAACTTTTCATAGTTGGCTCCAGTCTAGATTTGGAAAGTAGTCGCATGGCACTCTGCATTTCGTAGTTAACACCCCTTACAAATAAAAACAGCAGTAGCGTTACTTCTGTTATAGGCGACGCAGTGAGTATCCACCACCAAGTGGACCGTCAGCATGTCTGTCGAGTTTAACTTAAAAAAAAAACTAAGTATATAAAAATAATAATCCATCGCTTGGCAAAAGAATAATGTGAAGCTTTAAATATTTTATTTTTATATCTTTTATTTTTCAACGCGGACGAAGTCGCGGGCACCAGCTGGTATGACATAAACTATGTACCATCGAACAAAAAACTGGTGCTCAGTATAGAAAACATTGTGTAGCCCGCATCAGATGACGATCCTTCAGATGCAGATGCAGGTAGTTATAAAAAGTTCTCTATGCATGCCACACCTTTTTTCTTCATAATATTCGTTTGCCCTTACGAAAATAGAATCACCACCAGCCGCGTTTCGAAAAGGCAAAGGAGCTCTAGGAAAATAAAAAATTCAAAACGCACGCTTCTCAGCCAGCCAGTCCAAAGCAAATCAAAACCAACTTAATCGTATAACAAAAACCAACCACATGCCATCTCTTTCTATCCTATATATTGTGAGAAAGAGAAATCTATTGAAAAGTATCCAGCGCTAACTTCACACTGCACTGTGTGCGTCATGTTGGCTGCATTATAATAACAATGGGCGGGGTAAATATAATTAAGCGCTGACTAAGCGCTTCATACCGCGCCAAGAATACGGTGCGTCTAATATTAGTCAGCTCCTCAAGCGCTTAGTTGTATATTTCACATGAGGGCAGAGTTGTGTAAACTTTTTTTATTACGCTCAGCTTACGTACGTAGTAGGTATCGCGGTGATTGTGTCGGTCGTTCGTCCCGTATGGGCGCACAGCGTCATTATTAAATCGAATTTTTGCATTTCGGTCCCACTTTTCAGTTTAGTTTCGTTTATCAGAAATTGTTTATGGGTTTCTCGTTAATGTTTTCAAAATAGAGGCGTTCGTTAGTGCGTGACGACGATAAGGAGATTAAATGTCTGATTCGCATTAATTATGTGAACGGTGACGAACCATTTTAAGTGCGCGATAACACGCCCTCGACGTTCGTAACCGCTATATATAAACTTATTGTGTATGACTTGTGAAGTATTAACGCTCATCATTTTGTATAAGTGACTAATATAAAATCAATACTTAGAGAACCTCTCAATACGTTCCTTCCTTGACACAAAGTAACATTAAATTTGGGCATATCAATGTAGTCGTATCTGAAGTGTTTAGGCAGTTGTTGTATACTTTTTTTACAAAAAAAAAAGAATAATAAAATGTCTCGACTTTGGCGGTCCTTTTTGAATTAAAACTGATCATAAATTCATACGCCAGAGGGCGCTTTTGTGATTTAATATTGTGACGTTGTCGCGCTTGCGTCGAACATAATTCAAAAGAAGTCACAGAGTACTTTAATTATTTGGTTGTTCGCATTCGCACGAAGTTCGCGTCAGTGCAGTAGTCCCCATAACACGCTTACGTAGGTTTCTCCGTGGAGTGTTAATTATTAAAAATATTTTCTCGTTATTTTTTTTGTTGCGTTTTGTGCGCGTGCTGGTGCATTGTGGTGCAGTGTCTGGTGTTGTGGTGCACGGTGGTGTGGTCGGGCATCCTAGCCCGTCGAGAAGGCTGCGGCGCAGATCAATACAGGGGCGATATGGCGCAGCGGGGATGAGCCAGGGAGGCTCTCGTAGACCGTTCTCCCGCGGGGGACCGCGGTGGCACCCGCGCTACAAGGACTACTGGGACTACGAACAAAACTACAGGTGCCCACAAATCACTTGTTACATAAACTGAACACTTTCGCCTCCGCGCGATTTCACAAATCGCCTCTACACGGATTCGAAGAGATCTTTCGCTGGCAACATTCTCGTATCCATTTCATTTCGCTCTCACTGAAGCACCAGAGATCGCATTTTTTATATAAACGCACGCATTTAATTCTATAATGACATTACACAACCACACTTTCTGTATTACCTACTTTCGTTTTTCTTTTAATGGTATTTATAAAAAATTTCGATTTTAAACTTGCAATTATGGACAGTTTCAAAACAATACTGGTTTTGAAATATTTAATTATTCTAATATTTTTCTTCATTATTAGTAATGACAGTCATTTTGACAGCTCATTTGGTGGCAGTAACTATAGAAGACCACAGGGAAATAAAAGCATTAACCCTTCATCCTTAATCCTAGTATAGTTGGCAACACACTTGATGTTGCTTGTGTTATAGGTGATGGTAGCCACCTACCATCAAGTAGACCGTCAGCCAATATAAATGTGAGTTTGATTGTTTATTACGCCTTCATGCAAAAACTACTGAACCAATAACTGAATGTTGCATACACATTGTCTGGGACACCAGAAAGGACATAGGGTACCTTTCATCGTTCAATGCGGACGAAGTCGCGGGCACCAGCTAGTAATTAAATATGTCCTCATTACATATTATAAAACAAAAAAGATATAGGATAGTTTTTATTTTGAAGTATTTATAGGATAGTGTGTAGCTAGTTAAATATAAATATTACCATTAATTAATTGATATTTATTGTTAAACCCAAACAACTCACCCAAATGAATCATTTATACCTGACTTAATCACCTATAGTTAGTTAATCACTGCTATGACTGACCATAAAAAATATAAATTAGCAGGGACTTTATTAGCAAAAACTCTGTAATTATTATATTTTATATCCTTTGATATTATCTTTTTGTACAAAAAACCAAATATCAGCTAGGTACAATTTCCAGCCAGGTTCCCTCTCCACAACATAGGATTGATAGCCACCAATTTGTCATAAAACATGCATTTATTATCTTACTAGCTGGCACCGTCGTCTTTGTCTGCGTTGAAAAAGAAAAATGTAGCTAAAATCAAATTTTTCCTCTTCATAATATTAGTATAGATAGCCTCTTGGCCCTCTGGCCAAAAGGCAAGGTGACAAGGAAAAGGAAAACCAAATAGATAGTTTCTAAGCTAAGAAAAAAATAGAAAAAATAAATTTTAAAAAACTGGCACCACACTTTCCAATCATAGAAGAATCTATGATGGCCACCTACCATCAAGTGGACGGTCAAATCTGTCTATCAACCTTAACATCAATACTAATAATAAATCTGTAAGTGCATGTATGTTATGTATGTTCCTCCATAACTCTTAAACGAATTAACTGATTTTCATGAAACTTGGTAGATAAACATTTAGACGTACAGGACACATTATAGGCTACGTTTTTCTTTTTCAATGTGGACGAAGTAGCGGGCACCAGCTAGTAAAAAAAATAAAAGAATAGATACTTAAACTAATGAAAATTCTACAAATTGTTTGTTATTCTGTAAACTGCACTCCTCCCTCTTTTTACTTGGTAGCAATGTTTTAGGTGTCTTTAGTAATATTTGTTTCATAAGTTCACATAAAACCTTTTGCACCATTGTTTTCATTGTATGTGCAGAAACAGAAACCACCATTGTGCTGACGTTACAATGGACACTGTTCAGATAAGTTTTTCCATTTATTAAAAGATCCATATTGTGCCACCACATCATCATGGACCTCTAATGGAGTGCTAAATTTTATTTTTCTTGTCTACATCTATATACCAAACCATTATATTAGAGCTGAAGAGTTTGTTTGTTTGGTTGTACGCGCTAATCTCAGGAAATACTGGTTTTAATTAAAAAATTCGCAAAGCCGAAAGTGGGTCGCTAGTTTAGTATAATAAATTTTAAATACACTAGGGGTGTAGTTACTATATGTAATGGCTATAAGATTGATTCAAAAAGTGACGGAACCTTCTCAGGTAGATATTGAACCTTCATTCCCTGTTGCATTCATTGTAACGCAATGCCTAGCCTGCACCTGCACAGGCTTGTAACATGACGAGGGTTGGTGGAGGGAGTTGTTCAAGTAGCAGACCTTTGAGTCAAATGCACCTTGCATTCATTCATTTCACTTCACCAAAGTTTCTCTATTGAGGTGTGCAAATTTTCCCTTTCATATTATATCCCTAACTATGCTTAAAGGTCTATTAGTTTACTGCCGATAATATCCAAAACTCTAGAAAAGATACTACTTAGACGACTCTTGTGTGCTATAAATGAAAACTCCATAACTCCAGACCATCAATTTGGATTCAGACCAGAGCACGGCACCATTGAACAAATACACAGAGTGTGCAGACATATCAGTGATAGTCTTGAGAAGAAGGAATATTGCTCCTCGGCGTTCCTTGACGTTCAGCAGGCCTTCGACCGGGTATGGCATAAGGGATTGCTTTATAAAATTAAGTTACTACTACCTCACAGTTTCTATCAAATACTAGAATCATATCTCACAAATAGAATATTTCAAGTCAAAGAGGACGACTGCTCATCGGGTTTTCATGAGATACTTGCTGGTGTGCCACAGGGCTTCGTTCTCGGCCCGGTTTTGTACACTATATACACTTCAGATCTGCCGTTAACACCAGGAGTTACTATTGCTACATATGCAGATGATACGGCAATATTAGCCTCTGGTAAAGACCCTACAGATGCCACGGCGAAACTTCAACAAAGCCTCAATGAAATAAGCAGCTGGTTTGACAAATGGCGTATAAAAGTTAGTACTAATAAATCAGTGCAAGTCACCTTCACACTGCGAAGAGAAACCTGTCCTATTGTTAACCTTAGTGGTAGGGAGTTGCCTCAGAGTGAAACAGTTAAATACCTCGGACTACACTTGGACCGCAGATTAACATGGCAGAAGCACATTGAAACCAAACGCAAAGAGATCAACCTCAAATATAAGGGTCTCTACTGGCTTTTAGGTAGAAACTCAAAACTATCATTGGATAATAAACTCCTAATTTATAAGGCTGTCATAAAACCAGTTTGGACCTATGGGATTCAGCTATGGGGAGCCTGCTGCGTTTCCAACATAAATAAAATTCAAAGAGCTCAGAACTACATTCTCAAGCAAATTAGTAATGCACCGTGGTTCATTAGAAACAGTGAAGTACACGAATACCTGAGCGTGCCAACAGTTAAGAATGAAATAAAAGCATTTGCAAGCACATACAAAATAAGACTGGACAATCATCCTAACCAGCTCGCTGTCCAGCTCACGTTACCTGACTGTCTGAATCGCCTGAAGCGGCGCAGAACCTTGGATCTCGGCGCCAATGAATAAGCCAATGTATTAATATGGAGGATATTCCTATTGGGGAATATCTCCTCATGAATAAATAGTCAATCCACACATCTGCTCATAGTCGGAAGGGCTGATTGCATGATAATTATATTGAAAAAAAAAAAAAAAAAAAAAAAACTATGCTTAAAGACATTTTAAATAATAAGTATATCCATACTAATATTATATATAAACGACTAGCTATTTCGGACGACTTCGTCTACCTAAAATTTTATAAAATATAGACTAACTTTCTATAGGTGAAAGTATTTTTAAAATTGGTCTGGTAGTTTTGAGTTTTTACAAACATACAAATAAATCTTCTCTCATGTATTGTATACACATTGTCAGGGACACAAAAAAAGGTTTCATCCAGAAAGAGTACTGTTCCCTAGGGATCATCTAACTAAAGTATTAAAATGAAAAACATAATATATTGCGTTATAGCAACATCGACCCACAGCTGTTTAGAAATATTTCCAAAATAGAAGAAAATAAGATTTTTTTTCTATTGATATTTGATACCATTTACACTTGTTACTGAACAAAAAAAAATGGAAAATTTATTAACACAACAAGCATTGCCAACTTTTGTTTACATTTGAAGTAACTAGTAACATAGCACCAACCACGGAGGCTCTGGAAAACACACTACCAGATGCCATCAATTCACAACCCCTTACGCTTTATTATCTGATGGTGGCCATCTTCAATCTCTCAATATAATTTGAGAAATCATTATTCGCAGTTTTAGTGTTCAAAGTTTCATTTGGTCTTGTAGTGGTTGGGCACCTTTGACGGTGAGTGTGCCTTATTTCGTGCCGCGTAAGGTTGAATTTGGCAGTGCACCGCGTTCGTTTGTTTACCGGGGCCTGTGTTCAGTCACCTCCATGCGACCACTCGATGACCTTCTGTGCGTTCTGTGTATACATACATATATGCACACCATTTTAAAATGATTATTGTGATACTTGCTGTTGCCTTAGCGCGTATATTACGACTGCTAGCAGCCTACCTGTGTTTATTTGAATTTTCATATTATGATAAACGTACTGTGCCATCTATATAATTATATTAGACTAGCTTTTGCCCGCGACTTTGCCATTGATTTGAATCTATTTGACCATAAATAGTTAGTTGGAGTTAGGAGTTCTGCCCTGGTGAAATCCTGAACTGCACCCAAAGAAAGAAAGTGAAAACACGCTCCCGGTTTCGCCCGGGGTGCATTTTTTTTACGTAAGAACCTTCCCTGATTATCCCTCTATCCATGAGTGAAGACAGAATTAAAATCGGTCTAGCTATTCTCGAGTTTTGTGCTTAGCAACACATTTAGGGATTCATTTTTATTTAATATAGAATAGAAGATAGATAGATAGAAGAATACTAGCGGGATATGACTTCGTCCGTGTCACCTAAAGGTTAAAGGTATCTTCATATTAGTTAGTACCTAGCTCTTATTAATTACCTCTTATTTAGTACCTAGATACCCTGCTATCCAATGAACAACGCAGCCAACGCAATTACGGGGTCACCCGTTCGAATATTATTTTATTAGACTAACTACAAAAAGTTCCAGTGAAAAAATTAAAGTTTCCCAAAAAATACAAGCTATTGAATTTCGTAACTGTAAAAATATTTAAAAAAGGCATCTAACAATGCATTATAATTCACAAAAAATAGGGTGTATCCAAAGATATTGCATAGTTATACTATTTTTAGTTGGTAACAATAAAAGCTTATAAAGTCAAGGGACAATTTTATTGTAGTAGTAAAATAAAAACGTAAAAACTTTAAAATTCTACAGCACGTTATTCATACTACCATAAAAAATTGAAATGGTACTCTATAAACTATGTATTTAAAACTGGCTTTTGTTTGCGACGTCATCTGTGTGTCATTAATTTAAAAAAATACAAAATAGTTCCCATCTTTTTTGATTGTATAAAGAAGTATTCTGCCGTGTCTTCAAGATATTTCGATTTTCATAAATCAAACGAACATCTTTCATTCTATCTTTTTAAAATTCAAATTAAAACATCTGTAATTTAAAAAATAAAAGACATTGGAGTTTAAAATGAATAGTAGAACACCATGATTCCGTTTGAGGCGTACTTTTCATGTGCCAGTTTGGCATTTGTGACTCAAATTTCATAGTTCGACGTTTAACGGTTAGAGAGATAGTTGTAAAAAATATTGTCATGTAAAAATGTTTCTCTTCTCGACGACTTCTCGGAATAATCAACAAGCAAGCAGACATTCCACTCGTTTATATGGCCGATTTTGATCGAAAATGTGCGCAACATTAAATTGTGTTCTTACAAGACACTTTCTGATTCGTAATATCCATATTTCGTATATAAATAAAATCGTGACACTGTCTACTCGATAAGGGTCAGCTCACACCGAGTAGCGACGCGTGCGCGCAATTCAAGGCACCAATTCAATATGGAAGCAATCCACTATAAGCAACAGTCACGTGCAACAGTATTATCAAAAGAGTAAAATCAAAATTGTCACACGTTACATTACTATTTTCGAATATTTTAGAATATCTGAAGTTTTTGCATTTTATAATCGTTCATAAGACGTAGTTATATATTAATGATCTGTCATTATGAAGTTCATGTTAAATAATTATGTTCTATTTGTCATTGTGTGTCAGTTTCATATATTTTCTCTTATATTTATTTGTCGTTCGTAAGGAATAAACTCCAGTCGTGCGTCGGAGTTTGACACACACACACTTTTTTCTTTAGAAAATAGGTTTTATACCTATATTGTATTGATTCCTAAAAGCGAAGCGCCTCTCGGTGTGAACTGAACCTTAAAGTTAGGGTACACGCGTCCTTGTTTGGCTTTTGTGCAAACGTAGCGCAGTGAAGTTGGTAGCGATGAGGTTGACGCGGAAGCTGCGTACGCGCATTGCGCAAGGTCGCTTGCGTATCGCCTTGGTCGCTTTAGCAACAAAGCGTTGGAAAATGTATTTTAAAGTAGGTTAGGTACCATTGCTCATGAGAAAGTCCCTAAGTTTTGTGGCCCCGGTGTCGAAATTCGACCATAAACAAAAGAGTAGGTAACTAACATATTGCATACACGTAGTGTCAAATGTATGTGCGTGTGTCAAACACGCGGTAATGTATGTAATATGAATATTAAGATTTCTCTGGTGCTTCTCCATATAAAGTTTAATTGTACCAAATTTCACATGCTTCAGTCAGCGCAATTTTCTTAAAAAGAGAATCAAAATTTTCGCTTATACCCGACTAAATTCTTTTATGAAGACATCGATTTCTTTATCATAGCATCGGCATACCGAGCCGGTGGTAATTTTAATGACAGTCTGCGGTCAGTGATTATTTCCATACGTGGCAATGATGACCACATATCGAGTGGTGAGCAATGTGCAGTGTGGATGTCGATGACGCAGTTACAATGAGAACAATGCTCACCGTTCTTTTGACACTTGCCATCGCCCACCTAACCTGCCGCACTCCTAGTAAGATAGCATTATTATGTACGATTATGTACGCAACCCCTCATTTTCAATCACCCGCAACTGTCGAATGACGTCACCGTTCATTGTTGCGTTACGCTATGACGACTTTGCAACTGGTTTCACTCGATGTCCAGTGTTTGAAATCTAGGAAATTGTGTACGGTGCTCCTTTAAAATAAAATTTAAATCAGTCTCGCTTCAAAAAGTAGATTAGTCTTTAAACATTAATTTGATTACATTATCTCGTTTCATACCAGAGCCCATTTGAAAAGTGGATATCTGGGTGCCACATTACACTAGTTCACTGTACTCACTCATGTTTGCGATTCTCTATTGAATGAAACATAATGAAACCAAACCCTTTTTGTAAAGCTTGGTCAGTGGATGCAGGCAGAAAAAGTGGATTACCTACGACAGAAACGTGCTGGAAAAAAAATGGTCAGGCTCATTAAAAATTGATCCGAGAGATGGTAGACATTTCCGGGTAGGTATTTGAGGCAAGCTGAAAATTTGTCCTTTAACTCTAAACACATAACTACAGACAGACCTGGCTGGGGAGTAGTTAGTACCTAGTCTAAACCTTGTTTCACATAACCGAATAGGTACCTCATCGAGTTGTATTTTTAGTCGTCACACGAACAAAGGCGATACGTTTGTTGCGCACTGCGTTGACTGCGTCCGTACGTATGGCACATGTGCGGTGGAGGTGACGTCAGTCTGTTTGTAAACTACGCGAGAGGCGTGTACAGAGTACTCTGCTAATGAGGATGTCGACTCCAGTAGCACTCGATCCAATTGGCTCTAATATTTGTACTCATTTCTGATCACAAACGGCCAAAAAGTTCAAAGAAGCGCATAGAGGTCGCTGATAGAGAATAAAATGGCATTTTTTTCAATATTTCACACAAGCCACCGCGCCTCCAAACGCGTACAAATCGTCCAAAAACGAATAAAAACTTACCAAAACCCGTATCTCGTATTCTAGCCTACTCTCGGATTGATCCCGTCCTGCTCTCGCCCGAAGAGATACTCTCGAGTGCGAGCGAGATATTATCATGAAGGCGGTTATCCAAATTTGAACCTTCATTGAAGATGCTTAAAGCACAATCTTGCACGATACTGTGGTCCTCTAAAGTATCCTCTCTAAGATATTTTATTTTTACGCGAAATAAAGTATAGAGTATAGACTTTATTTCGCGATTAGGTATTTTATAAAAATACCAGCTAAACTTGGCCACGCTTGTAGCTCGATTTTTTCCCGTTTTTGTTGAAATTTCGGAATAACTAAATGTATATAAGAAAAGTATAAAAACACTCTTATGTTCAAATGCAATGATTCAAGTCAATCCATCGGCTATTTTTCGCGTTTTGTGGACACAAACATACGGAAGCTAAATCTGATACTAATATTAGGTGGGTATAAAGAGAGAAGATTTGTATTTTTGTTTGTAATGAGTAAACTGAAAACTAGAGGACCGATTTTAAAAATTCTTTCACCTATATAAAGCTACATCATCGTCGAGTAACATTAGCTACATTTTATTAAGACACGCGTACGAAGTCGCGTGCGACTGCTAGTTTTTATTTTTACAATACACATAGATACAAAATATACTAAAACCAAAGTGGTCGTCTCCCTCAGAGCCTCCCGCGGTCTGTACCAGGAAACAGGTGTTCGCGGAGGAGTCTGATAAAAAATATGAAGCGTTGACTATGTGAACGATGACGCCGGCTCTAAGGATTCTCGACAGGTAGACGAAAGCAGCGAGGTCGCCGCCAAGCGATTTTGAACTTTATTGTCAAAGCGAGAGAGTCGATAGGTCGGGTGTCGGTCGCGCTCATAGTTCCCCAAAACGTCGGTTCGTTGACCCTGTGGTACGCCCCTATGCGCTCATCGCAAGAGGGGCTGCACTACGGGGGACCATTTCCAATGCTCCTTATTATGGAATGGACCCATTTCTTATATCCTTATTATTGAGTCTACAAAATGACTGACTATAGATGAGCAGACAACGCGTATAAATAGCGAAATAGCGACATCTAAAGTTTAAACTGAAATCGGTTCCAACACAGACAGATGTTTGGAAACGGCGGAATAAATTTATAGAAAACTAGCTGGTCACCGCGACTTCGTCCGCGTTGAAAATTGAAAAAGTCTGACATGCTTATCGCTGTGACGACGACGGTGGCGCCCAATTTTTGATATTTTGAGACAATCCCTCGAGAACCTAAGATTTTTCTAGATAAAAAAGTGTCCGTATGTTGTATGTTAATTCAGGACATAAAATCTAAACTTAAAAATTCAGTTGGGCAAGATGACAAGATAAATCACGTTTGTTCAAATATGGTTCAAATTAAGTTTGCAATTAACAAGTATCTTTCTCAGGTATCTGAAGTAATTTATTTATTGATACTTACTAGTGACCCGTTCCCGGCTTCGCCCGGGATGCATTTTTAATGTACACAAACCTTCCTCGTTCATCCCTCCTCCTCTCCCAAAATCGAATCAAAATGGCAAAGACTAATAGAATAGTAATATTGGTGGTTTTGGAGTCCATCCCCTCTCACTAAAGTCGTCGTGTGGCGTTGCTTGTATTATAGGCTTAGGTTACGGTAGCCAGCTACCATCAATAAGTGGACCGTTTGCCTGTTTAACAATCTTAACATAGAAACAAACAATAAAACAGCATTAAGTATCTTCACAAAGAGCCCAATTGTCAAGTAACTATCCACGTTTGATTGGTGTTCGTGGTCGCATAAAACGAAATTCACCGTTATGAGGGCGCGTTCTTTTGGACACAGTGAAATGTGATAATTCCTAGATTTGGTAAAAACTGGCCGGGTGTCTCCCCGGCTCGCTCGCACCACCGGTAACAGGTATCGGGTCGTCCCTCTCTGGCGCGTCACTCAGATGCCCGATAACGGTGCGTTGGCTCGTTTTGCACCATTTTTACTTTGACCGGTTTCAGAAACAGAACTCGCTTCAGTTTCGCCAGACTTTTACCGCAACAACACCACCTACTCTTTATATAGACTAACTATTCCCTCGTCGATCTTGCTTCTGTCCGTCCGACCGATTCAGTACGGTTTTCACAATTTCATTCTCTATATTAACTAGACACTGTATGTCAATCCTAAAAGGAACTCTGTCTGTCTGCCTTTTCACGCCTCACTACTCAACTATTATGGGTGTTAATTGAAAAACTGCCAAGCTACAACCACTTAATAGTAGTTCATAAATTGGCCAGAATGGCGCATTTATATATTTGGTATGACTGGATGGTTGCATAGGTAGTTCATGAAAACCACAGTAAATAAAATATTACTACAGAGCTTCCTATTTAATCCATGGCTCTGTTGAACAAAGTGATCTTTTCCTCCCCAGATTTCAGATTCTGTATCGCAACTTTCTACGATTTCATGCTTTTGTTTTACCTTTGCAAAACACGTCAATCTCTTGTCATGGCATTTATATTGTTTAAGTAAGGGAACCTTCCGGATCATTATAAACTTTTTAGCAGATATCGTAACAATTTGAAGAATTAACGTGGTTCCGAAGTAAAGAATCGCTACTTAGGTGTTGTTATGTTAGTGACTTAGGGGCCAGTTGTGTAACCGCGTTTGCTTGATGGCATCGTAATGATCCCCGTACGTAACAAATAACGCATTTCATCAAACATCTTCACTCGAAGACAACTCAAATCTCACAAGTGGGCCATTAACAATAGTAGGTGTGCGATTATGTGACCTTGGCCCGGTAATCAATATTTCGCTTGAAGAAACTCGACCCGCCAAGGTCTCCAATCAAGCATCAGTGGTCAACTGAATCTATAGCCGATAATATTTCCGCCAGAGATTCTATTTGAGCGATTCTAACGCCGCGGGAGTCGCGAAGGGACCTCGGAGGGCCAGGCCTCGGCCTCGGCTCGAATGAGGCCCGGCCATTTTACGCTCTAACACGTACACGCCAAGGTCGAGAATGGAGAGCGACTATACAATGGAGCCAGTGTGCCAGTGGGTCGGTGACGCAACGCTACTAGCGATTGTCGATGTGGTGGGCGGGGATCGGGCTGTGGGAGGGGCGGTGTTTGCTTATCTAATAACTTAACAAGCAAGTTAAGTTAGCAGAAGGCTCAGCTAGAACCCTAGCCCCAGAAAAAACGGTTTCAATGCTGCAAATGATCCGACCATATATCTTATTGTAACGAATAGAGAACACCAATGTAGACATAAGTTGTGGCAGGGAACACTGCGTTTCGTAGTCACCAGGTCAGCCCGTCTGATGGCTGTCGAAATTATATCAATATAACTATTTATTCATCAAATACGTTTCATAGAATAGGATACCATTTTTTTATCATCCAACAACCATCTTAGAATAGGCCACCATGTGTGGTTTAGGTGAGTGAGTGAGTGAAGGAACCATTTCCCTTAGTATCCCTTCCTCAATTCCCATCCCAATCCCAACTTAACTATAGCTCAGTGGATACTTTTACTTATTCTGTGGCCGAGTGTTTAAATGACTGTTGTAACAAGAAATAGAATCAATTACTGATCGAGATTAAATACCCACTACTTAACTGTTGCACGCGTCTTTGTCCGCGTAACTTTATAAAATACACCTAGCTCATGTTTCACGCTGCTAATATAGATGAAAGAATTTTTAAAATAGGTTACTAGTGGACCGTCAGCCTGTCGGTCGAACTTAACATAAAAAAAGTTGCATTAGCAAAGAGAAAAAGTTTTAATGAGTAAGCAAATTGCGAGGTCTGGTGTCGTAACGTGGAAAGTGACCGCCGAGAGTGAAAGTCGCCCAATTCGCAAACCGCGCCGGTAATCTCATGGGGCTTGCAATTGTAAATTTCGTTTCCTACATTGGCTGGCTGGTGCCCGCGACTTCGCGAAATGAATATTGAGTTACTAGCAACCCGCTCCCAGGTTCGCTTGGGTACAATTTTGCACGACAACGAGTGGTTGAGCGTTCGGAAAAGATGGTTGCATCAAGCAAGTCTCGCCTCGTGTTTATTTTCTCGCGCATAGTTTTTATTTTACGATAACTCTCAAGATATTCATTTAAATTGTATGGTGTAAATGGCTATAATAATGTGTATGAAATGCTCAAGGTAACTAACTTATTTGATTTTATAATTTCCAAGGATACCACATTATGTGTGATCATTTTTGTTAGAAGAAGGTGCCTACTTAGATATGTGCCATGGAGGAATTTTTTTGTAGACCTAGTTATAAAAGAGAAATATTTCAATAATCTAATCGTCATATTACAACAAATTAACACAAAACGATATAAAACTATACATACAATACAAATCTTCCTCTTGTATCACTCTATCTATTGATGGAAACCGCATTAAAATAGGTCGCATAGTAGAGGGACAGACAGCGTTAAGCGACTTTGTTTAATATGTACTCTGTAAAGAAGAGCCACTTGTGCAATCCACAGTCCACTCTTGTGCAATGCAACTGTTCTATTGCAAGCAATTTTGAGTTTTAATACATAGCCATAAAATACACTATGCAGTGATAGATCAAATTGGGGTTTTTAAAAATTCTCAAGCTATTTTGTGTACTTGCTTATAATTTATTTTGTGCACTAGTTTAGTGTCGCAGTGGGACCTTGCGTAATTAAAGGCGATGGCAAGGCGCTTCCATTTTCCCTTTGTGCAAGTCGAATGACGTCAGAGGTGCGCGTGCGCATCGACACTTTCCGCTCTCACGTTTGTTGAATTGAATACCTATATAAATACCTAATAAATCTTTATTTGCGCAAACACATGAGGTACATGATCTTAGCAGTTATTGTAAATACAAAGTATGATCTAATACTACGACAAGGGAATGCTAATATTTCTATAATATTACGATAATATTATATTTATTTCAATTCTTCAAATCTGTTCAATATTTTCTAAATAATCTAATAAATTTAATTTATGTTTGTATGTATGTATGTAATAAATGAATGTGTTTCGCTATACCATTCTTTCCTTCATAAAAAACCTTACTAATAACATAAAGAGGTAAAATGGTATAGCCAAATTAATATGGAAAATCTTATTGTTTTTATTGTAAAATTCAAAATTAATTGATGATTTTTTTTCCTAATTTTTAGGAGTCTAAGACATCAATATCAATAACTCTTCTAATAACTTTAGCCAGAATATTATCTTAATTTTTTTAATTAATAGTTTTATGTTTATTTCTGGCATTGTATGTATTTTCTATGCATTTTTTTTAAACTAAAAAAAAAATATAAGTGAGTTAAAACGCGAGATTTTAGAAAAAAAGTGAGTAAGTTTTTAATTTTTTTTTTCATATTGTCTCATAGCATTTCATAGTTCATGGAATCTCATAGTTGTCTATAAATGTAGCTGTTTTTTGGTCCGGTCAAAGGGAACCGCGTTCAAATACAAGTTTCCGCCCGCCACGGCGACGGGAAGCGATACGGTCGCGAACGCAAGTTATCGCTACGTCAAGTTCGGAACGCGTATCGCGTACTGCACGTGCCCTATGCCTACACTGTAATGCCGAGTGTGTGATAAAACGCTGAATGAGCAACTCTATATGTATGTTCCTCATACTCTACTACTACTATAATAATAAATTCTGTATATATATTTAATTAGCTGAAATCGCCCACGCTTCGCTGTAGCTCAGTATAATATTACCTAATTATATATAAAAATACTCATCTGTTAAAATGCAATGTTGTGTAAAAATTTCAAGTTAATCCATCGGCTAGGTATCTGCAGTTTTATAGTAGTTTTATAGACACAAACATACAACATACGGAAACAAATTTTTAAATTAAACCTTTGATCTCTTTTTAAGAACATCGCGCGTACAGAGGATTGCAAAATTTTGTACACTTAAAGTTCATATGGAGAAGGACTGGAGGAGAAAGCTCATATTTTTATATAATGTGTACTAAAGCTCTAGATGTGGGCGAGGACTTGACCATTATTTTACGTTGAAGCGAGAATGAGATCTGCCCCAACACATTACAGATCTAATGTCATTAGCTTCCATAGTCTGCACACACTGAATGAATTCCATTACTGTTCCAGCGATGGGAGCAGCGCCGGAAGCCCGAAGGACGCGTGCGTGGCGCAGTCGCCGCCGCCGGCGCCAGCCAAGCGCGACGTCAGGCATCAGCAGCATCAACACCAGCACCAACACCCGCACCAACATCAACATCAACACCAACACCAACACCAACACCAACATCAGCATCAACACCAACACCCACATCAACACCAGCATCAACACCAACATCATCACCACGACCAACGGCGGCTCAGTATAGGTAATAAGCGAATCTACTCCCAGACGGCGCTGTCGCCCTTACAGAAAATCACCTTGAAACAATAGCATGTATTGCTGTTGTGTTTCGGTGAACGAGTAAGGTATACCATATCCCTGTCCTTGTGGGTTATACCTATAACACAAGCAAAGCTACAGGTGCTGGAAGGGCCCTGTCAAACATAGCAGCAATTAAAAAGGGACTCCGATACACAAATAGCACATAATATTATGTTGATATTTCACATTGGTTTTCTGTAAGGATTTCGTCAGAGCCCACTTTGAAAAGTCAATTTTCAAAGTTGACCTTGCCAGGAATCGAAACTTCAATCTGCGGAGTGGACTCGGTGGGATTATAAATTATAGTTGTACAACGAGGGAAACCTTTTAACAACCGAAGCCCTCGAGCGGCGTATCGTATCGTGTTGTGTTCTACAATAACACCGCGATCTTACACTTACACTGTAGGCTTGTCCGTCACGCGTTATAACATAAAATGTGGCGAAATTGCAGGAGGCGGTGGAGATCCCCAGTTCCTGGAGCGACGCGCGCCTCATCAGTCGCGAATGGGCTCCAATCGAGCGGCGACGATGTCGCGCTCCATACATTGCGGCGACCAAGCAATGGGTCAGTGTGTGCGCCTTTCTCAGCACTCGCCCACTACGTACGATTAATGTGACACGTTCGCTTTGATCGACAGAGATGCGAGTCAGTCCAGGCGCTGGACCCTCGGGGGAGCATCAACATCCGCATCACTCGGACACGAACCCTCTCGAGTCGCTGGTGAGCGCAGGCTCCTCGGATGGAGAGCTTTCGTCCAAGGCAGGAGACAGTCCCAGCAGAAAGAGGCGGCGGATCGGTAATGTCACATGAAATGTTTCATTCACTCACTAAACATACAGTATCATGTCTGTATATAGTGATTGAATCAAAAATTCTGCATAGTTTAAAACTCGATAAAATCGTCACATAAAACACAATATCACTGAACGTCACAATGAACTGTTCAAGATTTTGTCTTTGGTTTTAGAGAATGAGAGTAATTTCGAATCACATGTGGTTTTGATGAGTGCACCTCCATTTCAGTGGTTCTTATAATTATTATAGCTTGCCTATGATACATGTTTCAGGTGAGGGGTCACAGTCGGCGCCCACCGTCGAGAGGCGGCCGCCGCGTCTGCCCTTCACTGCACAGTCAGTAATCAGTACTTCACCACTTCACAACACTCACCAGTGAAGCTAGACTGATGAGTTATCGTGTCGTTTTCAGACGTCGCATGCGGTTCGTGAACAACGGGGGCGGGGTGTGGCACGAGCCGCATCAGCACGCCGGACACCCGCCGCATCCCGGCCATCCCGGTCATCCGGCGCATCCCGGCCACCCTGCGCATCCCGCACACCCAGCGCATCCCGGCCACCCGGCGCATCCGGCGCACGTGCAGCATCCGCATCACACGCCGCTGCTGCTCGACATTAATCAGGTACCTACTAGAACGGTTGTAATGAAGAAGTTCAATTATAAAAAATTAAGTAAAATGAAATAAAAATGTGAACACAGTTAATAATATTAATAATGCGAAAGTTTGGATGTTTGGACGACTTTTATGGGTATTGTGTTCAAAAATTTTCTAGTGTTGGTGATCCTAAATAACGATGCTCTTGATTGCAGTCATTAATTCAATACTTGATTCTGTAAGTTTTCTAAAAAAAAAATAAGTTGAATGAATTATAGTTAAAAATCTTTTTTAGTCAACTTTTAGTTATTTAAAAAAAATGTTCCACTTAATCAAATCTTGATTAAATAGACCCATACTAATCTTTCAAATTTTCGAAGTAAGGGAAAGCCCTTTCTGACCGAGTAACGGTTTTATTATCATCCCCCTAAATGTATTACAGATGTCGCTGCGTGGCGCTCGACTCGGCGCCTTGGGCGGCGGAGTCGCGTGGCCGCCGCATCCCGCGCACGCCGCGCATCCAGCGCATCCCGGCCACCCAGCGCATCCCGCGCACCCCGGCCACCCCGCGCATTCCGCGATCCCCGCGCATCCCGCGCACCAGCACAGGGACCACGCGCAACGGACGCAGGTACAAATGAATTCCCTCTCTGCGTCGGACGACCGCAACACAGGTTGAGTGACGGATGAACGATGAGTGCCTTAATAAATGATGAACACACGAACTCACACAGGCCGAGCTAAGTCAGATAAGTCGAAAATAGTAGACATATACAATTATACATAATTATATGTACTACCAGACACGTTTTGTCAAGGGGGACCTATTATTGACACTCCCATTTTATTGCAACAGGGAAAACTCCTGCATTTTTTATAATAAAAATAAATTGTATTTTAAAAAAATCATCGGTAACAGTAAAAAAAAAAATTTGAATATAAACATAAAAAAATGAGGTTATTTCAATTATTTTGAAATAATTCAAAATACCTCATTTTGAAGGAGACTTCCTCATTGTTATAAGTAATTTTGTCTTTTGGCTAAAATTGCAACCCAAAATATAAAACAAAAACTGAATCCAAACTTGGTTAGTCATAATTGTTTGGGCCATGTTGAGAATTGGGTTTAAAGTGTCAACGATGGGTCGTTTTACAGATTAAATAGTTTATTTAATTTGGGGCAAATAATTTCGTCATACACTATGAGAGATTTGTTTTAAACTACAAACGAAAAACTCGCATAGATGTGATAGATGTCGATACAACGAGACTTAAGACATACGTAACGGTGCTTCAGAAGTACTCGTATCCAGGTACTATACTCTCGTATCTACGTGGCGACCAAGATCGATCGAAATTGTCCCTTAAAATATAAATGATTATTTAAAATGAGCCTGATTTAACCTAAATCTAAACCCCTTCACACGTTAGGGTACTCAAAGGCAAAAGTACTCGAAGTATGTAGTTCAAAATGGCAGCATAAATCAATAATTAAACAGTAAATTTAACCAAGAAATCAAAATTGTTTCATGTTTATACAGTTTCCCTTTTTCCGAAATATTCTTCCGTTTATAAAATACAGAAATATCGTAACAGTGGCTCTTCATTAGCCACTCGATATAATTTTTAAAAAAAGATGTGGGAGTTTCATTTTGTAGGAATATCTTATCTAATGAGTATCGTAAAGTGCGAAGGGTCAAATTTTAATAAAGCCCCCGATGAAATCGGTCCATCTCGGTCCCACGGACCGTTAGCACTCGTGTATATTGTGTCGGTCTGGGCATAGCATATACAAATCAGTCGTGGTCCCGGGTTCGTCGTTTCGAGTCGAGTGGGCGTAGAGTGGTGCACAGTGGTGCACAGTGGTGTAGAGTGGTGCACAGTGGTGCACAGTGGTGTACAATGGTGTAGCGTCGGGTGCAGGTGGGCGCAATGGGCGCATTGGGCGCAGTGGGCGCAACGGGCGCGGCGGCCGACCTGTGGGGCGCCGCGGTTCTGCCCACGCTGCCGCACCTCCGCTACCAGGTACACGCCGATTTGACGCGTGTCGTGTGCTACGTAAGGGCGATATCGGTTTGGCTCGGATATACTCCTTTTCGCTTCTCCCCTCCCACTCCTCATCGGGATCTCTCTTCCGTTACGGGTCGACCGGGGCTAAAAAAATAAAACGCCGCCACTAGAGACCGCAGTGATAATTTCGACGATAATAATATTTGTGCCGCGCAGAGAAGAGTGGTAATAATCCAGTATTTTTTTTTAATATTTCAAAAAAGAAAAAGAAAAACAAAACGCATATTATGTCGGCGCATATTATGTGTGAAGAAACCTTATGTAATTTTAAATTTTGACCGTAACTTCAAAAACGCTGTACTCATCATGTCTACATTTTATTTACAGCAATGTTAAGGGTTATAAAATAGGAAATCATTTTGAAGGAGACTCATTTAGCCGCCAGTTTTAGGGTTTTCATGGAACGCAAAACCTAAACAGTGCGTAGGCCGTGCGAATACACTGTAACGCTCCCTGACACGCTGGATTCATGCCGTCTCTAGTAGCGAGCGACGCGAACGTAAATAATTATAAATTCACACTAGAGCCACTGTGGGGTTTATAAAAGTTGGCGCTCTCTTTTAAGCGGTGTTGATAAAAGTTGGCGCTCCGGTCGACAGCGAACGGAAGAAAAGTGCGGGTGTAGGGCTGCAGTCGGATGTAACGGCGCGTGCATGCCCCTAACACGATCCCGCACCGCTACATCGTCGACGTACACGAGCGACCTTATCGCTCTTTTATCGCTTTCCACCTTGCGTCCAATTAGACGCCACCTCCCTCTAGTGTCAGCAATGCTAATGACTTAAACGTTTTAACACCTGGGTTTTGTTTACACGTATACTTTTGTGAGTGGCTGGTGCCGTCGCTTGTTCGATTTGTATCTGATAGTAACCTTACCTTTGGTCGAGTTTGTTATTCGTTCGTTTCTACTGTGAATGCTTAAATTTAGAGCACGGGGCGAAGGTGACAGTGCATGACGGTGCCGTTTCCGAATCACTCATTCGAATCCCTCTTGACGACTGACTGCGAACCGTATTTTAACACTTTTCTTTATTTGTTTGTACTTAAACTAGTATCAGTACTGTTTTTTATCTAATTCGCTTTCACGCATAGCTGCGAGCCCCGACGTCGTATCCCACTCGTCACAGCTTCAGGTCTCTTTTCCTCTCGTTGTACATTCGTGGAGGTTTAATAGTAATACTTAAACACGCGTCGCGTCGATCCGACACTTAAATCGGATCGGATCGGATCGGATCGACGCGACGCCGAGCTCGGAGCGTGCCCTGAATGTTGTAGCAGTTTTATTTTATTATTATTGATCTGTGTGTAGACGTCTCTCGACTCTTTACTTTTAATTAGCTTGAACCTATAGCCATCTACAATGTCACGGCACGCCTTAACAGTTTTATTGTGACAATGAGCCATCACTAGCTTTGACATTAAGTTGACTAGAGTGTCGGTGATTTTGATGTCGATGTATACAAGTAGTTGGGTTCGCACCAAGCGTTGATGTTTGTTTAAACAGAGCACAGTCTCGGTAACGATATGCATGCCCAGATGATTTATTGGCGACGTTCACTCGTAGTGTGCGGGAGCGGGCTCACTAATACTGCGGAAACTCCCGACTTATCTATATATAATATATATTATACATACATGTTTGTTTTTATATGCATATACAGCATTATAATGCGCGCACTGCGACAGACCGCATGTCTTTACTAATTAATAATTTGGCATAAATATCACTGGCCGGCACAAAGTGTGTAAAAGTTTTATAAGATATTATCTTGCCACGCAACTAGGAGAAGATTTAAGCTCGGGAAGGGTTCGTGGTAGCTTTAAATTGGATTTAACACAATTTAAAGCTGCTGACGAACCTCAAACGCTATAAAAAAAACCTGATGCTTTTTATAAACTTATAAAAATCGATTGCAACAAATAAAAGTAGAGTTAATTTCTGTAATTGGGGTATTTTTTAAAATAACGTCAAATAGATGACCAAAAGTGACCCGTGAAATAATAGAATAATGGTACATATTGTGTTCCATTTCCGTTTTGTTTTTATATTGTTATGTGAATCACAACCGTGTTCATAAGTTGGTGTAAAATTGGGGATGTTTTCGTTTGGGGCCACTCTTTGTGCGGGTCAGTGTATTTGAAATGTGGAATGCGTTGCCAATGGTTGGCAATGGTTGGCAATGGTTGGCAATAGTTGGCAATAGTTGCCATCGGTCCGTCGCAGTGCGCCCAAAGTGACGGTCGACATTGTAATAATGAATTGAAATAGTTTTGTGGTTTCTCTATCAAAAACAACACATCTGCTAATTTATCGAGCACCTGTCATGTTAGTGGTTTATAAAAGCTTGGCTCTCGTGTGTTTGTGGCGACGGGTCGCCAACGCACACCGACAGACTGTTTTGGCTCTCTTTACACTTTACTTTACTTTTCGACCACTTTTAGAGTACTTGCATCTAGACGTCGATAGATTTGATGAAAAGTTCGTTTAGATTCATTTAAAGTGAATGGGATGAAATATCTCTATATTGAGAGTGTGAGCCAAAATGGAGCAAAATCGGCGTGCGTTGGCGCACTGCGTACGTCGAAGCTAGGCGTCTAATGGTGGCGGACGCCACGCCCCATATTACTGTCACTATACTCCTGTTACTAATACTGAACGCTTTGCGTCACGACCCCTCAACCCCCCACGACCCCCGCCGGGGGTTGAGGGCTCGCTAAACGCCCGCAGGACGAGAGACGCTTCGATTGTTAGTACTTGGCTGTTTCCTAAACATTATGATTTTAATTTATTATTATTATTATGTATTATGCTCTTGTTATGTCCAAATGAATAACACTTTATTTTTTATTATTATTATTATTATTGTTTTCACATCATCCTCTTTAATGTACGAGTGTGTGGAGGGTTGTGGTTATTAACGAATATTTAAGGGACGGCACGGCAAAGTATTTGATCCGGCATTAGAGACGCCCTTTTTATACTATTTTGTATCTTAAGTGCTTTAAATAAAATTCAAATTTAATTTCACTTACGCTACGGGGCAGAGTGCCAATGAAATTTGATGTGTACTATTATATCCAATCAATTGGAATATAATATACGATATACATATCAAAGATTTAGGTATATCAAATCAATTTTTCTTTTAATGCGATTTTCACTCGTGGGAAGTGCCTTAAACGAGGAAGGTTACTATAACAATATCTTATAATACCTTTTGTTTAGCTCAAAAATAGCTATCCAAATATATATTTGTATAATATACATATAGCTAAATATTGGAGAGGGATGTACCAAAAGTGGTTTCATCTCTTTAAAGACGTATTTTACAACAAAAATTGAAATAGTTTGCCGTGTCGTCTTCCAATGCGCGCTGCCGGGCGCCGGCCCTAGTCCCGCCGAGATGAGTTCTAGGTATACCAGAATCTAGATAAAATATTTAAAATTATAATGACTTTCATGTCTAAACCTCGTATAAATACTTAATATTAATTAAAGACTCCCAATAAAACAAATGAAAATTAAACAGTATCTAGATAGTTTAGTACAATTTCCTTATTGCACTCTACCCCCTTACAAAAGACAGTAGCACGTGTGCTGTTGTGTATCGATGAGTGAGTAAGGGATGTCAGAGGGGCGACGGTAGCCATCTACCGTCAAGCGAACCGACAGTCATTTAACATGAAATAGAACACAATAGCATAATGTTTAGTTTCACCGAAGGAAGTACACAGCCCACATACTATATTATTTCACGGTGCACTTCCAAACATTGGCTGTAACGCGACATGCGATAGATGGAGGAAGGATTCTGGTAGAGCTCGTATCTCGGGCGGGCTCCCGTCCCGGAGCGTTGGTATCCTAGCGGGTGTTGGTGCGCAGATGGGGGGCGTGTACGCCGGCCTGCAGTACCACGGGGGCTTCGCGCCGCCGCCTCCGCCGCGCGGCCCCTTCGCCGGCCAAGTGCTGGGCGACGGGGCGCTTTCGCCCCTGGCGCCCGCGGCGGAGCTCCACCACGCGCCGCTGCTCCTCGCGAGCGAGGTGCCCGGGAGGCACGCGCTGCACGCGAGGCGCGTCGGCTCCGGGGGCGGGGCCACGGTGCGCCACGCCCCCCGCTGGCCCCACCACCACCGCGCTCTGCACTCGGGTCTGCTGAGCGCGGCCGCCACGTTGCCCCAGCTGGTGCCGCAGACGCTCTCTCTGCCGCCGCCTCCGCCCACATACCAGGTTCGCTTTTGTTTTATATTCTATTTTATATTTAGGAACGAAACAAACATCGTGTCGTGTGACGTCACTTAGAATGACATCTGACTATGTAAGAAGGAAATAGGAATGAATTTCATTTGCAACAAAGGATATCATATAAAAGACAAACACAAACCGGCTCCAACTCATAAATATAATCTCTTGTGACTATAACTTTTTTGACAGACGTTAGTTTTTTTATTTCATTTTAGATGATCCCTCCGGTACAGTACTTTTTTTCTGGACGAAGTGGTATGCCCTTTCTTATATCGTTGACAACGTGTATGCAAAATTTCACGATGATCGGTTGAGTAGTTGAGGCGTGAAAAGGTAACATACAGACAGAGTTACTTTTTCATTCGTAATATTAGTACGACGTTAGCTTGGATATTATAACAGAGTGGCTAATAGTGCGAGTTTTACTCAAACGCATCAAACGCGTAAACCTAAATGAGGCAGCGCAACACGCTAGCCACTAGGTGGCGCCGCTGATTCTGAAGTGAGCTTGTTCGTAACAGGTGTTCCTGAACTTGCTCGCGATGTTCCCGCTGTCGCCGTACGCGGAAGGCAGAGGCGAGGACGCGCCGGACTCGCCGGAGACGGAGAACTACGAGGCGCTGCTGTCGCTCGCGGAGAGACTGGGCGAGGCGAAGCCGCGCGGGCTCGGCCGCCACGAGATCGAGCAACTGCCGAGCTACAAGTTCTCGGAGCAGACGCACCGCGGCGAGCAGAGCTCGTGCGTCGTGTGCATGTGCGAGTTCGAGTCGCGGCAGACGCTGCGCGTGTTGCCGTGCGCGCACGAGTTCCACGCGCGCTGCGTCGACAAGTGGCTGCGCTCGAACCGCACCTGTCCGATTTGTCGCGGCAACGCGTCCGATTACTTCGCGCCGGCCGACTGACCCTCGTCCTCGCACTAATCGCTTCCGATATTGTTACACACCTCTCGTCTCTCCTCTCTTCTCTCGTCTCTCTTGGACCGCAAAAACAGAACTATACACAGACGGAATTGTCTTCTCGCGAAAAGTGATCCTTGTCTTTTGTCAAATGTATTTTTTGATTGATATTGAATTGAGTTTGCGGTCCAAAAGTGTTAACAACTATTATTATTATTAGTGCTCGTGTATATCATGTGTACTCTTAGA
Source organism: Synanthedon vespiformis (assembly GCA_918317495.1). Taxonomy (NCBI): domain Eukaryota; kingdom Metazoa; phylum Arthropoda; class Insecta; order Lepidoptera; family Sesiidae; genus Synanthedon; species Synanthedon vespiformis. The sequence continues at coordinate 4,261,278 of OU906974.1, forward strand.
TTCAGTGCAATTCCAGTCAGTCAGTTTGCAGTGAAAATTCAGACAGTCAGACCGGACACAATTCTTTTAACAAAACGAGGGAAACCTAATGACCTATGTATTAAGGTGTAAAATATAAAATAAAAGCAAAACTTAAAATAAATATTTAATACACAACTTAATTAATAATAATTGAAAAAATGTAAGTAGTTGTTGAAATTTTTTGGGCAGTAATTTACTATTTTTGTTTCTTAGATTTTTTTAATATTAAATATGCCCGATTTAATCTTTTTTTAAAATAATATAGTCTTATTATGAGCTGTATTTTTGTAAACTAAATTTTAAGTCAAAAAGTCAAATTTGCTGACGAAAATAACTCGTTTTTTTTTCTTGTTGTAAAATGGAAATTATCTTCAATGAAAATAGCTTTGAAAAAATTTTTTTTTTGTCTGGCTGAATAAATTCGATTTAGTGTCTGCGATTTGTTTAGAGAGTGAAAGGGAATAAGTTTTCACTGCAAGCTACTAACCTGTTAATTAAAAAGTTGAAAAGTTATACAGAGGGCGTTTCAGAGTTAAGTGCCATCGGCCAGCGTCGGCTACCGTTCTTATTATTGTTGTGTTTATTATTAATATTACCCTATTATTACTAAAGCGAGGCCAACGAAACAACGCAAACGGTGTCAACAAACTCCCATGACACAGATGGCGCCAATGGGAGACAAGGGGATAGAGGGCCTGGCTTCCTATACAGTGAAAAATAGTGGGAGGGAAATGGAAATGGAAACGGAAATAATGGGAGGGAAATGGAAACGGTCATAGTGGGGAGGGAAATGGAAAAAAGACTTGGCTTCTTATACCTTGAAATAGTGGGAGGGAAAGAGATGGATAGAGGGCCGTGTTTGTTTACATAGTTTGCGTAGTCTCGTTGGCCTTACTATATTAATTAAAGTATATAATTGCGAGATATAGGTTGTACCGTGGTCCCAGGTGTTATTATTAAGTTTAAAACGGCCTCACTCTGAGCCACTGCATGCAATATTAAATAATACTAGTTATTTTAAAAGCTTCCTGTTATAATAATATGTTTACGAGTTTGTTGATTCCGGTGTTTAATGGGCCTCTCATGTATGTTTTGTTGTCTAATTTCTTTTGTTTGTTTGTTCGTTTGTTCGTTTGTTTCGCTCGAGTGCCGCGCGTGCAATGTTTAACAGTATCCGGCTCGAAGGACCCGGTGATTTCAGCCATTTTACCAAAGCCAAAGTGGACTCTTGATAAGGGCCACATCTATTTTTTTTGTTTGTATATATTAATGCCCGAAGCCAGCTCATCGTATTAAATGCACAGCTAATTTAATAATACCTTTTGTTTTTATTTTTATATCTTCTCCCGCTCGTTTTTCCCCTTTTTCCCGTTTGGGCCGAGTAGGTCAGATTCGTATGAGGTCGGATTCCGAATGTGTCTGTTTCTTGCTGAGTCTGATTCTGATGAGGTCAGGATTGGAGAAGGCCTTTTATAATTATTATGTTATTATATATAATAACATATAATAATGTTTTTAAAAGGATATTCTCGTTATTAAACCAATATTAAATAAATTCTAAAGGGGGTTCAAAAATATTTTAGGTACATTAAAAGTTTAAAAAATGAAGTGACCTTTTTAAATTAAAATATCGATTCTAACTTTTAAAAATAAAAAAGATCAGATTTTTTCCAAGTAATTTAATTAATTCATGTTAACATTATTTGAAAGCAAAAACAATATTATTAATGACTGTATACTGACTCACCTGACTTTCTCCAAAACAAACCTAATCAGAATTGGACGTAATAAAAAGCAGACATATTCGGAATCTTACCTCTGACGAATCTGACCTACTCGGCCCATACGCTTTTTTCCCACTCCCGCACATCGCGATCTGTTCAGGACGTTGCTGGAAATGTAAAGGAATTATTATCACTATAAAAAATGGCGTGTCCGTCTGTCTCATCGCGTTTAAATCTATTGGTGTCTTCCTTGTTTTCGAAGGGATAAATCACCGACGCAGCCTCAAGTCTTGTAGCTAATGTAAATACGGTTTAATTTGGTTTGTTCGTTAACTAATTATTCGGTAGTTGGCAACTAGGGTTGCCAACTTTGTTGGAGTGTTGACAGTATTTTATTTCATTAAAGAAAGTTTTAGTTGCATATTTTTGTGCTTTTCGCCACGATTTATTTTAATGGCCTCGTAAGCCTCCAAGCATTTTAAATCACAATTAAAATAAAGGGAGTCCATTATCCTATCCCTACATTATCTTTAATCCTACTAGGCGACGGTAGTCACCTACAAACAAGTTGTAGCCATCAAGTGGGCCGTCAGCCTGCCTATCGAGATAAATATATAATATTTTTTTAAATAAATAAACGTCACCTACAGAGACTAAGTAATCAGCGAGATGCATAATGATTTTTTTTTACTGGCTGTAGTATACCAGTGACGATAAAATACTTTATTTCTATAACTCAAAAGTATAGTAATATAAAGGAAAATCCTGTTGTTAACTGTACATATTATACGGTTGGCAACCCTAGGTAGAGCTAAAGTGTCTGCCAGTCCGCTAAGAATGGAGCACAGATTGTAGAGTTTGTAAAATTAATGTCCCGAGTGTTTGTGTTTTTGTGTATAATAGCTGTTACGTCACCGTCTTTGTAATTAACAATTTTTATACCTTTCTCGGTGCGCAGACGCCGCCTTACACTTATACGTCATATCGGTTTCATTACTTTGTGGCACGGCTGTTGCGGACATTCGTATCCGCGAATGCGGAACTTTCGCATCAATTTAGACATAAGAAACCAGCAATAAGTCAATGCGGTTATAGGAGGTAGTTGCTAAATCTTTCCCAGGATGAATTATGAAATTTCACTTTTTTTTTCATTAAAACTGTTTTAATATTCTTAAAAGCTTCATTTATTAAGATCTAATCAAAATTTATTAAAATGCGTATAGATGAAAGCAAAAAGTATACTTATTATGAAGACTCTTGTACTGAGTCCAATGAACTCAGTATCATTCAGTCGCTCAAATGACAGTGTTTTGCATACACGTGATACGATAAAAATACAGACAGTTTTTGTGGAAAAATTTGAATACTATTATTACAAGCTCATCCCCAATATTAGGTATTTTTCGATTACGTAATGTAAGGACGTACCTATCTTTGTTATTCCTTCCATCTATGTTACATTAAAAATTAAATCTATTAAAAAATACTTAAAATTCGCATTCGTGGATTTTGAAAATTCTCTACATCCGCAACAACCCTGCTTTGTAGAAGTTGTGTGAGACATTGAAGTGACAATTTCTATTTATAACGAAAAAATGCTACTACCCACACAGTGGTCTTTTTTTCTAGCTACCCACAAATGAATTTACAAATTGCCACTTCATTGTGAACATTTTTACATTTGTATTAGTCCATAGAGGTGTTGAAATTGTAAATTGTCCTAGGTATATATATACATACATACATAATATATATAACGTAATAGGTATATATTTAAATGAAGCTACCTCCTCGCGTCTTACGTGTTTAACACCAAAATGAAAATTTGCTGCGGCGTAACGGAAATAGATTGTGCCTGTTCGATGTTTAATTATAATTATGATATCGCTTACGGGTCGTCCGCGTGTCGTCACCGTGTCGTTATGATAGGCCAGAGCCAAGTACCCGTAAGGGAGGCCGCACATTGGATACTATCGCGCGAGCAACTAGTTACTTTGTCCCGATTTTGTACTATTAGGTCGCGTATTAGTTAACAGCAGACACTTGAGCGGTCGTTTTTGCAATCTTCAGAGAGGCAGACGTTAAAAAATGTGCTTTAAATTAAATAAATAAGCACTTTTGGGAATCAATGACTGGGGGAAGTTAAAATGATTTTGAACTTGTATATGCATGTTCCGTTTGATCGCTCTATCGACTGAATATTCGCTAGTTATTATCGCTTAAACGGTTGTAGCAGATGTGCGGCCTCCCAAATGGGAAGCAAGTGTTTTTGCTATTCACAAAAATACAGACCTAGACTCCAAAGAAAAAGAAGCGATGAAATTAGCGATATTTTAAAGGAGAACACCGTTCTTGGGCCACGACTGTACAAGCCAAATTATTTATACGTTGAACGTCTTTGTGAACACACTTTCCTATAGTCTGTGTCTAGAAGTATGATATAATAGTGTTCTGTGTATATAGTACTTTTTTTTAAACCGCAAACCCCCATTTATACTGTTGAATTTTGATAAATCGACAAGCGATATATTATAAACTAGCTGATGCTTGCGACTTCGTCCGCGTTATGCCTGTAGGATTTTGAAAAAAACGAACTACAGTGCGTACGAAGTTGCGGGCACTAGCTAGTATTATATTAAACGCCACCATAGATTCAAATTGATTATCATAATATTTTGCAAATAATAATACGAGTATTAATGACCTATTTTTTTTACAAAGGCCATTGTGAAGATTTGGGTTCATGCAATCTTTTAAAATATCACAATCGATGAACAATTTCCAGACGTGCAAGTACAGTCGGCCGCAAAAGTCATTAACACATTCAAAAGTGCAAAACAAGTGAACCCTCAACGCGCCATAAGTCGTTGCCACGACTATAGAGAACAAAACGATCTTCACGTACAAACGATCGTAAAAAGATTTAATCGACTTTTGCGGCCGACTGTACCTACAGTTGTGGCCTACGCTCCTATTGGAAACTGGGTTCTCCTTTGCCGCTCACTTTCAATAATATCGTTCTAAACAAAATGTTATTCCGATTGTTGTTAATACAAATCGTATGATTCGTATGTTGGTCTGTATGTAAGTGTACAAAGTGAGAAATTATTTTGCAATATAATCCAATCCATGTATTAGGGAATTAGCGGTGGGCCGAGTATTAGCGCGTGTGTGTGTAGACGCTAGACAGGGTTTTTAACATACATTAAATTTTCCAACGAATACGCAATAATGCTTTTACACGTTGTACTGTATAATACATTAAGCAAAGGTCGTTTGTATTGTGAACGTCTCAAGTGATGCTGCAAATTAAATAATCTTCATTTAGCAAACGTTGTTTTATTTCTTTATTTACTAGCTGGTGCCCGCGACTTCGTCCCTGTACGTATAAATTAGAGGGAACATAAGCGGGTATGAACTGTAAGCACGGATATGAACAGTATCAAAATTGTAATGGCGACGCCATTAGTCACGAAATATCACGCGCGCTGTTGTTTCTTATAATGGTGAAATGTGTAGTACCAAGCTGTAAGAACAATTCAAGGAAGCAAACTAAAAAGAACAATCATATTTCTTTTCATCGGTAAGTAATATTTTGATTAGAAAACACAGATTTAACAAAATTACTCATGGCGAGAAAGGAGGTTGCGGGAGGCGCGGGGCGGGTACACGCAGGGCGCGGCGCTTCACTCCTTCTCCGCCTTGAAGATAGTGCTGTGCCACGTTGTACTCGAATATTGTGTAATAAAGTGTAATAACATGATTTCTTCCGTAATAATAATATGTAAGTATTAGACATTAATATTGTTTGTATTATCTACTAACCAATTATGGATCAATATTTAAAATAAAACTTTTGAATCATGTAGGTAATACTTAGGGCCTCTTTCACCAACTACAAGTAAAGTATTGATTAGTTACTTTTACAAATAATTTTATGTTTTATTGAATTATGCACTCGGTTTACTGCATCTTTCGATAGGTGATTTTTTATTATTATTTTCTTTTTGATGGTCGGTACTTTTACCGTCCATTATCTTAAGTCTTAAGATAATGGACGGTAAAATTATATTATATTATATATTACTTACTTTGAGTTAATTTGTTTATTTTAGTTTTACAAAATATGACATTTATAAAAATTTACCTACATGATTATGTTACGTACCTACATAGTCACTATCACTACATATTATAAAACAAAGTCCTCCGCCGCGTCTGTCTGTCTGTTCGCGATAAACTCGTAAACTACTGCACCGATTTTCGTTAAAAACGATCTTTTACTAAATACTTACCTAATACATAAATTAAGTGTACTTATTACGTACAGACGTCAATCGTGGCACATCCCTATTCAACCTCTACATCTATCTATCAGTATCTATAGAACACCTGCTTACACTTGGCATAATGGAAAACAGGCGATGCTCGCACCCTATAGCTAACTTATGTATACTCTAAGGTATAAATGTTTATCTAACAAGTTTCATGAAAATCAGTTAATTCGTTTAAAAGTTATGGAGGAACATATTATTATGTGTATCGAACATAGATTTAGTATTACTACCGTTCCGGTATCGAAACACAAAAACGAAACAAACATTGTGACGGTGCGTTCCGTGCGTCGTTGGCGATGTTCGTGTTTTTGCGCTGGTCTCACGCTCAGGGCTAATAATTTTACACCTTTCGAAAACACTGGTATTATTCGATGTTTTCGCGTCTTTGTTACTTTAAAAACAATAGAGCGCGAACAAGGCCCAACATTGTTGGATTTCGAGATTGCACACTTGAGTGTGCATTAACAGATTGAATGATTTAGTGAGGTCTTCAGACTGATAAGAGGTGGCTTCACGGCCATCGACGTCGTTGGGAGGTTGACTGAACTTTTGACTGACTGACTGACTGACTGACTCGAACACCAGCGGTCGAAGAGTAAATTACGACGATGTCAGTGCACACTTGTTGTATACACACACGCACAGGTGGGGGCGACACTGGCGCTAGCGGTTTTTTTTTTTTTTTTTTTTTTTTTTTTAAGTGTCAAGGTCACTACTTTTTTTTACGCCAGCGCGAAACTTCCAACGGGGTTGTACAGAGGGTGGTCCGAGGCACAAATAAGCCCCAGTAAGTTAAAGTGACAAAGCCAAGAAATATGTTGGCGACGGTCGCCACACAAGTCACCACTAAGTAAAATTGGATTCGATTAGGACAGTTTATAGTAAGATCAATACAGACTAGATCGTGTAAATTTTCAATTTTTTTTTTTTTTTTTTGAATTTTTTTTGAACCTTTTAATTGAATTTAGTAGGTTTGGGTTAGGTTAGGTTAGGTTAGGTTTGGGTTAGGTTAGGTTAGGTTAGGTTTGGGTTAGGTTAGGTTAGGTTAGGTTTGGGTTAGGTTAGGTTAGGTTAGGTTTGGGTTAGGTTAGGTTTGGGTTAGGTTAGGTTAGGTTAGGTTTGGGTTAGGTTAGGTTAGGTTAGGTTTGGGTTAGGTTAGGTTAGGTTAGGTTTGGGTTAGGTTAGGTTAGGTTAGGTTTGGGTTAGGTTAGGTTAGGTTAGGTTTGGGTTAGGTTAGGTTAGGTTAGGTTTGGGTTAGGTTAGGTTAGGTTAGGTTTGGGTTAGGTTAGGTTAGGTTAGGTTAGGTTAGGTTAGGTTAGGTTAGGTTAGGTTAGGTTAGGTTAGGTTAGGTTAGGTTAGGTTAGGTTAGGTTAGGTTAGGTTAGGTTAGGTTAGGTTAGGTTAGGTTAGGTTAGGTTAGGTTAGGTTAGGTTAGGTTAGGTTAGGTTAGGTTAGGTTAGGTTAGGTTAGGTTGGTTGGTGCTCGATTTTATCGAAATTTCGGAATTTTTGAGGACTGATATCTTCGGTGTCTGTTGGAGTTTCTCGGCGTGGTGCATCTTGTTAGTAGCCTTTTTGAAGGCTCTATCGAACTGCCCATACCAGTTGTTGTTGTTGTTTACGGTTAAGTTTTTGTTGTTGTTTTTTGTTTTTTCTCACTGAAGTTGAAACCACAAATCTCGCGATAACTTTTTTCCGTGTGAACGGATTTTGTCGCGGGCTTTGGACAAAAGTTGCCCCTTCGGGGGACCCTTCGGTCAGCGCATAGCAGCTGTTGCTGACATTTGTTGTTTAGTTGTAATAAGTGCTTTTGTTGTTAGTTTTTTAAGAAAAATTGTTGTTTTTGTTATTTACTTCGGCGGTTGCTTCCGGATTTTGTCGCGGGCTGGCTCGGAAGAAGCCTCTTCGGAAGCTCTTTCAGTCAGCTCCAGACAACTTTTCGGTGGCACTTGCCGTTAAGCGGTAGTTTATGTTTATATTTGTAGTTTATAGGAAAATCTTTATTTTCCCTTGTTATTGTTTTAGTACCGCTACCATACGGTAGTGACGGACTCATTACTACCGCGGGGGGCCGACAGGGCCACTACTGGCCATGTCGGACTCCACCGAAACTAGCGGAACCAGCCTAAGGGAGGATTCGGGGGGGCGCAAACTGTTAGCTAGCGTCCTCACTCGTTCGGCGGCCCGTAAGCGGCACGCCACTATGGAGTCAACCGGGCAGGCATTGTCAGAGGCCTCTCAGTTCTCAAGTAGTTATTTTGGACTGGTGTCCGATTCGGAGGCGGATGTGGACGTGGAACCAGCGGTCCCGCCAAAAGTCCAGAAGTTCAAAAAAGGCCGCGGTGGAAAACTGTTCGGTCACGACGTTGGCATCTCGCGAGCTCGTCGCGAGCTTCGGGAGATGTCAGACTCCGACTCGGTAGTGTCCGTGAGGTCTTTCAGGTCGGCCAAATCGTCGGCAGGTTCCTTAGAGGAACTTACGAAAAAGGCGGAGGCTAATGCCACGGCAATTTTTGAGGTCGTTCGCAAATCGGGCAACCTAAAGGGCACATCTCAAAAAGAGATAAAGGAGAACACCCAGTCCATCCTCGATCTGATGGAGGCCGTTGCAGAGCGTAAGTCGTCGAGCGAAATTCGGCGACTGCGGGCTGACAACAAACGCCTCAGCGGCCTAGTCGCCGCCCTCACGGAGGAAGTGACGGCGCTCCGCAGGGCCTTCTCTGAAAAGCCCGGCAAGAAAAAGGCCCAACAACATTCTGCTGACGAGACAGAAATGGCTATCTCGCAACCACCGAGGGAGGTGCCTGAAACAGTGGCTGCTAGCCAGTCGCTGTCTCGGGCAGAATTCCTTGAGGCCTTCTCTTCGTTCCAAGCGGAGATCATGAGTCACATAGGCGGCATGGTAAATGCGCGCCTAGAAGGGTTAGAGGTAGACGGGAGGCTGCTCCCGGCGCAGCCGATTCGGCCACCGTTGATGGCGGATCGCAGAGCGAAGAGTCGCTCTGCGGCCGCTCAATCGAGCTCGGTGGCAACCCTCACTCCCCCGGCCAATCTGCCTAAAAAGGCGAGGGAGGTGAAGGCGGCAAAGCCTCTAACAAGCAAGACTCCCGTGCCGGAGGCCGGGCCCTCGGCTGAGTCAGGTGGAGCTACCGGAGGCTGGACCGAGGTCGTAAAGCGGAAGAAGCGTCCCCCTGTCGCCCCAGCACCAAAGGCGTCTAAAGCTAGCGCCCCCAAGCTCCCAAAGGAGCCCAAGTCTCTGGCCGTAGTGGTCGCCTTGAAGCCAGAGGCATTGAAGAAGGGCGCCACATACAATGAGGCGATCACGCGGACCAAGGCCTCGGTGTCCTTAGAGGAGCTGGGAATTGGTGCTGCCAAATTCCGCACTGGCGTCACGGGGGCTCGAATCCTCGAGCTCCCCAAGGAGACCACCGCTGCGCAAGCGGATACTCTGGCAGCCAGAATTAGTGCCGTTCTGGGCGACTCTGCAAAAGTGACCCGCCCAACGAAGTCGGTCGACATCCGAGTCAACGGTCTCGATGACTCGGTGTCGGCCGAAGATGTAAAGGCAGCTCTGGCCCGCAGCACAGGCTGCACCGCCGAATTGTTTAGGGTGGGTAGGGTGCACCCGGGTCTCCGCGGCATGGGCTCGGCCTTCGCCTCCTGCCCGATCGAAGCAGCTAAAAAGCTGGCAGCGGTCGGCCGGCTGACGGTGGGGTGGAGCTCAGCCTCCGTCCACCTCATTGAGCAGCGGCCGATGCGCTGCTTCAGATGTATGGGGCTGGGTCACCCAGTGGCTCGATGCCCATCGAAAAAGGACCGCAGCGGTCTTTGTTACCGCTGCGGCTCAGACGGGCATACCGCCACCAACTGCGAGGCGGCTCACAAATGCGCCGTTTGTACGGACGCCGGGCTCCCGGCCAGTCACCGCATGGGGGGCCTCAATTGTTCCCCACCTGCGGTAAGGGGCCGTCTTATAACAGATCGCAAGGGCGTTGAAACAGGGGTCACCCCTGTTGCAAGAGAGGAGCCAATGGAGACCGCCAATGTCCAGTAAGCCCACCACAAAGTTCCTCCAGGTGAATGTTAACCACTCCGCTGGGGCACAAGACCTTCTGTGCCAGGCCATGGCGGAGTGGGGAATTCATCTGGCGGTGGTGGCGGAGCCATATTACGTCCCCCAGAACCACCGCTGGTTGGGGGACCTGGATGGCTCCGCTGCCGTTGTGGTGATGGCTGGCGGTGAGGCTCCTCCTCTCTCGCTCAGAGAGAGAGGCTCTGGATTTGTGGCAGCGAACTGGGGGAGAATGGTGGTCGTGTCCACTTACTTCTCCCCTAACCGCGGTCGGGCGGACTTTGAGGTCTTCCTGGCTGCGGTGGAAGGAGTGGTGAGGCGTGCGGCCCCACTCCCAGTTTTGGTGGCGGGGGACCTAAATGCCAAATCCACGGCTTGGGGGTCCCCTAGTACGGACGTGAGGGGGAGGTTGGTGGAGGCTTGGGCGTTGGGCCTGGGACTTCAGGTCCTCAACCAGGGCACCTCCCCCACGTGCGTACGGTGGCAAGGCACGTCCATAGTCGACGTAACCTTCGCCACCGCTGCCCTCGCTGCCCAAATCCGGGACTGGAAGGTAGAGGAAGACGTGGAGACCCTATCGGACCACCTCTATGTCCGATACGAGGTCTCCACGCTGGCCGCTAGGGCCCCACAGCGTCGGGATGCCACGGCAGGTGCCGCCTTTCCCAGGTGGGCACTTGCCAAGCTCCGCCCGGAAGTGGCGGAGGAGGCCGCGATGGTGAGGGATTGGTCTCCCCTTCCCCCTCACCTCGCAGGGGATCCCGACGGCATGGCCGACTACTTCGCAGACGACCTTCGCGAAGTATGCAATGCGGCCATGCCACTGTGGCGCCCTCCTCCTCGTTGGAGGAGGGTGTACTGGTGGGCGCAGGAGATCGCCTCCCTGCGCTCAGAGTGCCTAGCGGCCAGACGGGCGCTACTTCGTTGCCGGAGAAGGCGTTCCAGGAGGACGCCTGACGAGGAGGTCCTCCTTCGGCAGGCGTACAGGGAGGCTCACAAAGCCCTGCAGAAGGGTATCTGCAGGGCCAAAGAAGAGGCCCATGAGCGCTTCCTGGCCCTCCTGGACGCTGACCCCTGGGGCCGTCCGTACAGGACTGTGAGGGGGAAGTTCGCATCTACCTCCCCCTCCACGGCTAATCTCGATCCGCAGCTGCTCGACAAGGTCGTGGGGTCTCTTTTCCCAAACCCCGGCCCTTTCGAGCCCCCCTTGATGGAGCCTCCAGGACCACTCCCGGAGGCGCCGCTACAGGGCCCTCCCGTCTCGGACGTCGAGTTTGAGGCGGTGAGGGAGCGGATCGGGAGGAAGAGGACGGCCCCGGGGCCCGACGGAGTCCCAGCCAAGGCCCTGGCGATTGCGCTGGGGCCACTGGAGGTCAGGTTCCGGGCGATACTTGATGCGTGCATCGCCCGGGGCAAATTCCCGGGGAGGTGGAAGGTGGGGCGGCTATGTCTTCTCCGCAAGGAGGGTCGCCCTGCCGACTCCCCGGCGGGGTACCGACCGGTGGTCTTGCTCGACGATTCCGGCAAAGCCTTTGAAAGGATCATGGCCCGTCGGATCGTCGAGCATCTAGAGACGGAGGGGCCGAACCTGGACGATCACCAGTTCGGCTTCCGCACCGGTCGGTCCACCATGGACGCAGTGGGCCTCCTCAAGAGCTGGACCGAGGAGGCCGCCACGAAGGGGGAGGTTGTTGTTGCGGTGTCGCTTGACATCCGCAACGCCTTCAACAGCCTCCCCCACGAATGCATTAAGGCGGCACTCCGATACCATCGAGTGCCGCCCTACCTTTGCGCCCTCGTCGACGACTACCTCGCTGAGCGGGTAGTGTTGTACGAGGGCGCGGACGGGAGAGTTCTCCACAGACCGATGGCGGTAGGGGTGCCTCAGGGGGCCGTGCTCGGCCCTCTTCTCTGGAATTTGGGGTACAATTGGGTCCTGCGAGGCAATCTCCTTCCCAAAATGGAGATTGCCTGCTTTGCCGACGACACCTTAGTCGCGGCAAGAGCGCAGACGTGGGAGAAGGCAGCTCACTTAGCGTCGGCCGGCACCTCGTTGGTCGTCCGGCGCATCCAGCTGCTCGGGTTGGAGGTGGCCCTAGATAAAACTAGGGCCATGGGTTTCCACCCCCCACGCCGCAGGATCCCTCCGGGGCTCCGCGTCCGAGTGGAGGGGGTCCGGATCGAGGTCGAGAGGCACTTCAAGTACCTCGGCCTCACACTGGACCCTCGCTGGAGTTTCGAGGAGCACTTCAAGCTCCTCGCTCCACGGCTGATCGCAGCCGCGGCCGCACTCGGACGGCTCCTCCCAAATCAGGGAGGACCAAACTCGGCGTGCCGTCGGCTTTATCACGGGGTGATAAGGTCGATGGCACTTTACGGAGCCCCGGTCTGGGCGGAGTGTCTCGCCCCGCGCACCCGGGCTCTCCTGCGACAACCTCAAAGGGTCATGGCGACCCGGGCCGTGCGGGCCTACCGCACGGTCAGTCACGGGGCTGCCTGCGTGCTAGCAGGCACCCTCCCGTGGGATGTCGATGCCCTGGTTCTGTCCCAGGTGCATCGGCATCGGGTCGCGGCTAGGGCCCTCGGAGGAAGACCCGTTGCCGAGGACGTGCAACGGGTCCGCGCAGAGGCGCAGGAGAGAGCCTTGGACGACTGGGACGAGGTACTCCGCTACCCTACCGCCGGTCACCGGACGATCACTGCGATCCGTCCGGTACTCGAGGAATGGGTGAGGCGTCGACATGGCAGCCTCACCTTCCACATGGTGCAGATAATGACCGGGCACGGCTGCTTCGGTCATTATCTGCACCGCATCCAAAGGGAGGACTCGCCGCAGTGTCATCACTGCGGCGATCCCGATGACACGGCCGAGCATACGCTCCAGGTATGCTCGGCCTGGGGTCCCCAGCGCCGGGAGTTAAGAGCGGCGCTGGGTGGTGGGGACGTCTCGCTGTCAAGTATGGTCGAAGCCATGCTTGACAGCGAGGCCACTTGGAGAGCTGTATCCTCCTTCTGCGGTACTGTAATGTCGCAGAAGGAGGAGGCTGAGAGGGAGCGAGAGGAAGCGGCTGGTCTCGCTTCCCTCAGACGCAGACGGCTGGGCAGGAGAAGGCGGGCATTCCAAGCCCGCCTTTAAATGTCCATTGGGGACCTGCACACATGGTTGGCTAACTGTGTGTGCCTGCACAAGGTCCCCCCGTCTGGGGATTGCCTGGGTGTCTCCGGGCAATCCTCCGTTGGCGTTAGCCTAGCCAACAATGGCTAGGCTGCCCTGGGGTGGATCGGAGTTGTTGCTTCGGCAGAGCCCGGTCCACCCCGCTCAAAGGGCAAGGAGGCACCGGGGAGTTTTAGTGGGTAGGGGCCAGCATCGCTATGATTAGCATAGCGAACCGCTGGTCGACCCCCACATACCCCTGCCGTCTAGCCAGCGGCAGGAAATCTGTAAAAGGATTTCTCCTCGTCAAAAAAAAAAAAAAAAAAAAAAAAAAAAAAAAAGGTTAGGTTAGGTTAGGTTAGGTTAGGTTAGGTTAGGTTAGGTTAGGTTAGGTTAGGTTAGGTTAGGTTAGGTTAGGTTAGGTTAGGTTAGGTTAGGTTAGGTTAGGTTAGGTTAGGTTAGGTTAGGTTAGGTTAGGTTAGGTTAGGTTAGGTTAGGTTAGGTTAGGTTAGGTTAGGTTAGGTTAGGTTAGGTTAGGTTAGGTTAGGTTAGGTTAGGTTAGGTTAGGTTAGGTTAGGTTAGGTTAGGTTAGGTTAGGTTAGGTTAGGTTAGGTTAGGTTAGGTTAGGTTAGGTTAGGTTAGGTTAGGTTAGGTTAGGTTAGGTTAGGTTAGGTTAGGTTAGGTTAGGTTAGGTTAGGTTAGGTTAGGTTAGGTTAGGTTAGGTTAGGTTAGGTTAGGTTAGGTTAGGTTAGGTTAGGTTAGGTTAGGTTAGGTTAGGTTAGGTTAGGTTAGGTTAGGTTAGGTTAGGTTAGGTTAGGTTAGGTTAGGTTAGGTTAGGTTAGGTTGGTTAGGTTAGGTTAGGTTAGGTTAGGTTAGGTTAGGTTAGGTTAGGTTAGGTTAGGTTAGGTTAGGTTAGGTTAGGTTAGGTTAGGTTAGGTTAGGTTAGGTTAGGTTAGGTTAGGTTAGGTTAGGTTAGGTTAGGTTAGGTTAGGTTAGGTTAGGTTAGGTTAGGTTAGGTTAGGTTAGGTTAGGTTAGGTTAGGTTAGGTTAGGTTAGGTTAGGTTAGGTTAGGTTAGGTTAGGTTAGGTTAGGTTAGGTTAGGTTAGGTTAGGTTAGGTTAGGTTAGGTTAGGTTAGGTTAGGTTAGGTTAGGTTAGGTTAGGTTAGGTTAGGTTAGGTTAGGTTAGGTTAGGTTAGGTTAGGTTAGGTTAGGTTAGGTTAGGTTAGGTTAGGTTAGGTTAGGTTAGGTTAGGTTAGGTTAGGTTAGGTTAGGTTAGGTTAGGTTAGGTTAGGTTAGGTTAGGTTAGGTTAGGTTAGGTTAGGTTAGGTTAGGTTAGGTTAGGTTAGGTTAGGTTAGGTTAGGTTAGGTTAGGTTAGGTTAGGTTAGGTTAGGTTAGGTTAGGTTAGGTTAGGTTAGGTTAGGTTAGGTTAGGTTAGGTTAGGTTAGGTTAGGTTAGGTTAGGTTAGGCTAGGTTACGTTAGGTTAGGTTAGGTTAGGTTAGGTTAGGTTAGGTTAGGTTAGGTTAGGTTAGGTTAGGTTAGGTTAGGTTAGGTTAGGTTAGGTTAGGTTAGGTTAGGTTAGGTTAGGTTAGGTTAGGTTAGGTTAGGTTAGGTTAGGTTAGGTTAGGTTAGGTTAGGTTAGGTTAGGTTAGGTTAGGTTAGGTTAGGTTAGGTTAGGTTAGGTTAGGTTAGGTTAGGTTAGGTTAGGTTAGGTTAGGTTAGGTTAGGTTAGGTTAGGTTAGGTTAGGTTAGGTTAGGTTAGGTTAGGTTAGGTTAGGTTAGGTTAGGTTAGGTTAGGTTAGGTTAGGTTAGGTTAGGTTAGGTTAGGTTAGGTTAGGTTAGGTTAGGTTAGGTTAGGTTAGGTTAGGTTAGGTTAGGTTAGGTTAGGTTAGGTTAGGTTAGGTTAGGTTAGGTTAGGTTAGGTTAGGTTAGGTTAGGTTAGGTTAGGTTAGGTTAGGTTAGGTTAGGTTAGGTTAGGTTAGGTTAGGTTAGGTTAGGTTAGGTTAGGTTAGGTTAGGTTAGGTTAGGTTAGGTTAGGTTAGGTTAGGTTAGGTTAGGTTAGGTTAGGTTAGGTTAGGTTAGGTTATGTTAGGTTAGGTTAGGTTAGGTTAGGTTAGGTTAGGTTAGGTTAGGTTAGGTTAGGTTAGGTTAGGTTAGGTTAGGTTAGGTTAGGTTAGGTTAGGTTAGGTTAGGTTAGGTTAGGTTAGGTTAGGTTAGGTTAGGTTAGGTTAGGTTAGGTTAGGTTAGGTTAGGTTAGGTTAGGTTAGGTTAGGTTAGGTTAGGTTAGGTTAGGTTAGGTTAGGTTAGGTTAGGTTAGGTTAGGTTAGGTTAGGTTAGGTTAGGTTAGGTTAGGTTAGGTTAGGTTAGGTTAGGTTAGGTTAGGTTAGGTTAGGTTAGGTTAGGTTAGGTTAGGTTAGGTTAGGTTAGGTTAGGTTAGGTTAGGTTAGGTTAGGTTAGGTTAGGTTAGGTTAGGTTAGGTTAGGTTAGGTTAGGTTAGGTTAGGTTAGGTTAGGTTAGGTTAGGTTAGGTTAGGTTAGGTTAGGTTAGGTTAGGTTAGGTTAGGTTAGGTTAGGTTAGGTTAGGTTAGGTTAGGTTAGGTTAGGTTAGGTTAGGTTAGGTTAGGTTAGGTTAGGTTAGGTTAGGTTAGGTTAGGTTAGGTTAGGTTAGGTTAGGTTAGGTTAGGTTAGGTTAGGTTAGGTTAGGTTAGGTTAGGTTAGGTTAGGTTAGGTTAGGTTAGGTTAGGTTAGGTTAGGTTAGGTTAGGTTAGGTTAGGTTAGGTTAGGTTAGGTTAGGTTAGGTTAGGTTAGGTTAGGTTAGGTTAGGTTAGGTTAGGTTAGGTTAGGTTAGGTTAGGTTAGGTTAGGTTAGGTTAGGTTAGGTTAGGTTAGGTTAGGTTAGGTTA
Organism: Synanthedon vespiformis; assembly: GCA_918317495.1. Lineage (NCBI taxonomy): Eukaryota > Metazoa > Arthropoda > Insecta > Lepidoptera > Sesiidae > Synanthedon > Synanthedon vespiformis. The sequence continues at coordinate 4,277,484 of OU906974.1, forward strand.
GGTTAGGTTAGGTTAGGTTAGGTTAGGTTAGGTTAGGTTAGGTTAGGTTAGGTTAGGTTAGGTTAGGTTAGGTTAGGTTAGGTTAGGTTAGGTTAGGTTAGGTTAGGTTAGGTTAGGTTAGGTTAGGTTAGGTTAGGTTAGGTTAGGTTAGGTTAGGTTAGGTTAGGTTAGGTTAGGTTAGGTTAGGTTAGGTTAGGTTAGGTTAGGTTAGGTTAGGTTAGGTTAGGTTAGGTTAGGTTAGGTTAGGTTAGGTTAGGTTAGGTTAGGTTAGGTTAGGTTAGGTTAGGTTAGGTTAGGTTAGGTTAGGTTAGGTTAGGTTAGGTTAGGTTAGGTTAGGTTAGGTTAGGTTAGGTTAGGTTAGGTTAGGTTAGGTTAGGTTAGGTTAGGTTAGGTTAGGTTAGGTTAGGTTAGGTTAGGTTAGGTTAGGTTAGGTTAGGTTAGGTTAGGTTAGGTTAGGTTAGGTTAGGTTAGGTTAGGTTAGGTTAGGTTAGGTTAGGTTAGGTTAGGTTAGGTTAGGTTAGGTTAGGTTAGGTTAGGTTAGGTTAGGTTAGGTTAGGTTAGGTTAGGTTAGGTTAGGTTAGGTTAGGTTAGGTTAGGTTAGGTTAGGTTAGGTTAGGTTAGGTTAGGTTAGGTTAGGTTAGGTTAGGTTAGGTTAGGTTAGGTTAGGTTAGGTTAGGTTAGGTTAGGTTAGGTTAGGTTAGGTTAGGTTAGGTTAGGTTAGGTTAGGTTAGGTTAGGTTAGGTTAGGTTAGGTTAGGTTAGGTTAGGTTAGGTTAGGTTAGGTTAGGTTAGGTTAGGTTAGGTTAGGTTAGGTTAGGTTAGGTTAGGTTAGGTTAGGTTAGGTTAGGTTAGGTTAGGTTAGGTTAGGTTAGGTTAGGTTAGGTTAGGTTAGGTTAGGTTAGGTTAGGTTAGGTTAGGTTAGGTTAGGTTAGGTTAGGTTAGGTTAGGTTAGGTTAGGTTAGGTTAGGTTAGGTTAGGTTAGGTTAGGTTAGGTTAGGTTAGGTTAGGTTAGGTTAGGTTAGGTTAGGTTAGGTTAGGTTAGGTTAGGTTAGGTTAGGTTAGGTTAGGTTAGGTTAGGTTAGGTTAGGTTAGGTTAGGTTAGGTTAGGTTAGGTTAGGTTAGGTTAGGTTAGGTTAGGTTAGGTTAGGTTAGGTTAGGTTAGGTTAGGTTAGGTTAGGTTAGGTTAGGTTAGGTTAGGTTAGGTTAGGTTAGGTTAGGTTAGGTTAGGTTAGGTTAGGTTAGGTTAGGTTAGGTTAGGTTAGGTTAGGTTAGGTTAGGTTAGGTTAGGTTAGGTTAGGTTAGGTTAGGTTAGGTTAGGTTAGGTTAGGTTATGTTAGGTTAGGTTAGGTTAGGTTAGGTTAGGTTAGGTTAGGTTAGGTTAGGTTAGGTTAGGTTAGGTTAGGTTAGGTTAGGTTAGGTTAGGTTAGGTTAGGTTAGGTTAGGTTAGGTTAGGTTAGGTTAGGTTAGGTTAGGTTAGGTTAGGTTAGGTTAGGTTAGGTTAGGTTAGGTTAGGTTAGGTTAGGTTAGGTTAGGTTAGGTTAGGTTAGGTTAGGTTAGGTTAGGTTAGGTTAGGTTAGGTTAGGTTAGGTTAGGTTAGGTTAGGTTAGGTTAGGTTAGGTTAGGTTAGGTTAGGTTAGGTTAGGTTAGGTTAGGTTAGGTTAGGTTAGGTTAGGTTAGGTTAGGTTAGGTTAGGTTAGGTTAGGTTAGGTTAGGTTAGGTTAGGTTAGGTTAGGTTAGGTTAGGTTAGGTTAGGTTAGGTTAGGTTAGGTTAGGTTAGGTTAGGTTAGGTTAGGTTAGGTTAGGTTAGGTTAGGTTAGGTTAGGTTAGGTTAGGTTAGGTTAGGTTAGGTTAGGTTAGGTTAGGTTAGGTTAGGTTAGGTTAGGTTAGGTTAGGTTAGGTTAGGTTAGGTTAGGTTAGGTTAGGTTAGGTTAGGTTAGGTTAGGTTAGGTTAGGTTAGGTTAGGTTAGGTTAGGTTAGGTTAGGTTAGGTTAGGTTAGGTTAGGTTAGGTTAGGTTAGGTTAGGTTAGGTTAGGTTAGGTTAGGTTAGGTTAGGTTAGGTTAGGTTAGGTTAGGTTAGGTTAGGTTAGGTTAGGTTAGGTTAGGTTAGGTTAGGTTAGGTTAGGTTAGGTTAGGTTAGGTTAGGTTAGGTTAGGTTAGGTTAGGTTAGGTTAGGTTAGGTTAGGTTAGGTTAGGTTAGGTTAGGTTAGGTTAGGTTAGGTTAGGTTAGGTTAGGTTAGGTTAGGTTAGGTTAGGTTAGGTTAGGTTAGGTTAGGTTAGGTTAGGTTAGGTTAGGTTAGGTCAGGTTAGGTTAGGTTAGGTTAGGTTAGGTTAGGTTAGGTTAGGTTAGGTTAGGTTAGGTTAGGTTAGGTTAGGTTAGGTTAGGTTAGGTTAGGTTAGGTTAGGTTAGGTTAGGTTAGGTTAGGTTAGGTTAGGTTAGGTTAGGTTAGGTTAGGTTAGGTTAGGTTAGGTTAGGTTAGGTTAGGTTAGGTTAGGTTAGGTTAGGTTAGGTTAGGTTAGGTTAGGTTAGGTTAGGTTAGGTTAGGTTAGGTTAGGTTAGGTTAGGTTAGGTTAGGTTAGGTTAGGTTAGGTTAGGTTAGGTTAGGTTAGGTTAGGTTAGGTTAGGTTAGGTTAGGTTAGGTTAGGTTAGGTTAGGTTAGGTTAGGTTAGGTTAGGTTAGGTTAGGTTAGGTTAGGTTAGGTTAGGTTAGGTTAGGTTAGGTTAGGTTAGGTTAGGTTAGGTTAGGTTAGGTTAGGTTAGGTTAGGTTAGGTTAGGTTAGGTTAGGTTAGGTTAGGTTAGGTTAGGTTAGGTTAGGTTAGGTTAGGTTAGGTTAGGTTAGGTTAGGTTAGGTTAGGTTAGGTTAGGTTAGGTTAGGTTAGGTTAGGTTAGGTTAGGTTAGGTTAGGTTAGGTTAGGTTAGGTTAGGTTAGGTTAGGTTAGGTTAGGTTAGGTTAGGTTAGGATAGGTTAGGTTAGGTTAGGTTAGGTTAGGTTAGGTTAGGTTAGGTTAGGTTAGGTTAGGTTAGGTTAGGTTAGGTTAGGTTAGGTTAGGTTAGGTTAGGTTAGGTTAGGTTAGGTTAGGTTAGGTTAGGTTAGGTTAGGTTAGGTTAGGTTAGGTTAGGTTAGGTTAGGTTAGGTTAGGTTAGGTTAGGTTAGGTTAGGTTAGGTTAGGTTAGGTTAGGTTAGGTTAGGTTAGGTTAGGTTAGGTTAGGTTAGGTTAGGTTAGGTTAGGTTAGGTTAGGTTAGGTTAGGTTAGGTTAGGTTAGGTTAGGTTAGGTTAGGTTAGGTTAGGTTAGGTTAGGTTAGGTTAGGTTAGGTTAGGTTAGGTTAGGTTAGGTTAGGTTAGGTTAGGTTAGGTTAGGTTAGGTTAGGTTAGGTTAGGTTAGGTTAGGTTAGGTTAGGTTAGGTTAGGTTAGGTTAGGTTAGGTTAGGTTAGGTTAGGTTAGGTTAGGTTAGGTTAGGTTAGGTTAGGTTAGGTTAGGTTAGGTTAGGTTAGGTTAGGTTAGGTTAGGTTAGGTTAGGTTAGGTTAGGTTAGGTTAGGTTAGGTTAGGTTAGGTTAGGTTAGGTTAGGTTAGGTTAGGTTAGGTTAGGTTAGGTTAGGTTAGGTTAGGTTAGGTTAGGTTAGGTTAGGTTAGGTTAGGTTAGGTTAGGTTAGGTTAGGTTAGGTTAGGTTAGGTTAGGTTAGGTTAGGTTAGGTTAGGTTAGGTTAGGTTAGGTTAGGTTAGGTTAGGTTAGGTTAGGTTAGGTTAGGTTAGGTTAGGTTAGGTTAGGTTAGGTTAGGTTAGGTTAGGTTAGGTTAGGTTAGGTTAGGTTAGGTTAGGTTAGGTTAGGTTAGGTTAGGTTAGGTTAGGTTAGGTTAGGTTAGGTTAGGTTAGGTTAGGTTAGGTTAGGTTAGGTTAGGTTAGGTTAGGTTAGGTTAGGTTAGGTTAGGTTAGGTTAGGTTAGGTTAGGTTAGGTTAGGTTAGGTTAGGTTAGGTTAGGTTAGGTTAGGTTAGGTTAGGTTAGGTTAGGTTAGGTTAGGTTAGGTTAGGTTAGGTTAGGTTAGGTTAGGTTAGGTTAGGTTAGGTTAGGTTAGGTTAGGTTAGGTTAGGTTAGGTTAGGTTAGGTTAGGTTAGGTTAGGTTAGGTTAGGTTAGGTTAGGTTAGGTTAGGTTAGGTTAGGTTAGGTTAGGTTAGGTTAGGTTAGGTTAGGTTAGGTTAGGTTAGGTTAGGTTAGGTTAGGTTAGGTTAGGTTAGGTTAGGTTAGGTTAGGTTAGGTTAGGTTAGGGGTTAGGTTAGGTTAGGTTAGGTTAGGTTAGGTTAGGTTAGGTTAGGTTAGGTTAGGTTAGGTTAGGTTAGGTTAGGTTAGGTTAGGTTAGGTTAGGTTAGGTTAGGTTAGGTTAGGTTAGGTTAGGTTAGGTTAGGTTAGGTTAGGTTAGGTTAGGTTAGGTTAGGTTAGGTTAGGTTAGGTTAGGTTAGGTTAGGTTAGGTTAGGTTAGGTTAGGTTAGGTTAGGTTAGGTTAGGTTAGGTTAGGTTAGGTTAGGTTAGGTTAGGTTAGGTTAGGTTAGGTTAGGTTAGGTTAGGTTAGGTTAGGTTAGGTTAGGTTAGCTTAGGATAGGTTAGGTTAGGTTAGGTTAGGTTAGGTTAGGTTAGGT